>CM074182.1:4007323-4607323 GCA_037179385.1 Holothuria scabra | reverse complement strand
CAAGTTAAGCACAGGCTACAAGGCAATGCTAACAAAAATATTGTGTTTTAAGAGTGCATTCCCTGTAATCCAAGGTTCCAAAATTTCAACTTTTTCTCACCTCAGCCCCAACCATGGTGGGGCTGATGTGGGCTGTGACCCCCCCCCCGGCGGCGAATTTTCCTCTTTTTTTTTGAAATGCCAGGCGCATGCCTGTATAAAAGATATGTCTCCAGATAATGTATGTTGCAGCACCTATGTAGCATACCTTCATGTGACTTGGGCTTATTTAACTTTTAGTAGTCTTTATTTATACAGTCTCTTTTGTAGCTGTCTCTGTAACCTTTCCCTTGCAATATCATTTTAGCCATCTCAAAGGTGGCCAGATATATTGTTGCTGACTAAAAGCCTGATGCTACTTTTGCCTGCATATTCCTACATGGAACAAATTATGTGAATATTCAAAAAAATGTTTTTTTTTTCCAAAGACTTTATTATTGCGTGTGAATATTGAAAACTTTGCATCATCTGATCCTATTTAAAAAATGCAGTCACACATGGCACGTCTTTTAAATGCAGTTCTTTTACGAGGGTTCATTGCACATAACGCAAACCTATAACTGCAAAGTTTGTGTTAAGTCTCTGTTAATTTGCTTGCCTATCTGTGTAAGCATTTATTGGAAAATTTTATTTCTTTTTCAGCTTATAGAAGAAGCTGGTTTTGTCAGAGTAAGGGCTGAAGATAGGTCCCAACAATTTCTCGATGTCTTAAACAGTGAAAGGAACAATTTAGCAAATAACAAAGAAGAATTTTTGAAGGTGAGTGCTCAAATTGTCTATTGGGTCAAAGTTGTTACCATTTGTGTCGTTTGAAAGGAAAAGGAAACAAAAAGTGGTTTAACATTTCTTAGTTGTAGAATGAATCCCAGTGAAGTGATGCTGTTTGCCATAGCACTACTGTGAGGAGGGATTATGACACTGCTGTTTATGAATTTAAGCAAGTAAGTGATGGTGAGAATTGTCAGCTATCAGGGGGGTGAGGGCTTTTCTGGGTGAGCACTCTTCCAATATGTTTTGTTCACTTTAAGAAGGGTAAGCCTGTCCAAGTCTAATGTGCTTGTGTTGGGTTTTGGATTGTCTCCCACCATCCATGTTACAAGTAAATAAAAAAGTTGGGGAAAAATTATGACTGGTGTACCCTGTAAATGTTGACAATTGTCAGACAATCACTACTTGGCTGCTTAGATTCATAAGTCATCACCTAAAGCAGACTTGTTAAGAACAACTTGAGTTTGCACTTGTTAAATGGAAATATTGTTTTTAAATTGCTGCAACATAGCATTAAAAGTAAATAACTCTAGTCATTATCAAATCATTCAGTCTCAACAATGAACCCCAACAATAGCTTCATCTCCTCAAAATATAATGCACAAGAAGAGTTGTGGAAGTTGCATCTTTTAAAAAGTTGAAAGTTTGGGTGAACAAATTATTCTTGGGCAACAAGAAACTGAATTTTTTATCTGAGGGAAACTTATTTCTTGAAAAGAAGGCTACCATACTGTTTTATTTGTAATTTATTTATCATGATTTGCCAATAAATATTGCTTTGAAAATGATGAAATTTCCTTGTAAAATAGATGCAATATTTCTTTCTTTAAATGCCAACAAAAATGGGTTAGAAGGTTAGAAAAGCCACGTACACACATTTATTGTTTTATTTTGAGCCTGAAATGTCAATTGACTCTGTATGCTTGACTCTGTATGCTTTTTGCTGATCATTTGTTGTTTTGTGAACAAAATTATGTAAGAAATAAAAAAGTAGATTTATTATTGAATGAGAAAAGGAGCAGGAGCGCTTTTGACAGTATTGAATATTCATTGGGAGTCCTACCTCCAAGGGGGAGTGGAGCAGATACTGAACTCTTTGTTTCTGACTGTTAGGGTACAGACTCAGAAGTACAGTGATGTTAATACCCTCTTAAGGCCAACTAGTAAGATCACAAACTTCTAACAAACCATGCTTAGGAGCTTTTTCTTTGGCCTTTCAGGATTTCACAGAGGAAGATTTTAAGTACCTTGAAGATGGCTGGAGCAGTAAACTTAGGAGGGTCGGAAAAAAGGACCAAGCTTGGGGCCTGTTTTATGCAGAGAAGCCACAATAGATTCACCAAATCTTAGGGGATGGCAACATTGAAGTTCAATGAGGGTCACACAAGACAGATGAAGAAAGAGAAGTTCTCACTGCTCTAAACTGATGAAAGTGACTCTGTTTCATAAATATCAATTTGGGATGTACTTGAGAAAATATTTCATGTTTATTCCAATAACCAAGAGTGACTTAAAAACTTCATTATTTGTGTAGCATTTTGCTGAGCATAACCTTCTGCAAAAAGAGCAAAAAGTTTGTTTGCAAAGCAAGGTTTACAAGTTTGTGTCCTCAAAGTCTTGTGACAAATATGCTCCCGTTTGGTTGGCAAGTTCCATTAGATCGGGAGGGAAGAAAAGGTTTTTAAATATAATTGGGTTGGAATGTGATTTTAGCAGCTAATTGGTGAAATGGCAGCTACAAAGACTTATACATGTATTCATATTTTTTATTTTAATAGTAACTTTAGTAATTATGTGCTTTAAAAAGATAAATGTTTTGAACTTTATTCATCAACTATGTTGCAGGGGTGCAACTTAAATCTTGGATGAGCGAAAATTCTTTTTTGTGGATGTGTGCAGAGTCTGTAGAATTAATTTCCTTCAAAGTTATGAAATAATTTTAAGTTTTAAGCAGATGAATAAATTTAGCTACGTTTGCTTTAAAAACCCATAAATCAATCATCTAAATGTGAACAGTAAAGACAAAAGAAACCGACTTAGTTGCAAAAAAAGTTAATTTTGCATCACCACCATAGCAAATGAAAACATATACTTTATCAATATTAAGACATTTATTCATGCCAACAACTCTGACCATAGCATTTCTTTATGAATAATATGTTATGTATTACAATTGTAATGATTTTTGTTTTTGCTGCATGCAGTATTCCTCCTTGATTTTACATTTACATCAGAGTTCTTGCAGATGTTGAATTTGGACTACATCCCTCCCCTTCTGGAAAGAGCAATCTAGATAAGGACACTGTACCCTCTTTTTTCTAACAGACAACCAAATTTGTGTTGAAATGACAGCCAAATCTCACACAGGGCTGAAAATTTTTTTTAAACAAATGGAACTGAAATTTCCTATGATTCTAGCTGTATTTTCATGTACAGTAAAAAAATTCATTGCAGTTGCCAAAATATCCCTCAACATGACCAATTTTTATCGGAATGAGCTTCCCAACTTCCCTAATTTTTCTACCTGTGAGCTCACAATTCCTTTTTATTCCTCTACCAAGCATCTTTCATGATATTCATGGAGTAAAATATTAAACATTCAAAGTAAACCAAACAGTTACCAGGCCCTGATCCAGAAATTCCAAAAAAGGGGGGGGGGGGGCCGACCTAAGCAAAAACAGGGGTGTGAGCAAGTTGCACTGCCAATTCCTGTGTTTTTAACATTGTTGATGAAAAAGGGAGGGCTGAGGCTGTATATGCCCCCCCCCCCCTTGGATCCCATGCCTAGTTTCAGCCAATCAGAGTAAAAAGACTACTGTCACATGATTCTCAAGAGCCATTCCTGATGTAGAATTAAACTACGGTAGAAATAGACTACACCACTTAAAGAGGCTCATTGAGTTGATATCAGTAACTTAATGAGAGTCTCAAAGGTTCACTACCACATAACAATGCTTATAGTTAGCACAACATGTCAAGTTTCAAGTCCAAAAGTCACAGAAAAAGTTTAAATTTTGAATTTTGTGATGTCCTGACTTGTAATGGTTTTGTACATAATTTGAAAAAGTGTCTGGTCACAAATTTTGGAAAATGGGCTTCAACCGTTAAGAACTCACTCATAAAATGTTCAGTTGTATGTAGGGTATGGGGATTGTCTAAGATTGACCATTTGTCATTGGTGTGTGAAGAAAACTTAACAGGTTTGGAAAAAGTTGTTGAATTTCATGAACCAACTCAATCAGCCTCTTTAAGTTGGGGTGATTGTGTTTCCCTCTAAGGCAATGGGCAAGCCAGCATCCACCATTAATTGCTGGATATGACAGGATTACCAAACAGAAGTTATATTGGATTGAATTCAAGCAACAGATGCAAACAGGACAGTCGTCCCAAAAGAAAAGAAAATGATTTTTTTGCAAGTATGGATCAAACAAAAAAAGTACTTCAATTTTGTCAAAACCCTTCCTTGTGTTAATGCTCTCTTGCCCTGTTCTAAGTTGCATATCACTCTATAATTGTAAACCATGGTCTCTAAATCATGCCAATTTTCTCTTACCATTACTCTTACCTTCTATATAATGTTGAAGTGTTTTTATTCATGACTCCTTGATGGTTAAAAGTTTATTAATTAACAGAATGCATCCAAGTTTTTGTCTATTAAGAAATGAAAAAGTAAAGGTCTTAACTTGCAAGAATTAAAATGTCATTGCATTCTCCATTCCTTTGAAATTATTAGAACCACTGTCAATTTTGCCAAACTCATTTGCTTTTCAAAATAGTGAAAGTATGAAGAAATGTGCCTTTTGACTCTTTTTATAGATAGAGAAAATGAAAATGGTCATTAAAAATCTTGATATATTGCAACCTTTACCCTTTTATTGCTGTAGGCAATAAGTCGCTGCAAGAGTCATTCAAAATAAATTAAAATTGCTGTATTTGCTTCAAATGAGTCACTTAATTTGCTCTCTTTAGTTCATATTAAGGTGTGGTTGACCAGAATGAATCATTTATTGGTTTCGATGGTAAGAGAAACCAATGCAATCATGATGGCGTGCGTGTGTATGTGTGTATGTATGTGTGTGTGTGCATGTGTGTGTGTGTGTAGATGTGTGTGTGTGTTTGTGACACTTTGCTTGTTAACACGATATCTCAAGATAGGAATGTTGCTGAGTTTTCAAACTTAGTACATAGATGCCCTATATTAAGAGGAAGAACCCTATCGATTTTGGTCGAGTTTGAAGGTCATTTGAGGTCACAGGGGTCAAAAACTCAAACACTTTACATTTAACACAACTAACTCGTTAACACGATATCTCAAGATAGGAATATCTGACAGTTTTCAGACTTGGTACTTAGATGCCCCATATGAAGAGGAAGAACCCTATCGTTTTTGGTGGAGTTCAAAGGTCATCTGGGGTCACAGGGGTCAAAGGACTCGAAACACTTTACAATACGATATGGCACAGTAGGAATGTTTGAAAGTATTCAAATTTGGTACATAGATGTCCCATATCAAGAAAAAGAACAGCATAAGTTTTCATTGAGTTTAAAGGTTATTTGGGGTCACAGGTGTCAAAGGACTCGAAATACTTTACATTTAACTCATTAACACAGTATTTCAATGTAGAAATGCCATAGGACTTGAAACACTTTACATTTAACTCATTAACACAGTATCTGAAGGTATGAATGTTTGAAAGTATTCAAACTTGGTTCATAGATGTCCTATATCAAGAAAAAGAACAATATCAGTTTTCAACGAGTTTAAAGGTTATTTGGTGTGACAGGTGTCAAAGGACTCGAAACACTTTACATTTAACTAACTAACAAAGTATCTCAATGTAGAAATGTTCATAGGACTTGAAACACGTTACATTTCACTCATTAGCACAGTATCTGAAGGTAGAAATGTCAGGAAGTTTTCAAACTTCGTACATAGATGTCCCATATCAAGAGGAAGAATGGTATGGGTTTTGGTCAAGTTCAAAGGTCATTTGGGGTCACAGGTGGTCCAACCCGGAAAACCATGTTTACACAATATCTTAAGGTAGGAAGCTTGGATTGATTTCAAACTTTATATGTTGATGCAGTATGATGGGTAGATGAACCCTACAAATTTTGGTAGAGGTCAAAGGTCATTTGGGGTCACAGGGGTCAAACCCCAAAACGTTTTACATGATATCTCAAGTTGGGAAACTTGGATTAAATTCAAACTCAAGATGTTGATGCGTTATGATGTAAGCAAGAACCCTTAAGATTTTGGTAGAGGTCAAAGGTCATTTGGGGTCACAGAGGGTCAAACCCAGAAAATCTTGTTTACACGATATCTGAAGGTAGGAAGCTTGGATTGATTTGAATCTTGATTTGTTGATGCAATATGATGGGAAGAATAACCTTATTGATTTTGGGTAGAGGTCAAAGGGTTATTTGGGGTCACAGGGGGTCAATCCCCAAAAACCTTGTTTACATGATATCTCAAGGTAGGAAACTTGGATTAATTTCAAACTTGATATGTTGATGCATTATGATGTATGTAAAAACCCTACTGATTTTGGTAGGGGTCAAAGGTCATCTGGGGTCACAGGGGGTCAAACTTGGAAAACCTTGTTTACAGGATATCTCAAGGTAGGAAACTTGGATTAATCTCAAACGTGTTATGTTGATGCATTATGATGTAAGGAAGAATCCTATTGATTTTGGTGCAGGTCAAAGGTCATTTCGGGTTAAAGGGGGGCCGAACCCTGAAAACCTTGTTTACACGTTATGTCGAGGAAGGAAGCTTGGATTGATTTCAACCTTGAGATGTTGATGCATCATAATGTAAGGAAGAACCCTATTGATTTTGGTAGAGGTCAAAGGTCATGTGGGGTCACAGGGGGCCAAACCCTAAAAACCTTGTTTACATGATATCTCAAGCAAGGAAGCTTAGATTGATTTCAAACTTGATATGTTGATGCGTTTTGATGTATGGAAAAATCCTACTGATTTTGGTAGGGGTCAAAGGTCATCTGGGGTTGCAGGGGGTCAAACTTCGAAAACCTTGTTTGCATGATATCTCAAGGTAGGAAACTTGGATTAATCTCAAACTTGGTATGTTGATGCATCATAATGTGAGGGAGAACCCTATTATTTTGTTAGAGATCAAAGGTCATCTGGGGTCACAGGAGGCTCAAACCCCGAAAACCATGTTTGCATGATATCTAGTGGTAGGAAGCTTGGATTTTTTCAAACTTGGTTTGTTAATGAATTATGACGAGAGGGGGGCCCTACTAATTTTGGTAAAGGTCAAAGTTCACCTGGGGTTATCCAAGGTCAAACCTTGAAAACTCCTACTTTGTATTTCAAGGTGAGAAAATGAGAGAGAGTTCAAAGTTAGAATGTGGATGTGTGATGGTTTGAAGATGGCTTCTGTTGTCCTTGATGGAGGTTGAAGGTCAATTGGGGTCACCAGAGATCAAACTATGAAAACTTTGTTAATAGGATAGATTATCTTAAGGCACAGCATGAAATTTGGGTTTTCATTGTAGAAGTGTTTTGGTTAAAAGAAAAACCAGTTACTTACTGGTGGAGTCAAAGGTCACTTTGGGTCACCATGTGTTACAATAACTGCAGCATTTTTTGAAAAGAACATGTTCTGTATGCATCATCGAAACCTCAATGCATTTTTGCATTCTGGTTTTTTAGGAGGATAATATAAGGCTGCAAGGCTTTCCTGGGGCAATATAAGAGAGTGCCCTAAACTTATTTCAGCATGATAAAATTTAACTGGCATACATTTCTGGTTTTATTGGTGTTAACTTATCAAATGTGATGGAATTTTTCATCCAGGGGTTTAGGGTAAGAGGTTTAGAACAATTTTTACTATTTGCTAGAAAAATTAAGAGAAATCCAGTTTATGGGAGAAAAAAATGCAAAAGTAGCACAATGTTTGGAGCACAAACTTTGGACAGGGTAAAACTGAGGTGTTCATTTGAGCACTAAAATATTTGTGTTCAAACTATCTTCAGTAGTGATGGTGCCAGAGCTCAAGATATTTTCACAAAATTTCTCCTTTCTGCAGTTTTTGAGTGGGGATTGGAGATAGCAGTCTTGTACCTTAGCATCAGCACTAAACTACTGCATTTTTTAAAAGAGTCATTTAGCATTTTATTGGACAATGAAAAACCAAAGGAAGAATTTGACTTAAAGCAGTTAAGAAATTAACTTTTTATTCTGAATGAGAAAAAACGTTTACATAAGTGTACAGGGGTAATTTTCTATGAGGGGGCAAGAACATTTTTGCCAGAAAAATGTCACCCACCATTTGTCATGTTTTGCCCATTTTTTGCCCGAATATACCAACTTTTTTGCCCAAATTGGTTGGGCACATGCCCCATCCCCCTGCACCCTCGCCTCATATGCCTACTAATGTTTATGCTGAGAATTTGTACAGTTTCTATGAGGTAATGGCACCACTAGTGTTGCAAGTTTCAGTATAACCATGACAACCACGATTACAGAACAGTAGCATGGCTCTGTTTCAGGGAACCCTGGGGGATATAATGTGTTGTGTGTCCGTAACCATTACAAACAAAGTACCATTGTGGCTGCCAGACAGCTGGGTGGCAGTCCCAAGTCTGAGTGTGGAGGGGTTTGCCCCCTCACAGGGCGCAACCACAAAAAGGGAATTGGTCTTTGCGTAAAAAGTGTAGGATCAGTATGTATTTGTATGAAGTGATTGAAAAGAAGAATCTGTTTTTTCCATAAATGTCAGCATTAAGTTAGGCCATAGAATTTTAAAAGCAGACCATTTCTTAGAAAAATTCAGTTGGATGTCAAATTTGTTTCATTTGCAGCAGAGTAGTAAATTCATTCACTTGGCATACTCCCCTTCCACAAAAGTGAAAATATTTGCTTTTTGACCATGGTCATGGCCCAGAGAAGGGTAAATGGGCCTGTGACATCCATCGCCACCCTCAAAAGGGATTTTATATACTTGTGAAAGTATGAGCAATATGGATTGGTAATAGTCTCCTATCCAAGGAGATGTTCAATTTGCAGACCCGGTCTGGTTTCTTGCTGATCCCTCCCTCGCTTTTTCCCTTGCATTTGTGCCCATTGGTACTCTGACATGTACTAGCAATAATAATGATGATGAGTGTTTCGTTAACAAAGTATTTATAATGTTCCTATGCATTGTGTACGTTTCATGTGTTTTTTTTTTCCATGCTAGTTTTAATCCTCCATTTTGAACATTTCATGTCAGGGATATATGTATATCAATTTTGCTTTTTATGTAAGAAAGAAAAAGATCTTACAATGAAATAGGTGTAAAGTTGCTGTATATGCCAGTCAAGATGGACAAAATTAAGGTTTTGGACTGTGATCCGAGTTTTGCTACTTTGAGGTTTTTTCTATCTCTGGACAAAGATTCTATGTATCTCATTGTTGTCTTTCCACTATGGTACCTGTGAGGTCCCAGGATTAAGTTCTATTCAAGAACATAAAGGAAATTTGAGTGGTTTTGAATGCTGCCATTTGCATTTTGGATGTGTTTGGAATACATTTTGCATTCATTTGCATACATTTCCTTCAATCTATGGTAATTAAACCATTTGGCATTGTTTAAGTTGTCAGTGGTGAACTTTCAAAAACATCTTAAAGAAATTTGAAACCTGTCTACTCCAAAGTTGAATTTTTCTTAGACAAAAAGTGGAACAGAATTTAATCCTCTGGTGGCTTACATGCATCATAGCTGCGGCATTCTCTTGGACATCTTATGGCTGACAAGGAGAAATATTTTGTGGAGGACTTTGGTAGTTTGGTGTAAAATGCTCTGTAGAAACCAAACATCTTTAATAGTATTATATGCTGCAAAAAATAAAATCTCCCGCATCATCTCCAAGGTCTGTTTTTAGCCTGAGCTCACACATATTCTTATTTCATTTAGGATTATTTTGATTATTTTAGCATTATATTATTACATAACTCATTCTGTATGGTGAAGACTATAATGAAAATAATATTAAAACTATTTTGGAAAATCTCCGAAGAGGTTTTTGCAGTCTTCCGAGCTACCCATCAACTGGAAAATAATAAAAAGATAACAATTATTTATGGTTCTTTTGGTTTATTTCAGAGAAGACCAGTTTTTGAGATACTGACCAGGGGCCTGTTCCACAAAGAGTTACGCACAATCTTAAGTATGATTTACTGTTGACTTGAGTATGGGGAATCAAACTTGAGATTGTGTGTAACTCTTTGTGGAATGGGCCCCAGGGGAGATAAATTAACTTTCAACGCCTCAGGAGACCAGCTGCATTAAAAAAAGCAAAGTAATCTGGCCTGTGGTCCAGGATGGGACAGAGGCAGAGTCCCAGATTTTTTTGCTATTGTTAGGAAGACTCAGATTGCCATTGACTTCGTACATTGCTACTAGGCGCTCCTCCAAGCCCCCATCCCCCAGGAAACCATTTGTCCCCTGAAATACCTTGTCTAACCAACGTACCTGCTAGTTACTGCATAAGAAGTGCCCGAGTTTTTAGTGGTATTGTAATTCTATGCATCGAGAGGTGCACAGAGAAACGCAGGGCTCTGTTTTGAAATATGGCCGAGAGGCCATCTGCTCAGGGAAGTATAGCACCAACATATGATCAGCAGGATTGGAAAGTTTTGATATGATCGTGACACCGTCTACCAATGTTAAATCCTCGTCATTGCCGACTAATTTTCAAATGCAAAAGGGTTTCCAGAATCAGAATCGAGAGCGCCGGGCACGTGTTTAGCCTAGATCCAACGAGGCGCCTAGAACAAGTAGCTTGTCTATTTCGACTAAATGAGGCCCTCAACATTTCACGGTATTTCAAATAAAGAATAGCTCATATAAAGCCAGGAGTGGCGCCAGGGGTGGGGCCATTGTTCCCCAACGGGGAACAATGACCCCCCCCCCCTCCGTCGGGGAACGTCGGCGGTTTCGTCGGGGAGGCCTAAAAAATAAAAAAATAATTTTTTGTAATATCGGAATCGATTTTATATCGCTTCTTAACTCTGTTAAACCTCATTCTATGTACCTTGTTCCCCCGTTGGGGAAGGACGGCAATTTTTAGGGGAACCCCCCCCCCCCCCCAAAAAAAAAAAGTTACTGGATGGATGACCATGGGTTTTTTCTTTTTGAACTATTTTTTTTTTTTTTTGTAACGCCATTTTAAAGCATATCTGAATCGAGGCGCCTAGAACAAGTAGCTTGTCTATTTCGACTAAATGAGGCCCTCAACATTTCACGGTATTTCAAATAAAGAATAGCTCATATAAAGCCAGGAGTGGCGCCAGGGGTGGGGCCATTGTTCCCCAACGGGGAACAATGACCCCCCCCCCCTCCGTCGGGGAACGTCGGCGGTTTCGTCGGGGAGGCCTAAAAAATAAAAAAATAATTTTTTGTAATATCGGAATCGATTTTATATCGCTTCTTAACTCTGTTAAACCTCATTCTATGTACCTTGTTCCCCCGTTGGGGAAGGACGGCAATTTTTAGGGGAACCCCCCCCAAAAAAAAAAAAGTTACTGGATGGATGACCATGGGTTTTTTCTTTTTGAACTATTTTTTTTTTTTTTTGTAACGCCATTTTAAAGCATATCTGAATCGAGGCGCCTAGAACAAGTAGCTTGTCTATTTCGACTAAATGAGGCCCTCAACATTTCACGGTATTTCAAATAAAGAATAGCTCATATAAAGCCAGGAGTGGCGCCAGGGGTGGGGCCATTGTTCCCCAACGGGGAACAATGACCCCCCCCCCCTCCGTCGGGGAACGTCGGCGGTTTCGTCGGGGAGGCCTAAAAAATAAAAAAATAATTTTTTGTAATATCGGAATCGATTTTATATCGCTTCTTAACTCTGTTAAACCTCATTCTATGTACCTTGTTCCCCCGTCGGGGAAGGACGGCAATTTTTAGGGATACCCCCCCCCCCCCAAAAAAAAAAAAAAAAGTTACTGGATGGATGACCATGGGTTTTTTCTTTTTGAACTATTTTTTTTTTTTTGTAACGCCATTTTAAAGCATATCTGAATCGGTTTTAATCACTTCTTACTAGCACTTCTTTCCCTCATCCCATCTTCAATCCGTGCGCGCAAGGTCATGCCTCTGTCGGGGACGGACTACCCACCCCCTTTTGTTGAGAAAATCCAGTTTCGTCGGGGAGCCTACATCTACAGATCCACGATAAAAGATGTGGATCTTTAGTCACTCGGACGACCTTGATCTTGCCTACTAGAAGACCATATACTTCAATGAAACTCACAATTACGAATTCTCCTTACAAAAACGGACGAGAGGTTGTACATATGGGTAGAGTACCCAACGGTCTGCCATCTGGCCTACTCGGACAGCCGAATTCTCAAAAAGGTAATTAATATCGGCCATGTCGTTTACAGCTACACATAATGTTAAAAAGTGGTGTGAGAAAATCTCCACAAGTCTGACTAAGAATTTATTTGAAGGCACCTTGTAACGTGCCATATTTTCAAATACGTTGGGAGTAAAACAATTTTTTAGTCTGGAGTTCGGGCAGTCACGTTAAAAATTTCATCTATTTAGTGGACCTTGCAATTGAATTCAACGAAGATTCTTAATATAGTCAAAAAGATGATAGTATGGTTTCATTTCCGTTGCATAGTCCTCCCCTCTCCCCGAAAAGAGACAAGACCATTACAGCTAATGGTACCAGTACCTCTAATCTGGTACTTTTCTGATCATTAGCAAGTTGGGTTTTTTCTCTATTGAAGTGAAACTTTCATTTTAAAGGAAAGCTCAAAACAACGACAGCTTCATTTCCAGCTATAATCTGGGAAATGTCATTCCGGCTATCTTAGGGGTTAGATTTTTTAACAATTTTCTGTACACTCTGCGCCAACTGATGGTGGCGCTCCGCATAGAAAGTGTTTCAGTCGAATAGATATCTGAACAGAACAATGCGTGTATGTCAATTACTCTTCGTTTTGGGGCAGTATTATGAAGTGAAAATAATTTTATTGCGAAAGAAATCTGAAAGAAAGGACTTCTTCAATTCTAGTTACGAGCCCAGAAAATGCCATTTCCTGCCGTCCGGGGGTTCTCAATTTTACAAAAAATTCTGTGCGCTCGACTTAGATAGTCTTTCGGGCACGAAAACATTTTTTCGGACAAAAACAAATCTGCCCCATCCCAAACTGGCACGCTCCCGTAGGCCTATGACAATAAATAAAATATAGAACTTCAAATATATGCGAAGCCAAATTATTTCCCCGGGAGAATGCTCCAATACGGTCCGAGGGCTTAAATCTGCATGATGATATTCAGTAACCTCAACAAAACTTCAGATCACCCCTACTTGATTTTCCTCATGAGAACGTCAGATTCCTCCACAAAACCCCCAAACTGTCATAAAATTACAATTTTTCTCCAATATGAGCTTTAGATTGTTAAAATTGGCAAAATTTTCCAATTTCGATGGATACTCCGTACAGTGGATACCAAAGCCAGCTCTATTACCGTAATTATCCTGCATACTACCTAATTTTGCTCCTGAAAGGCATATCACTTAATAAAAAACAAATTTTTCATTATAACCTTACCAAAAAAAATCAGCGTTTCTTTCAATTAAGTCCGAAATTTCTCCATAATAATAATAAGCTCTTAAAATTCAAAGATTCGTTCAAAAACGGAAAAACTTTCCGGGCAAACTTCTAGTCTCGTCTCGAAGCCTTAGTTCCTTAGGTGTTGTACGGTTCAATGCGTAACCCCAAAAGAATTTCAGCTGTCGCAAATATAATGTTTTGGATTTTCCCCTTATGAAGGACAGATTCTTCAATAAACGCTTAAAAATTTTTATAGTACCAACAAAAGCCAAATTTCTTTCAAAAGTTCTCATTTTTACTTCAAATAAACTCCAGATTTTTAACTGTTTAAGTATTTGTTAAAAAGAAAGCCCAAAATTTCGGCGCGCTCCTGCAACGAGGAGGGGGAGGGGCGAACAGCACAGAGTCTTGCCAGTGCAACTGACGAACATGGCTTGGTGCATATCGAGCAATAAAATGAGCAAGTGCAGCAACACCATGCGCTCCCGTGACACGTTTTAGGACCATATGAGCATAAGTTGCATGCCCCTAGCAACAGGAGTGCACCCACGAGCAACTTTACAGAGCCTCAGTGCTAGTGCAACTGACGAGCATGACGGCTTAGTGCATGCTGAGCAACAAAAAGCTTTGTCAGAGCAAGGGACGCACGACTTTGAGCACGCTGGGCTTGTCTCAATGTTTATCGCATTTCTCTCAATTTTCTCAAATTTATAGTTCAGTCGTTACGTACACAGCAAAACATAACTGAAGTGTAATCTGTTTGTTTCTTGAAATGCGTAACCACACCGTAATCGAGCCTTGCAGTCAGAACAAACTTACACCTTGGGCTGTAAAACTCCAACTCCTTTATTACACTTTCAACTTACACGTTTTCCCCATGACTTCGTCATAGGCCCACTATTATCATTAAAAACAAACAAGGTTTACACAGTGGTCTTTCAAAGCCGACCTTACATGGAAGGGGGAGGATGCCCAGTTCCCCAAAGCCAAAGCAATACTTCATTTTCCATTCAACCTGCCCTCTTCTAAACAAGCAGCGATTCATTTCACTCCGTATCGTTATGACCCAGTGGCGTCCAGTCGAGTCCCTGAGGAGAGCATTCCACTGGATACAACTGCGCCCTCGGCAGCAATACACCCATATACCTCGAAAAATTATGAGGGTTGTGAGGGAATGTATTTTAATGCGTTGCACCCCTGTACAAGCCAATCGGGATATTTCCCTTGCTTTCTTTGTGTTTGATCGATTGATACTCAGTGACTCATCACTGGCAAGCAAGATCCGTCCTTATGACATTACACTCACCTACTTGTGGGTTATTCTGTGGACTTCCCTAGCCCCTTCTCTATATACCACAAAAATTGTGTTGGTGACACCACCAGGGATTGGGTACAACACTGCGAGCCCTTCCTCCCCACGGTAGACAGACCTGAGTCAGTAACATTTCAATAGGGTGTCACGTAACGGTCGACCGTGTATGTTTCATATACTCACCTGCTAACCAGTGAAGCCAGAACTGTTTCTAGTTTCGAATTAAATATTTTGTTATGACTTAGGCTATTGCTCTATTCTTTTCAACAGTTAATTCTTTAAACGTGGCAAATACTGGCTCATGTCCAGCAAGTACACACACACACACACACACACACACACACACACCCCAAAACACAAAGAAAAAGAAAGAACTTAAAAACAAAGAAAAACAAAGAAAACATTTCCTTTTTCAAACTTGTCTGGCCACCTAGAAAAACTTGTTAGTTGGCTTAGACTGTCCGCACAATAGGACAGCCCTCGTGTATATTGACTCCCTCTTCTTGATACGATCGATTTTTGAAGCTACTGTGTACGGCGAGGTAACACTGTTAAAACTGTCATCGTACAGTCCGTCTACTTCCTACGGCTTATGATAAGAATGTTTCGTGACATGTTTGGAAGCACCACACTCATTCACATAGGATATCCAGAGTAATTTGAACTTTTACGGGTCCTCTGACGTCCCCGCTCGCGGTCCATTGCTACCCCTCCGGTGTAGGTCACACCGCCTGTATATCGTTTCTGTAGACCAGTCATATTCAATGTTACTTATGGGCCGCAGGAGGGACATTTTCATGATCATTCCTAACCTAACTTGGTCCGCCAGAGGGCTGCCTGTCATACATGAATCACCAGCGACCCTTGCTTTGGTCCGCCGGAGGTTTTCCATGGGTCGCCAGAGGGAACGACATGTGGACCGCCGGAGGGTTTCAGTGAGCCGCCGGAGGGAAAATGGACAGCCGGGCGGAGGTATCGAACTTACTCGCCTATATACTACTTGGGTATGAGAGCATTGCAGCCAGAGCAAATGAAAGAGAGTGTATAATTCATTATGATTTTTATATCATCCCAACTGATATGCCTTCCCCAGACATTTAGAGGTGTATTAAGAGCAAACTGATGATGACGGTCCGCTTAGATACAATAGTCTTCCCCCAATAATTTTGGGGCGATACGCACTGTTTAATAAGAAATTATTCGACTGGCTAACGATAGCCCTTATCCCTAACCCTAACCCTAAAAAAGAATACAATCGATACAATACAATGGCAACAACCAATCAAGAACCACCTTGTTAAACAGTTTGTTAAAATTTTACGTTGCGCCGTTCCTGGTAGATTCACCGTCTTTGAAAAATACTTTATCGGAAATTGAGATAGTCCGTCCATCTGAAGGGCTTTTAGGTAAAAGATTTTCTTGTGCACTGGTAGCGCCAACAAATGTTGGCGCTACGCTGCTGACTCACCCCAATACTTTTTCAACATTCCATCTCTCCTTTTTTTTTTTTTTTATTTTAAACCCATCTGTATTCAACTTCAATCCAAAAGTTTATAGTTAAAGATTACAAAGAAGAATATTAAAGAACCACGAAAATTAACCCACCTTCTCTTACAACAAACCTTTTCTTACAGATATAAAAAATGAAAAATTAACACTTACATAACATGTTTATACAGTCCAAATTCAAGTATGAAGTGTCAAGACCAATGCTATGGCAGAGATACATTCAACAAAGAATTATAAAGTTTCTGTGGGCTGGTTGCAGTTGTTTTTTGATTGTTTGTTGTTTCTTGCATAAATATTCAATTCCACTTCAAAAAAAAATGAAAAGTCGAATTTCAAGCATAAAAAAGACTGAAAATCGGCTCTTCATTTTTTGTTTCGATGAAAAAATGAAATATTTCATAAACAAAAAAAGAAAATTTTAAGGGTAGCACAATGTATTTTGGTAACTAAAGAATACCTCGCTTTGCAAAGAAGGAATACTTATCTAATACGCAAAAGTGTACGTTTAAATTCCCAAAATAAACCTTCAGAGATATTACAAAGAAAACAGAGAGGTGAATCCCTTTCCCCTTTAAACTTAAAAGCAACAACCTTATTGCTGTTTACATTGAAAATAAGCTATTTTTACTTCTTGGACAAAAACCCATGAGACTTTAAAAATTCTATCCCAATCCTCTCCGTACAAACCAATAAATAAAGTGTTCCATTTTCTTATTGATGTAGGAATATTGTTTGCTTTTTCTAAAAAAAGACAGACTGTCTGCAAAAGATCTCTGTTTCAAGCAGATTTTATTCAAAAAAGATTTTGCCAGGTGAAAATCACCGTCGTTCTTCTGTGGCTTACGTAGCGCCTCTGTGTCGGCCACCCCTTTAGGCTGCCTCCCCTTGATTTTTTTGGTAGCGATGAGCTGGACGAAAAAAGTTCGTCCGCCCCGCGAACTAATTCTTCTGTAAAATCTACGTACAGACGCCATTCCCTTGGGATGGCCTTAATTAAACCCCAATAATGCGTAAAAGTATAATCTGCAATATCACACTTGGATTTAAAGTTACAGTAAGTTAAAAGCTCCTTAATTTCATTAAGCAAATCATGTACGGTACACAAAGGATGCCATTATCGAAAAGACATCTATCAAAAACAAGCTAATTATTGACCTGAATATACGAAGTATTCCAAATGAATTGACATTTGAGTTCATCAGGAGTTGTTATTACACTGTGAGAAATATAGAACCAGGGAGTTGCTAGAGTCTCTAGCAACTCCCTGATAGAACCAAGCATTTGAAACTTGCTTCACACAAAGATTTTCAGTTATATCTGCGAAAGTACAATTGCAGTAAAATGGCATTTCTTTACCATACTTCGTTAAGGCATTAACAAAATGGTTCCTCAACAAACCCTTAGTATAGTGTCACAGTAGCGGCGTACCCAGGTGCATTTTAAACTTTTCATAAAACTTACGATGTGAATTGCTTTCAAGCCCCCCTGATAGATATTGTTAATAAAAACTGAACGTTTAATCTTTGCCGTTCCAAATGAATTCGTAAATAACTGTTTTAAAATTAAAAAGAGAAACCCAACTGCGAAAGTACGAAAGATTTATCAAATGTAATTCTTATCGGGGTATAAGTTCTCTACAGGACCACAATCGTAGGCAAAATTTTTTGGTCTAGATAATTTTGGAATGAAATTCAATCTATAAAAGATCATCTCCATTATGATTAAAAAGAAATCCAAAAAGCGCACAGGGCCATGGGTGACTTTAATATTAACATAATTAACGTATGTGGGTACTTAGTTCGACTTCAAATGGCCGAAAAAGAAAGAGCTCCTACCTAGACCAGTTAATAGTAATCCTGATGCTAACCCGAAACGTTCAAGCAAATTAAGGGGTTATCTCAAAGAAGATTCACTATTTTCAAAAGAAAAGGGATAGTATCGTCAGCGTATTGTAGAATCTTAACATGATTTTGTTCAACCTTAATTTTACTGGACATAAATTTCAAGGACAAAATTTCGAAACACATAATAAATAAATAGGGACTAAGCAGACAACCCTGTCGAAAGCCTTCTACATCTGAAAGAAACCCAAGGGCGGATATGAGGAAATTTGTTTTGGGGGGGGGGGTGGGAGGCAAACTCAACTTAAGACCAGACGTCTCAAACAGTATCAGGGGATGTCGTGCAACAATATTTTTTTTTTGGGGGGGGGGGGGAGGGCAGCGGCATGAGAATTGGTGACTGACTGCCCGAAAGACTATCTATGCGGAGCGCCACCATCAGTTGGCGCGGAGCGTACAGAAAATTTTGACCTCTTAGATAGCCGGAAATTGCATTTTCCAGGCTTGTAAGTAGAATTTAAGCAGTCGCTATTTTGAGCTTTCCTTTGCAATAAAATCTTCATTTTAAGAAAAAAAAGCAAATTGCAAAATGGTCAGAAAATTACCAGATAAAATGTACTGGCTCCCTTCCAGGACAATGTGACATTTTATCATTTTCTTTGTCGCAAAGTAAAATCTCCATTTAAAAGAATAGACAAAAACCAAATTTTTGTTTAATAAGTTAAATACGAACATATTCTAAGCACTCTGATGAAGTTTTCATTCATTTCTCATGTTCGGTTCTCGAGATATTAGCAACTGAAGTTGACACATTTTCTACAAAAGGTAAACTTGAACCAAGCAGGTGCTATGTCATGTATTCATATTGATGGTCAATGTTTTGTTTTGTTTTTTATTTATTTTTGATCCTGCTATTTGATCTTCTAGGGATGCTATCTTGCCCTTAAGGGAAATTAAGTTTTTAAACTTCCATTGCTTGGGATGCACTTATGGTTACAACATATCACAGTTAAATTGTATAAAATATGGTGTTAAATTTTAGACAAAAACAACTAAAGAAATCCATCAATGTGAATATATGACATCACGCCTACTTGTTGCAAGTTCACTCTTTGAAGAAAATATGACGGTCAACTTCAATTCTAATATATCGAGAATCAAACATGGGAAATGAGTAAAATTTCCCCAGTAAGCTATGCCTAGAATATGCTCCTCTTCAAAATATCAAGCACAAATTTGTTCTAGACTTTTTTGTTTCAAGGAGCTGCACACCGTTGGAAACAAATTAAAATCATAACTTTTCGAATCATATTAACTCATATGACCAGTGGTCGAATGAGCCTGTAAACCTGAACCGGCCACACAGAAGCATTGGTAGCGCTACGAGCACCAATAACGGTACTGATTCAGTACTGCTATTTGTGCTGGTAGCGCTATCAACGCTTCTGGGCGACCGGTACTGGGTTAAAATTTTGATGCAATTACGAACTATATCCTTGACAATGACATAAGCTTATACTTAATAAATAATATATGACATTTGTATGAGACAGAAGTGTTCCCCGTGCCCCTGTGGCGAGCCGCTAATAAAGAAATCCGAAGAATACCCATTGTTTCAATCACAAGCTGCGCTCTACACTCTAAAAAATGTTGCGTAGAATTTACACAACATTATGTGACTAGTCCACCAATCAGCAAATGTGTAGAAAGTACACATGGTTTTGTAATAAATTTACACAACATCTTGAGCAAGATTCTTTATCTTGATTGCTTCTCTCAACCCAGGTTTTAAATGGGTACCTGTGAGGTAGCTTGTATAGTGATGCGCTGCATGTGGCTTCTCCTATGGGAAGTCCCCCAGGGGACACGATGAAGTGGCATTGTGCCGGGCACGAACAGCGAGGGATGTGTACTTTTATAGTGTGGGTTTGACGAGTTACCAATGACCAGGGGTAATGATTGTGAAGCGCCTTGAGATGTTGAACATACATATAAGGCGCTATATAAATCCAATCATCATCATCGTCATCGTCATCGTCATCGTCATCGTCATCGTCATCGTCACCGTCATCATCATCTTCATTATTATTATAGCCCCAAGAGATGTTGGCGCCCCGCCACCCTCAACATTTTTTTCCTTATTCGATAGCACCTGTTTTGCACCTACTACTATTTATTAATTCTACTGTGCGTGTAATTTATTTTGGCACGACGACTCCAGATGCATGCCCACTAGGGCTTAATCCATCTCTGCTCGACTGAGGCACCAAAGGCAGCAAGTTATTGGCCATTGCGGGCTAAAGCCCCGGCCATCCCCGCCACCTGTCCCGCCCGTACTGTACAATACTTATCTTTTGAGGGTGGAGATGGCTTGGTGGTTTGAGCGTACTGCCTTGCATACTGAAGGTCCCCGGATCAAATCCCGGTGGAACCACTTGGAAATTTTCCGGGGTCTAAAAATTAACTTGTTCAGCATAGCTGTTCACAGTGATGCTGAGGGGGTTTAAAATTGGTGAATTACAAAAATTGGGAATTTGGTTGTCCGTTTCAGGAAGTTGTCCGACTCAGGAAGTTGTCAGCTTGCTCAGTTCAGCTGTTGAGCAGTGGTGCAGAGCAAGCATAACCTCCACCCCCTCCAGCCTTTGGGAAAGTGGCTAAAGACTGGGGATACGCTCACGTCCGTCGGATGGGGATGTTAAATGGCGGTCCCGGGAGCAGGATTGGGAGCTATTAGTACACGCCTGCCTCGTTACCTCTGAGCACTAGTCGAAAAGAGAAGGCGAAGTTCGCCGGTGTTCATCCACACTCACTCTGGCATTGGATCTTCGAAAAGTTAAATGATTAGGGCCTGGACTTCAGGGCATCTTATGGGGCTTTGGCCCTCCTTTGCCCTTCAACCTGTTATGTTATGTTATGTTATATCGGGCACCCTTAAAATTCGCTAATGCTTAAGGCATAGAGCATACGCTTAGGTTAACAACCCACAAAACCGAAGGTCCAGGATGGAAAATCATGATAAGATAGGTAACTTCACGAGATCAAAGGTTCCCGAGATCGAAAATCAAAAAAAAAAAAAAATCACGACACCGAAAAATAGGTTCCCAAGACCGACAACGAGAAAGGGCTTATGAGACCTGCTGGCATATTATCATTTTCGATCTCGGTGGTCTATTCTCATTTCTCGCAAACCTTTTCAATTATTGTTTTTACCCTTTCGGTCTTGCGTAACCTTTCACATTTTTGGTTTGGCGAACCATGTCTTATTTTCGGTCTCGTGGCCCGTTTTTCGTCAAATTTTCGATGTCGCGAACCTTCGGCCCGTGAACGTTCGGTCTCGTGGGATGTGGGCCCCTATAGTTATTTACTATACAGTAAGTCGTCCTATTCGTGCAACACATTCTTCGCTGCAGAGTACGCTGCTATTTGGCCATTAAAGGCTACCGTAATGATTTGAATATTCATATCTTTGCTAATACAAATTTTTCCAACCGCCCTTTAGTTCCCGATCAACGAATACATTGTGGCTCCATTTTTTTCCTAAATCAAGATGTCTCAGGATATTTTCAACGTTCTCGCAGGTAAGTGGTACGATCAAGGTGAGTAAGATATACTTCGGAAGGATTCGCCTTGCAAAATAGTGTCGTTTATTAGTATAAAATCACTAAAAGGCATGTAATCCAACCAGCTGACTTCTATTGGGAGAGTCAATAACATGCAGTGTGTTTTTTACACGCAACGGCCCAAACAACAACTCGCCTATGTGCAATGTGCCTACCATACACCTGTACACCTTCAACGCTTTTTATTTCATTGTAGCAGTTTAAGAGAAATATGTCAGAATTGAACGCAAGCATCGAACATTTCAGTGGGAGCGTGCTACATGTGGGGTATGGAATCAGTTTAAAACGTGATAAAATGTTTAAATCTCCGAAAAACTGACCACGATGTTTGCCTGAAGATTTAATGACGATAACAAAGAACAGCCATTTTCTAATGAATATGCATTACCAGGTGCACATACTTCCTTCAAAAGTTTGGGAGAAATTTACATATCCTGCGCCAGCTGTTCAACAGTTCAATGTTGTTAACAGTCAGGACTGTGGTTTCAACTTGTTTCAAACTTGTTAAGGCCCTAAAAAACTTAGAACTAGTAGCTGAATACTTTAATGTTTAGGGACAAAGAAGGGATAAATTTCAGGCCTGGGCATTCACCAGAATTAAAATTTTGAGACAGGCCCAAATTTGAAATTATCTGATCAGTGTTACAGTGAACAGGTTGTCAGTGTTTTGGGCATTTCAGGCCTAGGTCTAGCACATGCTAAAATTTAATCTATGACATTACTATTATTTGCTTTTTGAAAATTTGTTGCTTTCAATTACTAATATCTTGAAAACCACTTATAGGATATGAATGACAATTGCACCACATTGCTCAGCTGAGGATATTTGTCTTTTAACATTTGTAAAATTAATTTTGCTCTGGATTATTCTCTACATTTTTTATCATTAGTAATGGTTGATGCTGAAAACTTGATTTAGGTTTCTGTGTTATATACTAGCTCCTGCATCGTACACTAATTCAGTGCATGCATCATATCCTACTAAATTCGTTGATATTTCCCGTAGGTGGCCATAGAAAGCTTACAACTTTTTGAAATTCACTCACTACAAATAACCGCTCGGTTTACCTTGAATATGCAATAGTTAAATAATAAATGTAATGAATGATACTTTGAAGAGAAGTAAGATGAAAATTGTGCTATTTAGCTTTTTTTTCATAATAAGTTTTCGGGGACTGTTGTTTACCTTTAAATTAAGTATCAGGCTATATACTGATGATTGTATCAAATAGAAAATGTTGTGTTTGCTTTAAAAGGAAATTTCATCCTTTTAAAACCAATATTTATTTTGAAAAAGTGATAAATAATTGCAAATAAGACAGTATGGTAGCCTTCTATTCTAGAATTGTTTCCCTCGAATAGAAATTCAGTTATTTGTTGCTCAAGAATAATTTATTCACCCAAACTTACAAAAGATGCAACCTCCATAACTCTTCTTGGGCAAGATATTTTGAGGATATGAAGCCATTGCTGGGGTTTATTGTTGAAACCAAATGATTGGAAAATGAATAGAGCTTGTTGTTTTCAGTGCTTTGTTGGAGTATTTTAAATGCAATATTTGCCTTTAAAACACCAACAATACAGATATTCTACAGCAAGGCATTGACCTGTGTGAAGGAAAATCAACTTGGCAAATGGGGTTCAAAAATAATAATAATAATAATACAATAGATTGAGATTGAGAGATATGGCGCCTTTCATATAACAATCTCAAAGTGCTTCACAAAAGTTAACAAATAAGAGTTAGAACAGGAAGGTTTTCAGATTTGATTTCGAAGAATTCACCGAAGATGCAGTTCGAATATGATGGGGCAAGTTATTCCACACTAAAATCTACACACAATAATCTAAATGTCTTTCAATTAGGGTCATCCATAGGATAAATTCAACACTGCAATCTTATGTGATGGGGAACCACACTTTGAAACTTTAAGTAAATCATTATCCTTATTTAAATTATGTGTATATCTCTTCAAATATAAGCAGGAAAAGCCACATAAATAAAAAGCAGTTGAAGAAAATCGGACTCTGGGGCAATTGAGGAAAAATCTTGCTTATATTGCAACAAGTCAACCAAAGAAACAGTCTATTTTGCTCTTGCCCAGCTCATTCAAGATTACTGTAGAACTGTCTGGGACCCTTAGACTGTACTCAAACCTATAGTTTAGTCAGAGTTTAACAGCCCAGTTTCTAACCTATTGGTTTATGTCGTGCACGCCAGTGCCTTTTTTCCAGTTTTAACTCACTTGGTTATTTTCCCTACTCCATTGCTTATGCAGAGCATCACACGCAATGGCAGTAGGTTCCATTTTTATAGTCTTTGGTATGACTCGACCTGGGAATTGAACCCAGGCCTTCTGTAGGAGAGGCAGATGCTCTACTGTTATTAACAGTGCCTTTGTGATTAAGTTTTTTTTTTCTGGAGGTTGCTAGCCTTGTTAGACACTTATGTGTTTGTTTAGTATCCTGCTAATACTTCTGCTGTACCATTTCTGATTATGTACTTGTATTTGTGTGGGCAAAATAAATGAAATGAAATGTTAGACCAAACACGGCATCTCAATCCTATAAGGATATTATTGTTTGCATCATCAATCCTATAGGGATAAATTATTGAAAATCTCCAGAGGAGATAAGCAGCCAGACTTATTTTAAAGAACCACAGTGGTCAGTTCACTGTTTCAGACATGATTAAACAACGTAAATGGGATATAGTCTCAAAATTTGAAGACTGAAGCTTGCCTTCTAATCATACATAAACAAATGCATAGTTTCCTTCCAATTGATGTGGCTAAATTCCTGATTGACTCTCCAAGAGCAGCTCTTGTCCTTAAACATTAAGAATTTTCTCAGTATTGTTTGCACCATCTGACTTCCAAAGGCCCACATTTTTTGACAGGACAGGAAAGTCCTAGGCAGAGAGTTTATAATAGCCAATACTGCCCAATATGTTCAACTATAATAGCAATGTAAGGCCGCCAAAATGCCTTCGGCAGAAATAGTGGGAGCTAAAGCAGCCTCCCAGCCTCGTCTCTGCTGTCCTTGCCCCTAGACAAGGTGGGTCAATATTATGTTAGGAGCATGAAACATTTGTCTTGAAATACCTCTCTATCATGCAATTCAACATACATTTCATAAACTTTGATACAAATGTTTTTTTCTAAGTGCATGTGCTTGCTGCATGTGACACCAAGGTTTGCTTGAAGTTGACACAACATATTGGGATAACATTGCCACACCCCTGAATCAAAACTTTACACACAATTTACTGCTCAGAATCAAACGCTGTGTCTTACAATCAATAAGCTTAGCAGTGCTGTAGTTGAGTCCAGAAAGTCTGAGTCACAAGTCTTGCAATTTTCAACTGTCAAGGACTCGAGTCCCTGTACTTTCTCAATGGGGAAAAAATCAAAGTCTCTGGCCATGTCCTTAAAATTCTAAGAAAAAGGGGCTGAGTCAGGACTCTACGACAGCCCTGTAAGTAAGGAGTTTGGAACATCTTCCCTAAGTGCTAGATACTGTAGTTAGTGGAAAAGCCCACCCCATCTCCTTGTTTCATTTCTTCAACTAACTAAATTTGCAAATTTTCTTGATTGAACACAGCTTCCATGGACACCAGTGGTTTGTCCATGCAATCTTTGCTGGACACTCAGCCAACTCCTGTTCAGGAATCACCAGGACCACAGGGTAAGTGAAACATTTTATGTATTCTCATACTTAGAATTGAAGTTTCTGTTGTACCTAGAATAGAAATTTATAAACAAAATTCCCCCAATAAAGCTGTAAAGATTGAAGCTCTCTGTGCTTAAAGAGGCTCTTTGAGTTGATATCCATAACTTAATGAGAGTCTTAAAGCCTGGTCACTACCACATAGCAATGCTTAAAGTTAGCATAATAAGTCAAGTTTCAAGTCAGAAAGTCACAGAAAACGTAAAGTTGTGAATTTTCTAGTGTCCTGACTTGTAATGGTTTTGTACATAATTTGAAAAAGTGTTTGGTCACGAATTTTTGAGAACATACTTGAACCGTTATTACTCACTCATAAAACAGTTATTTGTATGTAGGGTATGGGGATTGTCTTAGTTTGGCCATTTGTCATTGGTTTGTGAAGAAAACTATATAGGTTTGGAAAAATTTGTTGAATTTCATGAAACAACTCAATGAGCCACTTTAATGTGGAGGTGCGCAAGGCCGGCCAACTGGTATATTTCTTTAGTCCTTACCATGCTCTGCAAAGCTGGAGATTTAACTCTGAATAGCAATGGGAAATTTGACCACATGAAGGAGCAATAATTTGCCATTTTTCTCTGTCACATGCATATGTTCAGGAGTCTATGGATGCCAATTTGGGACATTTTATTTCAACTGTGTGGTTCATCTTCGGACTTAAGTGTGCAAAGATTTGTTAATTTGAGGTTGACACTTGATGGGTTTTTTGGTAATTAGAGAGGCTCATTGAGTTGGTTCATGAAATTAAAAAAATTTTCCAAAACCTGTTAATTTTTCTTCACATACCAATGACAAATGGTACGTTTAACTTAGACAATCCCCATATTTATAAATACAAATAACTGTTTTATGAGTGAGTGCTGAACAGCTCAATTCAGTTTTCAAAAATTTGTGACCAGGCACTTTTTCAAATTATGCATAAAACTGTTAGGTAGGACACCACAAAATTCAAAATTTTCACTTTTTCCATAAACTAAATTAGATATGAGACTTGACTCATAATACTAACTATAGGCCCAACATTGTCATGTGGTTTTGATACTTTAACACTTTGATTGATTAAGTCATTGATCTCAACTCAATGAGCCCCTTTAAGGCTTGCATGTAAACACATTTGTTGACCCATTATTAAAGTGCCTTGTCTTCCTCTAAGATCACCAGAAGTTATCAAGATCTAATGTGATAATGTACATAGGCTTCTCAATGCACCAGAAGAAACATGAGATAATACTGTACCTGAAAAATTTGTCAGAGTTGGCAATGAATTAGGAGATTTTTGTTTCACTGTTACTTTATTTTATGGACTTTAATATCAAGTTGACTGCTACAGGGTATATTGTGCATGCCTACTGGGTGTATTGTAGGAATTCCTTCAACACAATAAAGGCATATTCTGGTGGCTTTTCTGATGTCTTGCAAGTAAGACAACTATATTCTAGATCATGTCCTACAAACCCTGTGGCAACCCTTTTCCTAACTCAAGATATCTATTTTTGGTTTCGATTTGGTTTTAATGAAAAGAGAAACCTATGCATTCATGATGGCGTGTGTGTGTATGTATCTGTGTATGTGCGTGTGGGTTTGTCTTTGTGTAAAACAGAGGACCTAAACAATAGACTTCCAGGTCCTCGGTAGTAAATTCAAAAGATTTCTCAAGTCCTCGGTTGTCTAACAATAGACAGTCTATTGTGAAGGTTAGGGTTAAGTAAGCAGACACAATGGAGATAACAATGAAGTCCTCAGTTGTGTGTAAAAACACGACTGTGTGTGTGTGTATGTGTGTGTTTGAGACACTTTGCTTGTTTACACGATATCTTGAGAAGGGAAAGTCTGGCAGTTCTCAAACTTGGTACACAGATACCCCTTACTGAGAGGAAGAACCCTATATATTTTGGTTGAGGTCAAAGCTCATGGGGGGCACAGGGGGTCAAAAACCAAAATCTTTGTTTACACAATATCTCAAGATAGAAAACTTGGATTAATTTCAAACTTGATATGTAGATGCGTTATGATGTAAGGAGGTCAAAGGTCATTTGGGGTCACGTGGGGTCAAACCCCGAAATCCTTGTTTACACGATATCTCATGGTAGGAAACTTGGATTAATTTCAAACTTGATATGTTGATGCGTTATGATGTAAGGAAGAACCCTATTGATTTTGGTGGAGGTCAAAGGTCATTTGGGGTCACATGGGGTCAAACCCCGAAATCCTTGTTTTCACGATATCCCATGGTCGGAAACTTTGATTCATTTCAAACTTGATATGTTAATGCGTTAAGATGTAGGAAAGAACGGATATATTTTCGTGGAGGTCAAAGGTCATTTGGGGTCACATGGGGTCAAACCCTGATATCTTGTTTACACGATATCTCAAGGTAGGAAACTTGGATTCATTTCAAACTTGATATGTTGATGTGTTATGATGTGAGGAAGAACCGAATTTATTTTGGTGGAGGTCAAAGGTCATTTGGGGTCACGTGGGTTCAAACCCCGAAAATCCTGGTTTACACTATATCTCAAGGTAGGAAACTTTGATCCATTTCAAACTTGATATGTTGATGCATAATGATGTAAGGAAAAACCCAAGAAATTTTGGTGGAGGTCATAGGTCATTTGGGGCCACATGGGGTCCAAACCCTGAAATCCTTGTTTACATGATACATCATGATAGGAAAGTTGGATTCATTTCAGAATTGATATGTTGATGTATTATGATGTAAAGAAGAATCCTATTTATTTTGGTGAAGGTCAAAGGTCATTTGGGGTCAGAAGGGGACAAATCCTGAAAAACTTTGTAACACAGTATCTTAAGGTAGGAAGCTTGGATTGATTTCAAACTTGATATGTTGATGCGTTATGATATAAGGAAGAACCCTTTTGATTTTGGTAGAGGTCATTTGGGGTCATAGGGGGTCAAACTCAGAAAAGCTTGTTTACACTATATCTCAAGGTAGGAAACTTGGGATTCATTTCAAACTTGATATGTTGATGTGTATGATGTAAG
Organism: Holothuria scabra; assembly: GCA_037179385.1. Classification (NCBI taxonomy): domain Eukaryota; kingdom Metazoa; phylum Echinodermata; class Holothuroidea; order Aspidochirotida; family Holothuriidae; genus Holothuria; species Holothuria scabra. The sequence continues at coordinate 4,578,915 of CM074182.1, read as the reverse complement.
CAGATTGTTTGCGGAATATTTTAAGGCACAGTATGAAATTTGTAGAAATGTTTTGGTTAAAAGAAAAACCAGTTACTAACATGTGGAGTCAAAGGTCACTTCGGGTCACCAGTTGTTACAAGAAATGTAGCATTTCATTGAAAAGAGCATGTATGTATCATCAAAACCTCAATGCATTTTTGCATTCTGGTTTTTAAAGATTTTGTTAAAATTATTTCCACTTTTCAACAATGCCACCAAAAGTTATATAATGTGGGGATTGTGAGCACATTTGTGTGATTATCATTTCGTTTTTCTTAACATTTTAAACCTCCAAACTTAAAATTTGATATTGTTGGAATGTTTGAATACCTTTACCTGTACATCTAGCATTACCCCATATCATATGTGGGGTATAGCAGAACGTAGTACTTAATATTCCCTGCAACAGCAACAAAATTAAATTGAATGCAGTGTTCAATTACTTTGTGGGGATGACATCACAGATTTCCCATAATGCACTAAATCTCAAGGAAAAAGTGCATTTCATGAAAATCAGTATCTTCCAAATGAAATGTTATTGAGATGCACTTTTCACCTCCTGAAAGAGAAACAGTCCTGAGTATGACGTAAACTGAATCAAGAGAGAGTAAGAAGGTCCTGTATGGAGAGTAGTTTGTTCCCGACTATTGCCTTAAAATGCACACAAGCCCTAAAATGCACACAAAAGGCTGTTATTACTCATCTTATGACTGTTGGGTTTTCAGTGCCACAAAACTGAGCAAGCTCTTCCATAGTTGGCCCCCTGAGGGCTGGGGGTTGTAGAATATGCCCACGCTATTTCCCACCTGTTGTAAGAGGCGACTAAAGAGAAACCACATTTGAACTTGAACCATACTGGAAAATAAGTTTAAAGTTCGCACCTTTATCGAGGTGACTGACACTATATAACACATTTGTGTTGGAGTGTCGTTAAATCTCATCTAACTAACTAATATAACTAACTGAAAGAGAAAATTTTTCTGCATATTTTGAAGGCAACAAATTTTGTCTGTGAGAAATGCCTTCAACATGCACATGTACTTGGTAATAATGTTACTTTAAAATTCACAATCTGTGGAAAGTTTTTATCCTTCCTGAAATAGATTTTAGTTCATGCCCCAGATTGTTATAAATGTTAGAACATGGAAGAAACATATCAGTAGCTTTACAGCCATTGATTAATATGGTTTGATACAGTAGATTTAATGCTGATGAGCTTTCTTGGACTGTAAAACCGTGGCTTCTGTGAGTCTTAATTCTCATGATTGCATTATGATGTTAAAGACAGTTCTTTGAAAAGTGCTACCAAGCTGTCTACCATGAATACGTCAGCTCAGAGTAGCAAGTGCGCATGCTCAGAAGAAAAACTGAAGGAAAAATTGCTCATAGAGTAACTGCCTTACTTTTCTCTAAAAAATTCAGAACTCATTGAAAACTAAAAAAATGCCCTCTAGTCTTTGCTGTTATTTAATTCATGGAGGTTAAACCCTTGAAATTTCAAATTAGCAGGACGAGCACTTTCTCAGTGCAATGTAACTGTAATGTACATGTCAGTGTTTCTACCCATTGACCTTTCAAATTATATTGTTATGATATCATTTTTCAAACCCAAGACTGGCTTACTTTTTTTTTTATTTATTTACAGGTACTGATGAGGAAGATGTCTTCCAGTGTGGCAAGTGCAAGAAACAGTTCTCTTCACTAACAAATTTTATGGTTCACAAGAGAGAACAATGCTCCCAACAGCAGACTTTAGTCACTCTTTCCAGTCTGTCAACTCCTTCAATAAGTCGTTCTCAGACCATTGTGCAGGCACCCCAGACCAACAGTGCCTTCACTGTTACCACACAGCAAGGCAGGTCTGGATGTGGGGTAGACAACATTCCACAGTCACCCCTGGGTCCTCTCAACTCTGGTATGATTCTTAGTGATGAGGTCCTCATCTCACCTTTCTCTAGCATGGACCAGAATATGCAACAGGGAATACAACAGTTACAGACCAATATACAACAGCTTCAGCAAAGTAGTCTGCTGCCCTCAACTTCACTCTCAAGTACATCATTCCTTACATCACAGAATGGAACCAGACTGGTGACATCAGTCAGTAATGTGGCTCTGCCTGGTGGAACACTGCAAACACCTCAGGTAGGTTGTAAGTTCAAGAAGACAGAGCTTTACTGTAGGCCACACAGGTAAAGAAAATTCTATATTTTGTGACGAAATAAGAAGCAGAGACTAACTTATTCGTTGTGTTAACAAAGCACTTTCTACTAAAGGCGTGATAGGGCTGGATTTTCTAAGTTTGGACCATCCAATTGTCAGTTTGGACTTTCCAAGACCACCTGAATACTAACTAAATTAACTTGTACTCTTGGATACAGTAGATTAGTTTTAAAATACTATGTGCACATGCATGCATTCCGCCTGTGAAAATGAGGAAACGCCAAATTCTGCATAAATCAGTGTTGGTTGTTTCTGTTTTTCTTTGTTTGGTCCAATGGGAAGGTGGTCAGACTGTCTAGTACCAAAAAGAAGTCTGTTCCACAATGGCCAGACCACCCAATCTTTGGTCCGAATAAAGCAAGACCTCTGAAAGCCAACTTGGTTTCCGGTGCTTTCCATTTTGGGCAGTTTCTGCTCATGCACACCTTTACTTTCTTCCTCTCTTACCTAAATACTGTATGTACCATTATTACTCATCCCATGACTGGCAGGTTGTCGGCGCCACAAAACCAACCAAGTCCCCATGGTTGTCCCCCTGTGGCCTGGAGGTGGTAGAATATGCCCACATTATTTCCTGCCTGTCGTAAGAGGCAACTAAACGGGATGACTTGAACAGTATTTGAACAGTAGGACAATTTATAACACATTCGTGTTGGTGTGTCGTTAAAAATTATCTAACTAAATAACTCACTTAAATATGTAGGCAGTCTTGGTCAGGTTAATGAATAGCCATGGAACAATAAAACTGTAATCCACTGTTTTTGGTTTCAATGAAAAGAGAAACCTATGCATTCATGATGGCGTGTGTGTGTATGTATGTGTGTGTGCGTGTGTGTGTATGTGTGTGTGTGTTTGTGACACTTTGCTTGTTTACATGATATCTTGAGAAGGGAAGATCTGACAGTTCTCAAACTTGGTACACAGATACCCCATACTGAGGGGAAGAACCCTATTTATTTAGGGTGAGGTCAAAGGTCATCTGCGGGTCCCAGGGGGTCAAAAACCAAAATCCTTGTTTACACAATATCTCAAGATGGGAAACTTGGATTTATTTTAAACTTGATATGTAGATGTGTTATGATGTAAGAAAGAACCCTATTGATTTTGGTGGAGGTCAAAGGTCATTTGGGGTCACATGGGGTCAAACCCCCAAATCCTTGTTTACACAATATCTCATGGTAGAAAACTTGGATTAATTTCAAACTTGATATGCTGATGTGTTATGATGTAAGAAAGAACCCTATTGATTTTGGTGGAAGTCAAAGGTCATTTGGGGTCACATGGGGTCAAATCCTGAAATCCTTGTTTTCACAATATTTCAAGGTAGGAAACTTGGATTCATTTCAAACTTGATATGTTGATGCATTATGATGTGGGGAACAACCCTATTAATTTTGGTGGAGGTCAAAGGTCATTTGGTGTCACATAGGGTCAAACCCTGAAATCCTTATTTACACTATATCTCAAGGTAGGAAACTTGGATTAATTTCAAACTTGATATGTTGATGCTTTATAATGTAAGAAAGAACCCGATATATTTTCGTGGAGGTCAAAGGTCCTTTGGGGTCACATGGGGTCAAACCCTGAAATCCTTGTTTACACTATATTTCAAGGTAGGAAACTTGGATTCATTTCAAACTTGATATGTTGATGGGTTATAATGTAAAGAAAAATCCAATATATTTTGGTGGAAGTCAAGAGTCATTTGGGGTCACGTGAGGTCAAACCCCAAAATCCTTTTTTACATGATATCCCATGGTAGGAAACTTGGATTAATTTCAAACTTGCTGCATTGATGTGTTGTGATGTAAGAAAAAACCAGTTCTGTTTTCGTAGAGGTCAAAGGTCATTTGGGGTCACATGGGGTCAAACCCTGAAATCCTTGTTTACACTTTATTTCAAGGTAGGAAACTTGGATTCATTTCAAACTTGATATGTTGATGCATTATGATGTAAGGAAGAACCCAATTACTTTTGGTGGAGGTCAAAGGCCATTTGGGTTCACATGGGGTCAAACCCTGAAATCCTTGTTTACATGATGCATCATGGTATGAAACTTGGGATAGCTCAAGGTACGAAACGTGGATGGCTTTCATAATTAGTATGTGGATGAATTATGGTGAGAAGATGGTCCGTATAAGGTTTTTTTTTTGTGGAGGTGAAAGGATATCTGGGGTCATGATCGGTCAAACTTTGAAAAACTTGTCAAAATGGGATATCTCAAGGTAGGAAACTGGGATGGATTTTGTAATTAGTATGTGGATGTGTTATGGTGAGTTGAAAGTACTGTACCTGTTTTTTTTTTGTGGAGGTCAATGGTCATCTGGTATCACCTGGCATCAAACTCTGAAAACCTTGTTTGCAGAATATCTTAAAGCACAGTATGAAATTTGGCTTTTTGAATATAGAAATGATTTGGTTAAAAGAAAAACCAGTTATTTACATTTGGAGTCAAAGGTCACTTTGGGGCACCAGTTGTTACAAGAAATGTAGCATTTTATTGAAAAGAGCATGTATGTATCATCGAAACCTCAATGCATTTTTGCATTCTGGTTTCTCAAATGGGAACATGGAGTAAGTTTACCTTAGCCTTTCCTCAATTTAAGCCACTACAATGGAAATACATTCAAGACAGAGCAGCAGTAGCCTGCACCAAGTTTTAACTGCTGAAGACAATATTTATTGTCTTCACACACAAGCTTTCACTGATTGTTATCCAACTTTTTAACTCAATTAAATTTGAGCAGGAGAAAATTTTAAGTACAGTTTTGAAATGGGGTCTATCTGATATTTATAAGGTTTTTAATTTATAAGGGCCGTTGTTCATAACAAGCAAGTTATAGAAACCTTATAGAGCACTGAGAGCAGTACTTCAAGTATCTTTGGTCTTTAAATCCCCCAAAGATACTAACTGTCCAATTACAAGACAAATTATCTGTTAATAATGCATATAAATTCTAAAACTTTTGAAACAAGGGACTACATTATGTAGTATCACATAATGCTACCACCTACCTATTTTAAATAAAAGGCAAAAATGAGGTTCATTGTTCATAAGATTCATTACAAATAAAAATTTATGATAAAAAAGTTTATTGGTCATAAGGTTCAGTATTCATAATAGAGAAAAGGGTTTGATATTTGTAATCGAAGAAAGGGTTCAATTTTCATAGCAAGAAAAGTTTGGCTATTCATGACAATATTTTTTATCCTATTAGTTTGCCCTTGAAATGTTTAGGGATGCCATCTTACCTCTAAGTCATGTAAAGTTTTTAAAATTCCATTGGCCAGGATGCACATACTGTAGAGTATTAATGTATCAGAGCTTAGTTGCATAGAGATGGTGGTAAATTATAAACAAAAACAGAAATAAGTAAGTTCTTATTATGAATATTGAACCTTTCTTCCCATTATGAAATACTGAACCTTTATTCCCATTATGAAATACTGAACCTTTATTCCCATTATGAAATATTGAACCTTTATTCCCATTATGAAATACTGAACCTTTATTCCCATTATGAAATACTGAACCTTTATTCCCATTATGAAATACTGAACCTTTATTCCCATTATGAAATATTGAACCTTTATTCCCATTATGAAATATTGAACCTTTATTCCCATTATGAAATACTGAACCTTTATTCCCATTATGAAATACTGAACCTTTATTCCCATTATGAAATATTGAACCTTCATTCCTGCTATCCTCTTTTTCACTATAAATTGCAAACCTTATTATTAATGATGAATAATGAACATAATGAACTCTTTCCTTTCAAACCTTTTTTTTGTTTTTATGAATAAGGAACCTTATGAATACTAAACTTTTTTTTTACAAACCTTTTTCTTAATTATGAATAACAAACCATATAAATAATTAACCTTAAGAATAAAAAACATTATGACAAGTGAAGTAGTGAAGCTAGTTATGTTTAAAAAAGCAAATGAATAGTGAGCCGTCCCCTTTTGAAATTTTTGGGTTAAGCTTTACACAGGTGGAAGTGAGATACTGCAAATATCTTTTTCTTAAGTCCTCCCGACTCTCTGGCAAAGAGCAGTTGGGTGAAACCAAACTTTAAACTGCTTCCCAAAGAAGCTATTATGTCCACTGAAGGACAATACGTGACCAACCTCACAGCCCTCAGACCATTTACATCATTGGTCTGTCATGTATGGCTCAATTCCAGACTGGATGAAAAGATTAGATGCTGCACATGATCTTAGCCAAAAAGGGCAAGAAGTGATACTGCAAATATCTTCCCCTTTAGTCAGACACGTTTCTAGTTTATTACTAACTATTCAATATTAAACATTTCCAAATCTTTCAGGGTTTCCTCCAGATTATAGTGGTTGTCAGGAAGTAGTAGTCCATGGGGTGAAATAATTCCACTTTTCCCAACAACAGGGAGGGAGAACTATCAATTTTCAATATAGGTAGTGCAGTGCATGTGGCAGTTAGAGCAATTTTCTGTGAGGTGGTAGCCAAAATTTGTGAGGTGACTGCCTCCCTAAGAGGAGAGTCATTTATTAAACTGGCTAGTATGAGCAGGTGGGCAAAGGAAATACACAAGTGACTTGGCCATAACTGCCAGCTAGAAAAATGACTCTGCCTTAAAAGAATGCATGGGGAAACCCAGTGTACTCCTCTAGCAGTTTTGTTTGGATGCTGCACTCAGACAAATTTTGCAAAAAAGTACAAATCACACTCCTCAGGAAAGTAAGGAGTTTAGTAGGTGTGCTGTTTTATGTACTTAAATAGATTTATACCATATGAGCTCCATGCAGTCTTCACCTGAGTATGCAAAATATGACCCTCCTCACAGTGGTTTGAGGTGAGTGATGGTGTGCTGTCTGACTCGCACTCCTCCAAATTCAGTGTCTGGTTTAAGCACCCTCAGTGCTACCTGAACAGAATGTTGAGCCAGGTGGACAAAATTCCTCACTTTGAAACAGTTCAACAGAGTAAATATCCATAGTCTCCATCAGGGATTGTTACAGCTCTATATTCCTACAAATTCATTATGTTCCAACACAGCCTTTGTTCTGACACCCCTATGTTACGGCAACTCAATCAAAGATGAATATGGACATTGTCAGAATATAGGGGTGTCGGAACACGGGTGTTGGAATACTTAGGGCAGTCACCTCAGGGATGAAGCTACGGTAGGCAGTCCTGTTTGGTGACAAACAGCACTTGATATCCCCTCCCACACTGTATTCCAGACAAACACACCTCTCCCCACCCATCCCAAATCTGCCTCGAGACCGAAAACTTGCCCCCAAATTTTACTCTTTGCAGTAAAATGAGGTAAAAATGAAAAATTAATGGCTTTTTTAGATGCCATTAGGGTGGGGTAAGTTGTTTTTCCCAGATCAAGCAGTTATCCAGCACTCAAATTTGGTTAGCTACATTATATTCTTGGTTTCCTTGTGAAAATTGAGTTATCATTATCAGAAATATTCCAAGTCATCAAAAAAAGCTATCATTTCGTTCGTCATTGATTTTATCTGACATATCCAAAGAGAGATGTCCCCTCCAATAACACCACTTTCCAACGCAGTGATCGTCATTATTATCCTTCAATCTGTGCAGCACCCAGTCAAAATTCAATCAGTTTAGGTGACTAGAAACCCTGTCTCAGTGTAAACTATTAAGCAAAGTGGTATAAAGATGTTTCTTTTCTAATCAATTAATTTTTATTATTGTTGTCATCTTCAGCAAGTATTCACAGGTGTGACGAGCAATTTAAACATTGGAGGCAATCAACTTATACATCTTAACCTGCAACCAGCTCTGACCCCTCAAACAATACAAGCTACAGCTGATGCTACTCCAGTAGTTACACAACAGGTCAGAAGGATAGCACCTGCTACTGATATTTCCCGGCTACCCACCCTAGCCCCAGCAGAGACCAGTGAAGCTTGTACATCAGGGGTCAGTAATTATACTCTGCCAAAGAAGACTAGGAGGACATCTGATGGAAGCAAAAAATCAGGCAAACTCAAGTGAGTAATTCAATTAGTTACATTAAATTATAATATGATATTTCTAATGTCTGGCAACTCCACATCCAGACACCCCATTCTCTAAGTTTCCTCCCCAAGGACTGCAATCCAAGACAAACGTCCATTCCCCCTGTCCAAGTGGTAAACAGCTTCCTGTGCTTCAGATGATACTAATGTAGAAAGGTTGGTATAAATTTGACTTTAGTTCTTACGTTCTTGTTCAGACTGCGAGTTTGGTCTAACAGTAGAGCATATGCCTCTCACCCAGAAGGTCAAGTCATACCAAAGACTCTAAAAATGGAACCTACTGCCATTGTGCGTGATGCTCCGCATAAGCAATGGAGTAGGGAACACAAGCCAGTGAGCCACAACCGGATAAGAGGCCGTGGCCGGCTCGACTTACACCAATAGGTTGGAAACTGGGCCGTAAGACTCTCTCTGATTAACTAACTACAGCCTTGTTTGGACATGAGAGCAGCAATCATTTCTGCAATTGAAGATGTTACAAGCATACAATAGATTCCAAACTTGAAATGGCACAGTGACTCTGCAAGGTGGCCGAAACTGAAGGGTGGAAATGCTGATCACTCCTCTGTCGTTTTGGAGGAGGTCAACTGATAGTTAACATCTACTAGAAGTATGAATGCTGGTTATTTTAAACATTGATAATCAAAGTAGCATAATTTTTCAATAAATTTCATGTACAAGGAACAGTTTCTTGCTTCATGGATGCTTTCCACATAACACTATTTGAACGTGAATGCACAACAACTGGTTTGAAGTTAATGGACTTGTTGTTGGTCAGTTTCTATGGTATCTTTACAAGCCCAGATTTACATATGGGATTACATTCTTGCCAGCTTACAATAATCAAAACTGAATTGTGGAACATTTCCGGAATGGATAATTAAATAGCAGCTTGACCCACTGCATGGTCAAGTGGTTGGCTCATCTGACTTGTATCCGGAAAGTATGCGGCGGTAGTTCTGGAATTTGACTCCTAGTTCGGGTCATACCAAAGACTTTAAAAATTGAACCCTTCTGCCATTGGGTTTGGGGATCAGTATATTAAGCAATGGAGTAGGGAAATCAAGCCAGTGAGCTACAACTGGAAAAAGGATTCTGGCCGGCCCTACTTTAACCAATTGGTTAGAAAATGAGCCGTTAAACCTTATCTGAATACCTTTCTTCTGTAATTATGCTTTTTCTCTGCTTCCGTACTTTCTTAATCTCTCTTGAAACTTGTAGTTACCTATTACGTCATTCCTTGCTTGATATAGGTAAGATACATTTCAAAGAAGGTGAAAGTATTGCTCTCATCAAAAGTTACCATTCCTCAAAGTTTCAAATATACAGTAAACATCTTGTTATATAGAATACATTGTAAACAAATAGTAAAAGTACTTACAGCTTCTTTTAATTCCAAACAATACTATTTTTGTTGAAGTAGAATGCACAGTTGTCCACGTTAAAAATGATCTCGTCTGGCGTGAGTCATCACCAACAATTTCGGTGAAACACTGCATTGGCTTCAGACAGTAAACAATAGGTCTATGTAGTCCTCCAGTAAATTAGGAGTATGAGTTCCAATGTCAAAGAAGTCAACAAACCATAGTATACGCCAACATTAAAAGGCACGATCCTAAACTAGTTTTGCAAATGCTACATCTGCATGACTCAATAGGTTTTCTCTTTTGGGGAACGCATTCACAAGGGTGCATCAGTTACCCCATACAAACACTCTTAGAGAAGGATGTTGTGTGCATATAGAATGCATAAAGGGAAATATTGCATTTAAAATGCTCCAACATAGCATTATAAGTAAATAGTTCTAGTCATTTTCAAATCATTTGGTTTCAACAATAAACCCCAGCAATAGCTTCACCTTCTCAAAATATTATGCACAAGAAGGTTATGGAAGTTGCATCTTTTGAAATGTTGAAAGTTTGGGTGAACAAATTATTCTTGAGCAACAAACAACTGAATTTCTTTCTGAGGGAAACTTATTTCTTGAAAAGAAGGCTACCATACTGCCTTATTTGTAACTATTTATCACTCTTTGCCAATGAATATTGGATTTAAAAGGATGAAATTTCCTTGTAAAACAAACGCAGTATTTCCCTTTAAAAATGCATGCACGCTAATCTCTTATCATAAAGGATTTTTCAGTTATGAATACTGAATTATGTAAGCATATAACTGAATAAAATGGTGCACATGTCAATCCATTCTCTTTAGCCTCTGTTCATTTGAGCCTTTGTGAGGAGTCAGTGTATTCAACAGTTTAGGGATGGGAGTTTGGTTTCTACATTAATATCTCTTTTCTTCAATTTTTTTGATTTCAGATGTACATATTGTGGAAGTTCATTCACCAAGAATTTTGACCTTCAGCAACACATACGCAGCCATACAGGAGAGAAACCTTTTCAGTGTATAGTGTGTGGCAGAGCGTTTGCACAGAAATCCAATGTTAAGAAACACATGCAAACTCACAAGGTTTGGCCTGGAGGGAAGGAGGATACCTTGCCAAAGACGGTAAGAGTAAGGACAAAAATATTATGACATACTGAATGAAAATCTTAATATCTCCCATTCAATTCCCTCTCAATCTGGAAAAAAAAGAAAACACTTTAGGCAGGAAAAGAAAGATTCTTTTAAAATGTGATGGGGAAAAATTGCACCTGCTCTCTGAAAAAATTTGTTTGGTGGTCATATTGCTGTTTATCTTTTAAACGACAGTTTCATCTGAGGGACAGAAGGGAAATTTTTTTATCTGTTAATATTTTTGTTATTGTCACATCTCTCTGTGTGATGGTCTTGGCAATTTTCCCTGTGCATTTTGGATGTTTGCTTATGGGATTAAGTTAAATTTACTCGACTTAAATTTGTTAGATTTAAAATGTCCTATTTCAAGGAACTTTGCCAATCAAACAAAGAACATAAGCATTTTAGCTGGTAAAAGATTGTTTATGGTCATATGAGCGTGGCCATCAAAATTTTTTGGAGTGTGACAGTGTGCAGGCAATACCAAGTTGTCAAACCAAGAAATGTGTATGTTTACCATGCAAAGAGTGGGTGGGGTGCAAAGAGTGGTTGGGGTGCAAAGAGTGGTTGGGGTGCAAAGAGTGAGTGGGGTGCAAAGGCTCAGCTCCTGACCTTTAAAGGGCAAAAACGGTCCTGCAGTCTTACTTCAAAACAACAGCTAAATTAAAAAAACACGGGCCCAGGGGCATTCTGCTAGAATTGAATAGGACATTTTAGCCAATATTACCCGAGAAAAAGGCTTTTTCCTGGGTGAAGCTTATCTATATAACTGCATCAGTTAATCCCTTTTACAAACAAACTTGCTCTATCGACCCATCAGTCTTAAAAAGGGTTCAAACCCCTTCAACTTTCTTGATCTCAAGACACCTGAACTGGACATTCCCTGATAGATTCTGGATTAAGAGTGGTCAACTAGAGATGGCTAAAACTTGCTATTCGTTTCTAGCGTCATGGTAGGCTGGCATGGGTGTTGGTGGGTGCGATTGTTGATGTGGTGGAACTTAATGTTCAGACTAATGTAGGGGCCCCTCTCCTTTGGAAAATTTTTACTAACCAAGGGTGCAGCTAGATGCAAAACAGTGCTATCTACTACATTTATGATAAGTATACCTGCGGAGACCCAGTTTTTTTTTTAAGTCATGATTTCTAGAGTCACTGAAACTGATTGAAATAATTGCAGGGGGGGAGGAACAGTCAGTTTAATTGTTAATGTCATATTGTTTGCCTGTTCACCTTCTCTCCGTGTTAGGCTACAATTATTTGCCCTGGAGTTTCATGCTGACTGTGATGGCAGCATCAAATTTTGCTATAGCATCAACCAGAGTTGTGAAAGTGTAAAACACACTGGCAAAAACAGCTGAAGGGTGTATCTTACTAAAAACCAATGCGTATGAAGCCAGTCACGATGCAGGGTGTACGCAATAACTGGCCTACACAAATGTAATTGATGGCTAAATTCATTCATTAGTTTGGCTTAGAGTGCACTTTTTAGGATGATTTGCATTGGTGGCAGGGGAAAGGAGGCTAAGGGTAATATGGGCTGTGGACCCCAGTACTCAGATTTCTTTTGTAAAATTTACTTTTCCACACCCCCCAACCTATGCCCCTGCACAAATTGTCTCCTGTTTTTCTTCTAAGTATTTTTTATGATATTTTTAGGAAATAAATTGTGTATTGAAGGAAATTGAAGCAGTGAAATCTTGTAAATTTTGCAATGGAGGGAGAAAAATATTATCACATGATTCTCAAGAGGCATTCATGAAATAGGATAATCTACTATACTTAATACAAATTGGAGGAACTGAATGTTCCTTTTGAGTGTGTGGACTGTGTGTTTGGTCTAACAGTAGATCATCTGCCTCTCACATGGAAGGCCCGGGTTTGCTTCCCAGGTGGAGTCATACCAAAGACTCTAAAAATGGAACCTACTGCCATTGTGCATGATGCTCTGCATTAGCAACGGAGTAGGGAAAACAAGCCAGTGATCTACAACTGGAAATCAAAACCACATTTATGTACGTTTCTCAAAAGGATACTGTTAGAGATCACCTTTGGTCCTTGAGGAATGATAGTGCACCGAGATTTATGACCAAAATGTCCATGCATCTGAGTGGGGCATTACCAGGTTCAATATTGGATAGCTTGGCAATTTAAACATCCCCACGAAAAGTAATACAATGAAGAAATTCTCCTTAAGGGTTATCTCAACGACACTTGACAACTTAAGATACTGCGGAAGAGTGTTTAATTTCTCCATGAAACCATTCCAGTATGTAATGAATAGGCTATTCACCTGTGGCAGTAACTGAGAACATTATTCCAGCAAATTCTCTTAGAAAGTCAATACAAAGAGTTCTCTCCAGTTAATAAAAAAACATGTATGTTAACAGATCCGTAGTCATGCAAGGCGCCTAAGAGGGCTAAGCTGCCCATGATTTTCCCCAGATAATTTGATTATTTTTATTGACTTTATACTTGTAGCCCACACACTTTGTCCCCCTGAAAATTTTCCTGGGTTTTGCCAGCTCACTCTGGCTAGGAGCGGGAAATAGGCTATATAGCATATTACGGTGACTGCCCTTTATTCCGACAGCCCTATATGTTCCGACACCCATGTTCTCATAGTCTTTGATCAAATGTCGGAACATAAGGGCGTCGGAATATGGGGGTGTAGAGTATAGGGCGGTAACTGCATATTACCGGAGGTATATAAAAATATCAATTCTGAACGGCACCTACCAAGATTCTTGCAAAGGCACTCCTTAAGTTACTTTACTAAGTACAAGTAATTAGCATAGGTCTACTGAAAATATAGACCTACAAAGAAGAAAGCCTATGAATTGGAGTCTAGACAACTCCTTCATCATCAAGTAGCAAGTGGCCTAGGTCAGCCATTGTGCCTGGTGCTCAGCATAAGCAGGAAAACTGCTTGGTGTTCAGCATAAGCCGGAAAACATGTCAGTGAGCCACAACTCTTACGGTGATCGAGCTTTTGCTATTATTTCTGCCAAATTGTGGAATGATCTTCCATCTTTTGTTAAGAACTCTTCTTCTATTGAACAATTTAAAACTAATTTGAACACTCACTTGTTTACTATGTCATATTGACTCCCTGTTGGGCAGTCTTCAGCGCTTTGAGACTCTTTGTGTAAGGCGCTTTATAAGAACCGTGTTATTATTATTATTATTATTAACTGAAATATAGCCTTGGCCAGCCTGATTTAACCAACAAACTTAAGCCATGAAAACCTCATCTAACCTGACCTTAACCTATACGAACCAAACTCAAACTAATTGTGGCCGTTCTCTACAAGCAACATCAAGCTACCTCTACCAATGGTTAATCAATCTCCACTAATTCAATCGCCGATAAGCAGCAGCAACATAAATTATACAAGCAAAAATAAAGTTTGAAAACATCTCTGAAACAGAATAAACGATTTCAAACCCACAAACTGAAAACACAGCCTTACACAGGCACATGGTACTTCATGACACTGGCACCCTCACAATACCATACAGCTTGTCTATCGCAAAGAATCGACTGGTATCTTGTTTTATACACAGAATGTACTGTAAATACTCATTGAGTTAACTGAATGTGGGGAAAGTTTACACAGTAAAACTCCATTGCGATTGTCACCAGATGAGAACCATTTTGACTTGCTTGTAGTCGTAGTGCGTTACAGACATGTAAAATACGGAATTCAAAGCGGATGGGTTGCGCATTGCTATATCATTAGTAGCTATATATGTGTACATCGTTTTACACAGGCACATGGTACTTCATGACACTGGCACCCTCAAAATACCCTACAGCTTGTCTATCGCAAAGAATCGACTGGTCTCTTGTTTTATACACAGAATGTACTGTAAATCCTCATTGAGTTAACTGTATGTGGAGAAAGTTTACACAGTAAAACTCCATTGCGATTGTCACCAGATGAGAACCATTTCGACTTGCTTGTAGTCGTAGTGCCTTATAGACATGTAAAATACAGGATTCAAAGCGGATGGGTTGCGCATTGCTATATCATTAGTAGCTATGTATGTGTACATCGTTTTAGTCTAATCTAAGACAACAATGAGTGTGGCTTATAATCGCAGGCTTAGAGGAGTTACTCCAAGAATGCAGTAAACTTCATAGTTATTTACATCTTTCTAAATTATTAAACACTTGATGACCCCATAAATTTTTAGTAAGAAAAAAGTCTTTGACTTTTGTTTTGTAGAAACACTGTGTCAAGCAATATTGTAAAAGCATGCGGTATAAGTAGTCGTTGTTGCTCATCTGTATGGATGACTTGTGATAGTCAATATTGACTTTGCAATCTGCGGTCCCTCTCAAAGTTTTTCCTGGTGAAGAAGAGCGGCTCCATAGTTTTCCTTTTTGGGAAACCAAAAAGGCCATGGCTGGCTCTACTTGAACCAATAGGTTGGAAACTGGGCCATAAAACTCCATCTAACTAGCTAACCCTTTTAGTGTGTGGGTCAACTCAGGAAAAATGCATGAGGTATTTAGTTTTAAAATTAATATTCAGCAAATTTCCTCATAAAAATGGAACTCATCACAACACACAATAAAAAGGTGTTTTTGTTTCTGTGTAACTTAGTGAATGGACAATATAGTCACATTTAGCATTTTGAAATACAATTTGTTTAACTTTCACACAGGATTCTGAAGCTATTAATAGGGGGATGCTGTATTGTTTCACATGTTGGGATCAGTTTACATAATAAAGTTACTTTCATGTGATATTCAATCCCCCTTGGACGTATTACGTTGCAATTCTGAAAGTAATTGTTTGAAAAAAAACTGTTGTTCTATGTGATGAAACACAATACCACTGTACCTCTCATTATATCATTACTTAGTGGTGAACATTTGTTGATAATGAGTTTTGGAATTATTTTGCATTTCTTGAGAAACTTTGTAATTGAGTTAAAGGGGTTATTGAGTTGGTTCATGACATTCAACAAATTGTTGAATTGTAAAAAATTCTGCACATGCCAATGGTCAAACTGAAATCATCTCCTTATCCTACATATAATAAATGTTTCATAATTGAGTTGAGTTGACTCATAAAATTCAACATTTTTTTTTTTTCAAAGCTGTTAAGTTTTATTCACATACCAATGACAAATGGTCAAAAATAGACAATTTGTATATCCTACATACAAATAATTGTTTTATGAGTAAGCCCTTAACCGTTCAATTCAGTTTTCAAAAATTTTTGACCAGACCTTTTCTCAAATTATACACAAAACCATTACAAATCAAGACACCAAAAAATTCAAAATTGTAACTTTTTCTGTAACTATTGGATATAAAACTTGAATAATCATACTAATTATAAACATGTTCATGTTTGGTACCCTTAAACACTTTCATTAAAGGTAAAGAGCAGTCCCCCTAAACTTGTTTTGAAGAAAAAGCTAAATAAAACACAATTTTTGTCTTATTTCTCTTTAAAGTATCTTTCATTACACTTTATGGCTCTACTTTTGCAAATGCAAGGTAAACCAAGCAGGTATTTCTACTACATTTCACATTTGAAGAAAAAAAAACATTGTCACGTGACTCCCAACAACCAATCATGAAACTGGACAGTCTTCTTCACTACTTCAATTTTGGATGATTGCTCTTGCCCTTTAAGTTATCGATGTCAACTCAAATGATTCCTTTTAAAACAACTCAATTTGGATTTTAAAATTTGTGGCCAGACACTTTTTCAAATTATGCACAAAACCATCACTAGCTAAGAAACACAAAAATTTGAAGTTATAACTTTCTGCGTAACTTTTGAACTGGAACCTTGACTAATTGTCATGTTGCAGTAACCTACATACCCGTCACCCTTGTTAAGTCATCGATATCTACTGAACATGATCTTTTGACAAACTAGTCAGGCTTGGGTAACCATAGTCAATAGACCAGTGCAAAGTTTCTCCATGGAGCAGTTATTGCCCAGTAGGTCAATGGGTAACACTTTTGCGTTTGTTTAAAGTGTACCTCAAGTAAAAAAATTAAATATATATATTAGAGAGTGTGAAAAATGAATTCGAACAGTCCAGCTCCATCTTCACAGGACATTCCTGAGCTGAGATATAAAATACTGAAGTTAATTCACTTAAAACAAATTGGTCCATTGCGCATTTTATATCTCAGCTCAGGAATGTCCTATGAAGATGATGGGAGTAAGACTGTTAGAATCAATTTTTCATGGTCTTTAATATATATTTTGGAATTTTTTTACTTGAGGTACACTTTAAGCTGATTTCACGATGCAAACACACATAAAAACAGTGTGCTATGCGCTGCCTGCACAGTGCTCAGATGTGTATTATCAGTTGACCTGAACAGAAAGGTCATGCCGGCATTCGCAGATCTATATAAACTTAGAACTCGTCTATTGCCTACAATTCCATCATAGGCAAAGACTATTTACACAGAGGGCATTGTGCCATCCTGACTACCATTGTGCCGTCTTGACTACCAAATTGAGAAAGAAAGGTTGCAGAAGTCAGACTTTTGAAAGTTTTTGTTTCTATAAACTTATAAACTAAATGTTTGAATTTAGAATACATTTGTCTCTTTAACTTTCTCTTCAGCTCATTCAAAAGGTTGGAAGCACAGAAGATAAAGAAAGCGAGACTCCTGCAGTTGTGGTTGGTGAGTTGATCAATCATACAAGGTTTCCAGGGTCATTGCGAATCTTTAGAAGTCATGAAAAGGCCTGGAAAAGTCGTGATATTCCGATAAATTATGTGAAAACCTTCAAAAGACGTTTTTCTTGGACATTTTCACAAAGTGATAATGTTTTATTCTCGGTCATAAAATTTATTTTCAATTTTTTGCTCATGAAATCAATATTCATTATTCTTTTCACCTTAAATATTCAGAGCTCATACAGGTGCTATAAATCCTGGAAAGTTAGGGGAAACAGAAATTTGAAACTCAGACCTGGGAAGTCAGGGGAAATGGACTATTTTTCAAAAGGTTCTGGAAAAGTCAGGAAATTTTTGAGGTGGAGGTATTGTTCTAGTTAGGGGAAACAGAAATTTGAAACTCAGACCTGGGAAGTCAGGGGAAATGGACTATTTTTCAAAAGGTTCTGGAAAAGTCAGGAAATTTTTGAGGTGGAGGTATTGTTCTAGTTTTATCTATGTTCAGATACATTATTTTTTTGAAAAGATGGAAATATGGGAGCTGATTGTTTTTAAAGGCCATGAAAAAATCAGTCTGAGTTTTGAATGAATTGAATTTGTAATAACCCTGGTATTGTCATTAGAGATGAAAATTTTTCAAAGTGTGAAGAAACGATTCATGGAATTTTTTGTTTGGTCCTGGATAAGTCATGAAAATTTATTCTTTTCAAATAGCTAGAACCCTCTTTGTACCTTTTGTTTACTTTCTTAAGTAACTCAAACTTGATACAGATCAAAAGACCGTAATGTTACTATTAAGCTCTTTTTACATGTTTAACACTTCAAAGTTGCTTCAGTTGTTTAAAGTGAAACAGAAGTCTAAAATTTCAAAAACACATCTTTAATACAAAGTTTGCAAACAGAATGCAAATGACACAACTCCCATTTCTACACAACATTTTAGAATCATGATGTAAAAATTTTGGAAGATTATTCACTCATTTTAAAACGGTTGATTGTTTTATAGATAAATCTGAGCAGAGCTGGTGTATAGTGAGTGCAATGTGTAGTCAGCCATTGGTGGGATCCATTAGCCTTTAATTGTCTTCTTCTGTTGTCTACATATAATTTCAAATCCTCATATTCAATGGCATAGAAGTAAATCAAAAGGCATATCAGTGTACAACCATCCACGATACAGGCAAGCAAGGAAACTGAAAGATTTAAAGGTAATGGACCCCAGTTATGTCTGACTAAAATCAGATCATCACTTGACTGTCCAGAATTGTCTGTACTTTATGTCATTCTTGTATTGTGATTTTGAAAGCCTCCACACCTTGTGTCAGAATTTGAAATTCTTTCAGTCTTTTGTTTTTATTTTTTTCTTCGGGGGGGGGGGGGGGGATTGGCTTTACAAATTCTCTCCCAGAAGCTGTATTTTTTTTCTTCTTCTCTTTGAACCTAGACAAGGGATTAGGTGATGTTCATCTTGGTGCTGATCAGAAGACTTATCTTTACATTGACAACTCCTATGTTTGCAAATTTTGTGAGGAGAAATTTAAGAGCTACTTCCAATTGAAGTCACATATGACCATACACAAGGATTTGCAGGTAATAGTCAAGGAGTTCTGTGTACAGTAGTTGCTTTGGCTGTTTTGATTCATAGCAGTGTTTGATAAACATTCAGTCGGGTCTGAATTTGCCTTGATACCCACAGAAATGGCTAGCAGTGGGTAAAAAAAATATGGTATAAATATGGAAAATAGAAATTGCCCAGGTACATTTGCTTCAATAACACATTGTAAAAATGTCACGATCACCCTTAATGCATCCTTAATTATGAACTGAAGTGAGATATTATTTCTATCAGATAGCATTTGAATATATTTAAAAAAGTAATTATGCTGGTGGAGACAAATTTCTGGGGAACACAATCCTTGTTTCAAGTGACTCCAAAAAGGTGTTTGCAAATAAATGTCAGCTGTTTTAAAGGCAATCATTTGTCACCCCAAATTACAATTTTACCGGTAGTCTACAGAAATTCTCAATTGGTACAGCTGTTTGATTGACAGCAAATTCAAAAAATGCAGAACAGTTCATATTACACAGCATGTACTGAAAGGGTTCTGATTACACATTAGGGTCTTGGTTATGCACTCACCAGGGTATGGGACTGCGTGTTTGGTCTAACGGTAGAGCATTCACCTGTCACGCAGAAGGCCGGGGTTCGATTCCCAGGTCAAGTCATACCAAAGACTCTAAAAATGGAACCTACTGCCGCTGTGCATGATGCTCCGCATTAGCAATGGAGTAGGGAAAGCAAGCCAGTGAGCCACAACTGAAAAAAAAGGCTATGGCCAGCTTTACTTGAACCAGTAGGTTGGAAACTGGGATGTAAAACTCCATCTTACTAACTAACTCATCAGGGTATGCCCTGGAGCAATATATCGGGATTTTGTCTGGATGAGGATGAGGTTTAAAGAGGTGGGGGAGGGGCTACAAGTAAGTAGGTTGGGAGAATTGGAACTGTCTGGGGTGGTAAATAAATTAATAAAGTGCAAGTGTTGTGTATAATTCTGGGTCCTCAAGTTGGCAGTTCATTCACACACAGCACATGCATGAAATGGTTTTTTGCAGATTTCAAGATACATGAACTTTGTTAGAGTAGTTTTTAAAAAAAAATTTAGCAACATGAGTTATGATGAGTATAAAAATTAGGGAAGGGGAAAAAAGTGAAGTTAGGTGTGGGATTCATTTCTGATTTGTCCTCCTTTAAACTGTCCCCAAATGAAATTCAGAAAAAAATGCAATACTTTAGTTTTACTGCATAGAAAAATATTAATGGGATTCACTTATGTCATGTGCCAGTCTTCGTGTAACTCCTAATGATACAGTGCATTAACAATGGTTCTTGTTAAGTACACACATAAAAATACATAGAAAAGAATTCTTGAAGTTGGTACTAAATTCACAAAAAAGGCAGAAATGGATCAATTTAATACCCAGTTTAAAGGGGTATTCCAGAGATAAGATAGAAGTTTCAAAAACTCAGGGAACTATTTCTTGTAGCTTTTTAGGGCATGATTATCCTCTCACAGGACACTAAAGGACAAATAGAATTTACGGTCTCTGTTACATCATGTGCTTGGTTGTATCGACACCAAGATCATTTGGCCTTGAATGTATATAATTTTGATGGGCATGAAGGTCATTCCAAAATTGCAAAGACTATGGCATGTGGCCTTAGAAGTATCATTTGGAAGGGGTCAAAGGCCATTTAAATTTATTATATTTATTTATTTCCTACATTACATTATAAATTATGATGTCAAAGGAAGCCATCCAGAGATCTAAGTCAGGCCTTAAGGTAGGTGACACCTTCGAAAAAAGAAAAGGAAACAGATGTAAGCTAGTTCGGTAATTCATTGGGCATGGAATTGTGGAACGCAGAAAGGGGTTCACAAACCAAACTCAGCACATAGTGTAAAGTGTTCCCTTGTTTTTATGTAGTAAGAGCGTACAACATCACTAAGCATAATTCTGAATAGCCAACTCAAAGCAAAATAGAGACTCAGCCCTACTTAACAGCAGATTAAAGTGCAAACTTTTACACCAAAAAATGCAATTTAACGAAGTCCACAGCACAGAACTACCCTTATGCTTCGTCGTTATGTTATGGTTGGTTTAAGAAAAAATGATGTCACCAAATTTTCATGTAAATTCAAATTTTGGAACACGAATTGTAAGTGCAGGATTTGTGTGTTTATCCTGTTGATTTGTAGGAGATGCAGATGGGCATAGCCACCAAATAAATTACCAAACTTGCTTATTTGAACTGTATGCACCATGCAAAACAACCAAACATTGATACTGAACTGTGAGTTGTTTCCATCTAAAACGTGGAAAATATTGGATATCACCCTCGACTTTTTACAATTTTGCACATTTGGCCCATTAAGTGAAACAGTCCTCCCTAAAACTACCTACCACTAAACAGTCAAAAACCCAACTTTTAGGCAGTGAAGTCTTAAATTTGTCAAGGGGGGGCCCCCTTGACAAATTTTTTGACCGAAGGATGCTCACGAACCTGATTTATCATTTTGTTCTTCAACAGGTCTACAAATGTGTTGTCCAGACATGTGATGAGGTTTTCAAAGACATGGATAAATTTATTGAGCATACAAAGACACATGACAAAGAACTGGTCTACAGGTGCAGAACTTGCAACAAGCAGTTTGCAACTTTATACGATTTGGGAGTCCATCAGTATTCACACAGCTTGTACCCCAACCAAGGACCTAAAGCTGCAGTCAAGTAAGCGTGATGTTTGCAAGTCAGTTTGTCAGTGAATGTGTGTGTGTGTATGGTTATCTGTATGTGAAAATATGTATGTGTTTGATGTGACAGACATTTAGTCCTAAGACAATATTAACTTGGGTAAGTTCCCCCTTGGAATAACCTTGAGCAACTGTAGAGCTGCCAACTGTTCCTATTTAGGCAGAACAGTTCAGTTTTTTACACCCAAATTTGTTGTTTTCAGATTTTCCTATGTCATGTGCCAATTTTCAGTAAAACTAGAATAATGATCATACATGTACAATGTTTTCATTTGTTCATGAAAGGTTAATAGACATTGAAGATTTTGTCATGGAGTAACCAATCAAGTTTGTTAGTTTTAACCTGCCACTGAGGGGTCAAAAAGTCTCCCAGACATACCTGAAACTACTCAAAAATACAGCCATGGATTCCAATGAATCCCATCAGGGGCCCAAAAGCAGGCCCCTGAACCCCAGCCTTTTGAGTTTTGTGCTAGCATGCACATGGGTTTGTGTTCCTCTTTTCATTCTAGCTTGTTGGCAGCTCTGCAACTTGCAAAAGAAAGATCCTGCCCCAAACAATTCTTAATTTCCCTGTTCAGGAAGTTATATGAACTCAACATGGTCGAGAATGTTCTTGTTGGGAAATTGTCCATGATGGCAAGTATTTTAAGAGATGTTGCCGAGATTGAAATTGTCTTCGAGGGAATTTTTTATATGGGTCAGCTAGAAATCATGCTTCGTTTAAACTGATTTTATTTCCAAGTAAACTTTGTAACATGGTTGTGGAGACCATGTTAGATATTGTCCCCATCACTGGTTGAGAGGGCACTAAGCATGCTCAGAGAGGTATTCAGTGAATGGACAAAATATTTTGCTAATAGTGTGAAAGCTGATTAGCATAATTTTTGTAAGTACACTATTAAACCTTCCTGTGTCTAAAAGGCAATTCTTTAAAGTGTCTGTCTCTTGCTATGGGAAAAGGATGATCCTCATTTTTGCTTTCATACTCATTTGCACAAGGCTAGGTACATTGTAGAATTTTGGTACTTGTCATCTGTGAAAATGTAGTATATATTTTTTTCAAATTTGTGTTGTGATTTACTTGATAAAAATTTTTATTCTTGCTTTCTGCTTTAAAAAGAATTGCCACAAATCCTGACTGTGTAGTATTGTGATTTTCTTTAACACATTTTAAGACTAGGAAGTTTTGTTTTTTCCATGCAGAGATTTCAAGTGTTCGGAATGCAACACGAAGTACGCCTCACCAGAAGCATTGGAACAGCATATCAAAACATCTAGTCATAACTACCCTTGTCCAGAATGTAAGAAAGTGTTTTCTTGCGAGCGTTTCTTGCGGCGCCATCTTATATCCCATGCTGCCGTTGGGCAGTTTACATGTGAGGTTTGTCGTAAGAGTTTTAAAACTGAATACTACCTTCGGTCACACATCTTGATTCACACAGGTGACAATCCATTCCAGTGTGATGTATGCCAAGCAGCCTTTAATCGTAAAGACAAATTAAAGAGGCATAAACTGATTCATAATGCAGTCAAGCGGTACAAGTGCCCCTTTAAAAGTTTGACTGGATGTGAGAAAGAATTTCATCGTGCTGATAAGCTGAAAGCTCACATCATCTCGCACAGTGGCATCAAACCATTTAAGTGTGACAAATGCGACCGCTGCTTTACCCGCAAACCCACTCTGCAGGAACACATGAAACTTCATACGGGAGATTTTCAGTTTCACTGCGGAAAATGTGGAAAAGGTTTTCAAAGAGAGAAATATTTGAAAGGGCATAGATGTGGTAGTAATAAAGGACCAAAACGTCTCTCCCAGAACGATGGGGGTGATGAAGCTACACAAACCAAGGAGAGTGAAACTGCTACAGAGACAAGTGAACCTCAGGAAGAGGGCGGTAGCATCCATAGACCTAAAGGATATATACGTGGTAAGCTGAATCGCAAACAAAAGTTTTCATCTGATGATGGAAGGCAAACAAGGGTAGTCCACACAAAAACAAGGCAAGTGCTTATGAAAGGACCGCAACTGGTCAAAAAATCACGAAAGTCCAGAAGCAAACCAAAGCAGATAGTTACCTCAGATAAATTTGCTTTCATTGAAGAAGACGTTCATACAATAAGGAAGGCTTTGGAAGTAGAAATACGAGAGTCAACAGATGAAAGTCCCAAGGAAAGTGTGCCAGAAAAAGAACGGAGAGAAACAGTTATAATATTCAGTTCATCAACAGAAGCAGAGAATAATATCAGACAAGCAATGGATGACAGGGAAGCTTTGATGGAAAACATGTTGAGCGAGAGTGATAAGTAAGCTACTACTTCTCCAGTGGAGTTTGCAAAACTGTTTACTGTCATTGCTGGCTGAAGGCTGGCTGGAGCTTAGAGGTTGGTGTATACACATAGAGTGCTTTCTTTGACATCACAAGCCGAGCCCGTTTTGACGGACAAAATCTAGGGCTAGTAGCTGGCTAGTGTAGCAAGTCAGTTTAGAAGCAGCTGACAATCTAAGTGTGACTCACTGTTGCACTAAAGCAGTGTTGAATTTTGCCCGGCAATGGGTGTGACTTACCAATTATAGCATCACATGAAAGTACTATATAAGTACAGGAGTCCATGGTTGGGGGCATATCCATAAATTTAAAAAGGATGAGCCAAGGAAAATAAGTGCTGGTGGCACCAAAAGTTTAAATTGACAAGAGAACATTGAAGCACAAACTAATGGTATTTTTTTTACAAGTGTAAGGACAATTATCCCCTGCCCCCTTTCACATTCCAGTAGTCTACTTTGTACCACTTCCTTTGCTCGAGTGAGTTCCAATTGACTTAATGGGAACAGTATTTCATCATGGTTAACAGCCTTGTGCAATGCATGCATATTCTTAACAAAGGCAATAGTGCACTTACAAATAAGCCAGTTCAAGTTTTATTTTGCATGATCAATGCTTGCCTCCTATACCCCAACAGCTTATGACCTGTGGAGACAATTCATGAGCTATGCATGGTTTTTGCACTATGTACTATGCATTGTTATAGCAGCCTTGACCTATGGGAAGATAATATACCTAATTGATAGTCTTTGACCTGTAAAACAAAAACAGTAACTCTGCCTGACTTATTGCAAGACCCATCTTCTGGACCAAGGGCATGGTTAGTCAATGTCTGTTTGAAGCATCACACACTTTGGGGTATTCACACACCCCTCCATGGCACAGTTGATCTAACATTTCAAAGATCTTCAGGCACATTTGTTGTAAAATATGCTGTACCTAATAGTTGCTTTCATATGTAACATTTGGAGAACTTTGAATTACGCATGTTTCACAACTTGGATGAACATGTCAAACATTTGACCCACCATTGCCAGAGGGTCAGATGAACATCATGTCAAACATTTGACCCACCATTGCCAGAGGGTCAGATGAACATGTCAAGCATTGACTCACCATTGCTAGAGGGTCTGAGGGTAATTAGAACTTCATAATATTAGCTGTTTTCTCTGTTTCTCAGGGATTAGACCAGGAAATTGGACCCAAAATTGAACTTAATCCACAATTGAACAAATTTAAGAAGATGCAAGACCAGGAATTCAGTGTTGGTTGCAGTTTTATATTCATTTGTAATGAATATTCATATATCCTTAACTTCATGTAATATTTCAGACTGCCATTTCTTTAATAAGTATTGTTCATACTGAGTTGAATCTAGAGCCAGAAGGAGTAATTTGTATGAATAGAATTATGTTGCTCATAAAATTATTTAAATAATTGAAAACACTGCTACCATCTTTCAATATATTTAATTACTTTTTTAAAATTTGGAGGAGGGGGAAAAAAGTATCTCTCTGAAATCAGCTCCAAAACTGGAAAAGAGGAATTATCGGCATATATTTTTCAGTTTTTAAGTATTAGCATAAACACGGCCTTAAGAAACTTGGTATTCAAGTTGCAGAGTGCCTGTCTCGAATCCTGGCACATTTATGCCAGATTGTTATTCTGCAACAATTATTTTGGCCAGTATTTGGCACATTACTGGTTACTAAAAGGCTAATCATGGGGAAAAGAATGGTTGTGGGATTTTGTTACATTTGTGTAATTTATTGTCATAGAAATATAGATTTCATGAAGCTGCAATACAAAAAAATGTTATTCTTGTGTGGCATGAGTATTCAAAGATATTGTAACTCAAAGCAGAGCTTGAAATTAGGGTGAAAAATGTGTTGCCCCAGGAACAATTGATCATAAAATCTGATTGTTCTTCCAAAATTTTAGGTTATCCCTCTGTAAAATAATATGGTCTTCCTTCAAGGTCCCATTAAAACCTGTGAAAACCCACAGTGTAGTTCAATGACATAGTCAGTCAGGGAGTTACATACACACATATTCATAGAACCCTGCTGAGGGGAATTTTGCTACCAAACAATAAGTTTTGACATGAAAATGACTGACACGAAGGGTGCAGACAAGTACAGGTGCATGTGGTTGTCCAGTGAACAACCAAGAGGTGAACTTTAGCTTACTTAAATCACTTGTCTGGGAGAAGTGGGCGTCTGCTAATTTTTGACCCCTATCAAAACATTTCACTAAGCACGTCTAAAATTGAACCGACTTTGCCAGTGATATACCATGACATTTTCATGGGTGGTTTATTTTTCTAAGAAAATAATAAATGTTAAAGGGAAAAATTCAAACCATTCAGTTGAATCAGTTTCAGAAGTAAACCGAAGCAATATAAACGTAGCTTCATTTGTATCATGCATAGTTTCAAAAGTTGCACCAATTGAATTTTTTAAAGTTCAGGTGAACAAATTATTCTTGAGAAACATACTTTTAATAAAGAGAAGGCTATGAACTAAACTATTTTTAATGTTGATAAATATTGGTCTAAAGTGTTTTTTTTTTCATTTAATGCATGATATTTTGATGTAAAACAAATGCAATGTTTCGTTTGTGAATAAGTTTCCTGCAGTCATAAGTGCCTGTGAAAAAGAAAAAAATTTGAAAAACAGTTTTAAGGCCTGGCAAAGTTTTGAAATGCAGGGAGATTGTGTAAGGTCTCAGAAGAAATCATGGAAATTTTCACATAGCTATTTATTATATTAAAATGTATTCTTACTTGTAATGTTAAATCATCATGCCTACATTTTATTCATTGGAGGTAGGTAGTTTCCCCCCCCCCCCTCCTCCAAAAAAAAAAAAAAGGTTCAATAAAAAAAAAGGTTTGCCTGTCAATGCAGGTTTTTCTCTTGGTTAGTTTGCTGTTCAGTTCACTTCCTCTCACATTGCAATCATGCACTTGAGCTTTCTTTCTGTTCGATTATTATGTAACTAATATAGAGTTGTCTCGGATTGCTTTTAGCTCATGGAGAGCAAAAGGTGTTGAAAAGGAATTCTTACAGTTAAATGAGCATGGCATATATATTTGCAGAAAAGAGAAATGTCTTGACTCAGGGCATTTGCAAAGGAAGTAAGAGAGAGATAAAATAATTGTGTCATCAGGACAACAAATAGCTAAAATGTGCTGTATACATCTAATGACAAAATCTAGTCATGTTGTTCTCATTGCCTCAAATTTTGTGATATATTATGGAAGTCAAGAGGAAGGTCATGTAAATTCTTCATTTGATCCTGGAAAAAGTCATGGAAAAGTCAAGAAATTTGATTCCCCCCACAAAGTACAGGAACCCTGTGTAAAATGTGCACAAAATAAACCATAAATTTGCCATGTCACTAAAACACTACAGTGGAAACTTGCAGCAAAAGCCAGTTCATGATACAGTTTTGCCAATGCAGAATCTCCAATCATCAGAGAATAGAAAGAACGAGTGTTTATGATAAATTGGATACATTTTTTGAAGAGAAAATGCGAATGACTTTCAATAAAAGAGTGGGAAGGCAGTATATGTTTATCAAATCATCTCTGAACATCAGACTCAGCAATGGTCAGTACCATTGTTAGCTTTAAATTTTACTTCATGTTTTCTGAAAAACTTTAGACTATTTAAAGTTATATATGAGTTACAGTCATATTTACTTTGCTCCTAGTGGCAAAATTTTGCAGACCAAACAAGAGGGTTGTTTAATATTTTTTGCACTCGTGCATCAGAAAGTTTATTGTTTAAATTAAGAAACTGAAAGGAAGCTGCTAATATCAAAGCCCTACTTAATAACTTACAACAGATCAGCAGGCTTACGAAGCTCCCAACTTTCTCTTTCAGTCTTCCTGGAAACATGCATCAGATAGGAGAAGTATAAAATGTCAAAATTTTCTTGATTGCAAGAGATTTTGACTAGTCGTGTTGCTTTGCCTTTGTGGAGGGAGTGGAAGAAATTGTGTGTGATTCCTTTTTGTAAACAGGGAACTGTACAAGGATAGTCTGCATGCATGCATGCAGGGCCAGATCCACACAAGAGGGGAGGGGTATAATAGGCATTTATGCTACTTCTATTTTTGGCAAAACACTAATTTTTGTAATCAAGAAATTTATATCTCCATGATAAGACATAATCATTAAAAAACATTTTAATCTGTGTTGGTCACTAACTTAACTTTGCATCTGAAAAATATTTCATGAATTTCATCAGATTCAGACTAACCCCTTTTAATTTTTATGAAACCCACTCTCTGCAGAGTTACCCCTTCCCCCAACTCTTCTCTTGTAATACCACCCTGGTATGTGTGTTTATGGAATCATGTGTTGTTTAACTTGTTTAAATGCTTTACAAGTATAAAAAGCCCTATACCTGGCATATGAACACCCCTTAGGCTATAACCTCTATTGTTTATGTGCCTCCAGCATTCCAGTAGTGAAAATTTGAAGAAGTTGCTCTTTGGCCTGTATTAATTTGAAACCTATTTAATTCGGTGACCATGCATCTGTCAGAAATGTAGACCAATCTCTCTTTATTTGACAAGGAAAATCATTTGTAGTTTTATTAGCGACTTGAATCAAGCAAGACTTGAGTCTCTGTGCTATTTCAATAGGGAATTACCCTCAGAATTTTTCAAGTCTGGTAGAGTTGGAGGGTTGCAACTTAAGGGACGACTTTATCTCTGCCACCCATTTGCCTTTAACATTCTGTGCCAATATCAACTTGTTAATTTTAACTTAATGAAGAACATGCATCAATTTGAAACAATTTGTAATCATCTTTAAGTGAAAGAATCACTGAATGTTTAATACTACGTTCAATGGTTCTTGAATCTTTAGGCTCAATGGTTTTTCAATATTGGGTATGTCTTGTAAATAGAGATTCTGTCAAAATTATTTATTCTGATATTTTATTCACAGATTTATTGATTTATTGTAACCCCAGTTACCCTTTCGCATGCTGCTAGAATGCCCATTACTTAAATGACGCACCTTCTGGAAACCCAAATGTCATGGAGTGTCTGTCTAGGCAGGTTTTTTACTTAGTTTATTTGGATGTTTATTCTGAAAGGTTGTACATATCTAATCCCTCACACAATAGACTCAGTTGATACTTAGCAGGAAGTGTCTCTGGCAACTTGTTGATAAGGAAGTTATAGTCATGAATGTGGACTAATTTGGAGCTTGTTTGCTCAGTACATTAAGGAGAGATAACAACTAGTGGGATATAGCTGGTAGAGAGAGCTGCAGAGATGCTGCATTCCCCGCTAAAAATTCCAGTTGAACCCAGCTGGTCTTGTTCCAAATCCCATATAAAACCAGCTGGGTTGAACTGGGTTACCAGCTTTCAACTGGATTGACTACATTCAACCCAGTTAAATTTGTTCCAATTTCCATGTTAGATTAACTAGTTTTCAACTGGTTTCTAAGTGGGTTCTAACTGGATCCAGTTGAACCCAGTTTAACTGGGTTCAACTGGAATTTTGATTAGGGTTTGGCTAATGGGTCCCCTTCTTGACATGCCGATCATTTGGTTCATTCATGTCTGCCCTAGACCTAGCATCTAGCTAATGCGACCATTCAGTGCAGGATGTTACTTTACCTTGTTGAAGGGTTTAAACCTGAAACGTCTTAATTTAATGAAATTTCATTTCTGCATAGTATCTACCATGATTTCAACATCTATATATACATATAGATATTTCTAATTGTGCAGATTAGGGCAAAAAATCATCTGAAAAAATGACCTGTAGGGCGAATTTACCCATAGGGCAAAAAACTGTTTCCCCTTAATGTTGTGACTCACATTTTTCAATGGGAATAGGCAATAGTATGGTGAATCTCCACGTACCATATGTATGTAGTATATGTAATTACTTCAATGTATACCAACTTACTTACACATATCCGTCAATACGAATGTATGAGGGGCCATGAATAACGTGTATGCATATCTTAAAATGCATAAGGGAAATATATTATGTATTTTGTTTTAATTTCGCCTTAACTTTCTGACGGTATACTGATTTCCCCCTACTGGTCGATCCAGCATTGCTAATTCCCACCTTAAAGGGCCACTCCTCTCACCCCAAACTACAATTCTGGTAGGGGTGTACCTGAATTCTCAATTGGCTCAGCTCTTTGATTGACATTTTAATTCAAACAATGCAGAGTGCCAAAGCTTATATTACACAGCATGAACTGTACTGAGGGTGTTTTGGTTATACACATTGATCTTTCTATATTCACCCTGAAGCTAGAGATTATTTTTCGATGAGGATGAATTTCAGACAATTGTGGGAGGGGCTTAAGTAAGAAGGTTAGGAGAATAGGTACTGCTTGGGGTGAGAGAATTGGGCCTTTAAGGGGAAATTGTTATATCTGCTTGTACATAGGGTGAAAAAATAACAATTAAAAACATACGAAAAAGAATACGCCTTAACGTCTAAACATATAACTAACATTATTTCAATGGCCAGCCATTCGTTCGTGTTAACAGCTAGGTGTCCATAAATTTGACAACTTTGAAGTAATAGTATCTAGTTTGTAAATCAAGGAGGGCCCCCTTGTCTGTTTACGTATTCCTATAGAAAAAGTGTGGAAACATTAAGGTGAAACTAATATTTTCCCCCCCAATTTTTTTTCCCCAAGGTCCACTTTTTATTAACAACAACTTTCCCCCAAAGTGCTGAATTAGGCAAATATATACATATATATATATATATCATACTTGCCAACTCTCACAGTTGGGGTCATCATCTTTTTCAAATTTTCAAATCTCAGGGTAAAATAAAATTATTCAAAGAAATACAAACACTAAACTACATAGGAAATAACAGCTTTACTTTCTTACTCGTAAATGCCCTTGTACGCTGGGCTTACTATGCAACTCTCACCGAAGAACGGTTGCGGTTCACATTATATTAGTGTCTGCCGAGATGTGCGGCTTACTTTTGAAGTATACGTAAAAGCACTACACAATAACTTAGGCCAATGGCATTTTATGTAAGCCGTTCGTAAATATGTACGGATGCCTGAGGTACATGCCTATCAGGTATATGTGACAGAATGATGGTACTAGCCAAGGCCATAAAACATTGTGAATAAAGTATTTTTTACCTTAGACGGAAAAATTTTGAAAATTTGAAGCAACCTCACAAAGAATAAGGTGCAAAAAATAATAAAATGCATATAAAATAATTTCCCCCAATGTCTCAACATATCAACATTATTTCAATGGCCAGTCATCTTTTGGTGTAACAGCTAGATGTCTAAATTTGACAACATTGAAGTTATTACATCTAGTTTGTAAATCTAAGAGGTGTGTGGTTAAGGTGAAAGGCATATTTCACCTGAAAACTCCCCCCCCCCCCAAGGTCGGCTTTTCAACAACTTCTATGTATACTCCAAAATGTCTGAATGACCATGATGCATGAATAGGCCTGTTTTTCACATTAGTCATCAACAATACTAGACCACATAGGCTACTGAGATTATTCCTTTTGTAATTTAGTTAAAGGTCATATTGCATGAAACTCTTTGGGAGAAAATGTTTGAAAATAATTAATAGCAGGTGGTTAGTTTTATGCCTGCCTGTCCTGTCATTTTTTCATTCCTCATATCTGTTGCCTATATCCCAGTGCTAAAACATCTAGACAAAAGTTAATGCATGCAGGATTTGGGTAGTCAAAAATTCCTGTAAATGCCAGTTTTCTTCAGCCCTTAGAAGAGGCTCACATGTTTTGAAGTTTGGGACAGTTAGCTACTACTTAATGAACATGGTCATCCATAGCAATTAAAGAAAGTTTGGCTTTAATACTGAACAGCTCCCAGCCATTACATGAGGCACAACATGGCCTCTCATTCCTGCATGCGACATCACCTGGGAGGTCGGGAGTTTTATTTCGAGCCCGGGCTGAGTCATTTTGAAACTTTAAAAATGTAACCTTCTGCCAGTGTGCTTGGTGCTCAGCCTAGGTTGGGAGAACAAGCTAGTGAGCCACAACTGGGAAAAAGGCTGTGGCTGGCTTGAATTAACTGGGCTGTTAAACTCTACCCAACCTAACCTTAGTCAAAAGGATTGCTCATCCCTGAACTTAAAAAGTAGACAAAAGTAAATGCAGGAGTCAGGTCAAAAGTTACTATAAATGACATTTTTTTGAGAAAGCCCAAAGGAGGATGCTCAGATGTTTTGGGTTTTGGCTCAGTGAACTACTTCTGACAAATATGGGAGTATTCATAGCCATCTTAAGAAAATTTGACTTACAGCAGTCTCACAGGAGATTCAACATGGTCTTTCATCCCTATAAATAGACATGGGCAATGTAAAAGCAATCAATGTCAGCCCAAGATAGAACGAAATCATCTTGTGACTTTCTTTTCCTGGTAGTTTGTCTGAATGTTTATCCATGGAATGAAACCAATGAGTTTGTAATTTTAATATTTTGTTTAAAAGGATGACCAATTTTTTTAAGGGACCCATCCCAAGTAATGACCAAAATTAATTTTGATACAGTCGTAATTGAAGAAATTTTTGAACATTTTCAGATAAGCTTTACACGAAGCCGATTGTGATTTTAACAACTTTACGAGAATGTAGATACACCCACTAGATGACTCCATCTGAAGTGTGAATGCATGGATAAGGATGTCATTGGTGTTAGTTCAACATTGTTGGAGCAATTCACTGTGCCTAAACTAACAAAGGAAACAGACAAGATTAAAAGTAAACACAAGCTGAGCTAATATTAAACATTCCTCATTACCCACTGAAAGTGATGTACCAACATATTATTACCTCTGTCATCCTCAAATGGATGGTTTGTGGCAACTGATATTGCCTATTAGAGCTTCAAGGGGAACCCCCAACAAAGTCACATTGTAGCATCTGTTTTTTACATGTAGACCAAAGGAACTACAAAAATTAACTGACATGCTGATGTTCCTGGAAGTATGTAAGCTCTCCCAACATTATATGCAGCTCTCAGCAAAGTTCATTTTATGAAGACTCCCAGAATCTGTGATCATTACTTCCAGGATCCATGATCACTAAGATTAATTACCAGTACTGTAAACAGATTTCTTACAAACTATCTTTTCACCATTGTTCTTTGGAAGGTTTTCATATGTCTGTAGAGACCATACCTAATGATACTTTTAAAACAGTATTCTATGATGAAAAACAAAACACAAAGATTACAAAAACAGAAAGATATTTTCTTTGTTTGCCTTTATTAATCCCTTTTTAAAGCAAAGGATATTATGCAAAGTTAAGCTTATCTTGCAAAATATACCCAACTGGAATCAATAGAAGACTTGACTAAAATCTACAGTCTTCTGTGATTGAAAAATTTGCATATTTCAGCTCCATCACCATATAATCAGATTAATTAAAAATACTTTCGTATAAAATTTAAGGACAAGACAAAGATTACTCCATTAAATATTCATCTCAAAGTTGGCAAGCTCTGCTGTGTTCTTCCCCATTCACAGACTATTTCAATGTAAACCTTACAAATATGAATGGGTACAAATACAGCAGTCTCACGTTTTTGTTCATTAACTCCCTTGCGTCAGAATGTAATATCCTTCCTGCTGACCTGACACTTATATGTTCCTTGCTGAAGGACAATTCAGGAAGCCCTTCTCATATAAATAACATTTCAAATAGCTGTGCATGATTTTATTAAGGTTATAGCACTCATGCATATTTTTCCTCATTTTAAAGGAAACTCAGATTCTGGCAGTTACAAACCCTAAAGTGGGCCATTGTCCCCTTTTCTGGCCAACTAAAAAAATAATCAGTGCCCCAAATGACAAGTTTTACCAAAGTTTACATTTTTAAGAGAACCAAAGTACTTCCTTATTAAAACACCACCATTGCTTTTCCAAGTTACAACCTTCCTAACACCCCCTCCCCCTTTCCCCATACCACCACCACACACCTCCCCCATACCACCACCACACATGCCCTAAACTTGTAATGCTGCTATTGGTTTCTTCATAATCAAAGAGGAAAAGTTTTAACTTCTAAATATATCTCAAATTCCTTTTTTATTTTAATTTTCAACTTCAAAGAAATATTGTAACAATTGAAATAACAGCAAACAATTGAAGGCAACATTGAAAAACTGCATAAGGGGAGAAACACTTCACAGGATGTTTTCCTGCCATTGTTACCATCAGTGTGAGTTTTGATGGCTCTGCAACAAGAGTATTGATATAGTACTGAAAATTTTAACTGGAACCACATTCCATGATACAGCATCCACCATCTGCTACAAGCCTTAAACAAAATGTACAAAAATCCAACCCACATTAAGCTGCCTGCCGAGTGGACGATGAATATTTCGGCAGGTTTCAAAGGTGCATATATGTAAGAACTATGATGTGTATCATTTATTCATTAGTGTAAAGAGTGATCTTGGAAGTCATTTTCTGAATTTTGTTTGTTTTGATACACTTAAATCTTTTGAACCATTCCATTATTTTGCAGGACTGAAGGCACATAGTGAAACACTTAGATAATCAATACAGCTATAAATTTCAAAACAGCAGTTGAGCAGGAAGCAGATTTTTTTTTCTTCTAACAATTATTTGTCTATAATATTTCTTGGTTGCCTTGAGTGGAATTACTTTAAATAATTAGTGTTCTCACCGGAATGAACTGTATCATCTTTAACCAGAAATGCCTTTCCTGATAACCATTAATACAAAGATATTTTTACTGAACCAGCCCCTGCAGCACCTCAAATTCAATTATTTGATAGTATTAAAATGTGAACTCATTTGAAAGCGTTTTTAAATAGCAAAAATATACAAGACGAGACAGTTTAGTTTGCACAATCAAGGGAAGAATAGATGAAACACACAACAAAGACGAAATATTTTTAAACTGGAATAATTGCAAGAAATCTGGTTACACCAAAAACCACATGAGAAAAAAAGAAAAAGTGGAATGGATTAGTTATGTACATAGATGATAGAATGTTAGAATGTTAGAATGATAGAATGTTACTTTGAAAATTTTATTTACACCAAGCTTCCTTGCACCTTTGGAAACATCATATTCCCTGAACATATCACTCCCTCCGAATAGGTAGATATCACAATTTTATAAACAACTGTTGTATGTACTTTGTGCATCATCATATCAAAATTAAAACAATAACAGACATTAAAGCTACATTTCTCTTAAAATTTTTAGAAGAGGGTGGAACAACACTTTTCAAATGTCCCCTGCCTTTGCTATTTGACCATAATTGACTTGACCAACTATGGCATTATGCAGGGCATATATAAAGAACACAAGGCCGTGACAGTTAATCTGAGAAGGGGGAGGCTGAAACCTCTCTCTCCAAAATGAGTGGATTATAGTCTGTTAGGGTGACTTGAAATAAAAATTTTCCTGACCTCTCGGGGGCTGCTGAATGCACCACTAATATTATGGCATCCATAACAAAGAATTCTATTCATGTCCATGGTATCATAAAGATACAATCCACATGAACACATTAAAATATTGGTTTAATATTTATCAACAAAAAGCAAAACGTTATGACTGAATAGTGAAGTGAAGCAGTGTAAATATCATACATGATAGATTTAATTTACAAAAATTGACAATTCTTGCTTTCACAACTTCCATCTCCCCCAATTTGATGTTGAAAAGGAACATCCTTCAATTATCGAAATTTTTCTTGCCTGAAAAAACTCTGAATATAAAGGTAAAATTACAATAAGGTTTATTTTGTAAAGTGCACAAACCACAACTGGTAAATTATAATTGAATGCACAAATTTCACTCTTTCCAACATTCTAAACATACTTTTAAAAGGAGAAGAGCTGATAATTTTTTTGGTCATAACATACTTGCAAAAACTCTCATTTAATAGTGATCAATGGGAACAAGTTTCCAACAAAGTTTGATCATACCAAAGTTTCAAAGTTTAACCCTGCAGCAATAAGGAAGTATATTTGAGTCTTTTTTTAACATTGTATGTACTCCAATCCTGTCCCCCATACCACTACAAAATCAAATTGAATTGTTCTAAACCTTCATCTCTCTCATATTGTCCTATGCTGTACATATCTAAAACTTAACATCAAAAATATTAAAATAAATCTTTTTCTGAAGATGTTTAGTTACCCACATGAACTCATTTGATGAGCATCAAAATATTTTTTGCATCAGACAACTTTCCATTTTTTGAGAAGATTTTGGAAGGCACTTAATCTAATGAAATTTCAAACAGTGCAGAAGAGAGCTCTTTTACACAACTCATGAACCAGATACGTCATATTTCTACACTATTAAAGGCACACAATATATTTTGCATCACTTAATAAGAGCACTTAATTTCAAATAAAAAGTTTACTTTATAATCAAAATGGGAAGCTCTGTACTTCACATTTGAAACTGACAAGAGATAAACAAATTTCAGATAACTAATCAAAAAAAAAAAAAAGGTTTCCTATTTTCTTACAAAACTTTCTGAGTTGTAAACTAACACCATATCATTAGTCTCCATATTATAATTGCAACGATAAATGTAACTCAAAAAATTAACATTAAGAATAATAAAATCAGTTCCCTAAAGGATTATGTAAAACTGATTTAAAAGTATTGGCAAATATTGAATGGTATTACTTGTTTAAAAAGGAACAAAAAGAGTTGGCATTTGCATAATGTACAGCTAAAAAGTGATTCATTCAATGAAGTCAACTATTAAACTGTGGGCAAGACAAACATTTCATTTCAGTCAAATTGATTTAAAAAATAGCCAGCTCAATAAAGTACCCATTTATTGCAGCTTGCTAATTATGAGTTGTACTATTCAGGGGCACAAGTGATAGTATTTAGGTCACACACAACCTACACCTCCAATGGCATAAACAATCATCTGTTGGTGTCTCACACATTCCACAGACAACTTCATATCTCACCACCATATTGGGAACTGAGAACCATAGTGCCAGCCTTGCAGTATAGCAATGTCCTATACTTGTCACAAATATCAGTTGCACACAACTTTCACAAAATATTCATGATCCTTTCAAGATGATTTGCATGCACCTACCAAGTAATTCAACACCAGCTATTTAGTATCTTGCTTTCCACAGACTATACTTTCACATGATCCACAAACTGACCAACCAGGACTTGGGAGACTGGTCTATAGAGGGCAGCCTCCATCTCCAGTCTGCAATGAGTTAACAACCGGCATGGCCTAGCTGCTGGTAATTTAGATCACGTGTTGACAGGAATGCAGATTACACATTCAAATAATTGACCGTACAGACTTGAATTTAAAACCTTATCCTAACCCTAACTAAACAGTCCCATCTTCATAACCTTTTTTTTTCACAGCAAAGCTTGGTATCTACTAACACAATTCCATCCTATTCAGACCAAATTTCTTCTAAATTTTCCCTAATCTTAATTCTCCAAATTGTATGTTTACATTTCAACATAGTACCTAATTTACAAAATAAACTTGGAAGAGGACTTTTGCCTTTCTACCTATGTAAAAATTTTAGCCCATGGGTGACTCTTCAATAAGAATTATAATTAACAAAGCAAAGAAACCATTTGTGAGCTTTGCAAACCTGACTTTAAACAAAGGCATTTCATAAAACTACATTAATGCTTTTTGTAAAAACCTCACCTATAGAAATGAGATCCTCAATTTTTGCCATGCTTATAAATTTGAGCAAAAACTTCATGTGGAGTTAGCTTTAAAAATAAAATGATCACCTTGATTTCTCTAGTGAACTTCATATTGTATATTGCATTTAAATAGTACTGAATATATACCCTCCCCTGAATCAAATCCTCATTTTCATACATTTATCAAATGAGTTCCTTTCACAACATAAAAAAACTTTTCTGAAACAAATAGACTTCATGAGTAAGACACACAAGGACTGGTGGTTGGTATTCCAACTTAACAAGTAAACTTTCGTTTGATTTTTTCAATTTTTCATGTACAAATTTGGTCACACCCCAATACTGAAAACTTCTTCAAAACTTTACACTGAAAGATACTGTTTCAAGGTTCCTGTTTTTACATGGAGTTACACTCTTTTGGAAACAATTTGAAAACTTTTGTCCTTCCATCTAAGTATTATAGTTCCCCTTTCACAAGACAGCTGATCTACATGAAGTACCTAACCACAAGACTACACCTCCACCCTTTTGTCCCAGCTCTGACCTTTTCAGTTCCTTTCAGACTACACAGCAAACCCCTTCAGCTTTGCACACCAAGAATCTTGGCTGCAGAATCTGCAGACTCTAGCAACTGATCCATGGTGGACGAATCCTGAATCCCTAACAAGTCTTTAATTATATCGGAATTAACCATGGAGCCTTCTCCAACCATTCCTGAGCCACTACTTTCCATAGATTCATTTGGTAACCCTTCAGATGAATTAGCAGCCCCTGCTTCTATTCCAGGGGAGGAGGTATAATGGTACTTCCAATTCATACTATCTTCATCACCCATCTCCCTGGAGACATCTTCCTCTCTATCTGCTACGACAGTACCATTGCCCTCACCCTCCGATTGACTATGAAAAGAAGCCACATTGCCTAACCCAGCATTATCAAGAAACGATGGCGACTTTGTTTTGAGGGAATCATAGTACTGAACTGAGGGTAGAAGATTCTTGATTTTTCCTTTTGAATTCTTCTTCCCTGGCAAACTGCTAGGGATCCCCTTCCTCTGCTTGGGTGATACATTTACCACAGATCTCCCCACTCCTACATTAGTGGCATTTACTTGGGAATAAACTAGTAATGGGGAATTTGGATCAACTTTCATCTTTTTGGGTGAAATTTTATTCACAGAAGGATTGCTAATAATCTTGGCATTTGATCCTTTCCCAGTTCCTGTGATGTTCATGACCTCTTCCTTACTCTTGCCATGCAGTTTCATGATGTGACGTTGGCAGTTGAATTTAGTGGTGAAAGTGGCGGTGCATTCAGTACACTTGAATGGATGTTCCAGTTGATGGACCTTCAGATGGCGTAGCAAGGTCTGTGCTGTTTTAAATCTCTTGCAGCATTGGTCACAATTGAACCTAGCCCCTTTTTTCCCTTTTCTAGCTGTAAGTGTTACCTGAGGTACTACTAAAGAAGATGAATTGGATGGCATCATGACTAGGGATGGATGTGATTGATCTTCAGAGCCAGACACCTGGGACTCATCTTCAGAGTTGTCACCATTATCATCTTCAGAAACTGCTTGATCTGAGAAAGATTCTGCAGACATAAGATCACTTGAGTACTCCAAAGCAGAGATGGAACTGGGATGGGGTGAAAGTTGAGCTTCTTGCTTGATGAAAATACTCTTTGGCTCAGCATCCTTTACGGGGAATGGGGAAGCATCTTCCCTTCCTGAGGAAATGTATTCCACTTCTTGATTGGCTGGGAATCTCTCTGCCTTTTGTGCATAAAGCGTACCACTGGTTCCCACTGATGTGTTGTTGTCTTCTTGACTCTTCTCTGCCAAGTGATGGTTCATCGGCTCTTGTTTAATGGCTGAAGAGTGGCTCCCGAAGAAGAGTTGATTCCTTTTCTTGGTTCCCTCAGGGATTATACCAGAGACAGAAGGGGACAGGACAGGGTCATAGCCCTGTTGAATCTTTTCTATTAAGTCTTTATTGTTGACAATCACATCTGGAGCGTCCATATACTCCTGTGGGAAAGATACCATTGGGTGTTCCTCTCTATAGTGCCTCTGCAGCTTTCTGCGGGTTGAGAAAGCAGCTTCACTGCACTCCTTACATTTAAACGGGTCTTTTTGTACCATTTCTTCTTCTTCTTCCCCGGTTTTCTGTCCCTGGTGTCGACGATTTATGTGACGCTCACAATTTGACTTGGTGGAGAATGTTGCTCCACAATGTGGACACTCATATGGTTTCAAACCAGTGTGAGTTATAAGGTGGCGTCTCAACGAACTGACCCACGGAAATTTGCGTTGGCAATAAGGACAGGTTTGACGGCTTTCTAATTTACTGCTGCGGGACATTTTCAGTAATTCTTCTGTTTCAAAATCCTCACCATTCTCTCGACTGTCCTCTTCACTGGCTACATCAGCAGATTCCTGGTTTTCTGCAATTACAAGGTTACCCTCATGACTAAACACACTATCGTCTGCTGTGGATGGCTTAGTTGAACTTTCTGTCAAGTTGAGGGAGTGTTGATACAATTGAGCATCGCTCATTGTTTGTCGAACAATCTGTGAAGGCATGTACTGCTGGAAATTATTAGAATCAGTGGCAGCCAGCATTTTTGAAACGCTTGACAACTCAATGCTTGTATCAGAGCTTGTACCATTTGTTGGGGTGGCAGTGCTCTGTCCCATTTTCCCACCAACTGAACAGGCCACTTCCATATCCTGGGTGTCCTTTGGTTGCAAACAGTTCTTAAGTATACTTGATGTCATCTGGTCACGATGCTTCAATTTTATTTGCATTGGTGTAACTCCATATTTTATCTCATTTTGTTCCAAGCTAGGATCTTCTTCTTCATAATGTCGCCGGATCATGTGTTCATCAAGGCTACTACTTTGGGTAAAAGCTGCGGAACACATGGAACATCTAAACGGCCTTTCCTTTGTATGAGATCTTATATGAGTCTTCAACCGGCTACCTTTCTTAAATAGTCTCAAGCAATGTGGACAGACCAGTGCATCCAGCAATGGGCTGTAGAATTTCTTGTAAGGTTCTTTGTACCGTGACGCACCATCGATGTTGAAGGTGATATTTTCACGCGAAAATGGGATCACAGTTGCAGAACCGCCAAACTGAGGGACACGTGTAGAAGTTGAGGGTTTGTTGGGTGACACTTCTGGTGGCGTGGACCTGTTCTTTGGAAGAGACAGATCTAGAGGCTCATCTTGGACATCTGTTGGGTATAACTGGTAACCAGTGTTG
The DNA here is from genome assembly GCA_037179385.1 of Holothuria scabra. Taxonomy (NCBI): domain Eukaryota; kingdom Metazoa; phylum Echinodermata; class Holothuroidea; order Aspidochirotida; family Holothuriidae; genus Holothuria; species Holothuria scabra. The sequence goes on along the minus strand of CM074182.1, from coordinate 4,537,824 downwards.
ACATAGACTGGTACTGGTCTTGGCAAACCAGAGAGATTTGTCTGACCAGAGAAAGGTAGATCCTTGAAAGTACTAAGGTCATCTTCTTTACCCAATACCTTACCTTCCTTTGCCTTTTCTTCCTTTTCACTAAGACTTTGGACATGTTGTTGTAGTTCACTGGAGCTAAGATGTCGGTGTTTGCGCAACATGTGTCTCACACACTGATTCTTTTTGGCAAAGTTCATACTGCATTCAACACAAGCATAAAGTTTGTTGGGAGATTTCTCGTGGATCCTCATGTGGTTCTGTAGATCTCGGAAGAATTTGAAGTCCCGATTGCAGATTCTGCATATGGTATCAGGAGAACTGAACTGCCCTTGTTCAGGGAGTCGCTGGAGAGGGTGGTGTTGTATGTTAACATCTATGTCTAACTTGGATATTTTACCGTGACGTTTGCGGACATGCCGCTCACAATTTGCCTTCGTTGTGAAGGGAAAACCACAGAGCTTACATGAGTATGGTCGTTCCCCACTGTGGGTCCTCATGTGACGAACTAAGGTGCTTTTATCTGCGCTGGAGTAATCACACAGCATGCACTTGTACGGAGTCAATCCCATGTGGCTTCTAACATGAACTTTAAGAGTGCTGCGGAAAGGAAATGCCTTACCACAAAACTTGCAAATGTGACTGCACTTCTTTGTAGATGACCTATCATTCCAAAGGTCAGATCCTTCAGCCAAAGCTCTTTCCCTTTCTAGTTCATCCTCATCCACATGACTATTGGCAGTGGCAAACTCCGCAGGAGTAAGCATTCCGACTCCCACATCAGCTGAGATTGGCTCTGAATCTTGCCTCCTCGAGAGAGGACCAACATCTTTTATACCATCCACCAAACCTGTATCTGACTCCAAGAATGGTTTTTTCGGTGCTCCAATTGCCATTTCTGCTTTCAAAGGAGAGAAACTTTGGGGCTGGGGCCTTCCAGACCTTCCCTCTTTCCTTGGGGATATGTCATCAAGTACGGGAAATCCCTTCCATAGACCATCTGTGTTGACCAATCTCTGTTTGGCACACTTACCAAGCTTTGAAGACATTTGTGCTGATTTTGACTCATGAGATAATATTCCATTTAATATTGGTGACCCAGTCCTCTGGCAGGTGTCTTCACATTCTCCCCTAGTTGGCTGAAGACTCAAGGCATTCATAAAATTATCTTTAGGTGAACTTTTACTTAAGTCAAAAGTAGTGAGGGAATCTTGTGAAAATATTTGATTTTTTAGTTTTCTTTTACCCTTGGAACCAATATTTTCTTTAACAGCAGAAATTGAAACTTTCCTTTTATCCCCATGCGTAGAAGACAAATGGAGACTCAAGGACTCCATACATGGGAAGATTTTCTTACATTCTATACATGAACAACTTTTATCATCTCCTTTAACACTTGGTGAATTTTCTTCACACCATACCTGGGCTATATGAGGAAATTTCTTGGTGGAGAATTCAGCAAAGCAAACTCCATCTATCCCTTTGATTGCTTTCCATGGACTGCTTTCAGGGGACCTGTATAAAACACTATCACTTGTTAAATTATCTTTCTTGTGAACTTTATAAAGATGCATACGTAGTCCTCGTTGGCTGCGGAAACTAAGGTTGCAAAATACACAGTTCAACTTCATGTCTGGATGAAAAGTCATGTGAGTCTCAAGACCGAAGCGGCAGATAAATGTCTTGTGACACACTGGACATGTTAAATCATCGTCTGCAGAAAGCCTGCCACCTTGGCTCTTCACACTGCTAGATAGGAGATGTGGTTGTTTTGATCCAAGTTTTGGTCGCTTTGGAGGGGAACACTGAACAGCTGCGAGATAATCGTAATCTTCGCTACCATGCAATAAATCTTGGGTTTTATCATACTTAGATTGCAGCAAATCATCTTTTTGGCCTTTTTCATGGGTCCGTAGATGTCTGTTCATGTTTCCATTTGTAGTAAAGGACATTTCGCACATGGGGCATTGGAAGGGCCGCTCCCCGGAGTGAATAAGCATGTGACGGTCAAGTGAGCTGGCAGAGCTTAGTTTCTTGCTACATATATTGCATGTGTGGCTGCTGGCTTCGTTGTGGCCCCTGATATGGACCGTAAGGTCCCTGGGGTTCTCAAAAGAGATATGACACAGCTGACACATGAAGACTTCTGGTGTTTCCATCGGTCTTCTCCTCTTAATCTGAAGATTTAAAGAAAAATATACAAAAATTAATGAAAGGGCTGTTATTACTCAAGAACAGGACAGCAAATGCACTATTATGAAGTAACACTTTGTGTCTTTGTGTAACCCAGAAAATTATGTAGTTCTCAAATAATTTCAGCAAGAAATAACCTCATGAGTGTAAAATATTGTACTCCTCAGCAATAAGAAGGAAAGTTTCCATTAGATTTACAGGTCACTATAATCACTTTTTCTGATAAGAGCCCACCTTGGAGCAAAAATAATTAAAATATGTACTCAAGTCAATGAAGTATTAGAGACATCTGACATGTAAAACTTTGAACATCCATAGGCAAATGAATTTACTTAGTGTTTGGAGATATAAGAGGAAGGGGGCAAGGGTGTTGAGGGGTAGGAAATGGGTAAGAGAAAGCCCACAAGGCCTGTTGACTGACACTAGTCTCATAAATTCAATTCATCCAAATTGAACTTTCATATTTCCTAGAAACATGAGCACCATTCTTTTACAAAGTGACTAGTTGTTTGGTATTTAAGTTTTTTGCAGGGTAGGAAAATTTCTTGGTTGACATTTAATGAAAAGTAATTCATAACCTGAGACGAGATATTTGATTGGTTTGGTTTGTTGGAACTGACCACACCTCAACTTCCAACCATCTTGTTGAAAGAGGTTAATGGAAATTTATAAAATTGACTTATATACTAACGTTAAAATAATTATTGTAGTGACTTAGTCCCCCCAAAAGCATCCTTAGCAATTGGCAGACCTTGTATTTGGATATGAAAACAAGAAGTTTCACAACTGAATATTTTCTATCCACAACCAAACAAAGGAAACTACCTTCACAACCAACAAAGACTAAATTTCACAAATGTTTAAAAAGTTTTCCGTCAACCTCAAAGGTTTAACATTGCTTTCAGTTCCTTTTCCCAAATTTACAAACGAATATTTAATATGCCAACTTCCTGTCTTCTTTCATAAGATATTTTAAGATGTAAAAGGGTTTGCTTCCTAGCCAAAACTCTAATGAATATAATCTGTACAATAGACTTCCTTAATTAATTTCCCTGAAGCGCTACTTGGGCAATTTTGTGTTGATTCGATGCACAAGTAATGGCCATCTTGTGGAAGGGGTGTTATAGGGGAGTGGTTGTTTTAGCCTCACATTTGATAATTATTGTCTTTCAGAAAGGACATAGATGTAAAATGGTTCATCATTTGGTCCCATTACCCAAACAAATTTTACACACAATTTTTCATTTATTTATTTATTTATTTTTGTAAATTTGGCTAGGAAAATGCAACTTTTTGAATTTTCCACCGAAGTCAAGATTAAAAAAAAAACAACAAAAACAAAATAAAAGTGCAAACTGCAATAACAAGTGACTGAAGTGGGCATTAAGAAAATCTGGTACTCTTATAAAAAGTCAGTAACTGTTAATAATGACAGTAAACTTGTGTGACATGGTTAGGAATCTACAGAAATTTTAATTTCCTACGAGTCCAACCAAATATTTATTCAAGTTTGCAAAGTTTTTAACATGCTTCTAGTACTTTTGTGCACCACACCAAGCCACATTCTGCACCAGAGGTGGGGCGCATGCGGCCACTTAAACGGTAGCTTGATGAACATTATCAAATTTTGGCTGGAAACTGCTTGTACATGCACTTAGACGGCATCAAGTACAGACCCTGCCACTCTTATTCTTTTCATTGAGAGCCAGCCAACCGTCTGTTTGATTTTCGCACGTTTTACTGCATGCTTTACGCACACAGCAAAGTATGCACACCATTCAATTTTGTGAGGTTTTTGAAAAGGTTATAATATGTTGTGGCATTGTAGTTTATGAGTAACAACTGCTCTCTAGAAACGGAATTGTACAAATACTTGGGGTGGTTAGAAGGGGTTTTTCCGACTTATAAAATTGTTATCATTTCAATGAGATGTAATACAATGGCTAGTTGATGGCTGACTATGATAAACTATTTGACTTACTTAAACCAATATTTCAAACTCCGAAGAAGTTTAATAAGAAAATCAGGGTTGGAAAAAATGTCCATTTCTAGAGAAGAGAGATAAATTTCCCATATCTCCCAATTAGTTGCATACCAAAAAGTGTAAATTTCTTTGCAGATGCAAAAATTTTCCTGGAAGGAGCTACAAAGCTTCCCAACTTTTTTCAATTTTCCAACTATGATGAAAACATTTGCTCATTTAAAGCGATCCAGCCACCACCCTTTTAAGAAAAATCACACGAAGAGATCCATCCACCCCTTTAAAGGGGAATACTACATTTAAAATGTTCCAACAAAGCTTTCAAAGAAAATAGCTTGAGACAACATCAAACCATTCATTGTCAACCATATACCCCAGAAACAGCTTCATCTCCTCAAAATATTTTGAAAAAGAAGAGCTATGGAATTTGCATCATTTGAAATGTTGAAAGCTTGGGTGAACAAATTAATCTTGAGCAACCAATAACTGAATTTCAATCTGAGGGAAACTTATTTCTTGAAAGGAAGACCAACATTATGCATTATTTTCAATCACTTATCACTCTGTGTCAATAAATATCGGTTTAAAAGGAATCAGATTTTCTTTTAAAACAAATGCAATATTTGCCTTTAAGAAAAATTCAAATCATAAAGTTCTGATGTTGCAAATATATCCATTTATTGTTCATAGACAAACACTGTGTCTAGATTCTTATAAGGTTTGGTAACCTTTTCCAGGAGCAAGTAACTAACTATGTAAAAGGGTTTTTACCCCTTTTCATTTGCATTTCCATGATTTTTCAAGATTTCAACTTCAAATGGACACTTTGCATCATTTTCATGGCCTGGAAATGCAGGTTTGTTTTGTATGACCTTTGGAAACCCGTAAATGTATCAAATAGTAATTGTTATAGGTCAAGAGCAGTCACCCAAAACTTTATAGTTTGAAGCAACATTTAAATCTCACAACATTCTCATCATTTCTTTTAAGAGTATTTTTCATAATATTTTATGACTTTAATATTGCATACCCAAGGTAAACCAAGCAGTTACTCCTACTAAATTTCACACTTGAGGAGAAAGAATTGTATCACATGACTCTCATGAGCCAATCATGAAACAGGTCAGTGTACTTTAAGTTGGGGGTGCTGCTCTTGCCCTTCAAGCATAAAATTATAAACATACCTTTACTTCAATTTCATTATCAGGTGTCTCCATTTTTACAGCAAGACCAGTGACAGAAGTTTCAGAGTTTGCATCTATTTTTGGAGGTGATGGGTGCATTACTCCACCCTTAGTGCCTTCATTCTCTTGTTCAACACATTCTGTCGTCTCTCCAAGGACTTTGTCTTTGTCAAGAATATTTTCGCATTCTTCTTTTGACAGTTGAAGTAGATCAGCTGGGGGTTGCTCATCTGATTTTAACACTGAGTTATCATCATCACTAGCCAGCTCAACCACATCCTCACCCTCTTTTATGACAGTCTGTGTATACCTCTCACTGGGAGAATTTTCCGAGCTGTGTTCTTCATCAATAGCATCAACTATGTGTGAGCTTCTAACTTTCACTTTTGACAGTTGTATTTTACATTTGTTCTTTAAGTTGTAGGAGCAGTCATTCACCTCCAGGTTGCTCTCTAATTGAGCAACGTCTACCAGAGTATTGCCATTTTTATCTCCATCTACTTCTTTCTCAGGGAGGTCTGAGATTTCTGAATGACCATTCAACTTCACCTTGGCAACAGGTGAGGTCCGATGTGAGTTGCGTCTGCCAGTTGCATGAGTATCTATGGCATCATCAGATGGCTGTAGCAAGGAATTGTCTACCTCTGCAGCTTCTGTTGTACCTGAAAAGTAGAAAGAACAAAATCATTAAAAGATCATACTGATATAAAACAATTTAATAAAAATGAAAAATGCAAAGATTGTTGTTCCCTACTATTTATTTAATTAAAACAGTCAGCAATAACAGATACTTAAAAAGTAAATAAAACAAAAACCCTCATGGAGCAACCCAACCAGCTGTACATTTTCCAATCAAATGAAGAATAAAGTGAATTAAATGTTCCAAATTTTAACTAGCATACTGGAACGCAACTCACTGTACTTAATAGCTTTGATTAATTCCCACAAACAGTTTCCTTCCTATCTGTATGTATTCAACAAGGGCATCATAAAGTGACTGCCTGTAAGTGAAAAAGTCACAAGCATTAACATGCAACAGTATTGAGTGACATTTTTAGCAACACTTTAAACCTGGGAATAATTTAGCATTCAAATTTTATGTACAAGTTTTGAAAATTTTTGAAGTATTTCACACATTATTTGTGAAAATGCAAGGGTTATGCGCACAAAAATTGCTACACAATTTTTCATTTGTGTAGCAACTTAGCATGTTTGTGTAGCAAATTGCGATGCAATAATGGATAAATTATTCCCTGTAAACATCTTTTTAAAAAGTCCAAGATTTCAGAAACCTTCTGTAATTTTATGAAAGATAACAAATTTTCAGAAACAAAGACTTTAAGGTTACAGTACCAACATGACAAAATTTTCGCAGGCAAAGTGTGATTCTTCTGTATCAGGCAGTATTTAGAGAATATAAAACATTTATTACTTTGTACATAACCTGATACTTAACATACATGGCCACTTGCAATTTTGAGAATTTCCTGAATTATTTATGGCTATTCTAAGATATGGTTGATTTTTTTTTTCTAAAGTGTACCTCAAGTCAAAAAAAATTTAAAAACATGTATTAAACAACATGAAAAACAAATTAGAAAAGTCCAACTCCCATCTTCATAGAATATTCTTGAGCTCAGACATAAAATGTTGAAGTTTATTCACTTAAAACAAATTGGCCCATTGATTTGCCCATTGCACCATAATTTGTGACTTTCTGGTTATACAACTCACATAACCTGCTTTGTTTCCCTTAAAAATAAATATAGTTTTTATGACCTTGAACACTTCCTGTTTGCTTGCATAATATGTTGAATGGAGAGGGCTTAATTTATTACATCACCCTTCCCCATAAGAGTGAGAGTTCTATCACACCTTGGTACAAGGTGCAGTAACTTTCAGAAAAACAAAGAAATATAAAGATTGCAATTGGAATACAGTGTAGTACAACAATGACATCACAATTTATTGTGCAATACTGTATTTACCATTTTATAAGTTGAGTGAATAAAACTACTGTATCAAAAGGGGTGGGGCTTGTATCATATGTGAAAGCACTCTTATATCTGTGAGACTGGAGACTTCATACAACTATGTACAGCAAAAAAGATATCAACAACGTAAACACATAGCAAACCAACAATTATTAGGAAAGGATAGTGGTCTGGGAAGGCTAGTGGTCTGGGAAGGCTAGTGGTCTGGGAAGTGGTTGCAAAATATCAAATTGAAATGTTCGTGTCACAAAAAGAACAATAAAAATTATTCCCTGAAAAGAACATACACAATAACATACAACAATAGAAGTTTAAGGAGAATACTATTAATAAAAATGCACAAACATGGCAAACAAACAAAACAAACCACAGCAATATTATTATCACCTTATGACATCATACAATGGCAAAGTTGTGATAGAAATTGCTTCATTTGATTTCTTGAAATTTGGATGAAAAATTATTTTTGAGCAGAAAATAACTTAACCTGTGAGAGATTTATCTCTTGAAAAGAGGGCTACTGTACTGTTTTACTAAAGTATAATTGGTGTTCTATTTCAGAAAATTTTGAATTTAAAATGACAATTCAGAATTTTTCTGTAAAGTAAATGCAACACTCCCCTTAAACTTGCCGTCCCCTCTTGACGTTGCCACAATGCTCTAAATTGGTTACACTACTGCACATTCCTACTGCATATAGTTTGAACCATGTAAACCTTGGGATAAAAATACTGTAAACTGTCTTGTTATCAAAACTGTGAAACTAAAATTTTACATAATATCTATTCTCTCCTTCCACCCACTATCTTGTAGCTAAAACAATTTTGCAACATGCAAATGCTCTCAAAGCTGAGGCAAAATAATTTGGATACTCCCATCACATAGTTACAGTATGTGTCATCACGACTCAGATAAATTATTAGAACTTAAGCAATGAAATACTACTGTATATAAACTTTTAACCGTCAAATGGAGTTCAAAATGTAATACTGCAGCTACATCTGTATCAATCTCTCCTAAAATGAGACTTTGACAAGGCTGAAAATGATCATAGCTGTTGCAATCATAAAAGAATACAAAACATATCTTGGGGAGATTTAAATATCCAATCAACTTTTTTCAAACTACAATTAAAAACAACAAGTTTGACATATCCCTCTCCTCCAAGAAAAAATACTGTAAACAAACTTCTTAACCTGTCATGTTCAGAGAGAGGGGGACAGGGTTAAGCGGGAAGAGGTTTTTTTTTCAAAATGGATGACTCTAATTATAAAGCTTGAAGAATTTAATAGAGAACAGGAACATCATGTATTAAAGGGCAAGGGTTCCTTTGAGGTAAGGAGACGAGAGTAGAAATAGGTATAATTTACTTTTCAAAAGAGTACAACCTTGAACGGAATGCCAAGTCAAGGGCAACTTAATTCTCCTTTCAAGACTATAAACCTGAAATTATGAAGGTATTCTGGCAAGTGTTGTACATCATGACTGAACAAAGGAACCACTTATCCTTTAAGGGCTACATGTGTTGGGTAATAAAATGAGAGGGTAGGCTGGTGCATCAAGAATGTTTTCTCATCAAAGTCTACAAAACCTCACTAAGCATAAAAGACATAATTCTAATGGTGGGTGCCGGGTAATTCCCAAATATTTAAATCTCTTCCCATTCAATTCCTATCGTCTCAGGCAATTCCTCTGAGGGACTATTGTTTATGTTTTTGCTCAATTTTACAAGAGTATTTAGTGGCAAATTATTTTCCCAGTAAGTAGCACAACTAATTAACATAAATTTATGGTTATATGCATTACAGGGTAAAAGCAATACCCAAACTCATTTTAAAACAGTCAGCTAAATCTCAGTTTTCTTCTTATTTCTCTTCAAAGTATCTTTTGTGATATTTCAGGACTAAAATACTGCATATTAAAGGCAAACTAAGCAGTTTCAAGCTGTAAATTTCAAAACTGAGGAGAAAAATAAAATATTGTCACATGATTCTCAATAGCTATTCAGGAAATAGTCTAGTATACAAATATAAGTTGGGATCACTGTATTTGCCCTTCAACACCAAGCAGACAAAAATGACACCTTTGCCATGATTAAAGCAGGGGAAAAGGACTTATAATGACAGAGTCTAGACACCAATTGTTCCTCTCAGTTCTGCTGATGTCAGAAATAAAAAAAGATGTTCTTAAAACTGCCTGTTTTCCCCTCCCTAATTCTATTTCGGTGTATACAGTAGACCTGTGTTCAGTATTAAAACTTGTTTCAGTGCTGATTCATATAACCTGACTGAAGTCAATCTCCTATTAAACCATAAGACTGACACCATGTCTACTTCGATCAGTTGTGCTCTAGCCACAGGTCCGACATTCTGTCAATACCACTGATCATATAGTACATACATTACTGGGTTTCAATACAACTTGGTATGACTGACTCCACCCACATCCTATACATTGTAATGCTATACTTCTTTCCTTGAACTCCAAACCCTTCAACCAAGGTAAGCAAACATAACCAGATTCCAATGAAGTACTATCCTGTACTCCTATCCCTCCACAAATCAAACAAAAAAATTATGATCCCATCATCTTCTACCTTACTTCTCAGCCATACTTCAGGTCCAACCAAAAATTTACAAAGCCATTATCCATCCCACTTATCTTGTGTCAGGACGACCTTTGTACCATCCAATACACTGGAGGCAAGCAGAGCTTCATTTATGATTTTTTTTTTTTTTTCATTTTCATACTTGCACTTTGCGCAGGACAACTGTTATGATGGAGACAACAGCCTGATAAGAGCTTGCAAAGGATAAACATATGAAAGGGTAGTATTACAGAAGCAACTATAGTCACACCGAGTCCAATCCTCCCTTCCAGGTTCTATATTAAACATTGACTACATTGGCATGAAAGAAAATATGGGATGATTTTAACAGCAAACATGTACGTACTATTAAAGGGATAAACAATCAAAAATGTGTACGAGAGGGATAAAGCATGCATAGAAGGAAACAAAAAAACATAAGAAAACAACAAAAAGTCGGATATTGGTGGAATGTAAGCCACTAAACACTGGGATTATAAAACTTCCACATTAGCAAATTTCCACTATACACACAGAGAGACCATCATCATGTAGGGTTTATACTGTAACAGACGCATGCTGACACTACCGTAAAATACCACAAACAACGATTGCCAACACTAGAGACATCTAGGAGGAAGCAATTGCAAATACCTCTTTAACAGCTTTAAGTATAGTGCACAGTTATACAAAAACAAGGTAAAAAGCCATCTATATGGATTGACATATATATACAGCTTTCAATTCACATCACATACAGTAGTAAAGATGGGACCAACTTATCGTGGGATCCACTTCAACACTCGAGACAAAAACACTTCTAAACACATGCATCATACCAAAACTTTTCACCGCCATCTACCTTCGAAAGAAATTGCTTGGCAACCTGTGACAAGTGTTTACTTCATGCAACAGCCAGTAGATAAATCCATCCTATATTTTTCTCTACATCAAACTGATACTGAAACAGGGCAACCTCTGACAGACGACGAACATCAAGAAAAATATTAAAACACTACAACAAATTCTCCTTACCTGAGGGCCATCCAACCACTTGTCCAAACTCCTTAAAAAGTGTAAGATGAAAGTGAGTGTTGGAAGACTAAAGTCAATTTGCTCTCTTAAAGAGAAGCTCATCTGCATACTATATTTTTGTGAGGGTAGTTACAGCTCTGTGTGTCTCGGCTCTCTCTGTTTACTATCATATTAGAAACTGAACAAGGAAGTTGATTCACCAAGGCTTTTGTTTCTAGAGCTGATAGTAAACTGAGCTTTAGATGAAGGGTACCGCATACAACCATACGGCTGCTTTTAAGCTGATAGAAATCTTTGACTGAACATGAGGAAAAACTGCATTAGACTGATACTGTTCTCCTGCAGGAAAGAGATGCTGGTAGTATTATACGAGGCTTAACTTGAATAGTTAAGTATCTGGGAGGTCTAAGTACACAGCTGATGATGCAGTAACAATGGCTGGAGGATGTTGAGAACAGGGTTGTAGATCCAAGTGTGAGAAGCAGATTGCATCACCATGGAGTGTGCACACAAATTTTGGCTTAAACTAGTTCAGAATTACAGGTTCTCTGAAATTTGGTGGTAAATTTGTAGCTAAATGTAAGCTAGCCCTAAGGGAAAAGTTTGAATCTGGAAGGGTTGGAGAAGCTTTATTTTAGACCAAGTATGGGTCGGTAAAAGTTCAAAACCCAGTGTGAGTCATAACCATCCCTCACCAACCCTTGTAGAGCAAACAGGGCCTGGTTGAGAATAATTCTGGAGATGTTCACATACTGTATACAGTACACACATTCTGCTTTAGCCATATCAATTCTTATAGCATTATGATCACACAATATTACATACTAGCTCTAATGCTCTTTGCTCTGCAAAACACCTGAAGAGAGGAAATATATCTGGCTATATAGTTCCGAGTCAACATTTCTATAAAAAAAAATATAGGTTGATACTTAAAATATGCTGCACGCTCCTTCAGTATCATTTGCAAATAATTTAACACTGAAAATCGTAATTCACATCATATCACTTTTTTTTTCTTACAATTTTATCAGGTACTACTGTATGTTGGAATGATTTCATCACTTCTTTAGCCCATCTTTAAGAATATTAAACTTTTAAGTCATGTGTACTGAATTGAATTTGCAAAAACACCTTCGGGATAAATGTAACCAATCCCAGTTGACCTTAAATTATTCAATTCATAGTACTTTTACCTTGTGGAAGCCATTCAAATGTACTGCAACCTAGCTGCCACACAATAAAATACAACAAATAAAGTAAAAAATTAACTACACAGGATTGTGAGAGGGGCTTATGGTGTGTTTCGCCATAGTAAATGAAAAGTTTGGACAAAATTAGTACATACCAAAGCTTTATTCCACATTTTTTGTAAATTGCATAAATTTGTTATTGGGAAGGACTCTAATAGAAAATCATTCCTGGTTGGGGTAAAAAGTATCATTTTACAGGCTCAAACAAAACATAAAAAGGAAAGATAGGGTAACAATTAATGTCTTCTCCCCTTTAATGGGTAGCTGCATTTATTTTGGATTTATCTTTACAGGTCTTATGACATGTAAAGATGCACACCTTGTGATGTTGAGCAAAGGACAGGCCAGATATAGCTTATGTCATCCCTTGTTTTTATGGCTTTCATTTCAAAGACAGTTGTAACAGAATGTCCCGAGGGTTTAATTTTTGAAGTTAAAATTTTTATAATTCATAACTATCATTATCACTTGACCAAATGGTCAACTATATGATGATTAATTAAAAGATACTTAAAACAGGGTAACAAAAGAAATATCAACACCGTGAAACACTCCATATCATTATTTTTGCAAAAGAAGTAAGTTACTCCAGAAATGCTCAAACTTTAAAGAGGTATACGTGGAGAAGAGTTAAAAGTGTTGACAAAATGACAACAGATTTTTTCTTGGGAAATTCTGCTCCTTAAATGTATATAAAGCCAGTGCAGTTTGTTGGCTTGTCACCATACCTTAGTGCACTCACTACACCTTACTAAAATCAGAGAGAGAGACAAATTCAGTCAGCCTTGACTACACTGTCTAAGATGAAGCATTGACATAAGATAACAAAGACATTTCTTGAAAAGAAACTATGAGAGATCATCCTATTTGCCCTCCCTGTTCAAAGATGGTGAGATAAAGATTCATGGAAATTGCATCAAACAGAGTTCTGTGGATGAAGCTGATTTGTCGTCCCTGAGAGAGGAGCTGAGGCAGACAGGATTAAAAAGAACACTGATTAGAGTTCCAGGGTTGAATTTGCCAAGCTTCCCATAGGGTAAGGGACAAAGGCCAATGTGATAAGGTTACAGGATGAATGATGGTAAGGTTGCTGTTGTGTACAGGGTTAGTACAAGTATGTGGCAGTTAGATACTTTGGGTAAGAAGCCTTGATCACAGTGTCTAACTTGGCGATGTGATAACTGAAGAAAGCACATGAGAAAAAGAGATACATATAGGTCCATATGATAGATTCTAAGATACTTGTACTTTCAGAAGCATATTTTACAGTCTTGCAGAGGGAGGGTCACAAGAATAGATCAACCACTGACACTGCAACAAGGTAGGGAGCAATTGAAGAAATAACTGAAGGATTAGGTAACAGGAGAACTAGCAGTTTTCACATCCACAAGTACATTTGCTGTTGGTGGTTATTCTCATGACTGGCAAAATTAGATTTCAATTCAAAAAGAACTAATTAGTTAGCCTTTTACGAGATATCCTCGTTGACCATGTTACAAAATATGGTTTCATTTTAGGCCCCACAACACATGACTGATATCCCTTGAAATGTATTGCTGATAAAAATTACCAAGGTACTGTTGTTTCCATACCATCTTAAAAAGAAACACTGCAGCTACCCTGGAAGCAATATGAAATCAAGTATTATAACCCTCTCCATGTTTTTTCTCACAGCTACAATTTCCATTTGAACCACATTCTACCATAGATACAGAATGACCAATAAATTAAGTTCACATGAGGGCCTCTGTGTGCACCTGAATGAAGTTCAAGTCGATGCACACCCAATTCCAGGGTGAAATGAGTCAACTAGTTTTCATACAGGATTCCTAACTTTACAGGCAATAGTTCCCCCATACTTCTTGAAAAAATCAGCAAACTCTTAATTTGTCTAATAAGGAGTCTTATGGCATGTTTCAACAAAACTAGTATTACAAATGGATAAGATTGGTGGGATAAAAAAAATTCTGACTCTGGCCAGCATAGGGTCCTCAATAATTAAAATGACTTACTGACCCTTAAAACATTAATTAAAATAAACTTACTGGAGTGACACCAGTTTACCTTTGGTCAACCACTCTAGGAGTTCAGATGTATACAGGATCATCATCTGTTTGTCATCTGAGTCTCATTCTAAATCGAATGGCTACCACCAGTGGCATAGCTGTAGGACGGGGAAACGACTAAAAATATGCCCCCTATGACACAGAGTTCTGTATCCCAGGTATCCCCTGTAAAAAATTATGAATGTATATTATTTTGACTTCTACAGGAAGAGGGTTCAGAAATTTTGTCCTGAAGGAAAGTTTGGCAATGACCCCACAAACCTACGTCTCCACTCAAAAATCCTGGCTATACCACTGGGTACCACTGAGAGCTGTTTTGATGATGCTGTACTTGGTAGTCTAGGATATGTTTTAAAACTGCACCAAAACAACTGGGTGTTGTAGAATGGGTGCATGGTATTCCTCACCTGTTGTAGGAGGCAACTAAAGAGAAGGATTTGTACCATATTTCAACTGTACATATTGGACTTACAGTGCAAGAAAACTTCCAACTTGTTGACACTGTATTTAAAGGGCCAAACCTCTCACCCCAAACTACAATTTTGGTACAGGGGTACCAAAATTCTCAATTGGCTCAGCTCTTTGACTGACAGCTAATTCAAAAAATGCAGAGTGCCAAAGCTTATATTACACAGCATGAACAGTACTGAGAGTGTTTTGATTATATAAATTGAGTTTTTCTTTACTCAACTTGAAGCAAATACTGATATCGTATCTAGATGAGCATGAATTTCAGACAATTGTGGGAGGGGCTTAAGTAAGAAGGTTAGGAAAGTTGGTCCTGTTTGGGGTGAGAGAATGGGCCTTAAACTTAACTTTTTTATCTAGCTGATAATATATAACACATTCATGTTAGAGTGTCATTAAATCTAAACCAACCAACAAGAACCGGAACAAAACACATCAGCAGCTTACTACTGTACAATTACTGGCACTGGATAATGCTACAGTTATGACAATACACAAAGACTGCCAGGGCAAAACTGTTATACATCACATATTTTTAGAAACAAAATTTATAAGCTGATTCTACAGTCTAGTTTATCCTGTTTGCCTTTTCTACGAATAAACCAGCGAACCATTGTTGCATTTCTAGCTGTATGAAGTCATCATGAATATTTTGTTTTTCTTTATCTCCTTTTAACCATGACTCTTGAAAAGTTATTGTCTCCTAACGCATGGAACCATGATGACGATAACATTGCACTTAATAGGAAAACCCCATTTATATTCACATATTGTGTGGTAAATACACGATACAATCTCAAAGCACTGGTGTAAGGCAGCACCAAATAGTAGACTTGACTTTATTCTTCTCCACTCAACCTAAATAGGACTCAGTCAACATAAGGAAAGCTTTGGCATGTTTTGAGCATACCAATACATACATACATATGTTCAATAGAGCGTTTCTGATGGCAAACCCTGCAATCATTTTCCAGTTCATAAATAATATCCTATAAGTGTGTTTAATTTGTATTTGGAAACCCATGAAGCTTACAGGACCTGGGTGAAAGTGAGTACCTTTCAAAATACACACATTTTCATCCAACAATGACAGTTTCCCAATCAAACTATGAATGGACGACTAGAGGAGTCAATGGGGATGAAAAATCATTTACTTTTATATAGTCATTTTATACAAACAAAAACAAAAAAAATAAAATGTATGTTACATTCGTTTATAAAGGATTTAGAAAGGACCAAGAAGTGAAAATGGGAGGACATGGTATAGTACTACATACTATGAAAAGAGAGGAAGCAAATTCCTGAAACTCCCTGGTCTGGAAGTCTATGAGGAACAATACCTACCTCCCAATGAGGGATGATACCTATACCACATATCACCCTATGTATACTATTTATACCTATCCTTACTGTCTTGCAAAGGAAAATTACACCATGGGTAGTTACTTTAGTTAGATGGAGTTTTACAGCCTACCTTCCAACCTATTGGTTCAAATCAAGCTGGCCACAGTGCTTTTTCCAGTTGTGGCTCATTGGCTTGTTTTTCTGTTAGTAACTTTACCAGCAGAGGGCATCCCACCCCCCCCCCCCCCACTTCCTCCTCCATTTTATACATGGGCGATAGAAAGTAGGTGGTGACCTAAAAAGACTTGTTTTCATCAAATTTTCTGCATGACACCCATGTTATTTCCATGGCTTATTTTCCCAGACCAGCCTTGAACTGCATCCCCTTACACCATTCCTCAAAAAAAATATTTCAAAAGAGAATACCTTGGCAATGGCCCATCGAAAGGGCTTAATATGTACAAGAAAATAAGAAAAAAGCAGCCCCAGTCCCCAGCTTAAGGTGGCCCAAAATGCTCACAGTGACAAAAAAGTGTGAAGTCCCCACCATCATCCCAACCTCCTCTGTCTCTGCAGCCAATGTCACCATGTTGACTTCTTTCCTCTTTTTCAATTATTTCAATTAACTATCTTTTTCTGTGATGGAAGAAGACTGAAAGCAGGAATTAGTATGACAATTTTTGCTCACTGGACTGCTTTATTTCTCAGCCTTCCTCAAAACCACAAGCCATCCTGTTTCCCTGAAGAAAATTCAATTCTAGGCAAAGGAAATTTTCAAAAGAGTAACACAATCTGATCTCTCAAAATCTAATGCCTTCCAAGTTTCCTTTCTCTGCAAGGGATGACCTTTGCATTAACACTTCCATTCCCTGCTTTTAGTAACATCATTTCCTTCCACATGGCCATTTTGATCACTGAAAACATAATAATGAGTTCCTTCAGCTGTTTGATAACAGCAAATCTGGTCTAGCAACATTACATATATGCATCTTGAACAAAAACTATACTGTAGCAAAACTTGTTTCAACTTCACACTATTTCCTAAAATGACGCAATGTGTATTTGCTCGAAATATCTTTTATTTCTTGAATGAAAAGATAGAATTTGAACAGAAGAAAAGGGAATCAACCTGAATCAGCAAAACTGGGAATATCACCTGTTCAGACATACTTAAAAATGCTTAATTTCTATTGGTTAGTTACAGTTAGATGGTCTGACAGCCAGGTGATTAGGCATTTTTTCATAATAATTTCTCCATAATGAAGAATGCGCTCATCGTGGGCTACTTCATTTACTTCATTACACTGCACTAAAAATGAATTTATTTCAGATCAAAATATTTCATCCTTTTAAGTCTCCATACTGATGTGTATGAATGAACAAGGTTAAACAACTTTGGCCTGTAGATAAGAACAGGATTATGCAATCCTGTCAATTGTTTCTATAACTGGATATACTCCATACTGCACCTTTAAAGGCTCAGTTCTCTCACCCCAAACAGTACCAATTTTCCTTACCTTCTTACTGAAGCCCCTCCCACAATTGTCAGAAATTCGTCCTCATCCAGATAAAATCTCAGTTTATTGCTTCAAGGTGAGTAAACAAAAACTCAATTTATTTAATCAAAACACTCTCAGTACTGTTCATGCTGTGTAATACGAGCTTTGGTATTCTGCATTGTTTGAATTAGCTGTCAATCAAAGAAGTGAGCCAATAGAGAATTTTGGTACCCCCTTACCAAAATTGTAGTTTGGGGTGAGAGGTTTGGCCCTTTAAGCATCACTTGCATTAATCCTCTGCCATTGCACTTACCTTTGTTATAAAACACCTTCCTAATTTCTCTACATCTGATTGGAGGATTAGTGGTCACATGCCAGTCATTGCCCCCCCCCCCCCCCACCACCACACAATCAAATCATGTATAGTGCAACAGTGGACCCCATGTAAAAGGGCTTGACAAGTGCAATAATAGGCTAAGTCAAGGTAGGTGTTATATTAAAGAAATAATCTTTCAATTCATGAAATAATTCAAAGCAATCACACTCATAAACAATGCATCAATCTTTATATGACATTTCATTAATCTTTTTAGAATTTACATGTATTTATTGTGTAAATGCTACAATTTAGGATGTGTAACTATTACTGTTTGTGTTAAGCTACCATGCCACATTAGTTTTCAACTTTTGAAACGAATCTTTCATGTGTGCTTGTCCTGTCTGAGTCTAAGTGAAGAAAGAATGAGGAAGGAAAGACATCATCTAAGCAAATGCTAGCATGAATTAATTTAAACAATTATGTCCAATTAATTCATCATATAACAGATAAGATGACAGCAGTATCCAATGCAATTGATATTGATTGAGAGGTGTGATTCATTAGTGGAATGTAAAATTTTGTCAGCCTGCCCTACAGCCTATACCATGCAGACATCTCATGAGATGCTTAATAGGATACAGTAGGTTTCACTGGGGGATTTAAGAAAATATTTTAATTTGTGGTGGCCATCTCCCTCACATATCACATCTGAATTAGAATTTAGTTCTGATACAGTACTTTTGTCACATCTGACATCTTTTTTGTCATAAACTAAAAAGTTTCCTTTCCATTTTGATTTGTCAAGCTCAAATGCAGCTCAATCAGAAAGTACTGAATAGTGAGTGAATCATATTGAGTGTAAACAGAAGTAGACAATAGAAAACACAAAAAGTTTTGCTTAATAAACATTTTTGAATTTTGGAAAGTCATTCACAAATTTTCACACAAGAAGACAGAGTATGACACATTGACCCCAATAAATATGACATATCATTTTGAACTTTTTTACCCAAACCCCACATGGTCTAGAACAACGTAATCATCCCAAATCCAACTCTCATTACAATCACCTTTTAGCACACTTAACTCACAAGATTTTTTATTTTTCAAGGTCTAGGTCTGTGTTGTCCGGTATCAGTGCAGATTATGGCAGTCTCGCATCCATTCTCAAAATCCCCCCAGAAACAGAATGCAAGGAGAAACTAAATCTTTCTTATTTTTAAATTGAATAAAGGCCATGTACTTCTGCTGAGCTCCTCACGAAACAACTTGAACCAAACTGAATTTCTGCGACAACTGCAGCTAAATAATGTGGAAAATGACCATTCATGTAATTGGTCCTGGCATGGACCCAGTCAATTCTATTGCAGCTACAGTGCTGTGCACCAGCCAGTATTAATGTAGACTGCAATATTAATGTAGATGGCAACACATAAATAACATGGTGTAACAGCAACAGACCCATACAGAACTTTACATACATCATGTATCAAATTTAAATTAATGAAATCCCCCTTCATATCTCAAAACCCCCCAAATTATGAATTCAGGGATGGGCAATTCCCTATGGATTTAAACACTGGTGAATATAAGCATTAAAATTGATCTTCTTTAAATTTACAAGTTATTCGGGGCTGCCTACTGTAACTATGAAGGACACTTTGAAAGTGCAAAACTCCAAAAGTACACATAATTGACAGGAACGGGTGAAAAACTGATCAACTGCCAGAAACTGTCAGTATTTTGAGTTTTATTTCAATTTTGATTCGGTTGGATGCCAGGGCCATATCCAAGATGGGGGAGCTGACCTGTCTTGCTGACATCCTTTTCTCATTAGGTTTGGAGGAAATGAGGCAAATGTGAATCAGAACAAGTACCTCTCCCAACATCTTTGCCAAATGTACTAAGAGGCTTTAAGACCGTAGTCATCGTTATCCCCAAAACGTGGCTCAAGTACAGTATACCTTGGCATTAAAGTTGGCAGGAAAGAGGGGTTACTAAAAGTGACTTTCTGGACAGCTAGGAGTCTCTTGAAATGTCCAAATCACAGATGTTAGATGAATTTGCCAGATGGATGTTATATCAGAATAAGTCAGGACTACATCTGTCTGGTAAAATTGATGATACAGGCATCTTCCTCTTCCACCAGACCTGACCTTTTTCTTCTCATACAGAGGACTGGATAATGACCTTGGAACAGGATCCATTCATATTCAAATTGGCAAAGTTCCACAACTTTTAGGGATCTCAACCAAAATTTCCAGGGTTCTTAAAACAGTTTAGAGTCCATATTTTTGCCACAAAATAATGTAAAATCAAAACAGTAATTTTCCTTTTTCTAAAATTTCCTGACTTTTTGAGGAATGCATGACAATATTACATTACAATGCATTCTAATACATTATAGTAAAATGCACGACATCAAATAATAATACTATGCAATACATTACGTTACACTGCAAGGCTGCAATGCAATATAATACTAAATATAAAACACTACTGTACCATAAGCAAGGTTCAGTCATGCTTTACAATAACATAAAAAGACTGAGATACTGTAGTTAATATTATTTCTTCTGTCAGAGAGTGAATTTTGCCTGAAGGCATTACTTACTTAACTGTAGAACACTAACATGAAATGAATTTGACCATTATTTAAAAACTTCGTCTTTCCATGCCTCTGATTAATTTTCCTCATGTAACCACAGAGAATAATCCAAATGGTGAACAAATTTTGGTTACCTAAAAAGTGAAATACAATATGAAGGAAAATTATGAATCTTCATCATTTCTTTTTATCATGTTATTTCTTTGGGTAGTTTAATTGTCAAGCAAGCAGATTCCTTTCCTCCTTTTAAAGACTTTTCTCAAAAAACCTTTCCTTCATGCCAAACACTATCCTATTTCCTTTTGCAATTCTTCTATGAATATGATGTGCCAGAATTTAAAGACAATGATGTTCCAGGCCTTGATTTTTAGATTTTCCAGGTGTGCTACAAATCACACCCCTCTGGAAATAAAGGAGTTAATTGAGAAAAAAATGCAGGGCTAAAAGCTGCCATCACAACAGCCTGGTGGTAAGTGAGAAGAGGATGATAGAGGGTGGTCTTACTTCTCATTGGGGAGTAAGGGTGCCTTGTTCTCGGTGCTATTGGTTTACCAGGTTTTGTTGCAGGTAAGTGGGGGTTGCATAAGTGAATAGGAAAGTAAGTGGGCTATGTAGATTTTTCAGGTGTGTTACAAATCACACTCCTCTGGAAACTAAGGAGTGTTGTAGGGGTACTGTTTAATTAAACTATAATAGATTCAAATGAGTTCCCTTTCTCTATTTAGTGTGTGCAAAACTCGTACTCCTCACAGTGATTTGAGGTGAGTGGTGTGGGATTGCACTCCCACATCTCAAAATTCAAGGCCTGATGTTCCATGCATTATCCTGTGCTAATCACAAGTCCAGACTTGTTTAACCTTACTTATTTAACAACAAGATTTTGATTGAAAAGACTGAAATGAGACTCAATCTTATCTGTGCAATATCTGATTTAGACAGCACAACCTGGAGAAATATAGAGTGCTCAGCCTAACTAAAATGAGTGTATTTATTCACTTATCCAGGAGTTAATCTCAAGATTCATGGTGACCTGATCAAACTGAGCCAAAAGAAGTTAAGGATTTTAACTAAAAATAATTCACTAACTATTAACAGTTTCTTGTTATGACTAACTGACTGCAGATTTTTATAATGCAGTAAAATCTAGATCTACAGAAGGGATGTGCTTACAATACTGCCTTCACCATGGGACGATGGAAGACTCGCCTGACAAAAATTCTCAATTCATGCCCTAATTGCCGATCAAAAGCTCCCAATGGGTACTACATTCCCATCTACTCCAAGAAAACTTGTAATATAATTCTACTCTTTACCCTCCCGTCCATCATGCTTCATGCCAACATGTTTAACCCCCCTCCCACGGCCCTCCAATATGATAACAATAGATACGCAAAATAGAAAACTATGGGGATATCCATGATGTACCACCATGCAAGGCAGGAGAACAATAGACATGTACATTTGATACGCATTTACATAAACCCCAAAATCAAATAAGATGCACATAAGTGGCACAAGAATAAAAAGTCTGTATCCATTTTTTGGGTCCATTTTGAGTTCCACTATAAGCCAGCATAGCTTCTTTATTCAAGTACTACTCTTTTGGGGACTCTATGAAAAAATTCAATTGGCTCGTATGCATGGATACTAGGAGGTATGACATTTCGATGTCTGTTGGACAACCAAAATTAGATTGATGGACTGTGCCATAGTAGATATATAGGGCAGGTATTAAAGTAGGAGCGAAATAGGTTTTTTCTAACTTAAAGCCATCATGGACAACAGAATGATTACCAAAATCCAGCCTTAAAATACCAAAGGGCACAAAGCAAATAAAATTTTAAGAACACACTCAACAAAAACTTTGTTACATGAGTAAATAAGAACATGTTTCAGTATATCACTACAATATCACCATGCAATCTGGTGAGGCTATATTTGCCTTTGTAGAACACGACTATAAGTATTTCAGTTATAACAAACAGTAGCCAACTTCCATGTTGCAATTGTGAAACAGCCAACTCTGATGCCAAGAAGTGTCATATAAGCAATTACAAGTCACTAGAGTACACCACAAACCACACAGCAATGAGAGAACTGTACCAACTTCTCATATGCAGATGTTAGCACTATCAATATCAGGACTTCCCAGCAGACTGAGCCCTGGATCACGAATTGCTGAATTGCCACATGTAATATACTTCCTCCTACGATATCTTCTCACTTTTGATTTTCAATGTCACATTTTCTTGTTTGCTTAATCCTGTTAATATTAAAATGGGATATAATTCCTTGAGATTTATGGTCAAACCTTTCCCAATCGGATTTAACAAGCTGTAATTACTCCTAAAATATTGGACCATCCCGCTCTGCTCTGTGGAACCAGACATCAGCTGAACGAGAGTCAACACTTGATTCAAATTAGCTCTGACAATCCCAAAAGAGTGGGAACATTTTCTTTTTGCAGATTGGCAGGAAATCAGTGAAGACAACTGAGTAATATTCCATCTCATGCCAACTGCTCAGTGCTACATAAGTCACGTAAAAAAATTTTCAACATCAAATTGCAAGAATTTCTTTCCAATGGTGATGCACGGCTAGACCTAACTGATGGCACCAATGCCAAAAAAATGTCATGAATGCCCTTTTTTCTGCTGTTGTGCCCCTTATGAACCTGTCTGGAAATAGTTGGTGTCACTGTCCTTCCCAAGGTTTCCTGGCTGCTTTTGAGGCATTACAGTGTACATCACATCATGAAGATGAGTGTCTCTTATCACCAAAAACTCTTTTACTTTTTACCATGGAAGAGGCAAAGTACTATATTTACTAAATATGCTGTAACTTCCTGCTTTAGAGGGGGGACATTTTGCAATGCATGAATAGGATTGTGAAATTAATGAAACTGATTAATTTTGTCATCTCATAAGGAATATGTCACTTATTAGTCTGAAATGCATTGAATGCTCACACCTATTAGTATTACGTCATGTAGCAACGATTCAGTTTACTAGATCTACAAAAAGATGTGCCCCAGTAAAATATCAATAAGAGACACTCGTCAAACCTTGATATCAAGCAAGTGTTTTAATCAAAATTCATTTTAGCTTTGCCAGCTTTTCTCAGAGAGACTGTATGTCTTGTAGTGTATGTATAGGGAGAATTTTAACCATACAGGGAAATTTGTATGAATACAATAATTGCAACTTCTAATTAGCTACTGTAGAAGATAATTACAGGCTTGTAACAAGAATATAATGACAAGCACATTTAAAAAATTTTCCCGAAAATTAAGATCAACACGGGGGGGGGGGAGGCTCATTTACTCTCCTTGCTGCATATGGACATGACAAATATCTGATATACTTCATTCTCTCTTCTCACATATTTGCATTACGTAATGTTGGAGGTCAGTTACACCGTACCAATTGCACTTACATTAATACCTTCCACAATTGTCAATATGGGGCAGTTGCATGGAAGTTGTGACTTAATTTTTTCAAATTTCAATGCACTTTTCATAAGAGGACCAGCCTTGCCTGTATATTTTCATAGATCTTATTTAAGAAACTTCAGTTCACCTTATCAGACTGATAAAAACTTGCACAGCACTGCATTGTGGGTGACATACACTTCAAAGTTCCATTCAAATTTTTTTTCTTTTTTGTCCTTTGTGATTTTTTTCTCTCCGTTTATACTTCTCTGCCACATCAAAGTTTTTCAAACTGATTTGCATGGAGTGTTTACATACTAAATGCAAACAAAAATGTTAGCTAAGGCTTGTTCTCATGTACCAAGCCATGGTTGGTGTTACCCCATGTTTACAATAAGGCAAAACCTCATGTTAGCCCAGTGTTTTCCAGTCTGTGATCTTACGTACAATACCATATGAGTTTCGTTGATTGGGTAGTGCTACCATAGTAACAAGGTCAAATATTTCACATACCGTACCAAGTACTGAAATGTTAGAAAATACCTGTCCTAAGTGTCATAAACACCTGCGACATTGCTTGATTAAAGCAAACATAGTGTTTAAAACTGCGTAACCCTGTGATTAAAGGTGGATCAAAATTTAACTGCCAACCCTGCGTTAACCCGTGCTCCCATGTACTCGAGCATGAGGTAACACAGTGTTACCTTGAGCGCTGGACACATGAGACCACACAGTCCTAGAGTTGCAAGACCTTAAAGGGAAAATGTTGCTTGACTAATTTTTTACTGAAAGTTTCTCTATACCCTTCAAGGATCTTTTTTTCAATAAATGTATTGTTTTACTAAAAAGATATAAATTGTTCAAGAACTCAGGTAGGATATTTCTGTGTTGTGAAAAAAAAAAAAAAAAAAAAAAAAAAAAAAAAAGGTATCTTGACAGGGAAGGGAGATACTGTTTGTAGGCAGTCTCAACTCATGATAGTAAAGTAGAATTGCATAGACTTATGGTACCATAGAAGTACTCCCTCAGAGGTAAACTTCCATGGTGATACCAAATTCCTGTATGAACATGAAAGTACTACCTCCAAGGGGGTACTTCCTTGGCATGAACAGAAAACTCCATGTATGCAGTACGTATTGCCACTATAGTAATGTAGACAGAAACCTTAATGCTTGTCTGATCACATGACACCCAAGTAAAGTATGCTGGGCATATGATTTATAAACACAGCTAAATAAGACAGCTCACTCCATAGTTATGATATGGGGGTACATGTTGATGAGAGTAAGTACAAAGCAGTGAGTATGCTGAGAGTACAAATTTATGTTCACAAGATATTGAACAAGTATGTCTGTATGTATGGAGCATGTGAGCACAGACTCTTTCATTAAAACACAGCACATAAATTGTGAGAGTGTCTGAAAGAGTGCCTTATTTCAAATTTTCTGAGTAATGAACAGAAACTTGTATAAAACCATGGCAAAGATGGGATCTAATATTTCCAGAGGAGTTTGAGATTTTCACAAAAAAACACAGGGAATAATTAGGGGTTAAGTTGCACAGTGAACAGACTTTTGCTGTTTTGGGCTCCTCTAATCACAAAATCATTAAAAACCCATGTATATATCATGTATTAAACCATATCATATCATTTCATATATCAATTTGTCCATTTAGTGTAGTTAAATGAAATGCCATACAAGATAGATTATTCTCTGAAAACATGTCCTTCATTAAAAGGTTTTGTCATCTCTGCCTCCATACAGTGTTGTATTTTGAATGTCAGAACAAGCTAGAATTAGGGATGAAGTAAATGCAATTTCAACCACGAAAGACCAGCCTCTGCTAGAGAGTAAGTCATGTACAGTAGGACAGTTCTGTTTTAAAGGTAAAGAGCAGTCCCCCCACACTAATTTTGAAGAAAAAGCTAAATACGACAATTTTCATCTTATATCTCTTTAAAATATCTGTCATTACATTTTACGACTTTACTATTACATATTCAAGGTAAACCAAGCAGTTATTTCTGGTAAATTTCACATTTGAAGAGAAAAACATTGTCACATGACTCCCAACAGCCAATGATGAAACTGGACAGTCTACTACACTTCTTCAATTTGGGATGACTGCTCCTGCCCTTTAACCATTTATAAATGTCTCTAGATTTGTTTTATTTCTCAATTTTATGAACAATAGTGAGGCTGTGGATTGCAGCTGCTGGTATTTGGAGGGATGAATCTTTGCAACAGGAACTGTGGCGTTCAATTCCCAGTCGGATCAAGGTAAGAGCCAGCTACAATTTTCCCATCTGAAACTAAACTTGCTGAAGAAACCAAATTTTATCCACATTTGAGTTGGTGAACCACCTGATATGAAGTTTTAAAGCCATGTAGGTTTCTGCCAGTTTTCTTGGTCCCTCAAAATTGTAAATCAGTTCTTATTTGAGCCTGAAATGTAAATTTTAAGGGAGAGTTGGCAAGGAGCAGTATTCTGAATAGTTTGTTCTTCCTCAAGTCATTTTCAATTTTCATTTTGCTCTCTCTTTCAATGAGTATAATGACTCAAGGAAATGTTGATTGTCACTTCCTTTACCTTTGCAGGATCACAAACTCTACCAAAAACAAGATTTTTTACAAAGTCAGCACTAACTATGAGTTGCTTTATACTCAGCTTTTTTTTTTTTTATTGCAAGAATCAAATTTGACAGAAATCACTTCAAAATCCCAACAAAGAACCCAGACAACAATTCTCCTTTCAGCTCACGCAAAGTACATATTTTCATAAGAGCAACCAAATATGATAATACAAGCTTTTATTGCAGACATCCCAGTTTCTGATGTACTTGTGCTTCATAAACGTATCTGTAAGGGATTTCATTTTCTCCAGGAAACATATGAAGGCTGCCAGAGCCGAAGGCACCTACCAGCATTTGTTACAGAATCTCCAAAGCCTTCAATCTAAAATTTCTCCTGTGCATGAAACTGAAAACCATGCCATCCAACAACTGCTTGCATCTATACAGGATGAAATTTTTAAGTGTGCAAATGATGTAGCAGTTGATATTAAATGCTATCTACAACGAGACCAGACGTTTACATATTGTAAATGTAGTGTAATGCTAAATACATGTACTGCATAAAAAATATCTTATGTGCCATAGAAGTGATGTCCTAGTTTTGTTGTATTGGCTTTGATAACACCAGTAAAAGTTTAAGGACAATGAAACAAGAGAATTAGGATTCAGAACACACTTAAAAGCCAAACAGACCACAAGACTGTTCCATGAAAATTGGGAATTGAACCCTCTTTAAGCAATGAGAGTTGTACTATACTCTAGATAAAAGTCTGTTTCTAATTTGGCTGGATAGAGACTGACTACTTGTAGCAATGTAATCACAGTCCCACCTTTAGAAGTTTTTTTTTTTTTACTGCATTGTGAAATTTATAAGAAGTAACTCATCACTCTACCATGGATACAGTTTCTTTCAATCATGTGACAACTCTTTTGTTACTTACTTGTTACATGTAAGAGAATAACTATTGCTTTTGTTTCAAACAGTTATATTTAAAAACACCTTCAAAGGTAATTGTAAAGTAAACAGATTTTTAAGACTGGTGATTTTTCATAAACCCTGCCCCCCCCCCACCCCCACCCCCCACCCCCACCCCAAATTATTGGAAAGGGAGGGGTTAGTTACGTGACCTTTTACAGTTCAGTTTGGTACTGTATGACTCAACCAGAAGTCAAACTCCAGATATTCTATTTGCATGTCAGATGCTCTAACCAATGTTTTTGAGGTGTTCCTGTTGTATTTAAGGGAAGTGAGTTAAGGCTTGTCACAATTTCTCCTAACTTTAGATGAAACTTCCTTGACACAGTATGATGATGTATCAGACAGATTGGAATAGCCAAATGATGATGGTCTCTCTGATTTAGTCATACATAACTGGGGTCCATCAACGTGAATCTTTCAAATTCTTTGCTTATAGTATCATGGTTTATACACTATAAAATACCTCTCGATATCTTCAGTGTCACTTAATATGAGGTTTTAGAATGACATGTAGGCAATAAAATTAGGACCATTTGTAGATTTAAACTACAATATTTTAAATCTTGTGATTTAAGAGAAAAAGGCTTTAAATAATGCTCCCACAAAAATATGGGATGCATGTACTGAAATCCACTCTATGAGTCAGGTTAATGGAGCAAAACATGTGAACAGCAATATTTTGACTATCTTGCAAGCTACTATCACAATATCAAATACATAACCTAATAAGAAAATTTCTTCTTTTTCAAGTTTTAGAACCACTGCATAACACCAACATTTAAAACAATGATAAAATTAATGGTGAAATTGAAAATGAAATTGATACTGAACAAAGATTACACCCATCAAAAATTAGAAAATGCTTAATATCAACAGGGCTCTTGAGTTTGCACCTTAAAGGGCATACGTATGCATTTTTTCGTTATATATTTTTCTTTTGTACAATAATCTATATTTAACATTTTCCAGACTTAACCCTTTACCGTTGTGCTCCGATCGGGCATATTTGCGCACCTGGGGAGTGGGCGGAAAAGCGGACGTAGCCCGCCCCGCATCGACCTCCGCAGGCCGTTGACCCCGTGACCTTAAACTATTGTCTCTCTCGTTGTTGTGGCCGAATTTTCGGGTAGCTACTCGCAGTTTCGAGCTCCACGCGAAACAGTAAAGATGGGTGACAGCCGAGCTCCCCGCATGGGTCCAAAAGGACCCAAACAATGGTAAAGGGTTAAAATAAGCCTGTGGAGTGTGTTTACTGCAGAGCTGATACCACTGTCTCTTCATGTGTGCACGTAACCCTTTAGCCGAGTGGTGCAGATATTTTAGATAAACCCTTTGCGGTTGTGCTCCAATCAGGCATATTTGCGCGCCTGGGGAGTGGGCGGAAAAGCGGACGTACCCCGCCCCGCATCGGCCTCCGTAGGCCGTTGACCCCGTGACCTTAAACTATTGTCTCTCTCGTTGTTGTGGCCGAATTTTTGGGTAGCTACTCGCAGTTTCGAGCTCCGCGCGAAACAGTAAAGATGGGTGACAGCCGAGCTCTCCGCATGGGTCCAAAAGGACCCAAACAACGGTAAAGGGTTAATAAATGGTCTGGATTTTCTACTCTTTAAAAACAAAAGAAAATTTCCTTCCAATTAGAGTATGCCTAGTGACTTCTCCACAAAGGAGTGAATCCCCCCACCCCCTCAAAAAAATAGAACATTAATTTGCACAAAAAGGAGTTGTACAGTACTTTACACACATGTTTGGAGAGCATTTTCACTGTTCTCTAGTGAATTGCTCACTGTATTAGAATTGGTCAATAAGCACTAAATTTTAGGGTATTTTACTCTTTTCTTTAAGAGTGCATGCATCCCACCTCATCCCCAACAACTGCAAGATCAAGCAACTAGAGCTACTAGTTTGACACCTGGCCGGATCATACCGAAGGCCAGGCTAAAATTAAACCAATTGGTTAGAAACTAGGCCATAAAACTCCATCCAACCTAATACCTATCACATCTTTGAAAAAAAAAATTTTACTGGCTATTTACTAGATTAATAATTTTGGCAACAAAAATAGAGGGTTAACTCATTCCTCTTGTAAAAGGGAACATGCTTTCCTACATTTGAAGATGAAAGTCAAAAGTAAAGGGTATTTATTAGGCAATTATTGCACAGCATGCAAGCCCTTTAAGTGTTCATTTTTTTTCTGACTCACTCTGCAATAGTGTGTGCACGTATACAGATTAAATACATTGTAAAATTCTAAATGCTACAAGAATTTTGTTGTAAAACTTTCACATCAAGAGTTTTACCCACTCAGAGCACAAAATTCTCTGCTATTTTTATGATGCAGTAGTACTAGAATAGATTAAGGTTCATGTAAACCCTTAGAGAGACAGTGAGAGATCCTAATAAAGTTGGTAGTAGTCTACAGACAACCTCTATTTGTTGCAAAGGGAGTTTTTAGATCAAAGTGCAGAGTCAACAGGTATTAAGGAAGACTGCAATGACATCATAGACAGACAGACAAACTGCTTAAAGGGACAGTCACATCAAACTTACTTAAAAAAAACAGTATCTTCTTACTGCTGGGTCACACTGAAGACTTCAAAACTGGAGTCTACTGTCATTGTGCTCAGTGCTAGTTTGCCTATAAGCAATGTAGAACTAGGGAAAACAAGCCACAACTAGAAGACTCGCTATGGCTGACCTAACTTAAAGTAAGTCAACTGGTTATAGACTAAGCTGTAACAACTTTTATCTTACTTATTACATCTTTAAACAAGTTCTCTTTAATGACACTTTTAACCCCCTGAAAAGAGGGGCAAATTCCCCTTTCCCTCTGCAGGAAACACTGGTGGTCTAAAAATATGATACCTGGATAGCCCAAAGTGGTTATGCATATTCACTTTAAATGAAGGGTTTAAAATAAAAAAAGAATGCTCTGCTAGAGGATTTCAATGTTATAATATCTTAGTGTGTAGATGTGGGTATGAGAACAATATATGAAGTGAATCTAATACCTAGGGAGAAATAGGGGCCCAAGTTAGATGAGATGTAAGGACACACCAACAAGTATGTGTACATAGCATGGACATGACAAAAAGTTCCAGTTCGACAAATACAGTTCAAACACAGTGCAAATCCTTTCCTTTAGTCGCCCCTTACAACAGACAGGATATACCATAAATGTGCATTCTACAACCCCGCAGGGGAGATTAAAGACCGTGGTAAGAGGCCAGAGTAGCAAAGCATGTTTCCAAAAAAGAATGGATAAGTGAGTGGTCCTAAAATATGTGCTTTTAGATTTTTGGCTAAGGAAAAGTAAAAATTGATTGGAAGGTTCTCAACCAGCTTAATAGTCAGTTCTGCTTCACAAGTAAAATTTTATAAATACAATAGGCTGAACAAAAAGCAAGCACTTTATCTCTGACCATTCTTTTCCCAAGAGCTGGTGGTCTCCATCAATTCTATACTCCCTGATC
The DNA here is from genome assembly GCA_037179385.1 of Holothuria scabra. Taxonomy (NCBI): domain Eukaryota; kingdom Metazoa; phylum Echinodermata; class Holothuroidea; order Aspidochirotida; family Holothuriidae; genus Holothuria; species Holothuria scabra. The sequence goes on along the minus strand of CM074182.1, from coordinate 4,506,815 downwards.
AACGAGGAACACATTCAGTCAGCATGAGATACACCAACAAGTTTAAATCTCTGCACCACGTACCTCTGCCAAACTTGATACCATCCCAATAATCTAACAAACCACTCCTCCATCCTTCCTGACCCTTTCACCTCATCCCATATAGAGACAAAAGCTTCCTAATTTAGATGGTACCACCAGCTCAGCTTCACATTACTAATCACAAGGTACCAGAGCTTGCTTTCTCTATTTTTTCATGAAAAACCTTTTACCCCATTTGGAGACAGGAAGTAAGAGGCATATACTCTTGCAAATAATGATGCTATCTGGCCCAGCAGATGGATCTAAAGTATCCTTTTCCTGCCTGGTTCCTCCTTCCTGCTCAGAAATTCTAGTCTCCCTCACCTCATTTCCTCCTCTCCTCTTACAGCCTTGCGTCTTTGTACGCTCAACGACTGGTCGCTTACATCCAATACTGACAGGATATCATGCACTTCCTCTGGGTTTCAGCAAATTTCACCTCTCAATACTCTTTAACTAGTACTGAAGATGTTGTTACCTTGTTTGGCTTCCTCATTTTAGGAGAAGAGGGCACGCAGGCCATCTGGGTTTTGTTTTATCTTATTATGAGTGTAATATTAAAGGTCAAACAGTCTGGCTGGAAATAAAACTGCTATTTCTGATATTCCTCTGGGCAAGCAGTGATTGGGCAACAACCCTGGCTGAATAGCATGTTTTACATCTTCAAACCTAAAATTTGGGTTTTCATTTTAGACAAAATATTTACAACCTGGACACTGTAACAACAATTACATAACCAGTTCCTGATTCCCACATACCCTACTGAGACATGGAAATCATGAGAATGCAATAAAGATAGGAATGTTATAACACTGAGGACTACGTGGCTAACAAAATGACAAAGGACATGTAATGATTTGTTATCTTGCAAAGGAAAATACTTGACATTTAAATTACCTTACACCAATACCAATGCAAAATTCTCTTAGGTAAAGCAAAACTGTAAAACCACCAAGATTATCCATGGGTCCCTACACTGATTTCAAAACATTGGAGAGATTCCCTGCAAATCTGAGCTACTTTGGCATTCACTCCTACTTCTCAGTTTAACAAATGGGCAATATGGAACTGGTGAGAAAAGAATCATGCAGTAAGCAGTCAACTAAGCGGGCTTACAGCACGCATATGACATAACATAGTTGATTGAATGTGACATTTTTCTATAAAGGTAACTGCTGAATAGAAAGCAACTTACATAATGATGCCACTTCCTTCTAGATGTAACTGTATCACCAACCACCACATCCTGTCGTGGAAGTGTCATAACAAAATACATTCAGAGCTGCATTTCTCAACAAAAATATGAGACAAAATAAGCATACCAAGCACCATTAAAACCCCCCCCCCCCCAGTTACTCTAAGTAAATTTCACATTTGAGGTGAAAAAATATTGTCACATGACTCTCAAGAGCCAATCATGAAACAAAGCAGTCTACAACACTATTTTGTGTTGGTATGGCTGTATTTTCCCTTCAATGTTGCAGTAGCCAAGCATATGCTACAAGACTTTAAAGGCCTAAGTATTTCACCACAATCAGTACCAATTCTCGTTGCCTTTTCACTTAAGCCCCTCCCACAATTGCCTAAATTCACTGCTATCAAGACAAAGTCTTCATTTATTGCTTCAGGGAGAGTACAGAGAAGCCTAGTGTGTATAACCAAAATACTCTCAGTAGAGTTCATGCTGTGTAAACTAAGTTTTGGCACTCTGCATTGTTTGAACTAACTGCCAATCAAAGAGCTAAGCCAATGGAGAACTTCTGTAGACTACTACAAAAATTGCACTTTGGGGTATGAGGATGAGCCCCTTAAAATTGATACATGGTACAGGGTTGCATGGTGCAGCAAGTCTAGCTAAACAAAGAACAAAATTTATTTAATAAACTAAATGGTTCAACTCTCCCACATGCAATTAATTCTCACAGGCTCTCCAAATGTCACATACTTAAAATAGTTTACTACCTTGCCATGTGTCTGTTGATAACAACCACAGAGATGAACCTAAGGAAAGTACTGCAAATAATGTTTGTACATTAACACCCATTACAAAAACAAAAGTAAAACAAAAAAGCCCACTTAAATTATACTCCTTCATCCTTCTGTACACTAGAAGTAAAGAAAGTTTCTGTGCAATGTCAACTAAGTATTAAGGCATGATGGCATGATATTTACACCCAGGCTTATAACCTTCCTTTTGTTCTAACAAGTATATTAATGCATACTAATCACATACAGCCTCACATTTACAGTACTAAGAAGAAATGTTCAATTTTTTGCAGGCCCTGCTTTAAATTCCCTGCTTATTATTGATATTAATTACTTCAGTTATCTGTAGGACAAAAGTAAGCCCGATTTTCTAGGACAGTATCACAGATCTATGCTACGCTATGTATCAACTGGGATTTTTCTATGGTAGGCGGTGCCTGGCAGTTGTAACAAGTACTAGATAATATTGTCCAGCACTCAGAGGCAATAGTTATTCTTCAACCCACCACTCCACAACTGAAAAAAGGCAGTGGCCGTCTCGACTTGAACCAACAGGTTGGAAACTGGGCCATAAAAATCCATCTAACTAGACCTGGCATGACATCACAAAATGGCAATGCTGTGGCAATCATGCTTGCTGAACACTCCCTTTCAAGGCACTCCACTGCTAGGATGGCAGATTCTGCCTGCTAACATCCATAGATAGAAGTTACCACCTTGTATACCCACTTTAACTTAAAACTCAGTTGAATGACACATCCTACTTGAATATTCAGGGGGATGGGAAAGTTAGACGAAAAGACAAATTGTTCCAAAAACTTTTATTATGATGAACAACATTTTGCAGGACACTGCCTGACCTACCTAGTACATCCCTCAATTCCCTTTATTAGAATACTCAGCAAAAATGGGCTTAATAGAGGTTTCATGGTAGTTAACAGATAATGCAGTTCCAGATATGACAAATTAGCAATTAGAGAAAGGAAAAGGGGCAAAGTCTGAATTCTTTTACCACTGCATCTTCCTAATTGTGGTGAAAAATTGAGAATTTGGAAGATCCATGCCATGAAGGCAACTTGATATTTAAGGAGGAAAATTTGTGGAAAACTGGACTGTTTTCTCAAAAATGTCTTTTCCAGTTCTGAATCATGTTAAAGTCACAAAAGTTTGTTAGAACAATTTCTCTTTTGATGAGCAGAATTAATTATAAATATAAATCAAAAACAATATTAATTTTTGAATTAACACTTGAACAACATCTTGACATCCCTGCATAGGATCACTCCTGAGAAATTAAGACAGCTTTCATGACTGTGGGATCAGTTAAAGCATCCCTTTTCTGAATACTCTCCTCAGGTCACCTCCTAACAATGCTGGCCTCAAGGTAAAATCTCTCACACATGAAATGATGCTTACAATCTAAGATTTTCTCAAATTCTTCCAAAGAGGACTAAAATAAACAATTTATTTCCTCACTAGAAGAGATTTAACAATCTTTTTGTTCACCCAAAGTGGTTCACCTTGGCCAAGATGACCCTCGCCTCTTACTGCCTTCTTATCTGTGTACATATAGAGAGCTAACCTTGGCCAGAGCTCTCCTCAGTCCTATTCTGATGTGTTTTTTGTAATGTAATTCAACAAATGCTCAGTGATGCCCTCAGTTGTATACACCTATACTTACCCTTTGAACTAATCCTGGCTCAGTGAACTGCTATTGTGTCCAGGTTGTTGCAGATAAACCCACAAATCTGGTGAAAACTTCCTGTGTGTGATACCAAGTCATCTGTTTATAACTGTATGCTTTGTGGTTTAACTGCAAATTTAGATTTTAGTAAACTTTCAACAGTGACCATTTTCAAACATGAGAAGTAAATAGATCTCATATTTTTCATTGATACAATGCCCAATGTCCCAAAGTTCACCTCTCATTCAATCATATTTTTTTTTTCTTTTTATCTCACTGCCAGGGGTTCTCCACTATGTTTTCCCAGACTTTGTAGTTCCGAAAAATATCCTTATCATCAAAATTAGCTGCACTTCCTAATGACCAACCCAACAGTAAAACAAGTATCATGCTTGGAAAAAAAATTGATCAAAAAGAGATTTAACTCATTCCAAGCATTCAAAAAAACTTCCAAAAAATAGTTTGCAAGCAAGCAGACAGATTTACATAATATTTTGGCAAAAATTCTCTTATCATCCTTGCAACAGAAAGGGTATAAAACCACATGATAAACAAATCTTGGTAAACCACTGGGACACTGTGGCACAGATCACTGTGACCATCCCCATATTTTCCCCTCTCTGTTTCTCCATATAGCCTGGTCTTTTCAAGCATTTAATTGTAAAGGATTCCTTACCAGTCTATAATTTGCCTTTAGCATTGAGGCTGAGAGAGTGTGCAAACAATAGATGACCCTAACTGAGGACACCAACAAGCATGTAGGTTAAATTGACTATTGTTTGGATCCACCCACCTTGTCCTGCTACAGAAATCTTCTCCATTCAATGGATGAGTGAATCAATAAAGAGGTATAACATGGGGTACTGGTAGAGGGGTTAGGAGGATAAACAAATTTAATGGCCAACCTGTTGATGAAGCTACAACTATAGGGTGTTATAATAAACAACTAGATGCTATCACTGGCCATGAACTTATTTCAGTGCTGTCTCTGTTAGCATAATTACGAAATATTTCCTCTGGATTGAAGTCTTTCTCCTCCCAAGCTTAAAGAGACACAGTAGCAGCAATATTGTGGCAAATAAAATTATGCTGACAAAAAAAAATTATTAGAAGAACTGTACTAGCCCTCTACACAATATACATATCAAACTTGATGTTGGGCCCCAGTAAAGACTTCATCCTCATCACTGATTTCTGAACACATCTTTCGTCAGTACTTTTTTTTAACTTTTTTCATCAAATCTTTTTTCAAGTTGGTTCATTCTTGACCCATCTCTTATCAAGTCTGCCTAGTCGGTTACACAAAGGACATTTGGTTGGGTGATTTGGGGCGATACATTTATGCAAAAAAAATTTGAAACGATGTCAGAGATCAAATATTCCTGGGGAAAATATGCACATGGGAACAGTACATCGGATGGTAATTTTTCATTCATTGATGAAAAAATCCACCAGAAGTCTAAAATCAGACCAGCTGGTGACGAAAATCAAGTTACTTTAATGAGGCCTCACTAAGGCATTATGGAGACAAAATTCATGAAACGTTTCAATATTAATTATATTTCTAATCTATTTGCACATACATATTACAAACACCCAAAATTGCAAGGTACAAATCTTCAAACCCTGGATATTCAAGTTAAGAAAAAATCAAAATATGGTGATGACAAACCCCGGATAAATATCCGTTTTTCCCCTCCCCCACTCCCTTCCTGCTTTGTCTGTACTTGATTGATGTAATAGCTTCAGAGGCATACTTAAACAATCAGGTCCCATGGGAGAGATTTATTTATTACCAATGATTTTGCGGCAATTTGTCAAAAAAGTGACAACTGTTTCTGGTTTCCAGCGTAATATTTTTGCTACCTGTCAATCTTAATTTCCTGACTTGTTCTGTAAATGTACATCAGTTTACAGTTTTGCATACATTCATTGAGTACTGTAAATAACTAAAACGGACGGGAAAATTAATGAAGTATTACATTTAAAACCCATCCAGCATCCTCTATAGTTCATTTGAATTTATACAAGGTAGATTCATCCTATTAATATTTCCTTTTCAGAGGAACCTTTGCTAAAATCTGCAGTTACTCTCTACTTTGAATAATTGCCTTCTTTATTTGTATGAACTAGTTTGCAAATCTTCGGCCTTTACCTGGTGGATGTAAGGGGGTGGGCAGGTAGGTAAATACAAAGAATTTCCTTTGATTTAAAAACATAGTATGGGTTGAGCCTGCATAGCCAGCTGTATAGTTCTTAAGATCTCTAAATCAGAGATAAACTTGTGCACTTGAGAAGCCAGGGATGAACAAGCAGGCTACTATACTATGCTTCAAAGAGTTATTCAGGTACCAGCATATAGCTCAAACCACACTCTCTCCTCATGGTTGGTACTGCCAGATAAAATTAAACCTGGTTCACCATATAGTAAGCAATAAATCTGCTAGCCTCTTAATATTTTGTCCAAGAGCAACATAAATGCCAACTTGTCCGTAGGTCAAAAAAGGGGGCAACTTAATTTAACAGGGTTTAAATACTGTGTGTTCAAACAATTAGCAGAGGCCCACAACAAATTATACAGGGCAGCAAAAGAGCATTTATATCTGATATCAAATTATTCATGATTCTTTTTGTATCCCATGAATGACTTAAAACCACACCTACCACACAATTATCTGTTATAGATCAATTGATGAATGACAACTTCACCCCCTTCCCTTAACAACTTCAAAGACACACACTTTCCATACTAACATGATCAATCTTTTTTTTTCAATGAATTAAAACAATCATAAATCCATTATCATACTAAATGTAATTAACTGCTTCCAAAATTCTGAAATAAAAAAAAAAATAAATAAAAATAAGAAGAAAGAATGGACACTGCTATACATATAAATAATCCATCTCTGCACCCCTAGCCCCATCTGAAATATTTTTATCTTGCTACAATTTAAACATTTTATCCTACAAACTATAATGCTCTCAAGTAGCACAATCTATTTAACACAAGTGGTTGCTGCTCACATACAGCATGCCAAAAGCACATGGTCATACATGTATGATATTCTTGTCTTAAGTGAATAATTAACTCCCATTTGAATTCTTTCAAATATAGAATGAAAAAGAATTTTTCTTCATAGAAGAGATGATGTCACAACTATACTGAAGTGTACCATCAATATACCAACTTCCTGTGCAAGCCTGATAACCAACTAACTCCATATGACTTTGCAATATTACAAATCTCTTTGTTACAACGTTCCAAGAACAAACTTCGCCATGAACTTGTGGCTTTGAAATGAAAGACGCAGATTGTATTTGATATCACTGTGTGATTCTATGGCACTGTATTATCCTTATGATAAAGTCTACATGTTACTTCCCCATGACTCAATTATACCGATTCAAAAATGCAAAATGCTCACAAAGGAAGAGGAAGAAAAGGCAATGTATGAAGCCCAAAATATATACGTTACATAGCTTCAATGACAAACAGAGAAATATTTAAGGCGCATTGGGCCAGAAGTGTAGGCCTTATGATTTAACACACACCTAACACTAAATAACATAAAACTGCCTGAAACAGGAAATCCTTACACAGGATTACTAAGAATCCAAAACAGTGACTGAGCTTGGCATTTTGAGTTTCTTTTCATTACATTCTACAGCACTGTGAATATGGGAGCAAGTGTTGGAAAAATTCAGCAAAATTTATGGAAATGATATAGGATCAATTCATGGAGAATACAGAATTAAGGAAAACATTTGATAAGCCAATAATAATATCACGAGATATTTAAGTACCATCAAGCTTAATGCTGTTTAACTGTCTAGTATTAATACAGGCTTTATTGAATTTATGTACAATATGATTATCAAATGTATTGAGGGTTTTCAGTTACCTTATATGTTTTAAAAGCATCTTTACCACAGCCCCCATATTTTTCCTCAGGAAAACCTACCAGCTCTGTAAACAGAGTTCCCCGATGTAATGAAAAGTGGACATGGTGGATAAAAACTTCCTGGTTGGTTAACTCAATATTAGTTGGTAAAATGTCTGCAGTCATCATTTAGCAGTAATGCTGATATATTTACACAAACTAAAAGACTTCATCTCTTGATACAAAGAAGATGTCTGCCTACCAGAACAGATATTTTGTAATAAAACAATCGCGATTCTAGGCAAAAGAATGGAATTTAATTTTTTCATAATTTCTTTTTAATTTTTAAATTGGTGTACACATATAGTTCATTATTTATTTCCCCATAGGGTTATATCACGAACATCATTATAAATTTAAACATTCTTATGGGTAGCTTAAAATCACAAATTATATGAAATATATGATATGCAATAAATATCATCATATGCATTTCAAAAATCCTTGCTATCATGTTCAAATGATTTAAATGTGAAGCAAACACAAGATAAGCAGTTCAATGATTCGTTATAAAATGCAGAGGTTTGAAAAAACTAGGCTCATAACCAAAGGGGAGGGTGGATTTTCCACTGCAATTGTTTCTGTGAAGTGGCCACCTCACAGACTTGATGGCAACTGCCCACAAAATTGCTTTTTAGCAAGCATTTTACCAGATAATGAAGAAGTTACTGCTCTTCCTCTCTGTTGATGCTTAAAGGCCTCCTCATCCCAAACAGTTCCAGTTCTCCTAACCTACTAACTTAAGCTCCTCCTACAACTGTCTAAAACTCATCTTCATCCACACACAATCTCAGTTTATTGCTTCAGGGTGAGTACACAAGAGCAGACCCAAATATGTAATCCAAACACTCTCAGTACAGTGTGTAATATGAGCTTTTATACTCAGCACTTTTTATTTTCTGTAAATCAAAGAGTTGAGCCGATTGAGAAATTCTGTGGACTACTGCAAAAATTATAGTTTGGTGTGAAAGGATCAGGTCTTTAATCTGATCTTTTTACTGAAATCCACTACCTCACATACTCTAAAATCCACAGGAAATATTGGAGGGTTGAAACCCCCATTACCCACGTTTGGAAAGAGAAATAATGGCAAAATATTGCAAGAAGGGTGATCTCTGAAAAGCATAATACATTAATACATTTGAGGCACAAATCTTGCACCTTGAGACCTAAAGAAATTTTTTCTTCGACAGGGGTGGGGGAGAGACACCTTTCCTTTTAAACACCTCCTCCAAGTCACGTTTGAAAAAAACCCTCCCATGGCAAAACCCTAGCAAGTTGCCAAAACCAAATTCTGTAGCAGTATTCAAAGACAGCAACTAAAGAACAAGTTGGTCAGTTCTATGGAACTAAATGACACACCAACACGAATGTGTTTTTAAGTTCATCCAAAAAAGAAAGTAGAACAATGTTGGGGTAAAATTACCCAAGAGTGTAAACATGGGGTCACTTGCCACTAAAAGTTCTTGGCACAGGCAGGAGCCACATCAAAAGTTTGGGTAAGAACCGAAACATCCTATTTAAGTTTGTTCAAAAGCAAATGCAGGAGTCCTGTTAAAAACTTCTGAAAAGGTTTACTTTCCTTGAGAAAGCGAGAAGTATGCAAGAAGGATTTTTTGTTCAAATAGCATTTTCAGGTCTGGTACAGACAAAACAAGTTAATTAGGGAAGTAGTCTCCATCGTCACATCATCCACAAACTTCTGGCAACCATATTTTCAAAACTAATCTAACAGACAAATAATTCAATTCCCCAGTCTATCAGATTCCCTCCTGCATCTTCACCTTAACTTTTATGAACCTGTGTAAAGTGGTATCAAGGACTCCAAGGAAAAATAATGAAATAACTTGGATGGTTCCATCAAATATTTCTTTTTCTTTTTGAAACACAAGAGGAAGCTTCCACCTGTAGAGCCTTTGCCTCCTTGTTTTGCAGATTCAAAATAAGGTCTCCTTGGTGACTTTTATTGAAGTCAGCACTGGAAATTTTATCTGCCTGTGGGGGAATTTTGCATGGGAGTTTGACTACCCTCTGAACTTCATCCTGTGACCCTCACAAATTATCTCAGCATCACAGACTCCTGTTGCTTCCTATGAGAGGAGCAGCTGCTTCGGAGTGGCAAAACAATTTTCACCTCTTGGCAGCTGAAAACAACATGACAGATACTCACTACCTGTTACAGAAAAACAAGCCAACCAGGATACAAGATGAAGACAGGGAGCGAGGCAGAAACCGGGAGAGACAGGATCTGCGAAATTCCTAAAGATTTATTAAAATCAGGGGGTTGAAAGGCCAAAGGGTAGCTTTGCAAAAATCTTCACCAATCTGTTCAGCTCTATTCATCACATGTGAAGTTTTTATCCATATCATTCAAGCACAAGTCTAAAGTATCTTGAGATCAAGCTCTAAACTTATTGTGCAGTGCCACTGTGAAGCATTTCACCAAACCCTGTCTTGGAAATGCTGAAAAATAAAAATTTAGCTCTCATGTTCTCTACCAGTAGGTCTTCCCTTCATGTTAACAAAAAAACATTAGAATGGCTCATACTGTCCCAAGTTAACCAAAGATGGACCCTAAGAGCCATCACTCATAAAATTTACATTTAACATACAGATCCAAGATTAATTTGGAAGACAGCATCCTCCCCTTTTAACCAGAATTTTTTCTTGATAGTGTTAGTGACTCAAAAAATGAATCATTAAATTCAAAACAAGAAGTTCACTTCAAGGTGCTCTAACAATAATGTCTTTAAGGGCAGGAGCAGTCATCCCACATTGAAGAAGTGTAGTAGACTGTCCAGTTTCATGACTGGCTGTTTGTGAGTCATGTGACAATGTTTTTTCTCTTCAAATGTGAAATTTACCAGAAATAACTGCATGGTTTACCTTGAATATGCAATCGTAAAGTCATAAAATGTAATTAAAGATACTTTGAAGAGAAATAAGATGAAAATTGAGTTATTCAGCTTTTCCTTCAAAATATATTTGGGGGGACTGCTCTTTACCTTCAAAGTGTTACAGTTTAATGTCCACCTTGCTTGCACAATCATTTGGCTGATCATAATTTAGACTTATCGTGAAGTCTAAATTCTCTTCTTGGAAACAATAATGTTAGTGACATTTCCACAACCAGTGAGAGAGATAATCCTTGAGATCTATGTTTCTTGAAAACAGCATGTTGAATAGGGTTAGCCTCTTCATTAAAAGGCACTTTTCAAAATTCAACTCTAACCTTTAAATTTGAAAAGACACTGAAAACAGATTAAGGCTAATGAGCTAACACAAATAAGACATTTGTGATAAATCCACACAAGTTCAATGTTTTAGTCAGCTTGTAGAAATACTTTACGTCACATTTCCTCTTTTCATAAGTATTTTTAAATTTTCATAAGGAAAAATAAAATTAATTATAAAAACAGAGCATGTCCAGAACTTCATGACTTTGGATACCTGAGTTTTATGTACCAGCCAGTTTGAGCACTATTCAAAGAAGAGACAGTGTGAACAGGGTGGGAAGAGTGAGAGGAGTTAGGAATTGATCTGAGTATAGTGTGAACATTGAATTATTGTATTCTGCTATTAACCATTCACATGGCAATCTTGGTCAATATGAGATCACAGAATGCATTTTGAAATTTGGGGGACTGACTTTGTACTAATATTCCAATGTATAATGCACTTCATTTAAAGGGGCTCATTGAGTTGTTATCAATAACCTAATGAGAGGACTGAAGTGTCACTACAACATGACAATGCTTACCAGTAATAGCAAAATGAGTCAATTTTCATGAAAACGGTTATGGAACAAGTGAAAATTTTGAATTTTGTGGTGGTTCTGACTTACAACGGTTTTGTGCATCATTTGATAATGTGTCTGGTCATAAATTTTTGAAAACCAAATTGAACTGTTAAGTACCCGTTTATAAATCAGTTATTTGTATGTAGGATCTAAGTTTTACCATTTGTCAATGGTGTGAGAAGAAAACTTACCAGGTTTAGAAAAATTTGAATTTCACAAACCAACTCAATGGGCTGCTATAAAAGGACATACTGGTACAGTCACAACATAGTAGAATAAGGGAAGGTTTCAAGAACATAGATCAAGAAATACCAGCTAGGGGAGCCCCTTTGTTTTTCCAATAAGAATACTGGATAACAACTACACTGTAGGCAGATACAGTAATGAATAAACTACTGTTTAATTGGTTCAATGCTTAAAAAGTAGTACTTTAATGGTACTTGGAACCTAAGCCATGTAAGAGCTGCATTTTATACTTTGCCTTTATAGTACTCGCCTTAAAATATCTATCTTACATAGTTTTTTGAAAACAAACATTGTCAAGTTTCTGACAAAGAAATTAATAGCATAAAGATACAAGCTTTTCCAAATTTACACTGACTACACTGCTTCCCCAAGTTTTCCGGAATGATTGTTAAAAGATTTGAAATTTTGCCTGTTACAACAAAACCTTGTGATTGAATGGATGCCAGGAGATTTTCCCCAATGGTCCCCACTGTAGCTCCTTGGCTTTTCCAAATGTACATTGCCAGGAGATATTTTAATTTTCAGTGAGAGTACAGTACCTGGTCATTTCCAAAAACTTAACTTCATCCAAGAATGACGTTAGTGTATTAATAGTCTATTAGAAGTAATTTATTTTGATTTGTTTGCAAGTCAGAAAGTGGAAGTTTATTTCACATGTTGTGACTTGCAGTACCAAGGTACGTAGAGGTCATGACGGCATATTCAACAAATACTGTACTTGAGGTTGGTTCAAACCTGATGTTTTTAATGTAAGGTTTTCAGAAATACAAGTTTTTTCCAGATGCCAACAAGGCTGATTCTGTAAAGTCAATGTTAAACCCCTGGAAATGTTGTTCTAAATTTCTCTTTTTTTCAGAGAGTCCAGATGGCCACATACAATATTGGCGAATGTCTTATTTGATGACTTAAAACAAAACCTGGCCAATGAAGGGTGATTGCATTAATTTATGGAAAAATGTTCATTTCTCCAACAGCAAATAACATACTAATCAAATAAATGAAATGAATGAAACGAATGAATATTACACACACATGTGGCTCACAGTCCTAGAGATTAAAGAGACCATTTCTTCAATGCAACATTCAGAATTGATCTAAAACATGTTGGGGTCTCTTTCCACTTTGGAAAAAGTCTGTCTGAAAGAAAATGTTATGAAAAGCACAACTTGTACTCACTGATTTTTGCAAAACTCAATCAAGGTACTGTACTGTAGTCTCTTTCAAATAAACACCTGTGCAGCAATGGCTTTCCCATTTATTTCTTTTTTTTTCCTTTTTTTTTTGAGGGGGGCAACACCCCACTTGGTTAAGTGACATCTGCCACACAAATACATGTTGGCTAAATCACTACTTACAGAGAGTTTTCAGAACTCTGAATTATGCCCCTTAACTTCACTCTTCTTCCTCAAACCCTCCAACACAGCATGTACACACATATACCAATCTTGCAATGATCATATATGTCCTTGCTCTCTACAAGTTTCTACATGTTCAAAATTTATGAATATCATGTACAAAGAGCCTACATGTATTCTAATATACAAGTTACATGTTGTAATCTCAACCTATCTTGCCACTCATCATAAACAACCCTGTAGTCTGTATCTAAACCTCAAGATAATAATGAATAGTTTGTTCCTTGTTCAATTGATCATTCCTCATACAAAGTTATGTCTAACATACTTCATAAAAACATTCAGTTTAACACGGCATGGATGTATAAGGGACGTTGTACTATCAAAACTCCAACTTTGAGGTTGGAGAAGAACAAAAGACTAGAATGCCACCACCATTACTCTATTTGACGAGCTCTTCAATACCTATTCTTCTTACAGCCCTGATTTTCACGAGACCTCTTCATAATTTGTGAAGGGTAGATGAAAATTTGTTACAACCTTGTTGGTGCGTCATATACAGAAATCTAGAGAAGTGACGCACTGCAAATTTTCTGTTGTTACCACTCTTTTCAACTAACAAGTGATACCTTTCCCTGTGAACAAATTATGAGACAGATTTGCTTTTCTCACAGCTGTGAAAGCCTTCATTCAACATCCTCCTCTCTATGAAATAGTTTGACCTCCAATAGCAATGCACATGAACAAAAGGTAGACAGAATCAATAGAATCAGGAACCAAACCCAGAACTTCTCTTGATAATTTGCGTGCCAACTGGAGTTTTTCCCCCTCTGTGTGAAATCAGCGTAGCGTAGCAAAAAATCCAGAGGAGAGAATTGGGATATTTTTTTTTAAGGTCAAGGGGATGAGGGAATTCACAGTGGTTATGATTGGCGCCCATGTGCATACTTGAGTTGAAAGGAAGTTTGCATTTTTTTCTTGTATGCCACCTTCTATTCTTCATCAGTCAGCCGCAAGTTCTTTGAATCCCTGATATGAATGCCCTTTGAAAAATTTATGTGCTTTATGGGAGGTGGTTTATAGAAAACACCCAATTGTTGAAATAGGTATGTAATACCATCCAAGGGAGAGATTGTTAATTGCATTGGCACTCCAAGTCTGCAAAGTGTTTGGATACAATCATAAGGAAGGTGTCATGAATACATTTTAACCAATGAGAACATATAGGACATAAGGAAATGATATCGATTACAATGTTCTAACACAAGACTTTGAAGGAGAACTGACAACCACAAAAGTCATGGCCAGGTACATCCTTCATTAAAATTGGATACAGTCTGGGAGGGAGAGGTACAACATGGGTACCAAATAAAATTTCACTATAAGGATCTCATCCTTTCTTGTTTATATTCCAAGCCCCATGCCATATCTCTTCATATTGGTTCTCCATTTTTCAAAGCTTCTGGCTTCTGGATTTTACAATAACGATTTTTCCCCATTAGGCCTACATGTCTCTTCCCACAGGTGTACACAAAGACATTAGGGATGCACCGGATCCAAAATTTTGGATCCGGCCGGAACCGGATTTTGCCAGAACCAACTTGAAATCCGGCCGGATTTTCTCCGGCCGGAACCGGATTTTTGCAATGCAGATGAATAAAGTGAAATTCAGAAAAGCAGAGAGACTCTGGGGTAGGAGTTTTCTGCTTTGTGACATAATGTTTGTGAAGGACTAATGGAAAATGTCTATAAATTTGTCTTCAAGTGTTGTACAAGTGTATTCAACTAATTTTTTAACCAAAAACTGCAGTATAATAGGAAAAAGGCATGAAAAACTGTTCCTGCAGAAGTACAGCAAAACTGTTGCAAAGCAGGGCAAGTAAGAGCTCTTTGTATTTTCTCTCCTTAAGTGAGTATTTGTAGAGAAAACTCCTGAGGGAATCTTGAAAGTTGTTTTGCATATCAGTTTGTTTCTTTTGAACTACAGTACATCACCACTTATTCAAAAACTTGTACAAATTATGTAGACCAGTAATACGCTGTACTTGGCAAAGGGAGTCCTTGGATAGTGATTACTGAATGGACTGCTCATATGTACTGTAAAAAGACTCTAGGGTTAAGGTTTTTAACTATGCACAGCACCATTGTTTTAAACACCATTTCTAATATTTAAACATGCCACAATATCTAAAAACTGAAGCACATTTGTAATCAATAATTTTTTTGGCAGAGATACTGTATATCACACATTCTGACATTACATATTATATGTTTGATAACATCATATTTAGTGGTCAACTGATTATGCTATAATCGGTAATAACTGATTACCGATTAATTGATTTAACAATCGGCCCGATACTGATTACCGATTATTAGAAAGAGGGAAATCACATGTTTGTTTCTTTAGTACGCACCCCTTGCTTCGTGCACATCGTGTATACCATAGCCAGTTAAGGATAGAAAATATTGGGAATAGTTCCCTTTGTTTCACAGGGATATAATTTTTGTAGGGGTAATATTTTCAGTTCAAAAGTGAAGATACAAATCAACTGTTAATACAGTAGAACTGTTTGCAGTCGATGTCACATGCCTTTTGATAATTTAGTTTTAAGGCCAACATCATGCTCTGTCTAGTTTTCATCCCCCAATCATGTCGGAACATTGTATTCTTTTACTGTACTGGATTGTAGTTGCGTTAATGTACTGTAGCTACTCTTGAGCTCCCGCCTTAACCAACCCCATGTAAAGCAATCATGATAATCTTAGCAGTTCTGAGCAGCAAAACAACTGCAGCCGATCAACATAACTTATGGTTCCTTTCAGATATAAATATCCCTGTATATTTTAAGCAGTTCTCTTCCAAAACTTACATCTTGTTTAAAAAGAATCTGCAACTGAAATGCACGTAAGTCAACTTACGCGGCGCTTTCTGAGAGACAACAAGGAATACACCTTGAATGCAATTCTAAATCTAATTTCAGGTAAAATAAATGGGTTATAGCAGAAAATATCAAACAATCATTCCCATGGCAGGGGTTAAATTAATACGTTTGTGATTATCAATGCATCTCGTTTTGGCAGGAAGTTAATGGATTGAGTATTTATGGGGATTTTAACGAAACTAGGAGCCCTTTTTCAAGTATATTTAGCCCCTTTTTTCCAGTCTGCAAATAATTGGTGGCAATGATCGGTTGAATGGCAGAATTTTACCGATGCCGATTATTTTCCGATGACGGAATAATCGGCTCAATGCCGATAACTTTAACAGATGATTGGTTGAACACTAATCATATTGTGTATACTTAACGGGCAGGAGCAGTCATCCTAAATTGAAGAAGTGTAGCAGACTGTCCAGTTTCATGATTGGCTGTTGGGAGTCACGTGACAATGTTTTTTCTCTTCAAATGTTAAATTTACCAGAAATAAATGCTTGGTTAACCTTGAATATGCAATAGTAAAGTCATAAAATGTAATGAAAGATACTTTGAAGAGAAATAAGATGAAAATTGTGTTATTTAGCTTTCTCTTCAAAATAAGTTTGGGGGGACTGCTCTTTACCTTTAAGTGTGGGTGATTAATTATTAGGGACAGAAAACACTGATATTGACCCCATAGCCAACTTTAATTTGTAATGAGTAATGTCTTATGAAATTCAAGATGAAACACATTACCTGCTTGTACTACACAACTTTTATGGGCAAGTAAGTGTTAAAAAGTAAAGTGAAGTGTTAAAGTGTGTATTTGTAGACAACCCAATGCAATTAAACTAAAACGCTGCCTTGAATGATGTGACTCTAGTACAACTGTAATATGGATTATCCATTTTGTACAGAACGACTTAGCACTGCAGTAGACTTATTTAAATTGCATGAAAGGTCTTCTGATCCAATCAGTTTATTTCACACAGTTGGAGGAATTTGAAGTCATATTTGTTACATGTACATGTAAATCAGTTACTTTTATAACTTTGTTGCCTGTTTGGTTCAGTCATTTTTAAGGGCTAAATAAAGGTGTTCAAATGTTATATACTGTAACATGCACTGATAAGCTATAATTTATGAACTTTAAATTAATTCTGAGACAGTTACTGCAGTTTTCATGTTTGTTTAACTCATGCACATAATGCTACCCAAGTTTACAGAAAAATCCAGTTCCGGCCGGATTTAAAAAAAATCCGGCCGGAACCGGAACCGGATATTTTTTCACTATCCGGCCGGATTATCCGGCCGGACCGGATATCCAGTGCATCCCTAGAAGACATTTCACAGGTCGAGGGGCAGAGAGGCTGCTTGTTAAAAAATATTTTGCAAACTGTCCTGATTTTCCTCCTTCACCATGATACCACTCAGGATGGGTATAGATGAGTCCTCTCCCCCCCCCCCTCACCCACCCACACAAACACACACACACTATAAAAAGAAATGTAAAGGCCTATTTTATTTACATTTTTACTCCACAGAAAATTAATCATTACAAGTGCAGTGCATCTTATAAGCATTCTGCCCTGTTGTTGGCAAACAAAACTGTCTGTCACACTGCACTGTCCCCTTTCCCTGAAAATACATAAATATTTCTCCTGCTCTGGAAGGACTGAAATCCACTCCCCCAATCCATGGTGAAGAAATGACAGAATCCCAAAATCTGTCTCTGTAGCATTTGGTTACTACCAATGCACTCTTTAACAGAACCCCAGCAATGGTAACCATGGGTTAAAATGGTGGAAAATGGAAGAACCCAAAAGTTCCCAAATGATTTTTGATCCTTTGGCCTGCAGTTTAGTTAGTCCCCAACTGTCCCAGCCCCTATCCACATACACCACCTCTTTAAGTTTTTCAATGAAAAGATGATGTCAATATCTTTGAGTTTGTTGCAAAAAGACAGGATGTTTAGCCAATTTTTTACATCTCACAACTTTTCTATCATTGAAAAAATCCTTCAGAGAAAGAAGGAAAAGAAGACTGTTGGGTGAAAATGTTAAGAAGATTTCAGTGTACCCTATTCAAACAGGTCATATGGTATTATACACTGTCATACAAGTTCGTAAAAAGAGCTTTAAAACCATGGATGAGACAAGATTAGAGCAACTTTATTACAACTGACAAAGTGTAACTGAAAAGACTGAGTGCAGAAGCAAGATCTTAGCCCAAGAAACAGAATGGGAGCAAAGCCACAGTACCTTTAAACTTCCTTTAAGTTAAATCGTTTACATGCCCCACACTTTCTGACAAATTCTTTTCCTCACCTCAAATGCTATTTTATGCTGTAAAATACTTAAAAATCTTGGTTCACACCCAAAGTGGGAAGTAAAATACCTGACACACTGCAACACAACCATCATCACCTTTTCAAATGATACACATGATACAATCTTTTTTTGTTTTGTTATGAAATAAATGACTTGGCTTCTCAAACTTCCAGCTTTTGCATCGCTGCTTGATTTTAAATTATATTTATAAGGTTAGTCACATAATTCAATGGCTGTTACTGTTCTGGTGACTGAGCATCTGAGAAGTTTTGTCAGTTATTTAGTTGTTCTGCAAGTTAATAGTTAGATGTGGTTTTACTGCTAAGCATCTTCAGTCTGGCTGGTGACAGCCTTTTTTTGAGTTTAGGCTCACTGGCTTCCTTTTCCTGCACCATTGCTTATGCTGAGCACCAAGCACAATTACATTCATTAAGTATTCAATTTGACCCGCCCAAGAGTCAAAATCCACACTCTCCCAGCTACAAGCCAGATGCTCTATTAAACCACTTGGCCATGCAGAATATCTGTCAGACAACCAAATTGATTACAAAACCTGGGTAGCAAGTTAGACAACTCGATTATGAGTGCAACCAAGTTTTCCGAGGTACTGTATACTACCTAAAGTATGAATCTGCTAGTTCATGGAGTCAAGCAGAATACAGATGAAACTAGTAAAAACTATGTTCTTGATAATGGTGTAACAACTTCAGATCAAGTCCACCTTTGTAATTTGACCAAATAAAGAGTTCCTCTTCCTTTGATTTAATGTGTGATTTTGTCAATTCTGTAAAATCAGCAGGACTGCCATTTTTCTGCTAAATGGTACTTCTTTTGAACATCAATATCATTTTCCTGAAAGGCATACATTGGTTGTTGCTTCACAACTGAAAGGATCAATTAAAACAAAGTAGAAAGCTTTTCCAGGAGTACTGTTTTAGAAATAAAATACAACTTCTGTTATGGTGTTTATTGACAAAGCTTAAAATTTCTGTTTTCATTGTCTGAAATTATGTATCATGACCATAAACTATCCTTTTCCCATCTGCTCAACATCTTTTCAAACACTTTTAGCGTAAACACTTTTACATGCTGCTAAAAAACTGGGTGATAAAAATCTTGTCATCAGTTAAAACCCATTAAAGTGGTTTAATAATTTAAGGCAAAGAGCACAGAATGATATAAGACTCATCGAAATAATGAAAAAAGCAAGAACAAGTCCATGCATGATTCAAGCCATTTGTAATCTAAACATTATATTACTCAATAAATGTCTAGATGTGCAAATTTGGCAAATGATAGAATTATTAGGCCATGGGATCCATCTAGAAGCAGATAGATTTATTTCAAACTTTAAAGACTGGCACTTGTTACCCCAAACTCTTTCCTGGGTGGGGAAGGGGAGCCAATATTTTCTATCAACCTGCTCTTTGATTGACGACAAATAAAAAAAAAAAAATTAGAGTCGCTCATATTGAATAAAATGCACAGGGAGTGTTGCAATTAAGGGCTTTGCATGCTCATCAAATTATGCCCTAAAGCAAAAAATCATGATTGTGTCTGCACATAGTTGAGTTTTAGACAGCTATGTAAAGAGGCTACACCTGAATAGTTTGGCAGAATTGTAACTGTCTGAGGTGAAATTGAAAAGATTTGGACTCAAAGATCTTAATCTCTGGTTGGATCTAACTTGCAGGTTTTTTTCTTTTTGTTTCTCCTGTGAGTTCATCAGGGGCCATAGGACACATATGCTCTACCAGCCTACTTCAAAAAACAAAAAAATATTTTTTACAAATACATACTGTAGGTTTTCATCAAAATACATCAGATACTGAAAACTTCTTCTTTTGTCCATTTAGGTCCCATCATTATTAATAAACATAACTTGATTTGAAAATTTGTGTCCAATGTAGAAAAATGGAATTTTAAAGAGGGCATTTGGTGTGACAGTGTCTAAGTACTAATTGAGTTCTGATTATGACAACTGCTCTTTAAGGGAATTAATTTTAACATTCTTTTGACTGGCATGGTAATCAACATCCTATGAGTATGTGAAGAAGGCTGATACTTCAAGTTTAAATTACTAGTCCTGTGTAAACTTTAAAAGAATGGTTAGTCTTACCATAACCAAGCTCACCAGACTCAACAAAACAAATACCATAGGTGCAACATTCAGCAATTTGGGATTCTCTTCACTGAGAAATTTTTAAGTGAGAAATCTTGATATTTGGAAGGAAATAAGAGAAATTATATAAAATGGGTGAAACATTTTTTATACTTGTCACGAGACCAACAATTTTCCAGTCCTGCTGAACATTTTTTAAAATGATATCGAGAAGGTCAAGTTGTTTTTTAAGGTGCAATATTGTAATGTGCTAATTTGGCAATTTCTATAGTTCTCTCAGTTTTTGAGAATTTACCAAGAAAAGGTCTAAATTTTTTTGTAGACCTTTACTCTCAAAAGAATGTGGTATAATCACTATGACTCAGTCAACAGTGGTACATATCATCAACTACATCTGATTGTAAAGTTCCAATTATTAACTACATTCCTCCTCCACAGCTAAGTTTACAACACACAAAGCAATAAGCCAACAGAAAACCTTCTGTGTTAAGGATTCTCAGAGTTGTGCTGTTTTGAAGCACATCTGTGCAACACAAGCTGGCAAAATGAGGAGACCTCGCCTCTCGCATTTCTGATGAGTTTCAGTTTCCTTTACTTTCTTTTCTCTTTGATCATCATTTTTCATGAGCTGCTGCAATTAAAGAGCTGTGGTCTGTATGATATTTATAACTGGGATTGTAAACATTGTGCAGGCAAAAGGTTAGGCTATAAAGAAAAGATAAGCAGCTTAGCAACCACAGAGCAACAGAAGTATTGTACAGTACATTATATTGCCCTAGGCCCTTAGAACTTTAGCAAGAATTTTTATACAATGCAGTATAAAATAATCTTCATCACCCCTACACCACCCACCATTCAATGGCCTATGGTAGAGGTGCTCCTGTCTCCCTTCCCTCCTGGTGAAATATGTCACTGTTTTATCTCATATGGTGTCAACTTTGACTCTACTGGAAAGATAAGTCAACAATGTGGAAACAGAGCTCACTGTGCTACACATGTTTATTCATAGAAAATGCAAAATTGGGGGTATTGCGGGCAAGACATGGCCATCCTACTGTAATGTGGAGTAATTGTGGAAGGATTTTCCTCCAAAGCTCAGAGAAGTACTGGGTTTTGATGAACTAATTTTGATATCACCAGCACATAGGGAGCAACAATAAATTTAACAACCGAAATTGTTGTTGCTCA
The DNA here is from genome assembly GCA_037179385.1 of Holothuria scabra. Taxonomy (NCBI): domain Eukaryota; kingdom Metazoa; phylum Echinodermata; class Holothuroidea; order Aspidochirotida; family Holothuriidae; genus Holothuria; species Holothuria scabra. The sequence goes on along the minus strand of CM074182.1, from coordinate 4,485,183 downwards.
GTGTTTCTAAAATTATGTCAACCAGACAAAACACTCACCAGTCACCATGTAAAATACTATTCTGTCTCTGAAACAGTTCCATATAATACTTTAAAAATAGGAAACTTGCCTTTCAAACCCCTCTCCCTCCCCCTTCAACTTTTTGTTAATTGGAAAGCTTTCCATCTTCAGAAAGAACACAATAGCTTAGAAATGAAATTTGATCATTGTGGAGACACACTTGAATTAGGGCCCACAAAATGGAAAATCCATGAATCAGTTCTTTCCCATACATATCCTCTACATGTTTTGGAAATGTGAAAAAGAAAACAAGAGCCCAATGGGCACTGTGGTTCCTTGCTGGATATCATAAGAATATACAGCCAGTCTCTGAAAAAGAGCTAAGCAAAAGCTTATACTCAATGTTTGTAACATCTTCACAAGGGATATTTTATTACTTATGTTACATGATGTCAAAGATCAAATTTTTGTGGCCTTACTAACCTTCAACTTTTGTAATGCTTGGTGATCCTTCAAAAATATTTCCTCATTTCCATATGTATTTATGCTTGTAATCAAACTTGATATTATCATCAATAAACAATACACAATGTGGCCAGAGAGAGAAAAACACCCCTTGCATTTCTCTCACAATTTATTTTTACCTGCTCTCAAATAAAACTTGCTATTACTTTAAAACAATCTACCATTTGTCCTATTTGCTTCCTCTACACAGAAAACAGTGTTTATTCAGCAGTTAAGCAGAAAGCAAGTGATTAATGGGGTGTAATAATAGAATGAGGATTAGGTTACCCCCATAGAGCACAGCAGTATTAAAGAGACATACTCTATAATCCATGCATTGCTTCCACTGGCAGAGAGACCAGTTTAATGCAGAGTGACCTGTGTTCAGTGAAATCTACAGATTTCAGTTATTGCCCTCTTAAAACTTTGAATTATCCAAAATATGTGTACAACCCAAAGGAATCATTACTGAACAAACGCAAAGGCCAAATTTCTAAGGTGTTTGGGTGTATAAGCATGCAAAACCAGGTGAGATAAAAAATCTATTGAACCTATCTTTATCTAGCTTACAAGATTTTCTAAATAACATTTCCAGCGGTTGACCTCCAGTGACCTTGATGACCTTTGACCTTAACCAAACACAGATTGATTTGATATATGTCCTTTCTACCTTAAATTACTGTGTTAAAACTTTTTTCAGTGTATGACCCCTGGTAACCCCAGATGACCCCCTGACCTTCACCAAACATATCCAATTTCATCCTTATACCATAACACATCCACACACCAAGCATGACATTTATCCGAGTTTCCTATCTAGAGATATCGTGTTGAGAAGGTTTTTAGTTTTTGACCTCTGGCGACCCCAAATGACCTTTGACCTCCACCAAAAATGATAGGGCACACCTTCTCCCTATGACGAATCTATGTACCAAATCCAAGTTCCATCCAACCTTCCCTTGTTGAGTTAGAGCGTACCGAAGCAAGTGTCACACACACACACACACACACATACACACACACACACACGCCAACCTGACTACATAGGTTCCTTTGCTACCGCAAGGAACCAAAAAATGAAATATGCCTACTTCCATGAAGACATGAAAAATATACAAAGATTGCACAGTACTCAAACTCCAACAGCAAAGAAAGTTACAAATATATGCTACTTGAATGCATTCGACAATGGCAACTGCAGTCATAATTTGCTCTTCAAGAGAGTGTAAAGACAATGTGCTTTTTTGAAAAATCTGCACTTTGAGATTTAATCATAGAAAAATAAACAGAGCAGACACAGTGATAGGATGGCCATGAAGTAAAAACAGCAGAAAATAAAATGTGGTTGTGAATGGGCAATCAGCAGTTTCAATATTGAGCCTTAGTTGCATGACAAAGTCCAAACACTGAATTGCTTATGTACACGATACTAGTTCCTTAATTGTTGCCACTATCTGTCAGCAATTTATCCCGGGCATCATAACATGAAATATTTACAGCAAATTCATCTGATCGGCCAAAGTATCAGTCTCTAAAGTGCCCATCTGACAATGACAGGAGTCCTCCATTTTGGAAAGTTGAAATGAAACCGGCAGAGTATTCAACTGATGTGTTTATTGCATTTGATAATTTCTGTTTAGGCTGGACTGATAGCTAAATAGAAGAAAAAATGTGTTGCAGGTTTTGCATGCATGGCCTATTCAACAAACACAAATTTCAATGGTATTCTAGTGTTTTTGATGGAAGGGATAAGAGATCAGTTAGGGTAGAATTTTTGTCAAAAAAAAAAAACAGACTCCAGGGATTCTGCCAAAAATTCAAAAAGGGGGACTTATTACTGTCAAACTCCAAGTCCGAATTGGTAGTGACCTTGGCAAACTTTACAGATGTGGGTCAAGGAGGGGGAAAAAGCTTGCTTCAAGGCCTCTATAAGGTACAATCTGAAGGGATGCAAAGACTATTTATTCATGACAGTCCAAACATTGCTGGTGTCCTCTTCTTAAACAAAAGAAACCAAGAAACAAACATTTTTCTATTTTATGTAAATGAAAAGGGAAGGACTTTACCACCCTTCTCCCATAAGGGAAATCCCCCCTTTCCCACCCACCTAGACAGAAGCACTGGACTAAATGTGTGTTTCCATCATTATCTCTATGCATTGTGGACAGATACAGGACAGAAAACATCATATCTTTCATGCTGAGCTTAGATTGGCCATTTTAATAAGTACTAGAAATTCATATTGTGGGAATTCATACCCAAACAGCCATGGGTAGAAGGAATTAAACAAGCCGCTGTTTAGAAATCTTGAACACAGCTACTGTATGCAAAAAACTAGGCACTGATACAAGCCAGAGACTGGATGAATAAACTATGCCACCACTGTAAGGTACAGCTGCTGTACAGACTATATAATTCTTTCACTACACTTTCAATATACAGTATATGTAGGTCAGTAATAATCTATGAATCACACTGTGCACCAGTTATCTACAGTGTGCAGATAATTTGAAATGAGCAACCCCATGACTGACAGGTGGTTCAATTGTAATGTTGCATTAATTCTGTCACAATACTCAGCAGCTCACACGAAATGTGTCTGCCCTCTGAGTAAACGCTGCAAATCAGTATCACATACGGCACTCTATCATTGTTATAGAAATGTCAAGAAGGTTACATTCCAGTTTAAATGTTTTACTTTTTGATTCCATAAACATTCTATTTACAGCATCATCATGGCATATATTTGGGCTGAAGCTTCATGAGCTTCATTCAGATGCCTTACTACAAATCTCAATCATAAGTGTCTTGGTGATGAATTCCTAAGGATGGGCACAATGGACACAACTTTAAACAATCCTCTTAAACAGCATGGTGGACTTACTATCAGTTCTGATGGGCACAAGGCAGAAAAAAGTTTAGTTTTCCTTACTCCTTGCTTTACCTTCTTACCAGTTTTGAATCATGTTTGCTCTACTCCTTCCCACATATTTCTAGGCATTCATTTGTTGAAACCCCCCCCCACCCATTAAGTTCCAATTCTCCCAACCTACTTACTGTATTTCTAGCCCCTCTCACAAGAGTCTAAGACTCATCCTTATCCAGATACAATCCAAGTTTAGTGCTCCAGGGCACATCCTCTGAATATACAAGGTCAGAATGTGTTACCACAAAAATCACAGCACATACTGTGTCATATGAGTTATTCTGCATTTTTTTTTTTATTTTTAATGTGATGTCAATCAAAGAGTCATGGCAATTGAGACTTTCTTTAGGCTATTAAGTACCCATAAAATTGTAGTTTGGGGTGACCAATGACAAAGTGTCTTTCATCCCCGATAAAGGCTGGTGGTAAAGCTGCTCTATTTTTTTGCAAATGAACTTGCATGCATATACTCACATAAAAGATAATGAAGAAGGAAGAGTCATGAAATGTTTTTTTTTTAAAAATGGGAAATGAAGTCACCCCAGGACTCCTGGGAACAAGTGGTAAGATTTGGTTGTGCCTCCGGTATTTGAATTCGTGTACTTGTAGTCTTCAGTGTTTTCATGATTAATTCATGAGCGCCGTACATGAATATGACAATATTTGTCTCACATAATAATATAAAATTTAGAACAGTGACTCATTTGGTCACCTCGAAAATGCAGTACTTAAGTCCTGAAACATAGATCTTGAAAGGTATTTGGATCTGTCAGTAAATTTCTTTAAAAATAAGTTTGGGGTGACAGCTTTTGTTCATTTGGTATTTTAATTCACCTTCCTTTAAACTGACTACCTGCACATTAACTCATAGCTTTCAAGCTCCATCTGTTATAGAACATTGAATGCAATTTACAAGAGTGACCCATCTGGTCACCTCAAAAATGCAGTGCTTAAGTCCTGAAACATAGATCTTGAACAGTATATTTGGATCTGTCAGTAAATTTCTTTAAAAATAAGTTTGGGGTGACTGCTTTTGCAGGTATTAGGTATTTTAATTCACCTTCCTTTAAACTGACTACCTGCACATTAACTCACAGCTTTCTAGCTCCATCTGTTGATTCTGTTCTAGAACATTTAATGCAAATTTGATGAGTTTGGACCGTTTCAGCTATAAATACTTAAGAACAGGAGTTTTCTGTTTTGTAAAAATAGAAAACAGAATTGTGTTAATATCAGGCTTTGAGTTTTACGTTTTCTTGGTATGCTATAAATCACACTACTCGGGGAACCAAAGTGTATGGTAGGAGTGCTGTTTTACCAGGGTACACTTTCATAGATTTTTCTGAGTTCCCATTTTCATCCAGGTGTGCAAAAAACTCACACACCTCACAGTGATTTGAGGAGAGTGGTGGTGTGCAATATAGCACTCACACACCTCAAAATTTGGGGCAATGCACACTGTTCAACAAAAAATTTCCTTACTGGCTAACAACAGCCCTAATCCTTACCTAATCCCTAACCTGAACAAAGAATACAATCAATACAATACAATGGCAATGTTCAGCCAATCATGAAACACCTTCTTAAAGGGAAGCAATTGTACAGCCTTCTAGACAGCACAGAAATTCAATATAATTATTCCAAGCAATGTGGCATCATTAAAGACCAATTTTATCCCAAGTCAAACGTAGTATGAGTATTTCCGAGGCAACTCTGAAAGGCAGTCAAGCAAAGCAGTGCAAAGCACCATATTTCTCCGAAATTACCCATAGTGCAACAGAACAGTGACGTAAAACCTGCACCCAATGTATACTTTTGTTTGCTATTGCGGAATATCATATATACTATACTGCACAGACGTTCGTAACACTACTGAAGACTAGCGCAACTGCCCATCGTTTAATTCATTTTACAAACGTTTCAACGGTTGAGTTTGAGATAAAGGTTCAGAAATCAAAAGATTAACTCCTTAAAAGAATATGGATGCCTCTTCCGGGCTAAGTGCATATGATTTTGAGCCAGTTCGACCAAGGAAAACTCGTGCACCTGCGAGCGATGTGACCAGCACACGCAGCGAACCAGCCGTACAGTCTATACAAGCTAACGTTAGACCAGGGTCAGTAGGCTACGTTACGTACAGGCTTATACTAGTATAGCAATACGTAGCCTATGCCGTATAACAATAACACCGATTGATGTGTATGGTGTCTTAGCCGATTTAGGCTCTTCGCGATTGCTCCTTTTAACGTTGAAGTGTCCACAAATATCCTACATTACTTACGGGAATTACACAAGGTTCGACTAAATCGAATCTTTGCGAAAATGAGTGAAAATGAACCTAACTGTTGCACCGAATATCATGCTAAAATACGGTCCCGCTAGTCACAGCTTGTTGTTGTTACAGCTTGTAGTTTCAGGGTCTACCGGAAGTAACTTATCTTGGTTTGTACAAAAGCAGTAAGAAATAACAACTATTTTTTATTTGAGGATGAAACAAAAAGAAGAACAAAAAATTATTGGGTTATCAAAAGTTTTTATCAGTAAAGCAAAAGCAACTATGATGTTTTTTAAGCTTCGTAAAGGGTAATTATAAATTCAGCTGTAAGTGTACGTAAGTTGGTAACCACTTTTGTGAAATCTGATCAGGTGCAGGTTTTACGTCATCAATCAGCTGATCCATGGTCGTGTTTCTTCGAGTATGGCGATACTCATGTCTTGAAGAGCGCGAGATTTGAAACTTTTTTTCGGTATGAGTTTTTGGGGGAAAAACAACACAGTAGTGTTAATATCTAATGTTTATATATGTACTACACATATGTGGGGAGTCAAATGGCCACTATTGCTCCCCTTTAAACAGTGCACATCAACCCCAAAATTCAAGGCCTGTTATACATTGAAGTATGATTGGGACAACTACTCCTGAATCGTTCATTTTTAGCGTTCTGGTACAGTACTGTAACTCAGTTTAATGAGAATGTTAGTTTCCCTTTAAGCCTAGAGCAGATTAAGTCCTCTCATTTTAGTTTACTTTTGATGCCTCTGCTCCAGTTTTAAAGAGAATGTAACTCTCAGACAAAGTCATAGTCCCACTTTATTTAATTGCCCAATCCCTTATTCTGTTGAGTACACCAGAAGGGACATTAAGTATGCAAATGTTTTGCAGACCTGTACAAGACAACTGAAACCACATGAAATCACTTATCATAATTTGAAATACCCAGGTAGAAGAAAATGCATGTGGGGTTGATGTAATAATTAATTAAAATCCAGAAAATGCTTATTTATGTGATGTCTCTCCAAAAACTTTGGCCCTGAATTTTGGGTATCCCAGTGCAACTTGCACATTATGGCTCACCTCAGATCAGTGTGAGGAATGTGATTATTTGCACACTTTGATAAAGAAAGATTTACTATATAAGAACCTATTACCATTTAATAAAACAGCACTCCTTCTCTTCCACAAAACATAATTTTCCAAGGCATGTGACTTATATTAGACCTGAGAAAAATAAAACTCAAGGCATGAAAACCTTGGCTTTTTTATCCAAGGTGCAACGCATCTTGTTTCAGCCAAAGAATCTCCATCTCCGCTGCTTGTTTTTTCTTTAATGTAAAGGTAGTGTCACTATTATAGAAGAGCCAGTTTTTTAGATGACACCTACACAGCCACAAAAATTCAGTGGGTGCAGGTGAAACCAGACGGTTTTAAGTTGAGGCATTAAACCTTAAACTAACTACATTAGTCACAAACCCATAAATATTTTTTAATACCTAACAAGATAAAACTGAAATTGTCATTACAGGCTTTATCATACAGAAAAAAATCATCCAAGGGCTTTAAGCATGCATGATGCAAATGTGCAGTATTTCATTGAATGGCAGAGTGGTGTACTGTATTACAGCTGCTGCTTACCAGCGGTTCATATGTGCATGGGTTCTAATCTCCTTGGATTTAGACTTGCCACAAAAGTTGTTTGCCCAGCTAATGAAGTTGGTTGCACCCCAGACAGAAGAACCCTCAGATGGACCAGTTGTGACAACTAGCTGTTTTTTTGCCCTTTTCCAAGTGCAGTTATACCCTAAAGCCTTCAACTCAACCTGCCCCTTGAAACCCATTCATGGAAAGCCACAGCAACATCTGATATTACTAAGATCATTAACTTAAGTCATTGCTAAAACTTAGGTATTTTTTGTAATATGTATCCCTAACCCTAGTATAGGCCTATATAGGCAAAAAAAATCTCAATCTGCACCAAACATTAACAGCAAGCATTTTCAGTTATCACTTCCTAAAAATACTCCTAGGCATTTTCACCGCTCACACTGAGTTGATGATGACGTATGTTGATTTTATGAGAATATTCAGAGAAATTCCCAAATTTTGTACAACAACCTGCGACTTCTTCCTTTGTTTACATTCCCATGTTTAAGGACAAAGGTACTGTATGCACTACGCAATTTTTATCAACAGTAAACTCAGTAGACTGTTCAAAGGAAAATCCACTCTGCAACAAAAGTATTCTCATAATTAAAAAGGAACATTAATCAAGTCATAGAGGAGCTCATACAAGTAAAGACTGACTGATTCCTCACCCCCTCCCCCCACAAAAAAAAAGGAAAGTTTTAATAATAAATTTCAGAACCCCAAAATAAGCACCAATTATAACAATAGCCAAATCATTTTTAAGTGATGGATTCTTAAAATATCATCCATTCATCCATCAGAAGATTTTTACAACTATAACAACTACACACAAATTTTCTTTTCATCTAAAACTAGAACTGCATCTGCCATCCATGGTAAAATTTTTAAGATGTAGTTAGATGAGGTTTAATAAACACCAACACAAATGTGTTCTTTCGTGTCAGATTTTAAAATGTAGAACCATAAAATGTTACTGTGACCGTTTTCTGGGTTTGTTTGAACTAAATCTGACAAATTACAGATATACCTTCTTATAATTAACATTTTATTATTTATCTAATTTTGTATGGATTGTTGCCCACTCCACTGACCTATTTCCAAACAGCAATTACAAAGGACTGTGGGATAGAAGTTTTGGTGTTTGCCATTTTTGTCAACGGCATTTTACTGTGGTGAAAATTGACATACACCCAAAACTCTTTTCCACAATTCATTGTAATTGCTATTTGGAAATAGGTCTATGCCATGCATTCCTGAGCACAACAGCAAGTACTTCCATCCCCATGATATGTATGTCAAGCAATATGAACATGTGGTTAATTTAAACTTGGTCTTTTAAATTCAATTAAATGTTTAATGCATATAAGTTGAATTGATCTCATGCAGAACGTAGCCTTTGGATATGATTTTGTTTTCTGGAGCAATGAATGGTTTTTGAGCAACAGGCTTGAAGTGGATGTAATTTGATAAAGTATGCACAAAGTAAAACACATGAGGTAATGTTGGAAAGTTGTCTTCTTCTTTTTCACAACCGTATACATCAGCACATTTTTTATACAAAAATTTACATCTTTTGAAAAATTTGAAAATGGTTTATTTTGTTCAAACTAGGTGTTTTAACAAATTCACACAAAGTTTACTTTGGGTTAATGCCCCATAACCTGTAGTCTGTACTTAATAGACATACTATACACTACAGAAGGAAGCTTTTACAAGAGACAAAAGAAAATACATTCTAGTTTCAACGCAATCATAAGCAGGCTCATAAAAACAAATAACAAAATATTAGGTTACGATGTTTATCTTACAAATTTAAGTAGTTTTATTTGTATTAAACACAGAAATCCAATTCCTTACCTTCCATGAGGCTTAAAACTACATCTAAAAACACTGAAAAATATAAATTTGTCTTTGTATTTTCCGTTTCTTCATCAAAATTGGTGAAATGCTCATAAGGAAATTAACTCATCATAAATGCCCTGAAGAGGTACCTAGCCCTAGCTAGGCCTGTTTGTGGCTTGCAACACATTGATTTTACTACATGTAGTATCACACAAATTGAATGAAAATGAATAACAATAGGCCTACAGCATTACAAAGGTAAGCAGAAATATTTATCACACAGAATATTCTTAAGTTCTCTAATGTTATGCTGTACTAGTCATTTGTTTATTTCACTATAATAATATGATTCCTAAAGACCTGACTCTCATAATCAAAAACGAAAATTCTGAGGAAACCACTCATTTTACATGTTGTAGGCCTTTAACAACTCATCTCAAAACAGGTCCCCTCATAGTCATACTGTAGGGATTTATACTCTGCCTAGTTTGTCCAACACTTTTTTATTTACAGTCAGATTTCAACCTAAAGTTAAGCCTACGCTCGCACAATCACACCTGGCCTTTTATAAGTTGCAATGGCATCTATGTGAACGACTTATGCTGAATTAACGCGTGATGTTATCGCCGCCTCTGCATTCAAATCTATGGATACCCATTACACAATTACACTGTCACTTACGGCAGACCACATTACGTTCACACCTGCTCACTACATGCTAACACACCGTTCTCTCAATGTCTCCTCAGTCCTTCATCAACAAGTTGTTGTCAGCACAATCTCAAGTCCCACGGCAAACTGATCCATTACTTCTAAGATTTTTCCATAAATTGAGCGACAGACATGTATATGGAGAAAGTATAGATAAAAGATACTCACCTTCTACTTTGACAGGAGCCTTCCTCTTTTTTCGAGTCATTTTGGGGCGAACTATGGCCGTCGAGGATTTAGTATGTTGTATCCCTCCCCGTGTTTTCTTCTATCTTCCAAGTAATAACCCTAGGCCAGGCACGGTTAGGCTAGTTGAGCAATAAGCTGGCTGTACATTTATCGTGAGCAAACACATACGTCGTCTGCTGCATGTTCGCTCCTCACATAAAGGATGTCATTTCCGGTCTTGCGCAGTGATCTTCTCCCAAAGCATACTATCCACTCAGAGAGCAGTGGTTGAAAAGAACCGAGATGGGAGTTGGCTATGCATATTCAGATTTACGTCAGGTTTATTCTTTGAAACAGTAACTACGAGGAAGTTCACTTGGAGTTTTTCGTGGCTTCTTTGTTCCTCTCCATGTTGAATTTCTTTGGGTTGTATAGTTTATGAGGAATAAATGTTTGACTAAAACCAAATTATAACTAAAGCTTTTCAAAGATGTTTTGACTGTTGGGGTTTCAATATATTGTTGGCGGTCCGGCCTCGTCGGGGCTTTCAGTCAGAGGAGGAAGTGGCGTAGCTCTTGAATCCAACCAACTTGACTGAACAAACTTTATAATGGCATCAGTACCGGTTTCGAAATGTCTGCCACTATAGGAACATGCTTTCACTGAACACTACAGAGCATTGAAGTTCAGTCAGATTGGAGCGGAGTCAATGCATTATTTACTATATCCCTAAACGAGACTCACCCGCCGCTGGTAATAGGCTACGCTCGAAAGAGGAAGCCCCAACAACAGAATACGGAAAAGTAACCGTCGTACGTGGCAAAGTCGATGCAAAAGAAGGGGAATAACCTAAGACAGCAGTGCCCATTGGTTAATTGGGCAACTTAATCGGGTAGTCCTTCTGTCTATGTTGTAGCCAAGGGCCCGGTAGGTGAGTCGCGAAAATCATAAATATGTCGAACTCCAATCCTTATGACTGGCACGCAGTGGCGGAGGAAGGGAAATCAGTCAGAGGGGACAAGAATGGCCTGTAGGGGCGATTCGAAGTTTGTTGGGCAAGAATATTTGGTCAGAGAGGGCGGAAAATAGGCTGTAGGGGCACTTTCTGTAGGTAGATACATATGCCTCAATACATATAAAGAGTAAAAAGGGCGCTGATAGGCAATCTGAGTCCGTCAAGGGGTGCGACCGCCCCCTCTGACTATATGGTAGCTCCGCTACTGCTGGCACGGTTGGTCCCTATACTTTTTCATGAGAACGAGTTTCAGTGTATGTGTAGTTATTATAGTCCAGGATGAAATGCCACCTGATGGAAACCATTTGAAACTGGCTGACTGAAATCTGACCACTTTCTTTCCTGGTTCGTCTGTAGGAGGACAACGAGGAGGGAAAATAGTTGAGAATAATTCCACATTTCGGTTCATCATTTGCACAGGGAGTAGTCAAGGAAGCAGGCGAACTGGGATAACCGCCCCTCCTTCAGCATATTTTTGGTAGTTATTCCGTGCCCTACTAATATGCTTAATTTCCTTGAAAGGCCTGGAAAGTGCCGTTTCCGGTGTCATTTGCGAGGTATTTTCGACTGTCGGTGATTACTAGTGATGCCGTCCAGTCCAGCTGTCCAGAGACGCCGAGTCATGAGTCCGGGAATTTTCGTCTTTCAAGAACTTGAGTCCGTACTCTGACTCCAGACCTTGTACTTTCTCAATGGGGGAAAGATTAGCCCTCTGACTGGTCCTTTAGATTCCGAAACCACAATTCCGAGTCCTCACTCGTCTATTATTGTTGTTACTATTGCTGTTATTGTTTAAATGATGAGGATTTTTCCTGTCTGCTCTTTGTTTGTTGTGTGGTTTTTATGCCGTATCTGTTACATATTTATCACACATTTCAAAGGGGCGTATCTCGGATGAAAACTTTAGGGGGCAGGTGAGTCAAAAAGGGAAACCGGAGCAAAAATATTCTTTCTTAATAAGCCTCGCACGTTTATTAGAGCACAAACACTTTTGGAGAGCCCGATAAATGCGTGGTTTAGGTTAGGTTAGATGGAGAAGTTACGGCCCAGTTTCTAACCAACTGGTTTAATTCGAGCCGGCCACTGCCCTTTTTTCCAGTTGTGGCTCACTGGCTTGTTTACCCCACTCTATTGCTGATGCTGAGCACCAAGCACAATGGCAGTAGGTATCGATTTTTAAAGTCTTCGGTATGACCCGGACAAATTTGTGGGAAACAAGTCCTACCCCCTCCCACTTACAGCTACGCATGATCGCAAAACCTTAGAAATATAGTATCCAGTAGATTTTTTTTCGCATAAGCTAGTTTAACTTGATTACAACCATGTATCATATGCTGTATACTTGTAATGTTAAAACCGAATATCATGTGCAAACAAATTTGTTTGGTTATCCGATAAGTGTAACGGGCTGCTCTCGTCGCCGAACAAGAATCGTTAGCTTTCAAATTTGTTTTTCTAAAACAGGTCATCAGGCACAAACTTTTAAAAACCCTAAAATATAGGACGCCCTCACTTTTAGGAAAGTTCCCAAACCTATGTTGTCTCTGTAGTACCGTATATACTACAGAAGCATAAAACACATCATGCATTACTTCTTTGTTGAATTTCATACTTATCCTTTTTCCACAGTTTATAACTTTCAAATCACGTGGCATAAATTTAAAGGGCACTGAAAAATGTCTCAAATTGACTTTGAAAGAACAGACATATCCAATAGATTTGTACTACTGACTTCCTATATACATGGACAGAACATGTAACGCGTACGTCCTAGCCGTAAATTGTCGCCACGACGAATCTGTAATATTTTAAACAAAAGTTAAACCCAAACTATAAGTCTGATCAAGTTCTAACTTGGGCATGTCGGTACCTGATCCTGTTCGTGCTTAATTGATGACGTCATAGATCAAAGTTTAAATTCCCTGGAAAACTGAGTAGTGTTCTTATTCTATTTTATCGTAATCAAAATTAGTGCTTTTTGGATGCGAGTAATGGTCAAAATAAGGATAAAACATACTATTTGCCTAAATTTTGTAAAAATGTGCCGAAATTGTTACTGCGGGTTAACCTGGAGGTCTAAATGTAATTATTTAATGTCAAATTTGAAGAAAGGGTGTGTAACGAATTCTTTTCAACCCGTACATCCGATGAACCTTTACAATAAAGGGGGACTTTTGCTCCTTTTCTAATTAGACTCGATCTGGTCAGCTTCATCCGGCTGTCCGGCTGTAATTATTTGTTAATTAAAGCGGCTCATTGAGTTGGTTCATGAAATTCAACAAAATTTTTCCAAACCTATTAATTTTTCTTAACATACCAATGACAAATGGTCATGTATAAAAATAACTGTTTTATGAGTGAGTAATTAACGGTTCAAATCCGTTTTCAAAAATTCGTGACCAGACACTTTTTCAAATTAAGTACAAAACCGTTACAAGCAAGGGCACTAGAAAATTCAAAATTAAACGTTTTCTTTAACTTTTTGACTTGAAACTTGACTTGTTGAGCAAACTTTAAGCATTTTTATGTGGTAGTCACCCTTTGAGACTTTCATTAAGTTATCGATATCAACTCAAAGAGCCTCTTTAAGCAATTTAAGGGTTGTAGGTATAATGAAGTTGGGTTGTACCATTGGCACTCAAATTTGTTAAGACTACCCTTCAATGGTTTTGAACTGTTCTAGTGCTCTCCTAAGCTATTCCTCGTTCCACCATTCGTGGTATCATGCATGTTCGAGAGAAAAATAAAATTTTCTGAAGGTTAGTATCGGAATTAATGAATAAATGTCACAAGAAATGTCTCTGTTACAATATAATCCAAACGTGAAAGAAATTGTACCTAACCGGAGTCGGATGCATTGAATTTCTGATGCCTTGTTTGGATAATTTTCGATTACAAAATGCGATTTGTTCTATCCCCTTGCCACTGATTACCTAAATGTAAAGCCCCAAAATTGCTACAGTTATATGTTGTATTCGTTAGATACTTAAATCAGCGTCAATCCCGTTTTCCAACGAACCTTACTACCATCTAAAACTCCGCACCTCCGGTGGGGGTGGGGGTTAGGGACCACTTTGAGAAACACTGGGTTATGTGGTTATCGTTTCAAGCATATAGTAAAACATGGTTTGTTCCTATCAAGTAGAAAAGAATTAAAATGATAGCTGAGTCAATTTATAAGAAATAAGATTCTTTTACCGGATTACACAATATGAAAAGTTGAAAAATATTCAAATTTTTAAGGAAAGTAGAATATATACCAGTTGGAAGGTGGAATGTTTTTCAGAACAAAAGTTATCGGAATAGTTTCAAAAAGATGGTGGGAATGGACGGTATAATAACAAACAGGGATGAGTCGATATTTCCATATACCGACAAAACGCAACATGAGGTCAAATGTCGCGGAACAATGTCGGGAAATCAAAGCATCCAATTTATAATATATTAAAATTAGTAAAAAGTTTTGTTTTACCGATGATAGACCTGCATATCGTTAGACTTCTTATAAAAGTCAATGCTTTCCGCTAAATGTCCACCCTAAAACTTTTTGTTGGAGTGTGTGCATGTCATTACGTATTTTTTAACTCTCTAGTAAAATGTTTAATACCCTTTTGAAATAGTTTCATGTTTACCAAACCCAGTGGGACATTTTCTTTGAAGTGAGGCGGGAATACCCTTAAGCCTGCATATTTTCGGAAGCAAAAATAACTTGTAGACTATATTGGACAGCATATTCTTAAAGAGTACACAGAGGAATGTTTTTTATTCTTTTGTTCTATGTGCAAAGATAGGATGAGTACTACACATGCCCTTTAAGTTGTATCTATCACAATCCACCATTATCTATCAAGCAAACATAATGCAATATTTTGAAGTAATTCATACTACTTTTATTTAGTGTATGAGGCAGAAAGATCGCAAGTGAATGTACTTATATGGAAAGTATTACGCGAACCTAACACGTTCCGGCTGCCGAGAGGGAAAAACGTCACGTACATATAGCCGTACGCTCTACGTCACAAATTCATATCATGTAAAGACAATTTTCAGGAAATTGTAGAGCTTAGGGTCAAAACAGCTTCTGAAATAAGCGGAAGATATAAGTTTCGCAGAATCTGTTAACGCACTGTATTTGATAACTTTTCCTAATGCACACAAACCAAACTCACATATGTAATATTTTCTATAAAAAGGAAGACGATACACTGTAAAAATTACGGTAAATTTCCAGAACAACGAAATAAAGAAATAAATAAGGGATACAGAAAAGTTCTGAAAACTTACAATCTTATTACCTCTTTGTTCTTTATTGTGTAAAATTAGAGCAAATTTGAGCCTTTTTTACATTGTACAAACCAAAACAATGACGAAAATAAATGTAGCCTGTAAATTTATTTGTGGTCCATGGCTTTACTCTTCCCGTTTTTTCCCTTTTCACAAAGATATAATTTTACCGCTTAGATTAAAATCGTCATCCTTGTGAAATTTGCCTTCCTGTTAATGGGTCTAAAAAAACATTGTGTTAAATAAAAATGACTTTGAAATGTCGTTTAAAGTGGAAGCTACTACCGGAATCACTGTGACTGTATTTCCATAAAAGATTCGGAAATCCTAGTCCACTGGCAGTTTAACTCTCATAAGTAGGTTTATTCTGAATTTTGAGAAACAAAATGTGATTATCCGGTAAAAGAGAAACCTCGGGAGTGAAAATGTCATGATTATTATATCAGATATTACTCATGGTAATATTCGTCATCAGGTTTGTTCATCCCTGCCCCCTAAAAATTAGTACCGGGCTTAAATATCCAGACAAGGTTCGGGAAGGGGTGCAATGGCTTCAGTACTAAAGAGACTGCAGGGCGCCAGCGGTAAAAGGGAAAACGATCGCAGTGAAGGAGTAAGTCGAAAAACGGGACAGCAACCGATCACCTAGTTGTGACGTCATTTTAAAACTTACACATGCTTTAAGTATGATTTCCTCAACACCGGTCCTCTTTTTACTATCCCCCCCCCCCCCCCCCGGAGAAGAGTATGACTTTTGCGTCCATTGTCTGGGGCATGACGTGAAAAGTCAGGAGCTGCTACTCCCGCTGTCCTATCTCTAAATTATACATCTGAAAGACAGTGATCCTTAGGAAGGAATATTTACCTAGAATAGCAAAACTGGGTTAAAGTAACAATATTGACTAACCTGATCATAATTTATTGGTATCAATTGTTCCTTTAAAGTGCCCCGGGTATTCTTTGTTAGGGTTAGGGATTAGGTTAGCCAGTAAGAAAATTTCTTGTTAAACAGTGCTCATCGCCCTTTAAAGCGAGGTACTCAGCTAGATCATTGATCTACAACTAGGCTCAATATTGAAGCTTCAAGCAGGATAGTCTGATAGTTGTAGAAGCACATCGGAAATGTGATGGCGAGCAAATGTGTTAGAACGAAAAATCCTTATCATTTAAGATATAACGGCATAACTTGCAGTAAATTTCCTTGTTATAGGTTCTTCAGGTAAGGACTTTAAACCATTCAAGTACAATTTTCCGGAGACCTTTACAATCTTACACCCTCACCAACTTCAAGAGCGAAGCAGGGTATAGCCCACTCAGTCAAAAACAAGTTTCTACGATAACGTGTGTTTATGTGTCGAATTCCTGACTGTATATAGTTAACGACATCGGACACCTCAAAGAGAGTGTAGAGTAAAATGAACGACCCTCCCGGAAAAAAATAAAAACAAAATCACAGGAAATACAACATAAAAAAAATTATATTTTAACACTAGGGAATTTTTAGAACATGAGATTTCAAGATAAAAAATTATTATTACATGCAACTCTCAAAAGAGTACAATTTTCAGCGATCTGGGAGGCTTTTCGAGAGGAAGTTTCTTCGCGCTTCGCGCTAAATTATTGTGGCGCTAGTTCGTTAACAGGTTTTCTGCCCCTGGCAGACTCCTTACACCAAATATCAACATAACATACTACTTTTGTCCCTTAACATTTTCCTGTTGACGTCTATATATAATACAATACATAGACGATAAATGACGGTTGGAAAGATTGATTATTCTTAAAAACTTCTGTGCTTTCAAATTTGTTTGTAGCTTTCTTGCTTCCTCAATTCATTAAGTTCACCAGAACAGTTTTTAATACAAGTGGGAAACTCAAAATGTGCTCCACAATTTCATGCGGCACTGAACGAATTACCGAACTAGCTTATTGAAAATGAGAGTATCTCAGGATTTTCAATAGACGGTTTTTGGCAAGGTTTTAGTATTCGCTGTCTTAGGGGAGGTGTATATATATAGAGAGAGAGCGTCAGCCTTCCCTTGGGAAAAATTTTCCTTTTTAGGAGGACTGAGAAAATAGTGGTATATTTGAAACATTTTGAATTTTGTTTTTAACTTACACACATGATTCGGTTGCAATATAATCCTATTCAGTGGCGTAGCCAGGATAGGATTTTTTGGGGGGCCTAGGTAACAAGTGGGGGGCCTGGTACGTCCGAGGGTCAGGCACGGCAAGACTATCTAAGCGGAGCGCCACCATCGGCTGGCGCGGAGCGTGCAAGAAAATTTTGGGCTTCTCAAATAATGAGAATAAAAAATCAATCTATGAAAAATGGTAATACGTACACTTTTTAGGGCCCCCCAAACTGAACACTTCTGATCTGTGGCCTCGGGGATGAGACTAAAGGGAACCGGTATCTCCCTTCCCCTTGGGAAAATTATTGTAAACTTCAGGACGTAGATCGCAAACGCGGCAATATTTGAATCTAAGCGGAGCGCCACCATCAGTTGGCGCGGAGCGTACAAGAAAATTTTTGGCTTTAAATCCCCTCCAGATGGTCGGAAACGGCACTTCCCACGTGTTTTAAACTGGATGTACCCAGCCCCAAATGCTGCAATATTTGAATGGATTCCAGCTTACCTAAGGCAGTACCTTACCCTTTAACAGGAAAACCAAAAGTAGTTGTGTCCCCCTCTGAGAAACTTTCTTTGCGTTAGATTTCCTAGATGCAAAATGGTGCTATGTTTGGCAAAACTTTGAACTGATTATGGGCGTAAGTTTTAGGATTTTCCCTTTTTGGGGAGCATGAAAAATATCAAAATATTTTTAGTTTTTGTAGAGTTTTTACAAGAGACATACATACTACCTAAGAAAGAATGTGCAAAATTTGTTCATCGGTACATTACGTAGTCAAAATTAAAATACTACGAATAAATCTCTCAAAATAATTGAACCGCAAAGCAGAAGTATGGATCATGTGGGAAGCACATGAAATCCGGACCTTGTGGACATTTTACAAATCCCCCGGACGCCAGTGCCAACTAGTAAAAAGAGGACTTGTCGAAAAAAAATCGTCCTTCAGTGGCACTTGTCATGGGCAGGAGTGAGGCACGACATAGGCCTACTTGTTAAGGATGGAAGGAAGAATTATCCGAAGGCAGTACCTTACCCTTACCTGCTTACGGCATATTTTGTGTATGATAAAGTATAGGAATGGTGGTGTAAGAGTGGTCTCCAGTGTAAGATTGCCTTATTTTCAGTAAATCAATCAGCCATCCGAAAGGCAGAGAGGGTCTTAACCTAACAAAGTCACATAAAACTTTGTCGTCGAGACTTTCGTTTCATCTTCGAAGTGAAATGCAATAAACGACAGTGCAGATCACAAACGGTATCTAATTTAGTGAAAGTAGGCATTTTCAAGTTATTACTTGATTTCATACGTGCACAATAAATGTGTTTTACACACATTCATCCATGATTTTTTTTTTAATTTTTACACATTTTATTTATTTACTGTTTGAAGGAAATACTTAAAAGTTTATATCCGTTCAAACATTTTATTTTTTCAATTACTTTATCAGGACGCAAAAAATCTGGGGGGGGGGGGGCCTGAAGAAAATCTGGGGGCCCCCAGCCCCCCCCCCGTGACTACGCCACTGATCCTATTGCTGGGTCGAATTCCGTTAGAAGAGTTATTTCCCCGTACTAGATGATATTCTTTCTATTACTTCCAGAGGTGGGGGTATGACCCTTTCTTTCCCCTTCCCCCATTGCGCCCTCTGCAGACCAGGTTGCTTCTCCAACCAGGGAGCTGCTTGGTCTCCTGCAAGTGCTCCTCCTAACAGCTCCCCTGCAGCTGTTTGACAATCAAATAGAGGGCAGGCTTGAAGTGTCGTAAGTCAAGAGTGACACATTTTCCGCGAATCCACATCACAAGACATAGTTAATCGACTGTTAAAGGATCAATCCTATCACCCCAATCTACAATTTTTGTAGTAGCCCACAGAAATTCTCAATTGGTCCAGCTCCCTGATTGACAGATAGTTCAAACAATGCAAAGTACCGAAGTTCACATTACGCGGCATGTAATGTAGAGAGAGTGTTTTGATTACACGTTGGGGTCTTATATTTAGTTACCCTGAGAGCAATTAACTGAGATTGTGTCTGGATGAGGATGAAATTTAGACAATTGTGGGAGGGGCTCAAGTTTATAGAATTTGAACTTTTTCTAGTGAGAGGATTATACATTTAAAGTTTAATGCAAAGCCCGTTGAAGGCTGAAATCGTACTTTGGAGAGTATTTTTGTCTCAACTGTATAAATGTATCAATAAATGCCATCTGTTCATTCTGTATTTAACTTGAAAAGTTAAACAAAAAACGTGGGAATATTTACAAAAAAAGTCATTGGCTTCAAAATGACGGACATTCACGGCTCAATTCACCATTTTGGTTGCAAAAAGGATTAATTTCAGTTTCGCAAAGCGTTCTAAAAGTTTATAGTACGAAGCTTGTAACTCACAATAACAAAAAGGTTTAACATTTTACATAAGCCGAAAATCCTAGTATTCTGCCAAGCACAATAGGATGATTTCGTCAAGTTCGGATACATCCTAATTTTTCACTAATTATTTATCATAATTTATTTCTACTATTTCACCCCAACCTGTTTGTTATTACGCCTGATATAAATATAGACGTTACTGTATATGGAGGAAGCTTAGTATGCGTCAGTGAAAATGAGACAAATTGTGCGGTTTAGTTAAGATTAATACGCCCTCGTACTATAATCTCGTCCCACACAGTCAATGGTCTTATTATCACAAAAGTCATCACAATTACGATTTTTTCTATTTTTAATGGTAACCGAAATTTACCCAGACGGAAAAGAAACTACTGTTTTGATGGAAAGAAATAACCACATTTGGGTATTAATTATTTTACAATATATTATTTCAACTTGAAAGAATGTAACAGATTTTATTTCCGTTTGTAAATATTAGTATAGTCTGAACTGCATGTAGCCCTTTTGCTTTGTTAAACCCTGTTGCCAACACATCCAAAAGTGAGTAAGCATAAAAAATCCCTCCTTCAAATGAAAAAATGAAGAAATAACAGAAATGTAAAAAATTGCTACATTTAAAGAATACATTTAGTCGGGTCTGTATTTTCAGGATAAAACTTAAATTTTCTGAATTGGTGCTTAACAATTTGAACATAGCTGTTCACTGTTCACGAAGCTGTTCAAGTTTACCAGTTTACAGAGTTGCCTCCGTCGGGATTATTTGAGTCTATGGACCGAATGTAATGTTATAGGCTACATCCATTTCTCAGTCTACAGGCTGAACTACTGCCCCAGGTCGGGAGACAATTTTAGCTTGTCTCATTGACGTATAGCATATCTCTTTTTCACAAGTATAATGAATCTTCCTTACTTCTTTGTTTGGTGAGGTAGACTCGGAGCCAGTGAGCCACAACTGCAAAAAGGCCGTGGCCGGCTCGACTTGAACCAATAGGTTGAAAACTTGGCCGTAAAACTCCATCTAACTAACTAACTTAACGTTCCAAGGGAAAAGACGACAGAACTTTTGGGAAACTTATATTTGTTTAAAGTCTCATAGAAATAGGATTCCCATTGAAAGGCGTCGTGACCATTGACACCTCTCAATTTTTCAAGGGTGAAAAAATAAATTTTTCCCTGAAAATGCATTTGAACTACCGTTATAATGTCGATTTTCCCCCAAAAGAAGTTGTTTTAGAAACAAATAGTTCAATGGAGACATGTTTACCTTACTGGCATGGTTAGTTTAATTTGGTTTGAAAGCTTGAGTTCTCAGTGAGTTATGTTCGGATGGGAGGCGAGAGTCGGACACACTGGATCACATCAACTATATTTGACACTTATTCTGGAAAGGAATAATCACATGACCATTTATTTTACAGTTACCTCAGTAACTGTGATCCAAACAAAAATGATTGAAATTGATGTTGCGTTTTGTTTTGAAGAACGATTTTTCCTTTCCACTCGGCGTATATTATACATTTACCTCTAAATTTGCATCAGGTCTCGCCCAGTCAAATCGGTGGTTCTAAATAACGTTCTCCTTCTCAGATAAATAACTTTCTGAGCCTGGCAATAAATTGTTAAAGTTTAATCCTCCATGGAAAGTCCCTTTAACAAAGTTCACTTTGGAGCTTATACCCTAATATTACTTAACCATGTACAGTTCCATAGACAAAGCTCTGTGGTTTGAGAGTACTGCCTTGCATGCTGAAGGTCCCCGGATCAAATCCCGGTGGAACCACTTGGAAATTTTCCGGGATCTAGAAAGTTAGCTTGTTTCATCATAGCTGTTCACAGTGAGGTTTAAAAAATTGGTGAATTACAAAATTGGATTTTTGATTGTCCGTTTCAGGAAGTTGGCCGACTCAGGAAGTTGTCCGCTTGCTCAGTTCATCTCTTGAGCAGTGGTGCAGGGCAAGTAACCTCCACCCCACCCAGTCTTTGGGAAAGTGGCTAAAGACTGGGGATACGCTCACGTTCGTCGGATGGTGACGTTAAACGACGGTCCCGGGAGCAGGAATGGGAGCGATTAGTACACACCTGTCTCGTTACCTCTGAGCACTAGTCGAAAAGAGAAGGCGAAGTTCGCCGGTGTTTATCCACGCTCACTCTGGCAGCATAGGGTCCTCGATGAGCCAATGGCCTCATAACCCTCAAAACGTTAAATTCAATTAAAGACATACCAACACGAATGTGTTATGGTGGGTAAATTACATGTAAAATGTTGAGTTCAAATAACGGTTTAAGTTAAATCTGGTCTCCAATACGGTGCAGTAAGTTCAAGTTCCTCTCAAGCCATCTCCCACAACAGGAGGAAAATATCATGTGCTTATTCTACGACAATATTTTTATGTTTAAGCACCGCTCACATGAAAAAATGACATAAAGTATAACTATGATAGCATAAAATGTCACCCGCGCGTTCGCCTAATCTACATATTAGAACACGCGGAATCTATTATTATTGAGTTGAAATGTTGCGTGTTTTTAAACACACAGAAAACTTTTAAACGAACATTTTTTTTTTTGGAAAAAAAAAACGCTGAAAAAGTAAAGGCATCACAGTCGCGACAAAATTTTCAATAAAAGTAATAACAAGAAAAAGTATTAGTTTTCCACTTCTTGTTGTAGTCATGCGAATCACTCTGCAAAGAGTAGAATATTCAGGTGAAAGCATAAAAAAAATGGGCAGACTTGAGGGAACGGGGTTTGTTCCGGAAGAATATTTTAGCCAAAGATTTACTCCGTATTTAAGATACATTTATTTGATGGAATGTGGTGAACAAACAGAAAAAGTCGACTGAAACTGCTTCAAAAATGCCATTTCCATTCATTCATGAGGTTACTTTCGACCAAAAAAATTTCGTTACGCTTCAGTAATGATTACCCTCCACTTGGATGGTACATTACCGTATGTCCTGTAGACGCAAGGTGCATAAGAATGTCCACCTACGTTCATTTAGGTCTTAACAATGACCCGTGTACTTAGTGCCAAAACTTTTGCCTGAAAATAGTATTTATGCATTTTTTTCTCGTAATTTTTCGATCAATTCGCTGTTCTTTTTTTTTTTTATTGAGGAGATCACTTTTGCAACGAAAGCTTAAAATAACATTCGCTTGGATTCCACTAATAAACCAGAAGAATGCTAAACCCAGTTTTCTTAGAGTTAGAGGCCCGACCTTCCACATTTTCAGCACAAAATCGGCGCCGATGTGGTGGCGCTCTGCTTAAATTGTCTTTCGAGCAGGATACTCCCTGACTTAGTTCCAAATATTTTTTTTTAATTTTTAGACTCTATGTCTCACTACTCCATTAGAGTAGTGTTCTAGAGCGTCAAGTGCACACCCTGAAAGAAGTAGTCCTTTTAGCTCTGGTTTTGACCAAATTTTGTCAAGATAACCTGCCAGCTGGGTGATGAAAGTCCATGAATATGAAAGAGTACTTGCCAGAGTGTGGATGTTGAAAATTTGGGTAAGATTGATGGTGGTTTTGACTGTTTAAAAAATTGCTGTCAAATGGCGGAGATTTTCCGTTTTTGTGAAGAGGCTAGGGGTGGGTGTACCCTACAAAAATTTTAAGTCCTTCTAGCTCAAAATCTAAACGGTCATGGTATGGAAATTTTGTAGTGCCATGATGGGCAAACTTGTCAGCTATCAAGTCTTGAAATAGCTGTGAACTTTGAAAAGGCTGTAGTGGCCTCGAAAGGGAGCTAATTTAGTGTGCAAGTCAATGGGGAAATTATTGGGGGTGTGAGACCTCTAGATACTTAAAGCCTACTTTAAAGGCCCAATTCTCCCACCCGAAACAGCGCCAATTCTCCTAACCTTCTTACTTAAGTCCCTCCCACAATTGTATGAAATTCATCCTTATCCAGACATAAACTCAGTTTATTGCTTACGGGTGAGTATAGAACAGCTCAATGTGTATAATCAAAACACTGTCACCACAGTTCATGCTGTGTAATATAAGCTTTGGTACTTTGCATTATTTGAATTGGCAGTCAATCAAAGAGCTGAGCCAATTCAGGGTTTCTCATACAAGAAGTGTAGCTTGGGGTGAGAGGATTGGCCCTTTAAACCTACTAAGTGTCCGAAACTGGTGAAATATGTAGTAAGATACCACTTTCTTGGGTAACCCAATTATTGGAAAAAAATCCCCGATTTCAGTACTGTCACATACGTGGTAAACATTTTACCCACTGGTTTTTTTATCTGTAACTTTGAGGTCGAGGGCTGGCCTGATTTTTATAATGTGCTCGAGCGTTTTGAACATATTATTTTTTTTTTGTAATTTTTTTTATTCGTATTTTTATTTGTATTGGTCATGACTAATTTTACCATGAATATGAATGCATTCTCACTTTTCTTGGACTTTTTCCAGCCACGCTTAAGAGCTTTCAGTGTAATGAAAAAATATTTCAACTCAAATAGCTGTTCCAAATTTTCCAGACCATGCCTGATGTTCATTTTTGTCGAAATTGGGTTGGGACAATGTGCTTCCCCGCCGGCCACCTCTGACTGCTCACAATTAACAACACATTGCACACAGTACATACTTCGTGAAGTAAATTGTTGTTATGTGTTTCAGTAAAGCCCTGGTGGGGACCATATGGAGGTAAAAATTTTTCCACATCATTCTTAAAGTGTACCTCAAGTCCAAAAATTTATAAAAATATATTTAAAGTATATATTAAACAGCATGAAAAATGAAGTCTAACAGTTTAACTCCCATCTTCATAGGACATTCCCAAGCTGAGATAGAAAATGTTGAAGTTTATTCACTCTGCTTAAAATGGTGTATTGCGCAATAATTTGTGATGTCATTGTTGTACAACTCAAATTAAAATCTTTGTATTTCCATGTTTTTGCTGAATGTTACTGCACCTTGTACCAAGGTGTGATACCACTTTTTCTCTTATGAGGTGATGTGGTGAATTAAGCTCTCTCTGTGCAACATGCTATGCAAGCAAACAAGACGTTTTCGAGGTGATGAAAACATTTTTAATTTTAAAGGGAAACAAAGCAGCTTGCGTGAGTTGAACAACAAGATAGTCACATATTATTGCGCAATGGACCAATTCGTTTAAAGTGAATAAATTTCAACATTTTATATCTCATCTCAGGAATGTGCTGTTAAGATGGGATTTGGACTGTTAGAATTCCTTTTTCATACTCTTTAATATATATTTCTGAATGTTTTTGACTTGAGGTACACTTTAAGGAACGAATAATTGTGATAAATTTTGGTCAGCTGTTATACCACTTCATAAAGAACGGACTTAGTGAACAGGCGAGACTGACCCTTGATGTAGCCTATTCAAGATAGTTACAATCATTATGTGTTCGGCAACTTCTTCTATGTTACCTTGTTTCCCCGTTTTGGAAACTGGAAAAAGTATATTTTAAAAATTTTCAGGGTCAATTTTCACACGCCCAAAATTACGAAGACAGTTGCTCTAGAACTTTGCTAACCATATACCCGGCGTATCGGGGATTTGGGGATTTAGATGGGGAACCCTGGATTGGTATCAATTACCAAATGCAGTTGGAAGTCACCCAAGCATAACAACGATAAGGACATTCATTGTTATGTTTGTTGAAGCAAAAAATCTTCCTGCTCAACTATGATTACGGCTTGTTAACTTCGAAACACCCCTTCCCCCACTTCACGACGTGTACAGCTTTGACGACTACGCACCAGACAGTATTCTGTTCGTTCAATTAGTCATCTTTGGTCGCCTTTGAGTGCCTTTATATTATATCTCAGTAATTTTCGGGGTGAACATGCATCCACGGCACCCGCTGTGGGTCAGCCGTAGTGATAGGCACAAAGTTAACATCTTCTTTTGGTGAACTTGAATACCACCGGTATGCTTTTGGACGGAGGTTCAAGCGACATTACAAATACAGGTAGCGCTATTTCAAAACATCGTATCAAGGGCTAAGTTGAAGTGTGGCATCATCACATGAAATGTTTACCTAGTACCAATCAGTTCGGATCCTGGATGTTTTGCCCACAACTATCACAATACGGAGACATCGGGACAACTTTTACTACTTTTGAACACAAATAAGATGGAGTACTTTGTCAATTTAGTATGAAAAAAGTCTAGATGAAGTACCACTTGACCATGGCTGTTTGAATAAATTTATGGTTCTAGAAGAAGCTGGCTTACGTACGTAGCCCTAGTCTGATAGTGTAAAGTATGGGGTACGGAAACTTGAAAGAAAAAAAAAACATGAAGAGTCTTGGCGTAGTACTAAATTTGAACGAAAACTGTTATTGGGTTTGGTTGGTCACTTATTGTCCTTCAGTGGACGTGTTAGCTTCTTCGAGAAGCAGTGAAAGTTTTTGGTTTCGCAGAACAGTCCTTAATTGCCAGAGGGTCGGGAGGACTTTAGAAAAAGGTGTGGCTTGTACCTCGAAAATCGACTGCAAGATACAGGCCAATTAAAGACAGTAACTCACCATGCCAGATCGATAGTTCCAATTCTCCCAATTAACCTACCTACTTTTAGCCTCTCCCACAACTGGGATAATCGACCTTTGGAGGTGTTTGAACAGTAAGATACAATAGCAGAGGTAGAAATTGTCTAAAACACAACCAGACACTGTGATAATATCATTGCTTCGGGGTGGGTATACCAAATAGATGTCAGCCTACGGTACTGTACAATGTTTTGTAATATGAGCTACACTACTTTCCGTTTTCTAATTTGTTGTGTAGTGTCTATTGGTTTCATAGAGAAGGATAATATCCTGCTCTATGATTGGTTTTCACTTTCATAAGTTAGCGCCCATAATTGAAGTTAGCTAACATTGCCAGCAATTCATAGAAAGTACGGAAAGCTTTAATGGCCACTTTTGAAAACTGCTAAGAGTATGCAGGTCATGTGGAAAAGGATAAATTCATTTGTCCCTTTTTAGACCTTTTCAGAGGGATGACGGGGGGGAGGCTATGTACCCTACACAAAAGGCAAAGTGATCACAGAGGGGAAGGTGACCCATTACACATTTGTGACTATTGTGGGGTCACGCCCCATACACCGTGATATCATCGCCGAGATAAATAAATTATTTGGGCAAAAGTGTCCCTTCACTGTTGTCTAGGATTGATCCTAAGCTGGACAAAACTACAAGGGATAGTGCCCGCTCACCCGTACAATGTTGAAATTCTTGAAATTTTGGGTATATTTTGTCTGGGACAACATTCATTTAGGGGTGGGAGGTGGGAAGGCCAGCAAGAAGGGTGCACACGTGTTGTTACATTTGGGGAAAATGTCCCATTATTTTTGTATAGAATTGTAACTGTGCCTTTTTCCGGGCCTATTGGGCCTCACTAGCATCGCCAGTCTTTTTTATTTTAACTTGGGCACAAGGATATTTCATGGCGCACTGCCAGACACACTCATGGGGACGGAGGTGTCACCGTCGAGCACAAAACACGAGGCCCTAATGGATGCATGGTGACCAGGATCCGTCTTTGCGCCCTGGGCCATGGTCCCCCAGTCCCATACTCGCCCCTCACTTAGATCATTTGTCCCTCCCCCCCCCCCCTCCCCGCATGATCCCTTTTTTCTTGATTTTTTTGTTTTCATGTGTGAAAACAAATTTATGCAGATAGGGTAAAGTACAGACTACTTCATTCAGTGACTAGAATAGGGTACCACTACCGAGGCCTGGTTTCCTGAAACTAGGCCTATGATCTCGCCGTACATGACCCTTTTCCTGGATGTTACTGTGAGAGTAACACCATTTTCTGCGATGACTTTTGTCAAGTACGCTCGTGCGCGTATAACAAACCAATCGATGAAGCCACGATCTGAAATTCCTGTGAAGGATTATGGTGTAAGGTATCACATGCCGAGAGGAAGTAAGCATCCCGTGAATGGATTTTTATCAAGCTTTTGCGTTGTTACGCCGCACAGCATGACTGCTGAGAAATGCGTTTCTACATCCAAGATACTCTACTCGGACCTCAAAATGTCCACAACTGAACAATCTCTCAATGATAGTTTGCTGATTCACTGGAAAGGGGTTCCAACTGCCGAGTTCGACCCAAGACCATCCGATCAGTCCAATGCTTCATTGCAGCAAAAGACAGGAGAATGAACCTCCCAAGCCTTGAAACATGTAAAGGAAGGGATTTCATTAAGAAGGTATTCACATAGGTACTGTACATAAGGTGCATGGTAAAGTGATTTTACAAAATATTATTTCCCTTTTCTTTTCCCTTTTCAAGGCATGATATTTTTGCTGCGGGATGGGGGGGGGGGGGGACTACAATAATTGCAACGAAAAATAAGGATGTTTTGATAAATTTACTAACAAGCTATGGCATTGGGCATTTTCCAAAAATGAAACCTTCATAAAGTTCGTGGTGACTTATGGTGGCTCCGTTTCCTTTCTTTAATGCCCCCCCCCCCCCACTAAAAATTCCTCAAAAAGCCCTGGCCGGAATTTCCTGGGTTTTAGGGTATTTGTGAGGTATTAAATGGTTAAATGATTTGATGATGATTCTATTGAGAAGAAACTGGTCTAAGAATTGGTTGGACAGGCTAACTTGAAGTAGGAATTTTAATGGTAACAGATCTACTACCGAACGGATCCGGCAGACATTTGGGAAGGGAGAGGGGGATCACGCTCTAGAGAAAGCGGTTCGGATTGGCAGTTTAAGGTGACTCTCCTGCCTGAAAGGCTACCTGAGCTGAGAGCCGCTTTCAAAACGCATCCTCTCCAGCCGGAAGTAAGTTGTATTTCTCAGACTTTTGGGGATATTTTTTCATTTGAAAAAATAAATATTTATTCTGTCTCTTCTTGTCCAAAGAAGAATCAGTTTACACGGAATGTGGTAAATTGCAGATTTTTTTTGAAAACTCCAAATATCATTTGGGGCTCACACTTGGGGCACAAGGTTTTCCGGGAGAGGCACGTGCCTCCAACAAAGCATATCACAAGGGCTCTTGTACAGCTCCGTTACATTAAGCCGTCCGTCCTTCATAGCTTCGGTGCGATATATATTTGCTATTATCGTTTGCTAACTTCAGCTTTACATTATTCAGACCGCATCAGCCAAACTGAAGAGTTTCCGCGGAAAGAGTCCCGAGAGCATCATGTTCTACCCAATCAGCGAGAAATCTAAAGACTGGAGGGGATACAAAGTTGTTCTAGTAAAAATTTTCCTTCTTATGTATTTTCCTTCGTAGCACATGATTATTTGGTGAAATTATTGTTTACAATTTTCAAATTTGCCACTTCATGATTTCTTAGTACACAAATATATTGGAAGCTATTCAGCGAAATGGGGTTAGCTTGTATAAGACTGGGCCAATCATAGACCACTTTGTTAATAGCTTTGCGCAAAGCATCATGGGAAGGTTGACGGTGCTAACACAATTTGCGCGGGTAACATAAACTTTCAACTAATCATATCATGAAATGGGCCTTGCCGTACGGCCGTGCGCATGCAATGCATGTTGAATGCAAAATCGAAGTGATCCGCCCTCGAAATTCGTTAATTAATATCGACCGCACACGTCTGCATATCCGTCAACAGGCTGTAAGCACTTGTTTCACAGAAGACAGTTATCGTCCTGCAATATTTGGGCAAATATTTATCAACTGATTAAATCCACTTGAAAGGATGGGGAAAAAAGACAGATGTGCTGTGTATGGTTGCCCTAATAATCGCCAACATCCTGACAGGTACGTTGGTCCATGGTTTGTCTGCAACAATCAAATCAGCCTAGGCAAGCCTAACTGGGCCTTACTAACGTTAGGCCTAACTTAGCCTAGGCCTAACAGTAACAGTTAAGTTATGCAAGTCTTAACTTTATGGCTACTCTTCTATCAATTCAAACACTGACGATACACTCATACTCATAGTGTTACTGTTGGTTATAATTCTATATATATAATCTGCTAGCCTATCCCTTAATCATAGATGTGAGTCTATCTGTGGTATGAATAAATCAGTAAATCAGTGAAATGCACTTTACTAGGCCTGAATAATTTAACCTGTTAGCCTATGTTATGTTAATTTTAAATTATAAACACTGGACAACCTAGCCTAGGTCTAGGCATAAAATGCAAACATAAACAAAGGTGAGCTTTTTCTGAAGGGAGAGACTGAAACCCAATAGTTTTTTATAGTAATTCATGTTCCCAAAATTAACCAAAAATGTATTAATAATCAGGCTCTAAGTTACATGTGAGCATTATTTCTTGATATTTTCAGTAGTAATTAAGTTAATTACTTAACACCAAGTCATGACACTGCATGTCCACCAAGCCATCATTCCCAGTTCAAGGGGACAAATTTTCTAATGACTCAGACTGAGGGGAAGTCAGACGTTCATTCATGTAATGGTAAGAAAAGCAAAGATACATCTACAGCAGTTGATCTAGGCCTAGGGATAGCAGGCAAAATCTGAAAAAGGGCACTTGAATATGGTTCAATTGATCAAAGGGTCTCTAAATTTAATTAGCCTATAACCCATGTGGTTAGCTTTTCATTATTAGGCCAGTTGGACAGCAACTTAGCAAGGTTAGAATAAAAAAAAATATTTTAACAACTGGTAAAATGAGGGTGTTGAGACATTGTTAAAAAGCTGAATGACAATTTTGGAGGGATATACTACAAATCTATTAGCTTAGTGTAATGTTTCATGAAAACTGCCTGCAGGGCCTAGTATAACAGTTTAATTCCCTAAACATTTACCAAACAATAACAAGCTATCCAAAAACCTGTTTATTTCTGAAAGTAGTTGTTCATTAACTAACTCATTTTTTTTTTTTTTTGTTGATTTTATTTTGTAGGTACATCATAAAAGGTCATGTGAGACAACTGAAATTCCATTGCTGTCCTGAGAAGAACTTTAAGATCTGGAGTAAACTTCTTGGCTACAAGAATTACTTTGTCAACAGGAACACCATGGTTTGCAGTAACCACTTCAGGCATGGTCAACCATTTCCTGCTGATGCCCATCCATCTCTTTACCTGAAAGGTATTTAGGGAATAGATATTTAGGGAATAGATGCAAGGATGCCCTGATCTCAAATATAATATCATAGAGGCTGTGCAGAACAAGGCAATAGTCCAGGTCTTCTCAGCCTCTGTGACCACTTGGTTTAGTTTCTTAAGATGGAGGCAAACAACCCAATGCAAAAAAAAGGTGAAGAACTTAGAAAATATTTTTGCAAGCAAGTGACGTAAACACACGCAAGACACAACTGCACATTATACACTGTACCGAGCATACACGGTAGTTATAGCTACAGTACACATGCAGTGGCTCACAGTATAGTACAGAGGGGAAATGTTTTACACGTTCGAACCATGCGGGTGTAAAGCATGGTCTTCAGATTCTCCCAACTGTCAAGAAACAGGTCTTAAATTTATTCAATTTGAGATCAGTCTCAAATGGTATCTGGCCAAACAGAATGCAGGGAATCAAAAGAGGTGTTTATGAAACGAAGTTAGCACCTACTTCAGACAATTTGTGACAAATAATAACTTCGAGCATACTGAAAATATGTTTTGCTTGTACAAAGCAGTCAATATATTATTTGCTCTTCATTAAAAATATACAAATATGCATATATATATGTATATACTATATATCTATTTATAAATGTAAAAGTCACATATATATGCATATATATATTCATTTAAAAATAAATTCACTCAAAGTATTTCTCTGTTTTATCTAGAGAATGCAAAGTCATGTCCTGAAATATTATGAAAGATACTTGGAAAACAATTACAACAAATTTACCAGTTGTTTCAAATTACGGTATATATGGCTGCAAAAATACCCTTTAAACTAGAAAGAAATGGCAGTTTCTTCACATTTCAAACAATTTTTGTTTAGTATGCCACTAATGAACTCTAAAAAACTGATGTTCATTGTTGGGCATCATCAGTGGTGGTGGGGTTTGGGGTTAGACCCCAACCTTACAATGCAAAAAACATGTAAAATAGCAGATTTTTCTCTCCATCCTTAGACTTTTCCCTAATTTTGTATCCCACCCCCCCCCCCACCCATGACACAATCCTAGCTATGCGCCTGTGCATCATGTAGGATAAGGGTAGAATATACTGGAGCTGGGTTCCAGTCAACTGTTTAAACGTAACCAGCTGAAATTTTGCATGTGCTCCAAATATGACCCTTCCATAGTTTACCTTAGAAAAGCAATTGAAAGTTTTCATTTCCCCTTTCCAGTCTTTTCAGTCTCCTTTGCCAGATAAATAATGCTTAAAAATATCACATGGATCAATTACAAGCAGTTATGACAGTAATTAATATGTAAGCAATAACTGTGAATAGAAAGTCATTTCACTTTTTTTCACAGGGTATGATGAAGAAGATGAAACAACTAAACGTCGCATCCTCAAAAGACGAATCGCAACACCTTCAACTTCAAAGAAAGCTGCTCAACAACCAAACATCAATACTTTTGCCCAACATAGTAGTTACTTTACATTTAATGATCATGATTACACCCATCCAAATTTCAGGTGTAATTGCTTATCCATCCATTGTTTTGCTTGTACCCTTAAATATGTTAAAAATCTTGAAAGTCAAATTGATGACTTGAAAACAACTTGCAGTAACTTTGAAAAACAGATAGAATCAATGAAATGTAAACTTAATAGTATGGAATCAGCTGAGCACTTTTCAATTAATAAAATTTCACATTCTGATTCTTTAGTGAAAAAGTACACAGGTCTACCCTCATTTCAACTTTTCCAGTGGCTAGTTGATCAAGTTAGGGGCCATGCAGTCAACATGCAATATTACAGGGGGAAGAAATCTGCCAGCAACAAACAGTACCTATTGAACAACTCTGACAAACCAGGTAAAGCAAGAACTTTATCCATAGAAGATGAAATATTCATTACCCTTATTAAATTGAGGCTTAATTTAATTGAGGATGATATTGCTTTACGCTTCCATATTTCTAGATTTTGCGTTTCTCAAATACTGTCCACTTGGCTTCCATTTTTAGCTGCAGAATTAAAACCTTTCATTTACTGGCCATCACAACAAGAAATTTTGTCCTATTATCCAAATTGTTTCAAACAATGTGATGGCTGTGTAAGATGTATTATTGATTGTACAGAAATAAGAATCCAACGACCCTCCCTTGCTCTCATCAACAGTGCAGTTTATAGCCATTACAAATCATCCCCAACTTTGAAAGTTTTAATTGGTATCACACCAGGAGGAACAATTTCCTTCATTTCTAAGCCAGCAGGATGGGCAGCTTCTGACAAAGAGATGGTCAAAATAAGTGGTTTGATAGAAAAGCTTGAAAAAGGCGATGTTTTAATGGCTGATAGAGGATTTAATATTCAAGAATTATTACTGCATAAAGAAGTTAAGTTGATCATACCACCATTCAAAAGAACTACTAGGAGTACAAATCAGTTTACGTTTAGTGAGGCAAAATCTACCAAAATTGTAGCCAACTCAAGAATTCATGTTGAACGTGTTATTGGTCGCTTAAAGGAATTTATGTTTTTACAAGGACCAATACCACTAACATTAGTTGACTTGACAGAATCTGCCCTTGTTGTATGTGCTGCATTAGTTAACTTACAACCAGCCCTTGTTTCCCTTAATTCATAGTATAAACATAGTAAACTTGAAAACCAGCATTCCTCAACTTCCATTCCTCAACTATATCTTCTATGAATAAAACTGCTTTACCTAAGGTTTGTAAGTTAAATGTGGTTTTACAGCACATCAACAAGCATGTGTTATAAGGTGTCAGCTGGAATGGAGGGATAAAAATCAATTATGAAAAGCACAGTTGGGTTAAAATTCAACTAAAACTTCTAAACAAATGAAAAGTGGTTGTCATGTCAAAAGTTTCTATAAAGTTCATTTTCCTGGAGAAAACTCAGAATGACAGAAAGGTCTCTGTGTAATTTAGCTTGTTTAGATTTGGCACAGAGCAGTACTTTTGACAAATATGGGGATGACACTATAACACATTTGTGTTGGAATATGGAAAAACCCTAACTAACTAAATTGACGAATGTGGGAGTTTTCAGAAAAGTCAACCAGAATGTGACTGATAGTGAGAGCACAATCACAGGATGCAATATGGTATCTCATCGCTGTGGAAATTCAAACCTCAAGAGGGAAGTTGAACAGGAACTTAGAAAATCAGACACTTTTTGCAATCAAAGGAGGATTGAGAAGTTTTTCAATCCCACACTTTGCAGCATGGAAAATAAAGTAGGAAGTTAGATGTGACATAAAACAAAAAGGGAATGTTTTCCATTCCTGCAGTAGGGTGAATAATTTCATTCATTGAAAGGCTGAACATTCTTTTCAACTCAACTTCCCCTTGTTGAATACATCGTTCAACCTTTCACCTCATGTTATTATTTAAATACTATTGCACTTATAAACATTTATTATAATATTTCATGGTTCTGCTTCTTTCCTCTTTTTACCTACTTTGCAATTAACACACTTCCAGAGTGACATTCTTCTCCTTAGGAATTTTTCATTACCACTCAAACCAACACATGCATAATGACTCCACTGGTCACATTCATCACATGCAATACTCTGCATGGCCTCTACCTTTGGGTCATCACTGCACTCCAAACCACAAATACTGCATGAGTAAAAAATTTTTGTATTACATGTAATTTGATTGTCAATGGTATGTAACATGTCATTCATTACATTTTTTACAGCATTTTTTATGACTGTACTCTCAACTGATCTGCTCTTCAGCTCAGGAATAATACCACAATAGAAGAAATAATGTAGCTTGGGCAAAATATATGAAATGAAATTGCTATCTTGCACCAATCTTTCAACAAAAATATTATCCATTTGGGAATTAGTTCTTAGAACAAAATCGCAGCCACTGGAAGCCAGTCACCCATAGCTGAAATTGAATTTGATAATAATAGTCATGCTTTCTGTCAAGATGAATTACACCATTACAATGAGTGAGACAAGTGTCTGCTTTTGATGTAAATTCATGTACAGTTGAATTCCTGTACTTGTAGGGATTTTTTATTTCTAGCAAACCTTTCCCACACTGTTGGCATGAAATTATTCCATCGGGTGAAGCAGCAATAAAGGGACATTGGATGCTCACCCACAATCCAGTTGGTTTCCAAAAAACACTTTTATGTTTAGTGGTAAGTTTATGGTGAGCCAGATAGTGTTTTCTTGCCACATCTTCCATACAACAGCCCCAGTGCAGAGAAGGAGCATTTGGTGAGCCGTAGTAGCCCATAGCCATTGCCAAAGCAGTGTGGGAATTGTTGCCCAAGTGTGAAGGTGGAGTACCTTTCACACTGTTAAAACATAATTTGATATTACTAGATGTTATTCGACCAATTCTGTGAGTATGCCATAACTTTGACTGTGACTGATTTGTTGTATCTAAAGCTAGTTGCTGTTGTTGATGATAAGTAATACGCAAATGGTCCTCCAGTTGTTTATTAAAATTTGTGGCAAATTCATCACATTTTTTCAATGCTGAGGTAACTGTTTCTGCTGGATTAGAGGTAACAACTTCTTCAATTTTAGAAATATAATTAATGTCAGGATTTTGCTTTGTAGGAACTTTTGATCTTTTGAAGTACATAAGCATACCACATTTGCCATTGCTAATTTCTGCTAGCCTATTCAAGTCAAAATTTTCTAATGATTGGTGATGACGATTAGCATTTGCTCTTGGATCAAATTCAACACAACAGCAAACAACAGAGCTGCAATGTGTTTACATCCTGACTGCACTCTGCAGAAAGTGGAAAGAAAAATAAATACAAAATTGATTTTGGAAGTATGGTCTGTATAAGGTCTCTGCAGGGATGTCAAATTTGGAAAGCATGAATAGACAAAAATTTTCCAAACCCAAACCCCTTGGAAACACAAATAAGTTTTGGATAGATTAATGGGTAGTCAAATTAGTCAAGACAAAGTTGGAGATTAGAGTGCCAATGGTACCTTCAACAAAGGGTCCCGGAATTCTTTTCTATACTGGCGCAAGTGTCATTACTTTGACTTAAAATGACCTCAAATGTCTTATGATATGCGACCTTGGATCAGTATCCAACAGGTATCCAATATCCAAGCAATTATGACAGGCAGCCAAATCTGTAGCACTGGCGGTGGATGAATGCTTGAAGGCAGTTTCCAGAGATAAAATTAATTGAGTACAAAATACATAGGAAATGAGGTAAAAACTGCATAACAATAGCATGTAGTGTTTGGAAGATAATAATCTTCAAAGTAATGCATCAATGGGATTTAGTGCATTCGAATTTATCAACAATTTTGATGCAGCTGCAGAGAATATTAAGCAACATTGTTAGCTATTGTCCACATATGTTGTTGGGCAATGCTAGATCTACAGGAAAAGGTATTCCAATTAACTTTCAAACAGTATCAAATGTCAAAGACAAATAAGACATTCAGTTACAAAGGAAAAAGGGAATCTGATGCAATGTGCCAACATTACATAACTTTCTCCTACTTTGTTGAAAACTGGAGGTGTTCTTTAATGAAAATAACCAATCTCTAAAGTGAGATATGTTGAGTTTATAGGAGAAAGGTACTGCAACAGGTATTGCATTATGTCTCATTCATGATGAAAGTGCAAAAGGAAGAGAGCAGGGTATTGTAAAAATTAGAGTATACCTACCCAACAATGCAAGTACAATCTGCAGTAACAACAAGTTGATGGACTTCGTTCAAGACCACCCATGGTCTGTAAGGATTTGCACTTGTTTTCGTCTGTGGTTTAACCTGTAAAAGAATTGCAGTATACTGTAATCAGTATGCACTGGTTGACAGTGAACATTTACAACTTTCTGTATATACAGTATGCATATTTTGCTTTGAGCATGTGCTGTAAATGCTGTCTGCAGGGATTTCAAAAGGAGACAGACTAGAATTTATAATGACGATTAATGTGTGACCATTCGACACACTTTGTCTTCAGGTCTATACGTACAAGCCTTGAGATTTAGATTTTTTAAGCTAATTGTGCTATAAATCACACTCCGTGGAAAACTGTGTGTGTTAGGTATGTTGCTTTATTGAT
Organism: Holothuria scabra; assembly: GCA_037179385.1. NCBI lineage: Eukaryota > Metazoa > Echinodermata > Holothuroidea > Aspidochirotida > Holothuriidae > Holothuria > Holothuria scabra. The sequence continues at coordinate 4,448,157 of CM074182.1, read as the reverse complement.
TTTACATACTGTAGATTTATCTGAGTAACCATCCTTCATGTAAGTGTGCAAAAAAAAAATGCACTCTACGCTGCGATTTGAGGTGAGTGGTGGTACAGTGTGCAATCACTCTTACAAGCCTAAAAAGTCAACATGGCCTAAGTACAGTATATCATACTGTGGGTGGAGGATAGCATTTTCTCTGATTCCAAAATGCAAGGTCATCTTATTTCCAGAATCAAAAGCTCACATACAGTATGGACTCTTAAGCCATAGTACATACCTGCATGGCTGACTGTTCAGAACAACTTACTATTGGTCACATACAGTTGTAAATTTCTATGTTGCATGCTCGCATCACAGCTCACTTTAAGTACTGTTACATTGTAAGAAATAAGTAACAGCCTTTGTTAAAAGATATTAACACCACTGCAGCTTACATAGCATGTTGGGATGGTGGCACTGATCATTGGCTGTGCCACATGTTACATCCAGATCCAATGGGCCTCTAAAAGTGTGAGGTCAATAAAGCTAATGATTTGCAATGCATTTTTTTCTTCTTCTGTGTTTTTCCATTACAGTGTTTGATGCATTCTCCCTTTGACAAGGTCCCCGGGAGAGATACTTCATGCAAGGCTACCTCAAACTGAGGTGAATGGACCACTGAAGAGAGATGAATAGGTTGAAAGGCCCAGACTGAATTTAAGATTAGTTGGTGTCTATTCACTAATTTAGTTTCAGGCTGGCTTACATGGAATATATACTGTACCCTCCCCTGAACAAATATTAGGGTACTGTATGTGGGATGCTAACTGATGGGGATGGGAGGGGCAGACCTGGGAGGGCATGAGAGGGAGGGTGAGAGACGATCACATGAAAAGTAAGGAGTGAGAGGGAAATTAACCTGTAATTACTGGTATTTGGACCCTTGCTAACAGGCTTCAAATCAAAACCCAAAACAATTCTGCCATTTCTTTCAAAGCTTTGGGCCTATATCTTCACTCAATTTAACACGATCTTAATGTTTACTTACCTTCCCACGCACAAAGCAGTAATTGATGTTTGGGCTTATTCCATGGTATTGAAGGTCCGCAACATGACCAGAGAGGTACAGTCCTTTCCCAAGTCCTAATGTGGCCTTGCCTTCAGTCTTGATAAGGCCAACTTTCCATCCAACTGAAATTTGATAAAAGATTGACAAACTTTAAAGATTAAGAGCCGGTAAATGGAAGAGATGTTACATTTCTACCATGTATGTTATAGCCAACTGTAGCTAACATGCACAGTAGGCTTCAGACCACAATGGATTATATGAAGTTATGGTAGTTAGTTTGATGGAGTTTTACGACCCAGTTTCCAACCTATTGGTTCAAGTCGAGCCAGCCAAGGCCTTTTTTCCAGATGTACTGTAGTTCACTGGCTTGTTTTCTCTACTCCATTGCCTATGTTAAGCATCACACACAATGGCAGTAGGTTCCATTTTTAGCCTGTGGTATGACTTGACCTGGGAATAGAACCTGGGCCTTCCGCATGAGAGGCGGATGCTCCTACTGTTTGACCAAACACTTGGTCTAATGTATTGTATGAAAGACATTTATCCAGAAACTCATTTCATAGAACAAGTTTGTTCTAACTCTGCTTATTTTTTGTCATCATCCCATGTGGTGTTGGAAGTTAATATGAGAAAACTGAACTAGACTCAATTTAACCTGACAAGACCTTGAAGAAAATTTGAAATGGAATTTCCACCGACTGTAGGCTGCCATCAAAGAAAATGAGGGAAAGTGCCCCAAGTTCTATTAAAAAATTTAATAACAAAAACAAAATTAAAATGTGAGGCTATTAAAATTGCAATGGCTACTTGCAAAATGTAAAACATCGGTGTCCAGGGGCTATGTCAATGTTCCCAAGGTTTGCTGTTCCCGAGGTTCAATGGTCCCGAATCTTGGGAACATTTGCACTTCTGGGAACACCGAACCCAAACCTTGTTATCATCGCCAAATCACTGAGATATGTGAAAATGGGAACAGCGTACCTTGGGAAAATTGAACCCCTGGAACATCAATTATCCCCCGGTGTCCATAATGTCAGCTACTTAGTTTATTTGCATTCTGTGATGCTCACTGGATAACTACCTTGGAACCTTTCTGTATGTTAGTGAGGTACATTCCGCCATAGGTTTTTACCTTTCCGTCATGGCAGAAAGGTGCGAAACCTGTGGCAAAAAGGCACTTTCTAGAAACCTAACAAATTAAAGGTCTGGTTTTCCTTGCAAGTAACGAAACATTTTGGAAGTCCAGGTCAGACAACGAGGAGGATCGATGAAGACTTAGTTTGTTGAATTGATTGAATGGGAGTGTAAAGCAGGCTTAAAAAAGTGTTAAATAGCCTTAACAAGACATACTTACTACAGGATGAATTTAATTGTAAGCTATGGGGAATACAGTCTTTAGAAAAATCAAAGACATCAACTTATTCTCATGTCTGCACGTGAATACTGAACGTGTACATCTAAGGGATCACAGTTAATAGAAAAGTGTTCACTGCCATGTGACCACGGTTTACTGGATAATGGTCTTGTTCCATTCAAGTGGTAAAGCACCGATTAACACAATGCATCCAACAAACCTTTGAAACTCCATTCAGCCCAGTTCCAATAATTGATAAGTGTGGTAAGTTCTAACCTATTCTACCTTACGTTCCAAAAAAAACACTTGTCCATTTCCCCATATCAATAGTATTTTACCCCCATGGCAGAAAGGCACGTTTTCTATGGCGAAATGAACTTTTTCTATGGCAGAAAGTACCTATGGTGGAATTACATGACCCTTGTTAGTGAGGAATTAGCTTCAATTGTTTATGATTACATACATTAGCCTGTTACATTGGCCCTACACACTTTGCAGGACCGATTGCACATGGGCAGTCCAAGTACCTCTGTAATAGTTTTTAGGGGTGAAACTAACAGACCACAACTCGACTGATTGACTCATGATACAGTCACTATCCAGTATATTAATATTATGGTATTTACCATGACTGCAGACACATTGTAATATGAATTTCTCATACAGCCTATAATTTGGCTGGCTGCAGGCCAAGCTCAGCTCCTGGCAAGCCTAGGCCACAGGTCTTCCTAGTATTATACATAATCATTGTGTTACCTTCCCACTATATTATACAGGCCTAACACTTCCTAGGACGACCTGTGACCTAGCTAGGTATGGGCTTGGCCAGGGCGGGGTCCATTAGTTTCCGGACCCGTTAGTTTCCTCCCCTACAAAAAGGTAGTTTCCTCCCCGGACCTAAAAAACGTCAGTTTCGTCCCCTAGGCCAAGGTAAATTGAATTTCAGGCTAGGCCTAATCATAAATACGTGATCCTAAGCCAGTACAGTTCACTTCGATCATGAACATATACACCAACCTGTTTTTAAATATGTTTCAATACTGAAACGATCTATATCTGGGAGACTGGCTGGTGAATCTTCCCACCCACTGGTTAGGGTTTGTGGCCAAGGAAGGCTAACACACCCGCCGTCCAAGGAAAGCTTCTCTGCCCTGGCAATAAAAATTTCCTTCTCAGCTTCTCGGTCTGTAGGCTTCACTCGCAGGTCAAGTTTTGCTGCCCAGAAACATTTTTCTGCCAGTTCTGCATGTGTCTCTCTCCCACACACTACACCTCTCACGTGTAAATATTCTTTGAGATAAGAACTCGTTTGAGAGAGAAAACTATTCGCCGTACTAACGTCAGACATTTTCGCACCAATGCGTCCTGTGGAACGTTTCAAATTGAGTTTGGAACGTAACAGTGCTTGTTGTTGTTGTTGTTATGAAGGCAACGATCAGCTGTTCAATGTTTACACAGTACATTGCGCAGCTGTTGAACTTTGCCCCTACAACCGTCCCGGCATGCTTTGTACCTGCGTATATGCAAAAAGGTCTATGAGTCAATCACTTAACAAACTTCATAACCATAGAAATATGAAAACATCTATAAAAATCAATGAAACTTGGCAGTAGTATTTCATAATATGTCTTCCTTTGCGCTCTATTTTGGTGTTGTTCGGGTGGAGTAATCTGTAGAAAATTCATCTTGAAATGTAGGTGGCAGTACAAGTAGCTATGCTTATGAAGCAGTGGCGTAGCCAAGATTTTTTCACCAGGGGCCGGGGTCACTGGGGGGAGGGGGAACAGACTTTTTATAGGGGGGCACAACATATAACTCAGGGATAACCATGGGGTGAGACTATCAGAACTACATTTTGTTGAGTCTGACAAACAGCCAGTGGCGGCTCGTGGTCTAAATACATGGAGGGGTAAATTGGTATTGGTGGGAATAAACCAACGGAGAAGCGCTCCTACCTACGGCGTGGGGTCCAGGGGCCCGCCTTCGGGCCCCTGGTGGGGTCCAAAGGCAATGCCGCGGTTGGGTTCCAGGAGTCAAAGCCCCCGGAAGCTCTGCAATATTAACAAAAATGGGGTTATAGAACGAAGCATTTCTCTGCCTTCACATGGCATTTGATGAGCATTAAACTGACTGCAAACTTCATCATTATTTCATTGAATTTAGTCGTACAACTGGCTCGAGGTTCCTGTGGCTATGGCAATGCATTCATCTTTCTTTGAGATGAGCAAACATTTCAATTACACATTAAAATTTGAATTTTCTCTTATGAACTTCCTTTCAATCGATAGCATAGCTAAAGCGCTTAACCTATCATCATTTGTACTCAATGTACCAGCTGGGTGGAAACCTACGTGAAGACGATACAGGCAGTGTGTGCGGCCTATGTGGTCCTAATCATTTGATTTCCAAACAGTGGTCAAGGAGGCCTTGACCACTGACACAAGTTTTAGGATCTCCTTCACTTTTGTCACAATTCCTTTTTTACAAATTTGTCAGTCAGTTTCGAGGCTACCTCACTTAGTAGTCATAGTGGAAGAAGGCAGCCTTAGTGCTTTTGTAATTGTACAGTACAGCCATAACTTTACAGTCAGCTAAAGTTCATTTTTCGGCCCAATTATGAGACAATTTCCTCCAAAATCTGACCATTTTCACCTAGCTATGGCATTTGTTAAAATTTTTGTATCCTCTTTGCATTGCTATTCTTCTTTTGATTTTTTACACTACTGTACACAAGATCATGTACTGCATCATTGACTAAGTGTTGACAGTCAATTTTTGGCTCCAAATTTCACCTTACTTCCGTGAAGAATGGTCAGTCAAAAAAACTAGATGCAATGACAAAGATCTTTCATGGCAAGTATGGTAACTGTGAATGTAATTTTGAAACTGTGAGGCATCCTGGGTTGTCTCCAGTTTATCATCATCATCATCATCATCAATATCATACATTGTTGGCCATAGGACATTTTGTTGTAAGCCACAGATTGGTAACTCACTGAAGCCTGATAATTGTAGTAAACCCTGCTATCCTTCCAAACTTTATCAAAATTTGACTTAAACCTGTTTAGAGAAGGTACATTCACGATGTGTGCCGGGAGCGAGTTCCAAACATCAATATGACTCTGGGTAAAAAAACCCTGTCTAATATTTCTGTTCCAGCACAGCTTTAAAAGCTTAAATGCTTAAATTAGCTTAAATGCTTAAAAGCCTGTAGAGCACTGGGATGTTTTGGGAGGTATAGCCAAGGAGTTTGTACAGAGTACAGATTTGACCAATATTTGAACACCCAAATCTGCTGACCTGCCCAACCTTTGTCCTTTACATAGAATAGACTCGGCCAAGCCTTAGCAGCATGGTCAAGATAGGATCTTACCAACAAGTAATACAAGTTGAGAGCAATAATCTTTACTAAACTGCTGAAATTCCTCTTGATCAATCCAAGCACTCTATATCCCTTGCAGCAGTGTCTGCACACTGCTCACACTGAAAATGATTTCCATATATCTGTTCTTCTGTCCTTCACTTCACTACCATTTGACCTTAATGTACAGATATTGAATGTTGGTGCATACTGCAAACATATTTATGGACTGCACTGCCAGGAGAGCCAACAGATTACGGTACATGGATGACTGGGGTTTTGTTGGAGATACTGTTGCATAGATATTAGAAAATATTGTTATTAGGATGGTCATAGCAAATTTTAAGGTCAGAGGGTATTAAGTTACATTTTTTACATTTTGGAAATATTGAGAATATTGATAAAGGAAATTTGAGTATCACAGCAGACCTCCATTGAGGTACTTTCTATGCAAGCTGCTGCATTTTATGTTTTTCATTTTATAACAAGCTTCATATCTTTTCTACCCAGCCTGCTGTGTCCATAGGAAATGTCGGACAGCTAGCAATTGACTTATTGATCACCACATTGAACATGGAGAAAGTTGGGTACTTACATCACAGTAGTCTTCAAAGCTTGTGCGGTAATGATGCATTTGGCAATCCTAGATCTGTAGATGGAAAGCTTACAATTGGAACTGAAGGTAGAGTAACAACACAATTGTTTTATTTTTCGATATGAAGCTTCAATGAAATTTTAAGAGGAACTTGTGGAAAGTAGAGGCCAATGTCATTCATTTTATGGTGCGTTAGGAGACAACAAGGAAATTTAGTAATTCCTTTTGGGGACTACCTTGTATGAACATGCTCTCATCCTCCAAATTGAGGGATATACAAACTAACATTCCACTGCAACGCATGTTCCAAAATTTGAGTTAGCATGAAAATTTGGTGAAGTCATTCTTTATCCATCCGTAACATTAGGAGGAATCAAAAGAGTGATTTTGTTTACTGGACTGTGAGGAAATTGCTTTTTTTTCTTTAAAAATTTTCAATTTAATCTGCTGTAAATTAGGGCTGAGACACTCTCCATGTATGATAAGGATTAATGTTTGTGTTTATTTTATGCATTGTGAATTTTGCTGCATTGCTCCCTTCTGCCTAGGTGTTTCATCAACCAGTAACTGTTTTATATGCAATTTTCAGTATTTGCCTACAAATTTGCTATTAGCTTTCAGATATATTCTGGTATTCTCTTGTTTTTTCTTTTTTGAAGTGTTTGAGTCAACAGAGAAGAAACTAGTTTGTGTTCAGCAAAGAGTACTATTTGTGAAGGTAAACTACTGTATTCTAAATTGCTAGTCACACCAAGCAACGACAGCGAATTTGATATGAATGATTTTGGCAAAAAAATTAACTGAGCAATTTCCATGCAGCCATGACAGTTGATTCTGTAAGCAAATATTTCTTGATACTACACAGGAATTTGAACTGTGTTTTGGGGATAATGACTAGTCCCTTGTCTTACTAATCATCTGTCTCAATGGTTCCATTAGTCCCCTGGTGTCATTAGTCCCCTACTCATCAGTCCCTCTGGGTTTTTAATTGATTGTGTCCCTAACCTTAACACCTAAATGTAATCGATCAGGCCTCGATTTTCAGAAAAATTTATGGTTGTCCTTCGAGCAACCATTTCAGTGTTCTTAGTTGTCTGAAAGGAAATTTGGTTGTCCGAAACATTTTGCACACAATTACAGTACAAAACAGTAATTGTGCTATTAATGTATTATAGGTCTTCAAGAATAAAAAAATGATTTTTCAAAGACAAAAACACTTGAAGTCTGAAATTATATGATGGGAAAAGTTGAAAGAGTTGATCAGTCAACAGTATTTCTTTAATCAGATGAAAGGAAGCTGCTTGACTGTGATTCATTGTGAGAGAAAATGGTTGTCCAGTGGACAACCAACTTTCAACATTTTGTTGTCCATATTGAATTTTAGTTGTCCCAGACTATCGGACAACATGAAAATCGAGCCCTGTCTATAATCCTAACCCACTAGCGTTAACCCAAACAATATTTCCAATGAGTTACCAGACCAATGCAATGAGGGGACTCCTCAGACAGCAGACCAGTTTAAATTAAAGGGCAAGAGCAGTCACCCCAACTTGAAGTTGTTTACATAGTAGACTGTCCTGTTTCATGATTGGCTTTTAAGAGTCATGTGACAACATTGTTTCCCTTCAAATGTGAAATTTACTGCTTGGTTTACCCTGAATATGCAATATTGAAGTACTAGTATTTGAAGGAAAGTAAGAAGAATATCATGATATTTAGCTGTTGCTTCAAAATATGTTTGAGAGTTAACTGCTCTTGATCTTTAATAAAGCTAATTGGAGACCAGTGATAAAGAGCAGACCCTGAATTTTAATACTAGAACCTTTATAGGTTCAAATTTTTTATGGTTGTTGTTGTGTGTTACCCAGGGCTAAACTGAATTGTTATTTGGGATTTCACACGTACCACAATATTACTTTGCAAAGTCATCAAGCATTGGATTATGATGAAACATTGTTAGGGATAATTTCTACATAGTAAAACAAGGGGTTATCAGGAGAGAAAACCCCAAGTTAATGTTTCTTATTATTTCTTTTTGTCACTTTTGTGTCAGCTCTTAGTTGGGACAGTCCCCATGTGAGCTGGAGGTTGTAAGTACTATATTATCACAGAATTCCCCACCTGTCGTAAGAGTTGACTCAAGGGGGAGGACTTGAGCTGGACATGAGCTTGAAAGCCATTAAATTTTACCTACGTACCAATTTAGATGACACTATATAAGTGGTGTTGTTAAACCTGAAGCTAACTTGTTTGGTTGGTTGTGATGATCTGCTTTGTTTGGGTTTAATAGTTAGTTGGGACAGAATTGTCAAGTGGAGGTTAAAATATGAGATTGAAATTCTACTTGCTGATAGGAAGGCTTTCAACAGACACAAGGAATAAATTTGAAAACGTTAGCAATTTCAGGTTCAGAAAGTAACTATCGTGAGTAGTGTTGATGGATTCATGGTGACCACTTCCAAAACGTTGGAAGTGGCCACCATGAATCCATCAAAATTATTGATTAAGATGCTGACCAGATTCAGGCAATTGGCTAAGTCAATCACCTTCAACAATAATATAGTAGCTTGAGTAGGATCTTAGTATAGATCAGACTTCCTCAAATAGCAGGGCCTGTGCTACTTGTGGCACGCGACATGGTTTGAAGTGGCACAAAAAATTACTGGAAGAATTTTGAAAAATTTAACTTTTCATAACTTCTTTGACAAGAATTGTTCTGTCTCAGAAATAGGTATTGTAAATAAATCTAGTACTTCCCCTAGACTAACATCACATACCAACAAGGATATAATAACATCCTATTTGTTCTTACAAGAAAGTAAAATCACCACCACTGTTTACGTTCATTAGAGTCAGTGCTTTGTGGATTCACAGTTACTTGTGAATCAACAAAGATTGTAAAGTTTGTGAAAAATTTTGACCGGGAAAATTGAACAAATTTTGTACCATTTTGCATGTAAGGCCCTTCTGAAATGCAAAAATTTTCAAAAGGGGAGGGGAGCACCCCTCCCCCAGGATGGCGATCAGTGGCACACTATATCAGTAAAATTTAGAAAGGTGGTGCTCCTGAAAATTTAATTGAGGAAGCCTGGTATAGATGTATTTCATGTGATATGACACAATTGAGATTGCCTGGCAGTGCTTTACACTGCACATATACATTTGGGATATTTAAAGTACATGTGAATCACCACCAAAAAGAAAAACTTCTGAAAATGTTGCACATGAAAACTCTATCCCACAATGCTTTGTGAAAATGGTTTATGAAGCAAAGTAGTTCCATATGCTCCCCACCCTGAACCCTTTGGAGACTTAGAGTTACGATAGATTGACTAGATTTATGAGAAGATATATCTCTTTTATCGTGGACTTTGTTTGAAATGTCATTCATCAGGCTACTGTTTGTGTGTATCAGTGATACTAATATTTTTCAAGAAGAAAATAACTTTTGAAACAGGTCAATCAAATGGAGACACTGTCTTTGAAATGTAAATTGGAAAACAAAAAACAACATGATACATTTTTGTCAGTCACTTATTTAACATCACAAATTTATCTATTTACTGTAAGTCATGTTTAATTATGATAGATAAAATTGCTGCATAAAATGCTCAACATTTTATTGACTTTCTGAGGAAACAATCAATGTTGAGCTTTTATATGTTTTTTTTTTTACATGGAATATCAAAATATATCATTGTCTTTTCGTTGTTAAGATTTATCAACTTGGCATGTTTATTTCTTCAGGGAAGACAAGCTGCATTCCGGCAAGAACTAAGAGATTGGATAAAAGAGTGCCAGTTTTCTTCTGTCATTCTTTTGGCAAGTAGTTCAGCGCATGAGAGAATAGATTGTCAGTTGACAGGGTAGGTTGTTATGGTTAGGTGCTCCTTATTCTGAAATTTGAAAATTGTCATGTTACTCATCAGCAGTTAGTAGTTATGAGATAGAAAAGTTATGATGCAGAGTAAATTTAAGCAAGTGTTAGAACTGTTGTAAATTCTAAAATACACAACATGGCAGGAATTCCCCATTACCTACTCTTACCCGACTTGCCAATGGCAACTCGGGTAAGAAGGATTGGGCAACTTTATTGATTTGTAAGGGGAGGGCATCCTGTTGGCCCAGCACAGCTTTTCAGTGTGTCATGAGTAGGTGACTTTCAACTTGTAAGGTTTCGGGAGTCAAGATGAGGTTCATGTCTGCCAGGAAGTTGAGCTAAACAGAGTTAAGACGATCAGTTGTGTTGGACTTTTTCTAAATTCTGGCTAATGGGCATTTCCTGTAATGGAATATGTAAGAGTTCAGAAAATCTCTCCTGATTTCTGGAAATTGGAAGTTTTGAGCAAAATTCTCTGGAAATTCAATTTGCTGGACAAGAAGTTTTGCCATGGTAACCTTTACCACATGGTAAAGGTTTGGGGAATATTGTAGGTAATGAATTGACATTATAAAAAAGGAAAAGATAGCTCTGTTTTGTACCTACCCTTCCTCCCAACTTTTGATAAATCGTTGTGCATTGTGCATGATGCTCTGCATAAGCAATGGAGTATGGAAAACAGCCAGTGAACCACAACTGAAAAAATGGCTGTGACCGGCTCGACTGGAACCAGTTGGTTGGAAACTGGGCGGTAAAACTCTATCTAACTAACTGACTAACTAACCAACTTTTGATAAAAGGGAACTGTTCCCTTAGACCAGGTGTCTACATTTTTGCAGCTGATTAATAAAATAAAACTAGTGAACAAAAAGTTCATAGAAAATTATTGTGTGAAGGCTTATTTTAGAAAGGAACACATAGACTTCTTGGTTTAGAACCTTTACTATTACAATTAATTACACCTTATTTTCAATACAGAATGTGACAAAATGTGACAATGCCAATTGGCAAGTTCAATATTGGTCACAATTTCACAACATGGGCTCCTGATTAGCTAAACTTTTGGTTCCAGAGATATTTGTCAAACTTGGTGTTGTCAAGAATTTTTTTCATTTATGCCACATTAGGTATAACTACATAAACTACATATAATTTTAGTTTGAAACTTAAGCAAGTGGTTATACCAAAGATTTTTCAAATGGAACCAACTGCCATTGTGTGTGATGTTCCATGCAAGCAAGGTAGTAGGGAGAAAAATACCCTCCTCTAACTCTGGAAAAAGATCGTGAGCACTGCTAAATTAAACCAGAAGTTAGATATGAAACTCAAACCAAATCCAAATGCAAATTCTATAGATGAATCCAATCAATGCTTTGGTCTAGTGACTGTAGGCAGCCATTTAGTGTACAACTATCCATGATAAAGGTAAGCAAAGAAATTGAAAGATTAAAAGTTGATATTCCCCACCTATGGCCCACTAAAATCAAATATCACTTGCTGTCCAGATTCATCTATAGAAAGGAGGCTGTCTTTGTGCCATGCAACCTTCGTTGTCATCACCATATTGAATTGCAATGATCATGTGACTTAATACATTCATTTCATCTATTAGGAGTCCATTCAGGTATTTAGCCACCCCTGCATTCAATAAACAGCAAGATAAATCTTTTGAAGAGCGATTTAGTTGGCTTCAGTTGGAGAAGAGAGAAGATGCATGGAGTGGTATCCATGGTAACCAGACAGACATTCCAGAGGAAGCCAAGGGAGTTTTTATACCAGGAGGTGGTCTAGCCTCCAGACTTTTCTCTGAATGGTAAGTGACTGAAAACATGCCTTATTTTTAATTATTTTAAGTTTTCTTACTGATCAAAGTCATAAATATATCATTAAAATTGATTCCATAATAGAGAAACTTGTAGTATGATGGCTTGTCAAATGTTGAATTTTATACTAGGCTGTCTATCTGTCTGTTAAAAAGTTTCTCCACAGTCCAGTGCAACCTCTATCTGCAGGTTAAAGGGTGCTGTTGCACTACTCCACATACTATTTAACAAATCTGAAAAGATACTATACCTGTGCTTGTTCGAGATGAAGTGCAGAAATAAAGGAACTTCTGTCCTGGCTTTTCAAGAAGAATAAGCAGTAGCTGGCAGGGTTCAGTCAAAATGCTTTCTATGATAGTTAGTTTAGGTGGAGTTTTATGGCGAAGTTTCCAACCTATTAGTTCAAATAGAGCCGGCCACAGCCTTTTTTCCAGTTGTGGCTCACTGGCTTGTTTTCCCTACCCCCTTTCTTATGTGGAGCATCATGCACAGTGGCTTTCTATGAAATCCTACTGCATGGTCAATTGGTTAGAGCATCTGGGGAGGTTGGGACAAGTCCTGGCCAGGGCATACAGAAGACTTTAAAATGGAACATACTGCCATTGTGCTTGGTACTCGGCATAAACAATGGAGTAGGTAAAACAAGTCAGTCACCAGAAAAAATATCAGCTGTTGGCTCAACTTAAATCAGTTGGTTGGAAACTGGGCAGTAAAATTCTATGTAACTAATTAACCTATGACACTGGTTGTCATTAAGTGTGATGCTCTGCATTTGCAATGGAGAAGGGAGAATAGTCCAGTGCCCCACAACTGGAAAAAAGGCAGTGGGTCCTAGATTGAACCAAAAAGCTGTAAGTTGAGTTGTACACCTCTATCTTAATCAAATCAAATCCAGTGCAATTGCTCTGAGGTAGAATCACAATTACAAAACACCAATCATCCAACTTACCCATGGGTGAAACAAAATCAGGAATTTCAGAAACTCCTTTCAGAGAATGTTTGGTGTTTGGATGAAATAAGAGCAGTTAGAATGGAAATTTGATTTGCTTGCTGGGAAAGAAACTTTTTCCATCCTTGTCATTATGGCAGAGGGTTAAGGCTGTACAGGTTTTTTTTCTTTTTTTTTTTTATCATAAACCCTGTTGTAAGTAGAGTAGAACATTTTCCAGTAAAAAAAAAAACCAAGATACATATGAATATTCATTATTATTCTGAATGATGTTTCACAATAACTCAAAAGTCTTTAGTGGAAAAATTCCCTTTTAGGCTGGTTTTAGGGGATTCTTAACAACTGTATGTAATCCATGCAACCTGATATGCAGACTTTTTGCCTATATGCATGACTATTTACAAATCTTCAGGAAAAATGTCTGAAGAGTTAAAAAAACAGATTTAGCTAACAAAGCTGACAAGTTGTTACAATTTAGAGTGCATAAAATAATGCATGTCACCTTTCCTAGTTATTCTTCAAATGTGAGGTGAAATTATTAAAGTTTAAAAAAATGCTCCACATTTCAATAGTTATTAACAAAGTGTGTAGTCGCTGTCTTGTAAGCTGAGTTGGTCCTTGGGGATGTAGAACTCCTTCGGGAGTATTGTTTGGTTTTCACTCATGACTCATTGCCAGAGAGTCACGGGACTTTTGAAAAAAAAGTTTCGAAAAAAATGTCTATCAGAATTTAGTGTATTGTGATGTTCCACTTCATAATTTGCAACAAACATGTAATAAGTGGATACTATTATCTTGTATAAATTTTGCAATTTGCCAGCCTTGAATTTTGAAGTTCGATTTTGCACACTTAAGGTAGCGGGCCACTAATTATAAGTCCCATTGACTTACACACTAAATTGAGCTACTTCCATGCCCCCTAGCTCCCAGTAGAAGTTTTCAACCAGGACATGTCACCCCTCTGATCAAAGCCCACAATCTCAGCTTTCATGGCACTTTCAAATTTCCATACCATGACCATTGAAATTTTGAGCTAGAGAGCCTTGAATGATAGGGATGTGTTTCCCGCAATAATAGCTACTCAAAAACTGCATTTCACAGAGCGGAGTAATACAATAAAAAAAATGGCACTAAAATTGGTCAGATTGCCTTGAATTTTGCACAGTATGTATTTCAACTCATTGTCTACAAAATCCAAATGCAAAAATAATCATATTTTGTAAGTAACACAGTCAGAAACAACATCCCATAATTTTTTTATGGCGCTTTGTCTGTCAGTACACATTTTCCCGGACATGAGTATTGGAGTTATTGGTCCACTACCTTAAGGCAGTGGCTGAGCTGGATTTTTCCATCAAAAATTTGCACAGGTAATCCCTAGAGTATCCTCACAAAGAATATAAACCCATCATTTCATTTGACAGTCTTCTCTGGGCAGTAAGTCTTAGCAAAACTATCCCCCTGATAGGGCAAAATTTGCCGGCAACCTAAAATGCACTTTAATGTACTGGTTAATCCTCTAAAGAGTTGCTTACTCATCATTTCTGATCTGTACCAAGACAGTATTGTAATCTCAGCATCTCTGCATATGAGGGTACTCTCAACTTCACTTTTTGGTGCTTCTCACACTTTCACAGACTTGTTTCTGTATGCTGATGTACTGTACATGCTTGCACCATCAACTCTGTGGATAAGAAAATAAAGGTTGGATTTAGCAGCTTAATTTTCACACCCTTACTACATTATCATAAACATCTGCTTCATTTAACAACAGGCAATGTGGTTTCTTATAAATTCTGAAGAAATTTAGCTTATACTATCATGTGCAACATCTTAATCAACCCAAGCAAGCACATGGGAACAGGTGGCATAGAACACCTCGGTACAAAAACACAAAATTTGGAAGCTACAGGACTGTATGGTTGCTACATATGACTACAGTAAAAGGGGTTTCTCTGCAGCCATCATGCTGTAAAAAGCCAGCTTAGAAGGTCTCTACTTCCTCTTGCACTTAACAAAACAGGGAGCAGGTATCAATGGAATAGAATTTACTTCATGTGGGTTTAAGAGTCAACAGTTTGCAATATGCCTACCTTGGCAAACTTCCTCCACCCCTAGCATGAAGACATCAGGTATTTCAGTTGTCTGACTGTTGCTCACCCTGCTTCCACTGTGATCTAGTTAGGCTGCCCTGTCTACAGTTGCCTATATACCAAGCCCTTAAGGCCTAAAATGGAAGAACAAAATAAAAGAGACATGGCATTAAAAATAAAAGAAGTTAGGGAAGTTCCTAGGCTAAATTTAAGGGTGTAGAGCTAACAATTCGCTCTGATCTGTGCTGCATTTTACAGGCAAAACACCTTCCCTCCTCCACCACCATAGGTCCTAATAGTAGTAGGCCTACTTATATACAGCCAAGGCTACCCAGGCACCAATTTGATGCTCCCTAATTCTACCTCTTTTGATACAAGCATCTTTTTTATTCTTCAAGTTATCCTGTTTTGCCACAGGTCCTAGTAGAAATTTCAGTTGGTTGCAGGTAATAATTATTAACTCACTTTTTTAAGTTTATGGCATACCTACACTGTAACTCAGCATTCCTGGACACTTCGCTCAACAGGTGCACACAGTTTAACTGCTTTGAGTCCAGTCATTTCACAACCCAGCATGTGTTTTATATACAGAACCACTGTACAAAGTCCACTGTACAAAAGCTGCTTGTGGCTGGCTGTTTCTTAGGTACATACCAAATGCACTGAGGCAAGCTACGGATCCCTCAGGATGACATAAATACTTCACTTTTATCATGCTGTGATCTACCCAGAGGATCATGAGCTTCCTAAGTTTTCTATTTTGACGAAATTTCAATGAATTCTGCTTAAATTGTCAACTTTAACAAGAAAACTGATAATTTGGCCAAAAGTGCCACTTTTGGCCCTAAAAATCACTCAAGCATGACATTGTTCCTCGTCAGCATGTATTTCTATTTTGATGACCACAAGCAAACATTTAAGACCAATTTTGGGTCTCTAGCTATAAAATTTAAAAATTTCATAACTTGCCTTAAGGTAGCGGGCCACTAATTATAAGTCCCATTGACTTACACACTAAATTGGGCTACTTCCATGCCCCCTAGCTCCCAGTAGAAGTTTTCTACCAGGACATGTCACCCCTCTGATCGAAGCCCACAATCTC
Source organism: Holothuria scabra (assembly GCA_037179385.1). NCBI lineage: Eukaryota > Metazoa > Echinodermata > Holothuroidea > Aspidochirotida > Holothuriidae > Holothuria > Holothuria scabra. The sequence continues at coordinate 4,431,967 of CM074182.1, read as the reverse complement.
AGCCCCCATGGCACTTTCAAATTTCCATACCAGGACCATTGAAATTTTGAGCTAGAGAGCCTTGAATGATAGGGATGTGTTTCCCGCCATAATAGCTACTCAAAAACTGCATTTCACAGAGCGGAGTAAAACAATAAAAAAATGGCACTAAAATTGTTCAGATTACCTTGAATTTTGCACAGTATGTATTTCAACTCATTGTCTACAAAATCCAAATGCAAAAATGATCATATTTTGTAAGTGACACAGTCAGAAACAACATCCCATAGTTTTTTTTATGGCGCATTGTCTGTCAGTACACATTTTCCCGGACATGAGTATTTGAGTTAGTGGTCCACTACCTTAAACAAAGAATGGGAACTGGGGTAAACTTATTAAAGTTTAATGAAACAGCACACCTACCAAACTCTTTAATTTTCTGAGGAGTGTGATTTGTAGCACACCTGGAAAGTCTAAAACTTTAGGCCAGAATTTGTTAAGAAATCACTAATGAACTTGATCTTAAGACCTGTCAGGATGATAGGCATTGCCATATGGACCTCTGGGCATGAGGATAGCTCTCCTTACAAATGTTAAATACATTTTACCTCAGTCTGGCAGAAAATTGAACAGTTAGTTGCCCAGGGGGCCAGGTTTGGATCTGGGCAACAATCACTGCTCTCCTGTGTAGCCATTCTGGTAGGCTTTAACTAAATATACTATAAATCTAACAGTCTGGGGAAGTGGGTCATAATTAGGGGCCACCAACATCAATCTTTTTTATTCTTCTTTGTTTACAAACTTTATATGTAACTCTTAAATCTTCATTGGATTAAAAGAGGATTTTAAGGTTAAGACTGTTGGCCTTCTAATCCTAATCCTGTTGGCCTAAATCTAACCCATCACTTGCTCAGATTTGTCCATATCAGGGATGAAATGACCAGGTCTGCATTTGAAAATTGTTTCACCCAAGAGGTTCTACTTGCAAAGCAATTCCAATGCATCCTAGCAAGGCGTTGTGGATAAATACTTTTTAGGCCCTGCCTAATATCTAACTATTCAGCAAAATTTTAAAAATTGCTGTATTTTGTAAGCATTCCTCTCAGCTTTCTCATCTCTTAGTAAATTTTATTTGCCTACATTTATTTCTTTAGAACAATGAGCCAAATGTAATATAGCCCATTTGAAATAAAATGTTGATGTCAAAGGTTGCAAATCAAGACTGGGTCATCGCTAATAAATACAAATGTGAATGAGCAATTACTTCTCTTTAATTTTACTTCCTGTTTTTTCCTTGAGTAGCAAGTTTGCTGCACAATGTATAGTTGTTTGTCATCTCCTTGAATTTTATTTGCTGCCCTCAAGGGGAAAAGGTCACATGACATTTACATGAAACAATATGTATTAAATGTGTTTACATTTTTATTGCTCAGGATTTAAGTAAACAGAAGTGATATTTCCTAATAATCTTTGATTAATTAATGATTCATTTATCATTCAAGTTTTGAACTGTGCTCCACTTAAACTAAGAACTAAACCTTTCTTAGATATCTGTAGGAATGTTACAGGTGTGTCACCCACATGACACTCATCACTCATTCTAGATTAATATCAGTCTCATTGTAATCTTTATCAATAAAATAAATGTTTTAACACGTCATGTCTCCTGGTGGGCTCGTCATGTCATGAAAGATAAATCCCTTGTATAGCATAATTCATGCTTAACCACATGTGACTTTCAGTTGGCAGTTTAAAGGGCAAAACAGTTGCCCCAAACTTGTTTTGAAGCTAATGCCAAATCTCAATTATTTTTTTTGGTTATTTCTCTTTTAAGTGTCTTTCATGGTATTTCAAGTCTTGTATTGCATATTGAAGGTAAACCAAGCGGTAACCTCTTGTAAATTTCACAATTGCGGAAGAAAAATATTGTCATATTCACAAAGCCATTCATGAAAAAGTATTGTCTACTATGTTAATTCAAGTTGGGATGACTGCATTCTCCCTTTAACTCTTTGTATTTAGGCTAACAATTACAAATTATATTAAAAACTGAGTTATGAGTGTAATAACTTATCCTTACTCTACTGGAAAGTAATCAGAACTTCGTATGAACCCTCCAGGCTTCATGAAATTTGGCAGAAATCCAACAAAGCAATTGGTTAAACATTACATGTGTGTGACCTTCTGTAGGTTTATATGCTAAAAGTGACCTTAGTTTCTCATACTGTAAATATTAATTTTATGTATTTGGTTTGTTGGTTTTGGTTTAATCTTATGACCTCATGGCCTTTTGTTCAGTTGAAGGTCATTGGTTGTTTTGCCTACTCCATTGCTTACAAGGAGCACCACATACAAGAAAGTAGGTCCTGTTTTAAAGTCTTTGGTGTGACTTAGTCTGGCAATGGAACCCAAGGATGTGCTATCAGTAGAGCAAACAGCAAGTTGTGAAGTATTTCTAGATGAAATCACAAAGTAGGTAGACCTTACTTAGGGTACTGTAAGGTGAAGCATTGTTTCCGCTAAGAGGTTATACGTTGGATCAATACACTCAGTATGAGAAAATTTGACTCATTGGAAATTTCAGTTTTTGGGAACTGTACATTCATCCAATGTGGAAAAAATTAAACCCTACTTTTCATTTTTTCCTAAAAATTTTAGTGCGTAGCATCAAAAATTGGGTCATATCAGCTAAGTGTAAACACCAGGGTGAATTGTCTGTCCCTGTTTTCAAACACTTTGGCCATTTACAATTGCTGGTCAATGCTTGTGAAATTTGCATTGAAGGTACCACCTGATGATGGTCACAAATCTTGTGCTTGTCTATATCATTGAACAAACAGTGGCCAAATTTGGTCATTTGGTAATTCTATTCATTTCAAGTATGAATTCCTTGGATTATTTGGTCATATTAAACGGTACTTGGTTCAAATTAGCTTTATCTGGAGGGGCGTGGTCTTTAAATTCAATGAACAGCCCCAAGACAAAAGTTTACCAGAGGCTTCACTTTAGTACTTCAGTTGGATTGCTACTTCAAGTTTATAGATGAGATTTAATGACACACCAGCATGAGTGTATTATATAGTGTCAGCTAGTTCAAAGCATTACTAGTATCTCTTGTAGTTGTCAGTATCCTTTTTGTTTACAATTCTTGCACCATAATGGCAGATGTTCCTAAAAGTATGGACGTAATACTGAATCTGGAACTTCCATGTATAAAGCAAACTAATTCTACAGAAATGCTAGTATCTGTTACACAGCTCCCTTTGCTGTGTGAGGACATTGCATACAGACGGATCATCCCAGGAAGATCCTATGTTTGGCTTATCATCTCTTGTTTTCATGGTGTAGCTGAAGCAGATGTCTTGAAAAGTGTTGGAGGTTTTGAGCTTTGCTCAGTAATCAAACTGTTTGGAATTATATTTCTGTTTAAAGAGTAAATGATATTGTGCAGGGTGTGACTTCTGTACAGACATCTTAAGACTTATCAATATGATTGTCTACTATGGTATTGTACATAAAAGTAAGTTTGTAATATTTCCCAAAGTGTGTAGTAATTTCCAGAGAGTGCAAATTTTAGTCAAATGCAATAAATAGAATGAAAAACTTTGATATTGTTCTTCCAGTAGTATCAGCATCTGGGTGGCATGTTGCCAAAACACCCTTATGTTTTGACCCTGATTTGGTTTATGGAAAGACTTTATATCAATACATTATCTCATTATGGCTTGTCAAAGTACATTTAGTAGTTTTCTTAGAAATGTATGTATATTTTGTTTCATTTTCCAGTTGTAAGGAGGAGATACCACTGACCATTCTCCTGGTCTTTTGTTCAGAGGGAGACAATATACCAGATGCTTTAAACTTAGTTCATCACCTCAACTTGTGGTTGGCCTTAGCAGAGGTATTTTTAGAACCTTATAATTTATTTTTTTGCTTTTCATGTCAGCATTTTTTCTCATTATGGGAATCAGGATCTCTTTTTCAAAAACTGTCTTTTTACTGTTGCAGGTCTCAAAGCGCTAGTTTAATCTCAAAGCCTAACTTTGTTTCCCAGATGTTTTGCAAGGGCTATGACAAGGCTGGCTTACAATAAGCATAAAAAGACTTCAGCAAAGAATCATTTCCAGTACCAAATGTGTAACACTGATCATGCTGAATTCAGCAGGTAGCTCTCTAATTTTGCCGCTCAGTGATTAGTACCATCCTAATTGACCACCACCACAATCTGCCAGGGCTGAAGGACTGGAGTCCAGACTTGACCCTGAGTCCGGAGTTAGTCCACTTTTTCTTTTACTTGGACTTGGACTCAGAATCTCTGTACTTGGACTTGGATTTGAGAATACTTGACTCAGACTTGGACTTGGAATAGATCCCCTTGGACTCAGACTCTGACTTGACTCCATGGACTTGGACTAGGACTCAAGCTTGTTGCATGAACTCAATTACAGCCCTGCAGTCTACACTGTGAGCTAAGAATCATACTGGGGTAATCATGAGTGAATCACTTAACAAACTTTGTATTAAACCATAGAATAATGAAAACATCTATAAAAATCAATGAAACTTGACAGTAGTATTTAGTAACATGTCCTCCTCTTTGTGCTATATTTTGGTGTTGTTAGGATTGAGTAATCTGTAGAAAATGCATCTTGAAATAAAGGTGGCAGTACAAGTAGCAAAGCTTTTGAAGTTATCTTGAGTCAATCACTTCATAAAACAAACAAATAAAATCCCATTAATTACCTCATTTAGGGTGAATTTTTCTAATAATGGTACAGAATTATTCTTTTTCCTATCAGAATTCTTATTTAGAACTCCATAAAAGACATTCTAATCATCATTTTGAGTGATTTTTGCAAATTTCTGGTTCATACTTTCACCAAAACTTAAAAATCTTGCCATGATTATTATTTCTGCTTTAAACATAAAAAATATGGTGACAAATAATTGTTTTTTTTTTTTTTTTGGGGGGGGGGAGATACAAGTTTGACATTGATAATATCACAATAATTGAATTCTATTTTGTTTTCCAGGACAAAGGAAATCAGCAAGGTCAGTCAAGAGTCTGGAAATTTCCTAGCTCCTGGAGTCATCTGTTTGGTCGAGAGGTAGACCCAACTCTGTACTGACAAAGAGCAGAAACTAAAGAAGAGTTTTGTTACGTGCTGGCAAGAGCCCATTTCGTGGCTGCTTTTCAAGTTTGGTACCTGTTGTAGAAGGTGTATCACAAGAACCCTGGATAAGGTCAAGTTTGATCAAGTATTGTATCTGTGCATTCATTGATGAATCTACTCAGGCCTGTGTAGCTATCAGGATTCAACTTTTTTTTCTTCTACAAAGTTTTCAAACAATCTAAGGGAAGGATCATGCTCCAGTGTTAGAATAAATGTTAGCTCAGAGTGCGCGTATTAGGATTACATGTGCTGATGCCCATTAGCCCGACAGGCAGACATGAATCTTATCTTGACTCCTGAAAACTTGTATTGTTTAAAGTCACCCATACTTACACACTGGAAAGCTGCACTTGGCTAAGAGGAGGCCTCCTCCAACAAATGTATAAGGTGTCTGGATTTTTTTACCCGAGTTGCCATTGACAGATTGGGTTAGAGTAGGTTATGGGAAATAACTGGCATAGGGATGTCATAACACAGGGAAGTAGTCCCAGCATGTACCCATGAACATGGCATATGCTCTACTTTAATCCTTTTGCAGAATCATGTACAATGTTGGTGGTAGAAGCTCCACACCAGTAAAACAAAGTGTACGTAGCATAGAGTACAGAATTTAATTATGAAAAAATCTTAACACTGTCAAGATCAAATTAAGCTGAAGTTATGAAAATTTGGCTATACTTAAGTTTTGTAATCATGAAAAGCTTCATATTTTTGACAGTGTGGCAGCTTCAGTGTGTATTGAAGTCATCATGTTAGTCTTCGATGTATAAACTATTTTTTATCTGGACTGTTTTGTATATAGTTGTATATGACGTACAGTGCAGAATAAAGTACTGTTGTTTGTATTATATCAATTAAATCTGTTTTTGTGCTCAGAAGTTTTGTTTTGTAAATATTTTCATGTATATGGATAAAAGTCAACTGACCAAACGAGCCACAAGGAAAAGAACAAAATGAGGCTTAAGCAAGATGATGGCTGTGCTATGTCTGTTTGCATAATTTGATGACTTATCTGCTCCATTTGAGACAAAATCCAAACATGACTGAAGAAAAATGTTACTAAAAGACTGCTTCACTCTGATTATCAATTATGGCTGAAGCTTGCATTCCTTTTGAAAATTCCCTAAAGTTTGTCTCATAAATTTTTGTCAGGAAACCACTTGTGCAAGTCCATGTACAGTAGGATACAGGGGCAATGCAATACATACAGAATGTCAGTAGAGGATACTTTGTCTATGGACGAATCCTATAAGCGCTTGTGTTTAGCCACTGTAGGCTGTCATTAGTGGTGTCCATCAGCCTTAAATCATCTTCATTTATTGTCTACATTAACTTCAAACTCTCATATTCATGTAATTGAAGAAATTAGGATACAATTTATAGTGCCCAACCATCCATGATACAGGTAAGCAAGGGAATTGAAAGATTAAAAGTTGGTACACCCCAGTTATGGCTGACTAAAATCAGCCATCACTTGTTCTCCAGATTCATCTTTATGTAAGAAGTCTATGGTCTTACTTCAGTTTTTCTTCTACATACATCTGATTGCAAACAGATAAGATCTTGGCTCATGCACAGTATTGGAAGAATGGGTAAGAGGGGTGGATCTGATGGAGATAGGAGCATGGGGGTGGAGTGAATGGGAAGGTTTGAGGGATGTAAAGGTTGGATATTACGAGGATAAACAGAACTAAATAATGTAACCTTCATCATGCTGGCTGTAACATAATGTTGACTTGATCATGGAGGCAAAAAAAAAATCTGCCAAATTTTGCGATTTTCTCAGTTAGTTAGTCAGTGTTTTATGGCCCAGTTTCCAACCTATTGGTTCAAGCCGAGCTGACCACAGCCTTTTTCCAGTTGGGGCTCACTGGCTTGTTTTCCCTACTCCATTGCTTATGCAGAGCATCACGCACAATATCATTTAGAGTCTTTGGTATGACATGACCTGGGAATCGAACCCTGGTCTTCCTCATGAGAGGTGGAGGATGCTCTACTGTGAGACCAAACACGCATCAAGTTTCTCAAAAACGAAATGTCATTCTCCACATTGATATTAGCACACTGGTTTCTATTAACCTTTTTGGATCTCCCCTAATTTGTTGCTCTGTCTCCTGTTGCCCTATGACCTACTGTAGAGAGAATGTACTGTTATGAATATTTTTGGTATTATAATATGGCATCTATTTTTAAATGTGTCCATAAGAAACTTCCAAAGTACCCCCCGTGGTGTTTGCTAGTACCAGGTTAGGAGCCATGAGTGAGATTCACTAACATTTGCATAAGAAGTCGTTTTCATCAGAATACTTGCAAATTGAGCAAGAACATTTGTAAGTACTATTCACAAAAGCAACCTTTGGAGCTCATAAAGATGTGCAATGCAAGTGCAATTAATAGGCACAAGCCAATAGTGTGAGGGAATGCTGCATGTGATGATGCATTTTAAGCCAATCACATTGTCTCTAATTGTTACAATATGGAAAGTAATTGCTTCTGTAATTACAGCTGCTGATCATCATGGGAACAGCTCTGTGCATCTCCCATTTACATGTCTTGTCATAGTTTATTGAACTTTCGACTAGTTTAAAGCTTGTATTAAAGGCATACTCCAGAGACAAAATTCATTAACTTAAAAAAATGCAGAAAAATTTTCTCTTGCAGGCATTGATAACTGCATCTCAGTAGCATGTAATGTTTAGAAGATACAAGTTTTTAAAGTAATGTAATTTTTTCTTGGTGCATCATGGGAAATCTGTGATGCCATTGCAACACATTAATTTGACATTGCATTCAAGTTACGTATTACTTTGATGCCAATGCAGGCAATATTAAGCAACATTGCTTGTTGTACTCCGCCTGTGGTGAAGGGTAATGCTAGATCTAAAGGAAATGTTATTCAAACATTCCAACAGTATCAAATTTCAAGGACAAACAGGACATTCAGTTGTAAAGAAAAACAAAAGGAATATGAGGCAATGTGCCCACATTACATATCATTATGCGGCTTTGTTGGAAAACAAGAAGAAATTTATAACAAAATAATCACGCTTTAAAGTGAGATATGTTGAATTAGAAAAATGCAATTGACACAGAGTTTGAAGGACAAGGTGTGGAATAATTTAGGTTTTCTCACAAGATCCAGATGAAAAGCCACCAGAACACAAAATAATTTATGAGCTTTCACCTTTGTGAATATCAACTGAGAGACATAGATTGCTTAAGAAAGCTATTGTTTGTAAGAAGTCTTTGTGAACTCGGTGCCATGGGGTTTTAGAAGTTTTGCAGCTTTAACTCTGACTGGTCAAATCAGAATTTTACTTAGGATGAAAATCTTTTCTTTGCAAAAATTATATCTCTAGACATGATTGGTAAAAACTTTTCTGGTTCAGATTTTTCATGGTGAAGGAATCCTATTATTTTTGGTGAAGGTCAGCCAGGTTAGGAAGAGGGCAAATGTCAGGTCACCAAAGTTTAAATGTCATATGAGATCATCAGGGCTTAAAAGCATTGGTAACTTTACAAGATACCTTCAAGTAGGAAAGTTGCAAGAGTTTCATATTTGGTATTTGGATGCAGTACAGATCTCTGTGCATGTTTCTATGTACATAAAAAGCACAGTATTGTTAAGGTTGTGTGACATGAAAATGACAAAATCAGGTATTTTATTTAACAAGCTTTAAGAACCAAGAAAATAGCTGCAATTTCCATCAAAATGCATCAAAATTGACCATTTTAAAGTGCAAATTCAGATTTGGATGTAATCATTAATAAATATGAGCTCAATATGCAAATCTTGTGATGTCATGAGAGGGACATGCCATAAATGGCTAATGTTTTCCTTTGTTTTAAATCTTCATTTCAGGGAAAGTTGTAACATTAGATTGTGTCCTTGAAAATCGTCAGTATCAATTAGAAAAGCATAAACTCTAACAAGTAATCAAGAGAGATAGGGTTAACAAAGAATTGTCAATATCTGTGAAGCACTCCATATCATTATTTCTGCATAAGCAACAAGTTGCTACAGAAAAAACTTTGAAGAGGTATATCTTGAGAAGTGTAAAAAATATTGAAATAATTCTAAAGGATCATTACCTAGAAAAGTTCACTTCCTTACTGACAAGTGAAAGTCAGGTCATTTTGCTGCCATGTCACACTAATTGTTTTTTGGGGGGGAGGTCAGAAGTCATTTGGGGTCACCAGCTATCAATAGATAGAATTTTCCAAGAAAATGAAAGATAGTCTTCTGAGATCGCCAGAGGTCAAAGAGCAAAATTTCCTTGGCAAACTTCCATTTTGGCAAAGAATCACTTAAGTCTTTTGTCTTTCTGGTTTTTCAGTTGCAGTCAGTGGTCCCTGGTTTTCTTCCCTATTCCATTGCTTCTGCAGGGCAATGGCTGTAGGTCCCATTTTCAGAAATGTATGAAAGTCTATTAAACGTGGCATGGGCCTGGTTTGCTGTTTATTTGGTTTTATCTAAATATAACTACATGAGACAAAAAACAATAACAGACAAAAAGTGGGGAAATATAATTCAGCAGATCTATTAAAAACAATAGCCACTAGGTATTCAAAAAAGAAAACAAATTCACATGTGAAATATGCTACTCACAGATTAATATATTTGGATAATAATTGAAAACTTACTACACCATGCACACACAAAAACTATATTTTGAAACAACGACAATAAATTATGAAACACTGAGATCATGGAAACTAAGAAAATAGGTGCTCACAACTTTTTTTGTACACTGTAAAGATTTTTTATCAACAATAGCTGTTATTCACTGCAGCCAGACAATTACATATAAAATTACATCACCATCTTAAAATTAGTGAGAAAAATAATTGTAAATTCTCTCACAATAAATCCAGTTCTAATATTAACAAGCCAAAGCTTCTTCATAGTACTGGAAAATTCAAAAATACAAGCACATGCAAAAAAACAAAGAAAAGATGACTCAAAAAATTGACTCAATAATTTGAAGATAAATTGAAGTATTTGCTCTCTAAATTTGACCTTACACATAGGCAACTTTGGTTTTGCATGAAAACAGATGAAAAAGAGGTATATATGGATAAACACTTAACTGATAAAACAAAGTGCAATTGTCATTTGTGCTGTCATTATTAATGCGATGATGTCGCAGTTAACACAAATGATGACCTCATATTATTTTTGTCATCACTAAACCCTTCCTTTCTTAGTCACCTACACACAAGGTTTTGCAATCCACAAAGAATCATACATTTTTACACTTTAATATAGATCAAGTACCAATTGTTCTTTTTTAGACAAACTTAGTGAACACACACTTGCACAAACACAAGGCTGTAAAATTATTAACAGGAGGGAAGGCATGATCTAACCAGATACAGTGGTATAGTAACCTAGGGGGCACTGACTTTTTACAAGAAGGCATCAGGCATGACTACTCATTTGAAAAATACAACCTTCATTTTCTTGGTCTTTTATACCCTTGCCATGTTTTCCTTTTATCAAAAATACCCTTGGTACATACATTCTTGGTCAGGCCTGATTTGTCCTTGTCAATGACGAGTGTTTCTCCCCCCTCCCCCCCCCCAATTCAAAGTGCAGCATTAAAACTATATCATGCATTTCTGTTCAGATACCTCCCAAGTCTGCTAGGGAAGTACCCAATTTTTAATCATAATTATTGCAGAGAAGGAAAGAGTCCAATAATTCACATGACAACTTTGATCTGTATTCTTCCTCTTATTCTTCCTTCCCCCATAACCCCTCCCCCTCCTCATCTCATAATTTTTTTTTTTATGTCACTTGCAATTTAATTTATCTACAGCTAGTGACCACAGACTGCCACAACTCTTAAATCCTAGATTTGTATTCTCTCAGACCATTACAACCAAGAGAACTTGGTCAATCTGTTGCCTCCTTACAAATGAAAAGTTTTAACAAGAAAATTCTCTCCTTTTTACAACACATCCTACAGCATTTGACCAAATGCTACCAACAATTTGTCACTTACTATTTCAGGCTAAATTAGAACCAATTATAATAATTTTTTTTGCATGTCTATTTCAGATGTTGAGAAAGTTGATACCTAGGGGAAAGCAAGATAAATGTTTCTATTAGAACAACTTTTACAATTAGCTAGAGTTGCTATGTCAACAAAGAAATGTATCTTTGACAGGACTATATGAGAATGTTCAAAAACTAGCACTCAAGTAAGCGGCTGCCATCACTGCACCACAGATGTTCATTTTAATTTTAATTTTAATGCCCGTATAAAATAAATTTTGTAAGTATGCATCTTTAACTTGTCACAAGATGGCACAAAATTTTTACTTTTCATTCAGTATTTTTAACAACAAACATCAAATAAATAAGAATGAGTCAAAATATGTCGGCTTACTTCCTTTAACCAAAACTAATTCCTCTTTTACTTCATGATGTTGCATCAAATTGCACTAACTAGCTAGACCCTTACCTTACTAACCAGTTTCTCAAGTATGCTATTAAGTTGCCTTTCCCTTAAACCCACCAACCCCATAAAAAAACTTAAAACAAATTCTGTAGGCCAGCCACAAGGTAGGAATGTAACGATACTCAGAAGACACAAATATCTTCAGTTAGTCCTAAATATGCAAAAAGAACAGATGACAGGCATAATTTGTAATGGAAATGAAAGGACCATCCCATCCCTTGAGCAATTCAGTGTAAGGACTAGTCAAGCAATTTTGCACAGGGAGGAAAACAATATAATGGCTAAGAAAAGCCTATTTTCCCCAAAATGTCATATACTGAAGTAAGTTAAGCCCACTGAATAGAGTAGTAATTTACATGGATTAATAATATTCTCATAAAGAGATTAAATTCACTTGCAAGCTAATGCCACATAAATTCTATGACTTAATTTAGCCCATGCAAGATAAATTTGCTCTTTTTTTTTTAAATGGTTATTTATACATACATTACATAAACACTAGTTTGTTAAGAAAACAAAATAACCCCACAAGGGGTACCACCAAAATTTAAGCTGAGCAAATATTTCCAAAATACATTTTTATCCTCAGTCTGGAAAATGCATACTTGCAAAATTGAACAGAAAAATTGTCTGTTTGCCAGCAAGGAGAGGAGCCACCAAATGATTTCTAAATTCTATAATATTGAATATTTATCAACATTTCGATGTTACAAGTTTCTCTTCAAAGTTTCCCAGCTTCTTGGTAGTTCAACAGGACCCCCTATACATACGTGCATCCAGGGTCCTTCAATGCATACTGTTTCTTTCAGCATCCACGCAGAATGTCATTTTCTGCACATATCATCTACATTTGAGCAATCCTTTTCTTTAAATCTTCCAATTCAGTCCTAATGCCAGCTGGCAAATCATCATTGATCTGTTCCTCAAAGTACTTCTGAATTTCATGCACCTCTTGTTCCCAGAATGCTTTAGGAAGGTTAAACAGTGCATCCATATCAACCTTTTCTGTCAAGCCTTCCAGATTGATGGTATCTTTTTTAGGAATCAATCCAACAGGACTGCTTTCAGCAATGTCGTCATTGTTACATCTACGGAAAATCCACTCCAGTACTCGACTGTTTTCTCCAAATCCTGGCCACAAGAACTTCCCTTCTGGGCTTTTCCTAAACCAGTTCACGTGGAAAATCTTTGGGAGGACATAGTCTTTGTTCTGCTGGAAACTCAGCCAATGTTGAAGATAGTAACCGATATTGTAACCAAAGAATGGACGCATTGCAAACGGGTCATTCATCACAACTTTTCCTGTAGGAAGATAAAAAAATGAACTTAACTTAGATTGAAATCAGTAAGCTGTGGAGGACAAAACTGTAAACCTTAGCAAAACCAACAAAATGAGAGTAGAAACAACACTTTTAAATAGCCCACAAGTTTAATAACTGCATCATAGTGCCGTTAAAATGGACAAATCATCACAACAGTGAGAATACAACTGGAAGACCTAATCCGATTTCTGTTGTTTTTTATATTAAAGAACAAAGAACACGTCAGCGTGCAGTTTTATTTTTTCCCCATTGTGCATGGAGAATTGCAGATCTAAATATCCCAAATCTACATCTGTTGTTACACCCTAGGTAGCATGTACTGGAACTGACCTATGAAGGCACAATGCAGCTCACTAATCTGTTCATTGTTCTATGTACTACTGGAGTAAAAGCTAGGGTTACACTACAATGAATGCAGATTGGAATCAGATCCCATTTTTGTGAGTTTCTGTTAAAATCTATCCATCTTGGGCTGGAAGGAGCCACAAATAGCCAAACAGAGGTATATGAAAATTAAATGTTAACTTACTTTTTTGTGACATCTCAAGTGACAGACAGTTTTTATCCAACACATGCAGTTCGATAAAAGTTGTCCGTGGATGTGACTTTAGGAGATAATAAGTACACATTTAATTTTCACATTCCTGTGATAAAAATGATATATTTACACGTGGTGACAAATTCTGGAGTTTTTCTGACCAGAAATGCAGCAGATTTTAGTGAAAGCTCACAAAAATCTGATTGGAATCTGATCCAACTTCATTGTAGTGTGACTGCCAGTAAATAACATTGCTACAAAACAGGCATTTAGGCAAGTGGGGCAAAATTTGAATTATGAAGCAAGGGAGGCAAACTTTGCATTGCATTTGAAATTGCAAAGTTGATTCATAGCAGTAATAGGGATCTTTTGGACCATGATTTACAGTACTCCCTACAATATTGACCTCTCTGGTGCGAACAGGTAGATATGATGGGAATACATATCCTTAATCCCTCTCTTTTTAAAGGTGGGTGAGTTTTTGCATTTCAAAAAACAACAGTGAAACATCCCCACTTCCTGCTCTGCATATCATGGGTATACCAACATGAAGCATAAACAGCCTTTCCTGTAGAAACAATTGATAAGCAAACATATGTTGCAGATCCAACTTAATAGGCTTGGTCTCACGTACTCCGCAACACTCGGTGTTACCTCGTGTTTACAATCAGGCAGAACTGCAGGTTAACCCAGTGTTTTCCGCTCTGTGTTCTCACATACCCCGTGTTTCGTTGATTGAGTAGTGTTACCATAGTAACAAGGTCAAATATTTCACATACTGATTACTGTGAAATGTTAGAAAATACCTGTCATCAGCGCCATAAACACCTGTGACCTTGCTTGACTAAAACAAACACGGTGTTTAAATTGTTTAACCTTGCAATTTGAGGTGGATCAAAATTTAAACACTGACCCCACGTTAACCCACGTTCCCCATTACTCGAGTGAGAGGTAACACAGTGTTACCTAGAGTGAGGGGTACATGAGACCACAGTAATAAGGAACTCATCTGCTTAAAAATTCAGATCCTGTTTGTCTAATCATTTAAAATGTTTATCCCTTATCTAATCCAATTGAGATTGGTCTTGGATTTCCTGCAATAACCAGAAATACAATATTATCAACTGTGCACTGGGAGTTAATCTGTTGTGTAACCAACAGGACAGAAGTTCCTCCTTGGGCAGGGGTTCAGTGTACAGTAATTCTATCACTGACAGTGGTTTCTTACAACAAAGAAATGTTGCTGATGAATAGGATTTTACTTCACCCAAACTCCACTTTGTGATGTCTGGTCTGCATGTATTTTAGGGCTCAAAATAACTGATAGCACTGATGGCCATGGCTGACATGTTCTTTCTAATGGCTGTGATGCCCCGTAGCAAATTTCTATTGAAATAACATAGACCCTCGGCCATTTTTCTCATTTTGGCTGTGCCCTTTTAAAAGATCATTTTGAGCCCTGGTATGTGTTAACAGTAGAGTTCCTAATGTTTATAGTTAACTCTGTCTTCCCATTTCAGTTCAGTGAGAGCAGCAGATCATGATTTTACTGCCTCACAGCTGTTAATTAACTCAAAGAAAATTTGTTTTGCACTCTTATCAAAATTATTAACAATATGGGCATCTTTCCTGGTAAAATAATACTGGTATTCTATCTCTTTCTTTACAACAGAGCTTCCAACATTTCAAATTTCCAAATAGGTATGATCAGTTTGGAAGAGTGGGAATGGGCACAAAGTGCACAGTGAGCCCTGCCAAATGCATAAACATGATTGCAACTGCTAAAAGTGTAAGGTTTCCAGTTTTAAGACCAACTGCAAATTTTTCAAAACCCAAACTTGAAATTCAAGGATTCATGTTAAATACCAGACATTTCCTATTTTTCACACTGTAAAACTGGAGAGCTAATAATTTAATGCTTTGGAATTTTGAAGATGCTCAACAGAGCTTTAGCCTTAAATCAAAAGGCACTTCAAGCTTAAGTTCATAAACCCTAGAACTCTTTCATTTCTTAATGAGCATCATAAAAACGTCAAGCCTCGATGCATTGATTATTTACAACATATTGTCTACCTCAACAATTGCTTATCAAAAGTATCAAATTAATTCACCCTGATACAACAGCACTCTTTTGGTGCAGTACTTGCACAAAGACCATGCAAAGTTAGGATTCTTATTCTGCAGGATCTGGAAGCCAACTGACAAATGGAATAATTTGTTTAAGCTGTAAAGTCAACTTCATAATCTGGGGAGGGTGCAGAACCAACAAGCCAAAGTCTAAACTGCTACAAATTACTGTTTCTACAGTGGTAATGATTGTGTGTTATCTTGATTGTCACGGATAACATCTATTGATAGTACACTGTTCATTCTCAGTTGAACAGTTCCAAAGTTTTAAATCGAGTCCAATGAACAGAATTCATGTGGAGGAGTGAAGCTTGTCTATCTGCAACTGAAGAGGATTTTAAAGGAATGAGTGAAATCTGTGAAATCTGGCTGTTGTTTCAAAATAAGTTAGGGGCAACTGCTTTTGCCCTTAAATCTCACAATTTTTCTTCTTACTTCTCTTCCAATAAGGCAATTTCATGTGACATCACAAGATTGAGTTTGCCCGGATTTGAAGGGCAAAACATGCATGCGGTTAAAGTATTTTCAGCAAATGCACATGATATTCCCAGAGAAACTACTGGGATATATACTGCACACGTTGCAAGCCCTCTTACTGTTGATTACATAGATGCGTGACTGTCATATCATTCATATTTCGGAACTAAAATATTGCATATTCAAGGTAAACCAATCAGTAACTCCTAGTAAATTTGAGAAGAAACTCTCTCAAGATTTAGCCAATCATAAAAACAGGATAGTCCACTACACTTATTGAAGTTGGGTTGACTGCATTTTCCCTTTAACCACACACGTTTCATTTCAACAAAGATGAGAATAGACGAATCCGGACAGATGGTGATGGTCTGATTTTAGTTGGCCATTACTGGGGTCCATCACCTTTAATCTTTAATTTTCCTTCCTTACCTGTTCCATGGTTGTTTGTACACTAAAGTGTATCTTGATTTTCTCAACTTCACTGAATATGAGGATTTGAAATTCACGTAGACAGTAAATGAAGACGATTTTAGGCTGATGGACCCCACTTATGGCTATGGCTGCCTACAGTCACTAAAAACAAGCGCTAATCGGATTCGTCTATACTAACCTGAATGCTCTGCAGCTGCTGTTGATTCTGATTTCATCGCTGCTCCTGTAAACACACCATGCTGCCAATCAAAAGCCTCATATACCAATGGCACACCCTCAGGTCTCCTACCACCAAAAATAATGGCATCAATGGGGACACCTTCAGGGTCCTCCCAAGCAGGGTCCATTGTAGGGCACTGGCTGGCCGGGGCACAGAATCTAGAGTTGGCATGTGCTGATAATGCCTTCTTTCCATTAAATGTACTTTCTTTTGTCCAGTTTTCAATACCTTGGTAGGAACGAATACTAACATCCTGCAAAAAACGGTAAACAGATTACTGTTGAGATTGTGTATGCAGGCAGCACTTGTACTTGAGGTTATTTGTCATATTCAAAATATTTCAAGTTTTCCAGTTTTTCTTCACATATTAATGACAAATAGTTGGACTAAAACAATCCCCATATATCCTGCCTCAAGTAAATGCTTCAGGAGTTAAATTTCACAAAACAATTTGGATTTTAAAATTTTTTTGGCAGTCTGTGTTTTGATTTCACAAATGTAAAATGCCAGTAAAATAGTGAAAATTCAGGCTTTTAACACCTTGTTCCACCTACATCACATTTTCACAGCACACACAGTAGTACTTGCAACAAATAGGTCTTGCACTGAAGGATAAAAATATAACCTCTTTTAATCACAATGATCCAAACTTTCAAAACTAGTTCTTTCACAGCAGGCCTTGAATTTTGAGACATATTACTGTTATCATTTGCACACCTAGATGAAGAATGGGATCTATGATGATAACTATTAAATTTTAATAAAACAGCACACCTACCACACTCCTAAATTTCATAAGGAGTGCAATCTGTAACACACAGGTCTGTAAAATATAAAACTTAATATAAGGCCTGTCAATATTGAATGTCTCCCACCATTCAGGCTCCTTTAAAAAGGCAAAAAGTTTTCAAAAGGAACCAGCCTCCTCATCCAGGCTAAAAAAATCCTACACTGATGCACATCCCTGCCCCCTCCCCCCTCCCATTGATTACTATTCTCATCATTATTGGTCTGTATTAGAATAAAGCTTTAGCACTCCTTTATCATGTTTTTGTTTTCCTGAAATATAAAGAGTACCTTGGAAACTTCATCCTCCAACCCTTCCCAGTAGAAACTGCCATCGCTTGTTTCGGCTACATTGGTAAATATTGTGTTCTTTTGGATGGTATCCATAGCATTTGGATTTGTCTTATACGATGTGCCTGGCGCAACACCAAAGAATCCATACTCTGGGTTGATGGCACGAAGCCGTCCAGCTTTGTCAAATTTCATCCACGCAATGTCATCCCCGACGCATTCTGCTTTCCATCCTGGGATAGTGGGGTTCAGCATGGCTAGATTAGTTTTACCACAGGCACTTGGAAATGCTGCAGCAACATATTTTTTCTCTCCTTGAGGATTTGTTAGTCCAAGAATCTGAAAGTACAAGAAAAATTGTACTTAATCTCAAAATGAAAATGTTTATGACGAGTAATTTTTAGCAGCATAATGACAATCACTGGACAAAACACAGTTTTCACCTAAATCTTTCTTAATGCAGGGCATTACTGAATTAGTGCATGGTTTGAATCTACTGTAATGTCTTTAAATGGTGATTGTCCAATCAGAGTATTAGACCCCTCATTGAATTGCTTTTCCCCAAAACTTTGGTATGCAGCTGAAATAAGAAAGCCATATGCATACCTACCAACTTTTGATTTTCTAGAACTGGGACACCCACTGTGATCACTGTCCTGGAGGAAAGGGTACATGGGGAGGCAATGTCCTAAGGGAACTCTGCTCCTAGAAGGGGCACAGTCCCAAGGGATAACTGTATGACCAATGCCTTGACCTCACTGCATTATAGGTCTGTCATGTTTGACCCATCCTTAACTGGCTGGAAACTGGAAGAGATATATTGCACCTGATCTTAATAGCCAAATGGCTAATTCCCTTCATACTTAAAAACAGATGACTGTGTAAAACCTCAGTATGAGAAGTTAAATGCTATAAAATACTGAGCCTTACTGTGCACCATTCTTCACTTTATAGTTAAACAACATCCATTAACAAAAAACAATGTGTACCAAAACACTATCCCACAATCCCTTGCAATTGCAATTGGGAAAGCTCTCTTCTATTCCTTTTTAGTCTCAGAGAAGATACAGAACAAATGTCTAATACAGCAGTGTTTGAAATGGAAGTGTTCACAGCCATGTGCACTACTTTTAGTGGCTTAACCAGAGAGGGGAGGAGCAGGAGAAGCAAGGTTCCCCCAGTCGAATGCCTCCCCCCAAATTAAATTTGAAGGTAAAAAAAACAATAGGCAAAGTGAATTCAAGACAAAACTCAGCACACACCCCTTTAAAGTATGGATTTGAGTTCAAAAAAGACTACAGGTGCCATTTCTGGAAATCTGAGAGGCATTTTTAGCCAAAATTTCTTCTGTACATGGGGTCATTTCTGCTTACCTCAGCACTCAATGCTTTGCACCCATTAGTCCCAAAAATGAATTAACTGTCTGGCTATTCCACTATATTTTTTTGTTTGTTCAATGCATATGCATGCAAGTTGCAGTTTCAAATCTGCATGCAACATTCATTAATAAGTGTTCAAGAAAACAGAAAATTCAGTTAGTATTCAGTTAGCAGATCAAAATAGATCACAGTTCCATGTTGGAAATTGTGATCAATCATTCAAGGGTTAAAGTTGCAAGGGTGTAAGTTCCATTATGTTCCACCTTGAACCAAGCATTCAATTCAACTGCAGTTCTCTTCGAGGGGGAAAACAAATTGTCGGAGAGCAAGAAAAAAACCCAGATAACAATTGACAAAGTACTTACCAACATGTGTTCAGCCAACCAACCCTCATCTTTGGCAATTCTAGATGCTATCCTAAGTGCAAAGCACTTCTTACCAAGGAGAGAATTACCCCCGTAGCCACTTCCAAAGGAGCAGATCTCTCTGTTATCTGGTATGTGTGTAATAATTGTCTTCTCCGGGTTGCATGGCCAATTATTCACAAGATCAGCTGTAATACAGAAAGACAAATAACAGGTTTGACTTACATCACTTTGTAATTTTTTGATTAAACTAAAATAATACTAAAGTAATAACAAATGGGTGGGGAAAAATGAGCCAATTGAAAAGCTCCTTATAGAGAAATCATGGATTGAGGGAAAACTGGTCAGATCATCATGTAAAAGTTGTACCAACTTTGACTTGCCTGAAGGAAAATAATTTTTTTCAGCTCCAGTAATTATAACTTGCCATATCCATCTGGTGCCCGATATCACATTCCATTTTTTCTAAATTCTGACATGTCTACCCTGAGTGTAATGCTAGTGCGGACGTATAGGGCTATGTGATCAGGGGCTTGCGAACATTGGAATACCAGTGGCAGTTGAATAAAATGTTTCCAGACTACTAAATACAATTTACTTTCCATATAACACTAATCAAATCGAATCCCCCCCGATTGTTACAAAAATCTCCATCAATCTCTCTTCCCCAATTGAGCAAATTTTCTTGTAAATACCAACATTTCCTAGTACGAAGCTTCCAAACATTGCTGATTTTTTACTCCACTCCTTCCTCCTTAGAGCTGTGTTAACCTTAAATGAAATCCTTGTCAACCCAGGAAGTTTAGTAAGAGTTCTTTGGTTTACCATCCAATCACTGATGCTATATTTCTGATTAGCAGGGAAGATATTTTAAAACCAACTTGACATACATACACATACACAAAAATTAAACTAAAACAGCAATGCTGTTGTGAAGCTCACACAACCTATTTTGTCTGATAAAAACAGGAACTCAAGTTCAGCCAAATTTTATTTGTTATCTATTTCTTAAACCTTGTTACATTACAAAACTGAATGCAAGGAAGTAAAGAATAGTGAAGACAAAATATTTGTGATTTTGCATGTAGATCTACATCTGATATTGTTTTAAGGTAGATCTAAATATCACTGTGTACTTTCTCAAATCATGAAAGCCTGGACTGTGTATTCTAAAGGCATAAGGCAGCAGATAAAATTAATAACTTATGTACGGTGTATCTGTATACTGCTCAGGTATTGCAAAGTGCATTCAGCTACACCTACAAATCCACAAGTAAACACTGCATGGCTCTGTACTGATCAAAATAAAACACAGAGGCTCGAGAAGTTCATACTGTACTGTGCTTTTTGAACTCAAACAGTTATGTTGGTATTGCTTGGCTTGGCAAAATCATGATAAATTGAACAGATCTCCACAATAGGTAAGTTACAACAGGGTTTGTTGTAACTCCCTGGTTACAGCTTATTCTCTCCACACTAGCTGACCATAGCTGATTATGAGACCACCTACACAAGCACACAGTGACAGTACTGTGAATGCTTTGTTCAACCAGCTGTAACATAAAGAACCAGTTGAAATAGCCTGCACATATGTGCAAGATAAGAACTGATCACACAACCAAGCACACTGCTATTAGTGCAATAAATAAACAACTAACCACACAGCAGGCAAAATAAATTCAGCTCTAAAAAACAGCTTTTAAAGGGCAGGAGCAGTTACCCCAACGTGAAGTAGTGTAGTAGACTGACCTGTTTCATGATTGGCTCTTGAAGGTCATGTGACAATATTTTTTCACTTCAAATCAGAAACTTACTGGTAGGGGCTGCTTGGTTTACCTGAATTTGCAATGTTCAAGCCTAAACTATTGTGGAGAATACTTTGAAGAGGAATGAGAACAAAATTGTGATATTTGGCCGTTGCTGCAAAAATAAGTATGGGAAGACTGCTCTTGCCCTTTAAACACAACTTTAATTTCCTATATTAGAGTGCCAGTAGGTAGGTACGAATGCTCTCCTCCAAAACAATCATACACCAAAATTTCAGCCCAAAATCTCCAAAATCGAGGAAGAAGAAGACTTTTGTTAAAATGTTGATGCCATCTGCCCCATTTGATAACCTCACACATATGTACATGTGGGAGCTAAATTGATCCCCCAACAGAAAAACTTGTTCATACTGCATTAAGAATCTTATCATGGCTGCCCATACAGCCCATAGGACTAACAGTGTGGGCTTTATATCACAAAGTAACACTTCTTGCCTCTAACATCATACCACACCTATAGTAGAACAGAGAGCTTGCAAAAGGTCACAAGACCTTAAGCTTTCATAGTTTGCCTATTGCTGCCCGTACTTACTTGAATCACATATTTGTTCACACTAAATTGGAGAAGAGCCTACTGTACTGTAACACTTTAACTGCATACCCTTAACCCTCAAAACTGATTGGTTACTATGGTAAAGTGTCTGATAGCCTGTACTTGTAAATTATGAGTCATTGCAGGTGAGATGCAAGTCTGTACAAAACCCATAAAATCTGATCTTATTTAGTCTGAATATTAGAGTAAAAATCAAAACAAACACAGGCTAAGCAACATAAATTTCTTATTTAGGGGACCAGAAGCCTAGCCAGGATTGTGTCATGGGAGGGGGAGTGGTTGGTGTCATGGGGGGTTTTGGGGCACAACATGAGGGAAATGTCTAAGGATAGAGAAAAAAAACTTATTTTAGATGTTTTTTGCATTGCAAGGTCGGGTCATGGGGGTTCTAACCCCCAAACCACCCCTGTGGCTACACCACTGCAGTGGGCATTGACATCGATTGACATCAAATTCAAAATATGCAAAGTAGATCATACTACATTGCATGCACTGAGAGATGAACGCATCAGAGCCTTGTATGCTCAACAGGGTATGCCCTGAAGCTATAAACCAGGATTGTTTCTAAATAAGGATGAGTTTCAGACAGTAGACTGCATGGCCTACTTGCAGCCGAGAGGTCTGGCATTTAAGTCTTGGCTGGGTCATACTGGAGACTTTAAAAATGGAACCTATAGCCACTGTGCTTGGTGCTCAGCATAAGCAATGGAGCCATAACTGGAAAAAAAACATTAGCCGGCCTGACTTAAAGCAGTTGGTCACAGACTGAGCTGTAAAATCTCATCTAGCTAACTAGACAATTTTGGGGAGGGGGTCTAGAAGTATAGCATTGGTTGGAAGTGTAATTAAAACCTGCCTTTAAAGGGCCAAACCTCTCACCCCAACTACAATTTTGGTACAGGGGTACCAAAATTCTCAATTGGCTCAGCTCTTTGATTGACATCTAATTCAAACAATGCAGAGTACCAAAGCTTATATTACACAGCATGAAGGATAGGCTACTGAGAGTGTTTTGATTTTATAAACTGAGTTTTTCTATACTCACCTTGAAGCAGTAAACTGAAATTGTATCTGGATGAGGATGAATTTCAGACAATTGTGGGAGGGGCTTAAGTAAGAAGGTTAGGAGAATTGGTACTGTTTGGTGTGAGAGAACTGGGCCTTTAAAGGTGAAGTTAAAACAAAAATTCAGTTTTCATTTGTGGAAGAGTAACCAAATCTACACACTGTGGTGAAATTTCCATTCAAATCGGTCATGTACAGTTTCTGGAGATATAACTAAGTGAAGTTACTAGATTTATGTTCCATGGCCATGCCCAAGGTTGCAGGATTCTAAAATGTAAACAAAGAAGTAAGCCTAACCTATGGACGTCTGTTGTTGTGCTAAGTACTTCATGCAAAACATCCCTTAAGAAAGCTTGCTTGCTTAGTTGCGGTACATACATAACTATAGTACTGAATGTTTAAAATGTGAGAAGTGTGTCACCTTCAACATATCCTTTGTTGCATTTCCTTTTAATGGAGAAACAACTGCACGACTCTGCCACTTTAACTTGATTTAGAAACATTTCAACTAACCTATAACTTCACATCTGTTAGGCAAACCTCATTTCTCAATTCAAAATAAATGAAAATCCTTATTATCAACTACTGTTACGATCTTCCAATGTAAAACTGTTGCACACCTAAAAAGTTTAGATCTGTTTAAAAGAATGCAATGCCAAAGATAAGATAAAGCTGAAGGCTACAGCAAATTGCAAACTACATACTAACTAACTACACACAGTCACAAATTTATTTGACACTGGTAGCTAAACCAACTTTGGTTGAAGGTTACAGAAATTATACATTGTTAGATCACAATGGTAAAATTGCATGCAACACTGAACACTGTAACCAAGTTGTTGGGAAATTATCATTGATTGGGTGGTCACGAATTAAAGTAACACAATTCTTTGACGACCCCAACAGGTAATTTGATGGCACTGACCAAATGGGAAACATTGGCATATTTTTGTCTTCCCAATCTATTTCAAAATTTATGAGAAGTCACTGCTAGAGTTGCTCTTAATACTTAGTATTTTTGTCCTGAAATATTGAGATAGCTTTGTGGAAGAGGAATGTGAGGACATTTGTAAGATTCTTCTGTTGTTGGAGCAACTGCTTTTGCTTTTTAAACCTGACATCTGGCAAAATGTGCATGGGTTCATTTCTGTTCAATTTTTAAAATGTTCCTTTTTGGAAAGTTCCAGAAACTTTCAATTTGATGCTAAGTGCCTTATTGTGTTGTTTATCTTGCAAGGGACAAAAGAAACATCACCAATAGCAAGGTATCATAGACATGTGCTACAGTACCAGTATTTTATTGCTTGTCCAAAGGGAGCAGGTCATTAGTTTAAGAACTTTATACATCATGCAGAGCTACTTCTATACCAGTAAAATTTGCTTACGATAATTATCAATTACAACCGTTAATTCTAGCCTTGACTTAATAGTGGTTGCTGCTTCGCAATTACGGTAGGAATATGGAAGAGATGGAGGGTTATTTTAAGGTAATTATGACTTCCTACTAGGTACTTCCAACTTGACCTCTTTCAATATAATTTGAAATTCTTCCAATTTGCATGGACATATCAAGTCTCTTTATTGCTCTGGAAGAAAAATGTATTCACCACCTTGACTTTATGAAATGCCCTCTATCAAATAAATGCTGGTACTAAAAATTTTTCAAATATACTGCACGTCTAAATAAATGGATGCCAGGCCTTGAATTTTGAGGTGTTCAAGTGCGATCACTGTTCACCATCACTCTCCTCAAATCACTGTGAGGAGAGTGATTTTCAGCACACCTGGATGAACATGAAAGCTCATATAGCTAATGGCTATAAAGTTAAATTAAACGGCACTCCTACCACACTCCTAAATTTCCTGAGGGGGCAATTTGTAGCACACCTGGAAAATCTAAAAACTCAAGGTCTGGGGTACATTTTGTTTACTGAGTAGAAGATTCAGACTGCATTACTCAGCTAATAACCTACAGTTTTTTTGACCATGCACCTTGCTCACAATACCCCCATCCCACCTACATGAATATATTGGAACAGGTCTGGAAGATATGAGAAGTCTTCTCGTCCCCCACTTTAATAATTTTTCAGGAGTGTGGGGTATGGCAACAAAACCCACCCAACAAATCCCAACCCACAAATACACCCAACAAAACCCAACCAAACCCACCCAACACAACTCATCAAACCCACCCAACAAAACTCAACCAAATTTAATCAAACCCACCCAGCAAAACCCAACCAACAAAACTCAACCAAACCTAGTCAAACTCAACCAACACACCATTCATTCCTATGTCTTTACTGGGCATTCACCCAAAATTTATTTTGAGACAGCCACTTAATTTTTATACAAATTCCTTCTTATTTCTCTTCCAAGTATCTTTCATGATATTTCATGACTCAAAGGCCCAATTCTCACATCCAAACAGTACCAAATCTCCTACAGGTAACCTTAAAGCCCCTCCCACAATTGTCTGAAATTCATCCTCATCTAGACACAATCTCAGCTTCAGGTGAGTATAGTTAAACTCAATGTGTATAATCAAAACACCCTCTGGACAGTTCATGCTGTGTAATATAAGCTTTTGCAATCTGCATTGTTTGAATTAGCAGTCAGCCAAAAAACTGAGCCAATTGGAGTTTCTGTGACCCCCTACAAGAAGTGTAGTTTGGGCAAGAGGATTGGTCCTTTAAATACCGCAGAAAACACTATCACATGATTCTCAAGAGCCATTTATGAAATAGGGTAGAGTAAAACCATTCCAATTGAAATGGTGTGTGAGTGCATTTCCCTTTTGAACTTGGTTTGAGAAGAAGATATTCAAATGAGTGATACCAACGAGCATGCTTGGGGTGAATGTACAGTACTGTATGTTCTGTCTGGGGGTGACATCCAGTGCATGAGAAGAATTGAAATTCACAAAATACCATTCCCACTCCCCACTCAGAAAATTCTGTGACAGACAGATGCTTGGACTACAAATGAAATTGGCAAAAACTAGACAAATTAAAATTGCAAAGCAGCATTTCCACCTTTGACAAGGACGTTCCTTTTTGTCTAACATTTTTTTTTTTACATGGGTAACCAAGATTTTTCTTCTGTAATGTTTTAAAACTTTAATATTTACAACATTTCATTTCCGAGTCTTTCACTGAGAGGCAGCTTTTCACTGATGCAAAAAAATTATCTCAAAGAAGTTTGTGGCCTGGGCATATATATATACCCTCAAGTGGATTTATATCCGGTCTTGTTTCCACCAGTAAAGGGTAAGTACCCTGCTTGGTTGCCCAAGCAACAAGACTGGTATTGTTGCAGTACTAATTACTGGCAGAAAAGTTAACCTGAGCTCAAGCTCTAGATATCTTTACATAGCAGTCCCTGCTACATGCACCACATTAACCAACTTGACAGGAAGGTGAAATATAATTACTTGATAATTTGCAACCACTACTATGGTGTTCAAATTATCAGAGTCAAAATATTAGATAGTACTGTACAAAATGTCTTTAGGTCCTTCAAGTCCTCCTTTAAAACCTTTCTTTACAAATGAAAGAATCAAAGGAATTGAACCAGTCATCTTAAACTTACTTTTCATTGGGAGCGGCTGTCCAACTGAATGAAGGCATTTCACAAAAGGTCCATCACCCAATCGGTCCAAGACATGGGCCCCCATTCTGGTCATGATACGCATACTGGCCACAACATATAAAGAATCTGTCAACTGGATTCCAATTTTTGAAAGTGGAGAGCCCACAGGGCCCATACTGAATGGTATAACATACATAGTCCTTCCTGTAAAGAAAAAAAGGAATGAAATTTGATGAACATGCACCATCACTAATTCCTTCAAAAAAATACACATAATAAAATAAAAAAAAAAATTAAAATAAAAGGGGCAAAATAGTGTAAGTGAATCCATTAGCAATAAGTCAATCAACAATTCTTTAATGGGGTCAGGCAAGTACTGTAACTTTAGCTAATCAAAATTAAAATCGGTTAGCATTCTCCAATTCTTGGGTAGAAATTTGCTTTGCTAACCCTGCTGTTTTGCCCCTTGAAATAAAAATAAAAGGCACATTTATGCAAAAGGTATGGTATTTTAAAACTGCCATCAAAAACAGGTATTTGCTTGATGGGGTTTTTAACTTTAATAATGGTGAAAATGGGGGTGAAATATGACCTTTAAATGCTAAAAGCAAATTTTCAGATTGTAAATAAGCTTTAACAAGGAGCAGTAGCAGACTTTAATTGCAGTATATACATTGCATACTGAACTGTTTCAATGTCCAATGCACTGTATTTTTTATTGGTCTTCCTCTTCTCTGATATTAAAACAATGCACTTTAAACGAGAAGTTTAAGCAAAAATTTAATTTTCATATGTGTAAGAGGAACAAAATCTACACAGTGTGGTGAAAGTTCCATTCAAATTGGATATGAATTTCTTGAGATATCAGTAAATGAAGTAAGTAGATTTGTGTCAAAAGTGAGTTTTGAGGGCAGCAGAGCTTATATCACTTCCTCATATTGACAAGGAACGCTTTGTTTCCTTTTGTTTTTTCAGACTGTTGTGTTGACCTTGAAGTTACTAGGAGTATGACCTCCCTGTTGGGGATGCAAAGTCTGTAAATTTCTTATGCAACTTATGCAATCACATTTTTATAATATGGGATTGCTGTAGAGAAAATCCAGTATAAATTTTAAAGAAAAACAAAAGACTGCCCATTAATGTGGGGATGTGATGTCATATGTGCTTGCTTCAAGTTCACTTTTTGTTGTAAATGTGAAAACTTTACTAGTTCATATCTTGAGAGCCACACATCATGTTTCAATGCAAATTTCACCAAAATGCTTAGAATAAGCACCTCTTTAACGTACAAAATCCTGTTGTGACCTTAAACCCTTCTTTTAAGGGGGCACATTTTACACTAGATCTGGATCTGATCCACTACCTGGGGTCTAATCCACTCTGCTTGAGATCAAATTTGTTTTGTAAATGCAGATCTGATACAGATCTGATAACCTGAATTTGAACCTAGAAGGTGGGGGGAGGATCAGACCTCGACAGGAGATCAAATTTGTAATGTAAATGCTCCCCAGATCAACGGTGACCTGAGATTAACGGTGACGTTTTATTGACTTCCTGTCCACACAGGTGCTTTCTCATTTTTGTTTACATTTTGATGCACATGCGCATATACAGATTGTGCTTGTATTTCGTTACTCACTTGGAGCCACTTCCGCTGAAACAGGGCAGGATCAGAGTATGAGACAATGGTAAATGCACCAGGATCAAGTCATACACGTAATTTCATATGCTTATAACATTGGGCAAAGAGATCCTGATTGTAAAAGCACCCTAAAAATTATACTGTGGGAGGTGATCTTCATGCCCATATTATAAACTGTGTTAGTCAAATTACAGTCAAGGACTCATGGTAAGTTGTAATTAATTCCTGATTACTTGGTGGAACCAAGAATGTCCACCCACACCACCCAACCTAAAGAAATACCTGAGTCTAAAACCCACTACCCACATAATTACATACAAAACTGCTAGGTAAGTGTAGATTCTACCAGTAACGGAAATGTAATCATATTTGAGAGCAAAATGTGTAAACAAAAAGTTTAGATAAGTGGGTCTTGTTTCAAATGCATCTATAGTATATCAACTCCAGATGTTCCAATAACAGAAACAAATAAACATAGTGTGTGCAATTACAACGACACACTGCAACAGTACAAAAAATGTATCTCCACAATGACAATGGAACAGGCAATAAAATGTTTCAAAGCCCCCAAATGAGACTAATTGTATATATTGCATATTTTGAGAGTGTTTGACAACTCCTATCTCAAGTTTTATAAACTCTTTGCAAGAAGTTGCCTTTGCTGGTAAACAACCAGCATTAGAATTATCTGCAAACTCATAAAAAGTATTTACAGTAGAAAGAAATTAGCACTTGGCTTAGAATTGGGATTTCCTGCCTTGAATGCTAATTAAACCTAATGGAACCTTTCTTTCTCTTCCCACTCAAAAAATATGAACCAAGGACTAGACAAAAGTAGAGTGCTGAAGTGACAACTCAGTCTCCTGTCATTCCTCCCCCACCCCACTCATTGTCAGCTTTAACTTTACAAATGACAAAATGTCACCAAAATTTATACATACTGTAGGTACAGTACTGAAGTTATTAGTGTTTATTGGGTTGACTGGAAAAAGAAACATTCAGGAACACAAGCTGTATATATTTCTTAGTAATGTTTGAAAAAGCAGATCTTTTCCCTCAGTCTGTCCCCATTCCGAATTTCCCACCCCTGTTATGTGCAAATGAACATACCACTGTGATGAAATAAAACCCCAAAAATTGAAATAAGTATGTAATTTCCCATTATACATCATCAAAAGTCTGTCAATTTATTTTGTAACTGTAAGACATTGAAACTGTCCATTTTTTTCGATAACTTTGAAATGATTCAATGTAACTTGCATCAGAAGGAACAAACGAAACCCAAAAGACCCTGTGCTTGAATAAATTCACTCTCAAGCAAATCATTCATAATTCTGAAACAATATAAGAAAAGGGCAATGAAGTTTAACAAAAAGCCTGAATACTTCTTAACTGAGTTCTTCATATTGCTAACAAAGATTTGGGAAGTACTGTATACTGCACATTGCAAGACTAATTTTTAAATTACGTAGAAGCTCCGACTGTCTTCTATTACGATAATTACTGTGTGGACTTTAATTTATTAATCTACCCAGACTGTTCCAGTTCTCCCAACCTACCTAATTCTAGCCCCTCCCAAAACTGTCTAAAATTCATCTTTATCCAGTGACAATTAGTAGTTTATTGCTTCTGGGTGAGTATCCAAAGAAAAGCTTTGTAATTAGGCTACTGAAGGTTGTTTTGGACTGCCCACATCTAAAGAAATATTTCTCCCTTCTTTCGGGAAACTTTTCATACTTAGGTTTTGATTTGAAGTTGCAGTCAACCGAAGAGCTGTGCCAATTGAAAAATTCTGCAGACTACTTCTAACATTGTAGGTAAGGTTGAGGAATGACAACCATAAGCATTGTACATGTGAAGCAAACAGCATCACCTGGACTGACCAAACAAGATTGATTCTTATCTCTCTGCAACTAGCACTAAAAAGCCAGACAAGCATTCTAAATTTGAAATGAACTTTGCACAGTAGTGCAGTATTGCCCTGGAAATACAGTCTCAACTGCAGATACATGGGTTTATTGCCTTCAACCCTTGCCCCATTGGCTTTTCTTTGTCAGCTGGTGAATCATTACATCAGAGCAGTACAGGGAAATAAATTCCTGAACAGCAATTCCACAATACACTAATACAATGCTTATGATATAAATTCAGGGCCAAATAGATATATGCTATAGTGTTCTTTTTTCTGATTTTCAAGTAAAAATTACAGGAAAAATTACACTTAGGCATTGTGTACAGAGAAACCTTTAAAGGGCCAAACCTCTCACCCCACACTACAATTTTGATAGGAGAGTACAGATATTCTCAATTGGCTGAGCTCTTTGATTGACAGCTAATTCAAGCAATGCAGATTACCAAAGCTTATATTACACAGCATGAAGAGTACTGAGAGTGTTTTCATTAAATAATTTTTTCTGTACTCACCTTGATAAACTGAGATTGTTTGTGGATGAGGTTGAATGTCAGACAATTGTGGGAGGGGCTTAAGTAAGAAGGTTACGAGAATCGGTACTGTTTGGGGTGAGAGAACTGGGCCTTTAAATTCTCCCCATCCTTGGCCCATTCCAACCACAGTGACTATGGAAAAACTTGGTCTACTGTAGCAAAATGAATTTTAGAGAATTTTGCTTCAAACTTTCTGAACTCCTATTTTTTATAGTAGATTCCTGGAAGCTCTCTAAACCTAGATGCACTGTACAAGCCTATATAATACTGTTATTGTAGACAAATGTAGCCAGAGTTCTTTGCCATCAAACCTTGCATGTAAATCACATGGGAAATAACTTCTTAGACAGTTATTCCACAAAATAATCCTCACCATGGAAATTCAGGGCAAATAGGAAGCTGTCCTACAATGAAATCGGAAGGAAAAGCATCACGCCACAGATAAATACAAAGGATCCCGGCATAGGTTAATCACAGTTGGCCAATTAGACCATGAATAAATAGCAGGAAATAACCTGTGTATTCCCATGAGTCAAGGGTAACTTGTTTTTTAGATCATATGTTTGTCAGGCAGGTAGTATATCAAACATTTAAATCAGAATGACAAACATAAGGTATGGAAACAAAGGAAAAGAGTTGAATATTCATGACATTCCCATTCATTGTTTCATCATGTGACTAAATTTGAACTGTTACCTCAGGTTCAGACTGTAACAGGTACAAGAGAGTTTTTGTGATTATTCAGTGTCTCTAAAACAACAGTATGAACATGTGTAAATAATAAATGATTCCAGCTGCTTCAGATTGGGAACTTAGACTGTTTGTAAATGATAGCATGCACGGTAAATATCTTTACCACACCCCCTCTTTACCCACTTTTTACATACAGCTACATAAGTCAACAATTAGATCATACCAAACATGACACAGTTAGTATAACATTCCAGACTTGCCTAATGCAGTTCCGCAAAGGGATAGTGCAGTCACCCCAACATAAAGGTCAAGAGCAGTCCCCCCACCCCCCAAAATAACTTGTCTTGAAGCAACAGCTAATTCTCACAATTTTTTCTTATTTCTCTTCACAGTATCTTTTATCAAATTTTAGGACTTCAATATTGCACATTCAAGGTAACTTCAAGTAAATTCCACATTTTGGAGAAAAAGATCATCATGACTCTCAACAGCCAATCATGAGACAGGACAGTCCACTTCATTACTTCAAGTTGGCTCTTTAAATGAGTAGACTATCCTTTTTCATGTATGGCTGTGAGAACCACATAACACAATACTTTTCCTCATTAATTGTGAAACTTCCTGGGAGTAACCGCTTGGTTCACCTTGAATACAGGATGCAGGGCTTGATTTTTATGGTTGCCCTATGGTCCGGGACCACTTAAATTCCATATGGACAACCAAAAGCTAAAGGTTGGTTGTTACAGGTTGGTTGTCCATCGGATTAAAGAAGTACACTGCTGACTGATCAACTCTTTCAACTTTTTCCATCAACCATATTTCAGACTTTGAGTGTTTCTGTTTCTCAAACATCACATCCTTTCATTTTTTAAGACCATTAATACATAAACACAATTACTGTTTTGTAGTTGTGCCAAAAATGTCTTGGACAGCCAAATTTCCTTGTGGGAACTACAATAAGTGAAATGGTTGCCTGAAGAACAACCGTAAATTTTTCTGAAAATTGAGGCATGGGATGCAATTTCAAGTCCCAAAATATCACGAGATACTTGAAATAGAATTGAGAAGAAAATTGTGAGAGTTAGACGTTGTTTTCAAAACAAGTTTGGGGCAAATGCATCTTACTACTATACTATATATAATGCCAAAGTTTTCAAAACAAGTTTGGGGCAAATGCATACTACTACTATACTATATATTATGCCAAGTTGTTTTGAAAACAGTTTTGGGCAAATGCTTTTGACAAACAAGGGTACTACTACCTGTGGAACTGCTGCTGTTAAATAACATTTTTATGCCCTATTTTACATTACATCTATTGGTAAAATTTTGTCTTTTGCCATTTGCTAGAAGAGCTGCTCGGATAAAAATTCTACAAAAACTTGCTGGTATGTAGCGTTGTTAGTTTCCTGCAAAGCCATCTCAGAGCAAACTCCAGTTTGGTGCTATAAAAATGAAAACAACTTATTGATTGATTTATTGACAGATTGCTGATTTGTGTCTACAGGATTTAAAGTCATGTCTTTCTTGGAATAAATCTCAGTTCAGGTTATCTACTACATAATACCAGGTCAATAAGGAAAATGTTACATTTACAGTAACATGTTTCTGCATTGGGCTTTTACTGATGGCCGAAATGCCCAGAATAGTAGCTACTACATAAAGTCAAATTGTTCATTTTCATGGTGACCTTAATCAAGCTTACTTTGAGCCCTGTATTAACAAAACCCACCATTCCTATAAAATTTTCTTGTTTCCCAATACTTCCTATCTTTTATCTCCTGTCACAATTTGCTGCCATTACCAACCCACCCCCACTCCCAATCTTTTTCAAGATGCCAGATTGTATGATATATTTCACCTCTGTGAGAAGGGAGCTTCCAGGGAATTTTTTTTTTTATTTCTATTACTGGCAAATTTGATGAGCAACTGCCATACAAAGTTGGTTCTGGCACAATTTTATCATCCTGAACACTCATTCAAACCTTGCAACTGGAAAACAACTGAATTGTTATACCATTCAATTGAATTTTTGTGAATCATCTTTACTCCCATTGCAACCTTTATCCCCTTATGTAGCATAATGGTGTACCACTTTCAAATGTTACATTCTTTTACTTTTGAACCATTTTGACAGACAAGACTATCATAATATTGCTTCTTTAGATGAGTAAAATTAAGAGACAAGCTTTCAACAGCAGTACCTACCCTTCATACATCCTGGAAACCTCTCCTGGAATGCCCCTTCCAATTGATCAGGTGACATCCACTGTCCAGTTTTGCACTCTACACCTTCTTTCAAGATAGGGATGGTGTCACGCTTTATTCTTGTTGATATTATTGTTTTCTTTTCTACCCTTGCCACGTCTCTGGGGTCTGTAACTGCCAACCAACTGTGAACAAATTAGTAAATGTTGACGAGTTACAGGCCATCCAGCCCAGGTCGATGAACCTTCAACCTAAAGTATTGTTGATAGCGGAAGAGAAGTCAGATTGAGACCGATTCAGAACTGATAAAATAACTGCATCTGAATTTATCATGAATTGATGACATCAAACATGAAGGAAACAGACAGGAACGATGACATCCACATGAGGAAGTCTGCAGGAACAAGGCATTCTGGGAGGCAGCTGATCGACTGCAGGCTGGAGGACACACGTTGATGCACCATGGATATTAAAACAAAGGGAACCTAGGCAAGCCACTCTTGTATGAAAATATACACAAGCTTACTGTTTTGAAACTAGAAAATGAAGTAACTGGAATTAAAAGGTTAAGGCCTAATAAAAGGTAATGGGTCGGGGGAATTTGGGTGCTAGTACAACAGACACAAATTTGTGTTGTGTCTAGGAAACAATTCGATGAAAACTGACACAATTTTAGTACCCTAAGCAATGCAAAAACAAACAGGTGTTGCGTTGGATTGTGCATGGAAATTGCAGTGCCAAAAATGTGTTGAAATACTTGTTATTACAGTAACTCATTTTTCCAAATATTTGTCAATGCATGCATCCCTGCAATGATGCAAATTAGGTCCTAACTGCAAATTCTCAACCCCATGACCACGGTAAACGATTTGTGGAGATACCATCACAGATTTTTTTAGATTTGTTCACAGGTTTGATTATTTTCCTTCCTGCAAAAAGAGACCATTGTTTGAAACTTCAGAAAGCCAATTAATATAGACAGAAAGTTACTAAATATATAATATTAATATAGACAGACAGTTATTTTTTTTTGAAAGCATCAATGACTTTTTTGGATCCAATAATACCAAAGATTGTCACAGAATTTAGTTTGGGGAGGGGGCAAACTGCTTTTTTTTAGAAGGCTTAAACATAAAAAGACCTTGATTAGGGCATTTGTCCTTCACTTTCAGCTAAGCTAAATTAAATTGGCAACTCCTGCTTGTTACCATGACATTGTTCATGTACAGTGATGAACAAGGTCAGAATAAAGGAGTCCAGAGGTCAGAATAATTAAAGGAGCCTGAACATTTTTTGTTTGTGTCCTATTATACCCAAACAATGGTCACAAAGGGTACAGCTAGTCCATCTTGCTATCTATCCTGATATGAGTCTCCCCAACCCTATATACTTCAGCTCTACAAAATCCCCCCAAATTCAGTCCTTATAACTTTTTGAGTTCAATTGAATTTTTAATTTAGATAAAGGCTTGGTATTATTTGTCAATAGGAAATGTTGATTTTTTTCAGTACTCAAACTTCCATTGTTTTCTGTCAATTATTTACCCCATGCCTCCCAACACACAAAAAATCTTTCATCCTTTCCAAAGGACATTTTTTTTTTCCTCCAATGAGGCGACAAGGGGAAATTCCCCTCCTTAAATCCCTCACACTCTCAAAACCATTCCGGTGCAAAATACTGCTATTTCCCTAAATGTACTAGGATATGTTGATTAATTCAAAATGTGGAAACAATGCTTTAATGCATTTTTAAACAGACATACTTTGCAAAAATAAAGGAGGCAGAGACATACAGAAACTTGGACAGACAAGACATGTACATACAAGCATATAACGCAGAAGGCAGACTCCCACAATTATCATCTTCAGGATCCAAAGCAAGATTAAGGATGAAAACACCTACAAAAATGAATCCAAATCATATCCAAGCTGCTTTTGGTTGTGAAGAAACCAATAGCATGAGTAATCTGTAGATGGCTTTTAAACTCTCACTCACCAATTTTCATGTTTAGTAAGTCTCTTTATCATGCCATCTTTTTCAAGTTGTGAGAGAAACATGTTATTTTCTGCCTCCGAGCCATCACATATATGAACATCGTCCGGTTGGCAGAGTGCAATTTTTTCCTGAACGTATTCACGGACGTGAGGTTGTAATTTTTCCAAGTGTCCATTGGGAATTTGTGATACAGCAGCTGCATGCTGCAACATACCTCCATTTGTGTGAAACCTTACCCTCAACTGCTTCCATGATTTGACGGCACTGTGAGTGCGTCTGTGGAAAAATGCAGAGAAAAAAAGACAGTTAAACAGCTGAAAAGCAAAGCTACAACAAGATGGGGAAAATTATAAACATATGATTCACACAATAATACACCTTCATACAGTAGAAACATATCCCTGGCTTATTATCATTGTGCTTAAACAAGATTTATCAGATTGCAGCTTTCATTTAAATAGACAGAAACAAAATAATACAGTTGAACTTCCCTAGTCCACATGATTTGCCAGTGTCTTACTAAGTGACACTTTGGGCATGCCCCCTCCTGTCAAATCAAAAAGTGTACAGTTATTTGGAATTAAATTTAGAAAATCTTCTGGACTCAGCACCATTTTGAGATTTCTGTGGCTGTTGCACCTTGTACTATGCGTTAATTCATGGCACTAAGGTACGTGGGACTTAAAGGGCCAAACCTCTCACCCCAAACTACAATTTTGGAACCCGGGTACCGAAATTCTCAATTGGCTCAGCTCTTTGATTGACAGTTAATTCAGACAATGCAGAGTGCCGAAGCTTATATTACACAGCATGAACGGTACTGAGAGTGTTTTGATAATATAAATTGAGTATTTCTATAATCACTCAGAAGCAATACACTGAGATTGTGTCTGGATGAGGATGAATTTCAGACAATTGTGGGAGGGGCTTCAGAAAGAATGTTAGGAGAATTGGTACTGTTTGGGGTGAGAGAAATGAGCCTTTAATACATAGCACATGTCCCTCTACCCTTGACCCCACCTTTTGTCTCAAATTTTCAAACAGCATTCATTTCAAGGCAAATGCATTTTTATATCGGAGAAAGACACTCTTTCCAGCAAAAGAGTGATTTGGCACCCCTGCACTTTCTATGAAAAAAATTTCCACTTTCAGAATTCTGTATTTCCCTGGAGAAAAGCACTGCAAGTTTAACTTGTAATCTAACCTAGCACCACAGTTGAAAAACCATAAAAAACACATTGGTGGTTTTGGGAAAATTTTGTGGCATTCTCAACTTTGACACTGAATCACATCATTAAATAACCACTGCCTGTTGTCCATTTCATTTAACACACAATACACATTTATACAGTATTCTTATGAGCTCTGAATTTGCACACTTGCTCAAAACATAAATCAGCTGATATCACCATGGCAACTACAGCACCCATAGAACACAAAGAATTGTACACTCTGAAAGTGAACTTCAAATAAGGAACAGTATGACCTTGTGTACTAGCTGTAAGTGTAATGTGTAATAGTCAGCTGTGCAAAAGCAGTTTTATTAAAAGTAAAGTATAGGTCGTGTACATGCAGCTGATCAGATAATTTTCAAATACAAATCATACAAGAATACAACTTGCTGGTAGAGGGAAAACTATTACTTATTATCATTTTTTTTTTATAACAAGTTTACTGTGTGCAGGAACAGTATCACTCAATAAGAAGTAATGTGGTTGTAAAATGTAACTGATGTCTGATGAGGGCTATAGGGTAATGCATTTAATGTAACAGTGGCATAGCCATGGGGAGGGTTTTGGGGGTTAGAACCCTCCCTCCATGACCCAACCTTGCGATGCAAAAAACACCTAAATGGCGGCTTTTTCTCTCTATGCTTAGGCGTCCACCATATCGTGCCACCACCCCCCCCCTGACACATTCCTGACTACGCACCTGAAATGTAATATAACATGCATGAATGGAAAATTAAGCAATGTGGGAAGTGTTTCCCAGGAAAAGTTGGAACTTGGAAGTGAAATGTAGGCATTAGGGGAGCAAGTATTGTGGGAAATTTGATGGTTTGATTAAAGGATAAATACTTTTTGCATCCTTTTTGATAGCAATGACATTTTGGAGTATACAAATATTTAGGTTTGTATGTTTGAAAAAACATATATAGCTACACATTCATAAAATAAAGTGAGAATTTTAACATTTTCCATATTGGCATCAGCATGAGCATGATAGCCATTACTTCCTACTGGTGCCAACCGTTATTCACTGTTCTACACTAACTACAGATCCCATCAAAACTATGACAACAAGTTTTATAATTGCAGGCATATATGCCCCATCTAACAAGTGTGCATAAAATGTTTACTATGCAAATGACTCACCAAAAATTGATCAAGGAAAAAGAGAGAGCTTTAAAATAGAATCTGTCACAAAATGATCTCATTGAAGACTATTTCAGGAAACCTCAACATTTTCACATTTTCCGTGCAGTGTGCACTATAAAGCCTAAACAGTGTCAAAATAATATGACCTAACTGTAAACCACATGGCAGACTGGCTTCCCCAAAACAAAATGGTTCATCCTACTCTACAATGTTGTCCAGTTACCCCCACAGTGATCCCAGTCAGAAAAAGGAAAATTGGTATCTCATGCTTTTTCAAATATCTCATACAAGTAGTACTTTTACTAAATGTGAAAAAAAAAATCATCTATGATGCACAACTGCATAATTATGCACTACACATCCACTCTACAAACATTTCAACTTGGTACTAGGCACACTAACCAGTACAAAAAGCAATAGCTGCCACTGCACACACACCCCCTGACAATGGAATGTTTATGAACAACAGCTGTTCAAAGGAGATCTAAGATCCAGCTATCTGATTGGTCAACCAAGCACACACCACAGCCACACCTCCAGTAAAATAAGTGCTGATGAGAGGCCATGTAGAGGTTAAATTGAAGTACTAAGGAATAATTTACTGCAGCAGAACTCTCCAACTAGCATGAGTTTGATGGTGTAATAAGCCTTCAGTAAAAACCCATAGTATCTCTTCATTATAAGTGTCACATCATTGGGTGCAAGCAATATTTAAATCCTTGCATTATTTCTAAAGCTAAGAAATTCTGAAATGAAAACCTGTTGTACGTTTGTAATGATGCAAATGTTGAGGCTTCTGTTGTTAACAATATTGAAGTTTGATGCTCTTTCTTCCCACTTTTATTATAAATGACTGGTTCTGATTTCTCACATCATCTCTAAATAATTCTTTAATCTCTTAATCCTAGTCTTTTACTTCTAGTACTTCAGTCTCATCCCTGTTACAACTGTCTACATTGGAAGTCACTAGGACATTGCGTTGGAACTTGGAATTAGTTGCTGGCCTCTTGTGTAACAATTTATGAATGCAGAATTACACATAGCTTGCATTTTCATGCTCTAGAGTGGGAAATCACTCCTAACTTAGTTCATAACATCAACTTCAAAATGTTTTTAATATTCTGTTACTTCTCCTGCACAAATTTATTTCAAGATGTTGCTAAGGGTAAAAAGTGTCATGCTCCAAGTTAACAATGGGGTGTTTTGCATAAATTTAAATATTTATATGCATTTCATTGTCACATCATTGAAGTTGGCCCTAAAGAAATTACTTTGATACCTATTCAATTTGG
This sequence comes from Holothuria scabra, assembly GCA_037179385.1. Lineage (NCBI taxonomy): Eukaryota > Metazoa > Echinodermata > Holothuroidea > Aspidochirotida > Holothuriidae > Holothuria > Holothuria scabra. Next base: position 4,392,722 of record CM074182.1, on the reverse strand, counting down.
ACTGACTTCTGCAAATTGCCACATAGTTTAATTGCTGACTTGTAGTGCAATATGTAAAAATGTATGCATTCACAAACTATCAGAAATTCCTTTATTTGAATTCTAGCTGATGTTAACAGAACCTTTTGATCATGCATCTGTGAGTCTGTGACATTTTAATGTACCGTAACAGCTGCTGTAAATGACAGCAATCATTTTGAAATAATCAATATGCAGGATTTCTTATAGTAATTAGTTCTGCTGCAACTGATTGGATGATTGGTGGTCACATGACATGGGTAATTTGGCATTGTATCAAACAGTAATGTGTTATCCATCTTGTGGTAGTCTAGAATAACACACACACATTTTGACCAAGTTCTGGCCTACTGTATTTAGGAAATAACCTGTTATGAACGTCCTTCATTTAGCTCCATTTGATAAACCCATGCGATCTTTTAACTCATGAAATTATTCATAGCTGCTGTGGACAAGCTATGGGCAAGGCCATATCAGGACTGCACGCAAATCATCCCATAGGAACACAGGAATGCTTTGAGTCTGAATGAAGCTAAACACACACTTCGAAAAATTTCAGTGCTCTGAGGTTTTCTGTCAAGGGGAAGGGTGGGGGTAAAAAGGGGATTGGTCCAGAAGGAGGCTTAAATCTTCCCTATAATTAAGCATGTGTCAAGTTCCTCTTCCGAAGTTGCTTCCAACTTAGGAAGAGGACGCCTTTGCAGCAGTGTTTGAACTTACAAATAAATAGCTTTAAAAGCCCTCAGACTGCACCCTACAGGGGCCTTGAAGCAAGTTGTGCCCCCTTAGTCCACAGGTAACTTTGGCCAAGGGCTGCATCAATTAAGACTTGGGTTTAGTAGAACTAAATCTCTCTTACCATTCTTGAGTTTCTAGCAGAATCCCTGGCTAATCACCAGTGTTGTAACAAGTCACAACTCAAGTCACTTCCTCTCAAAATGATAGTGACTGGATGGAATTCAGGAGTAATTTCCCCATTTAAATACTACAGTGAATCGAGTCAATGGCTCAACTCGAGTCACTTAAAAGTTTGAAAACTGGTGAACCGAGTCACTAATCTAGTGACTCCATTACAACACTGCTTATCACAAAAGAGTTACACTTCAGAGGAGAAACTTCTTCTGCCCCCCCCCCCCACCTCCCTTCTCCTGCATTTCTAAAATTAGTCAAATTTGAAATCCTTTTTTCTCCTTCAATCTGAAAAAAATCCCTCTGTCATCCTCAATTGTGATAAAAAATAATGCTTGGTCATGTGGTTATTTGTTGTCACACTTCTCAATTCCAAACTGACACCGAAGTTCAACTCGAAATAGTGACTTAAAATGTTACTATGGTTCCCTGAAATAATACTCTTGCAGTTTGATGATTTTTCTTTGTTTTGACAAGATCATTTTACTCAATATATTTCAAAATCACTCTCAAAGGCTTTAGAAGTGTTTTTGTGACTGACTCAACGTATACTTGCCAAACCAAAAGAACTAAAAACTTGTGTTAGGAATCTCTTCATTTTTTAAATATTTATATACTTATGGGCTGCATTTTAGTTCACTTCATGTACTCAAGTCCAATCAATCCAGTGTTTCATTATGATTTCAAAAATACAAAGAGAAACGAGTAGGACTATCCCATGTCACATAAATTGGGCTTTGGTTCAAATAAACGGTAAAAACGGTCTTATCATCATTTAAATTGCTGATAAATGTTGGTTATTTTTAGCCATATTTAATCCTAGCAAAGAATTCACAAATTTATAAATCTACACAGTGTAACAGTGTCTATGTGGCAAGTTAGCTATACAATACTGTACTGCAACTACTGCACACTGTACGTGCTACGTGTGCAGCAAGTGGCATAGTAACACGATCAGCTGATTACAATGATACGCGGGAAGTTGAACTTACACTCCGATTTCACATTTCCAAAAAAAATAGAGAGCCAAATAACAATCCAAAATGAAACAAACTTACCTTAATAATTGATTACAAACTAACGACATCATGAGGAAAATACGGTCCTCTTAGAGTTGTTGACTTGTCTCCGTTCTGTGCAATTCTGAAATGAGACGGTACGCCGGTTACGTGCGAAGTGTTGGTCAAGAATAAGGCCGGGAAGGGATGCTGCAATCATGCGTATTAATTCTAGCGCTAAACGAATGTGATTTTATTTACATACAAAGTCTTTCTGAATAAGAAAAACCAGATTTTTAATAAAAAATCATGTTTAATGTAACCCTTAACATATTCTTTATTTGAAGAAAAAACGAATTTCAAAATTGGAAGTCTCTTTAATGAAATTAAATACAGTATTTTGTGGAACTATTTTGCTGCAAGCAAATGAAGATCGTATCAAGTTCAACTATCCGTCCTTGTCAAAAATTATGCCAATGACGTGTTGGGTGTAACTGGAGGTGTGACTAGAATACGTGTATTTGATTGGATAATATTTCACCAGCCGTTGTCATACCCCTTGCGTCATTCTGTAAAGAACAATTGTTCTTTGAATGACGGTCATAGAGGTCATGGAAGTTTCCACAAACTGCCAGAACTGATAACGTGCAAAACGTGAGGGAAAACTACGGTAGCCTTTACTGTCACGACTTGAATGTAAATGTTTCACATAAAATACTCCCCTAAGGATGATTTTAATTTTGATTTTGAGTATAATTTCTGCTAAACGTACAAACATTAAATGAAAAAATCACTAACAAACAAGACGATGAAAGCACAGATTAATTTGTCATCAATTTTGAAACCGAAAAGTTACTACGTATATCCCACCTTACATACATCAGTGTTTTCAAGTACTGAGTGGCAAGAACCGCATTGGAGTGGATTTGGCAAAATGTGACGTCATAGCTTGTTACAACGTAAAGATACAAAATGAATCCAAGGTTTTCGTAGAAGGGATGATTTAGTGCCACGTGATTTAAATTTAATATAGGACAGTTGTATTTGTAAATTAAATTTCCTTTCAACTTTCAAATAGAAAAAGGTCACCATGACCATGCAAAAGGTGCGAACCGCCAGGCCTTCTATCCGGAGTTGCAGTGTACTAAACCAGCTGCAGTCTAATTAGGCAGCAATGAGTAGTATATTGTGGACTTAGACTGTATGCTCAGAGTGGATCCCTACTAATAGCTGTCCCGTTGAAAAAATGGACGGCTGGGGGTCACCTCACGAAAACAGCTAGCTTCTTATACCACTTGAATTGCCGCGGTAAATAAATACACGTCCATGACTTTGCGGGAAGTGCAACCGATGTATATGGGTCAGGCTTCCTCAAAAAGCCGTGCGCGCGCCACTTGTGGCTCGCGACGTGGTTAGGAGTCGGTGGCGCAAAAAATTACTGGGAGAATATTGAAAATTTAACTTTTTCATAACTTGATTCAGACATGAATTATTCTGTCTCAAAAAAGATACTTTAAAAAAATCTAATACTTCCACGGACTGACGTCACATACCGACAAGGATATAATAACGTCCTATCTGTTCTCACAAGAAAGTAAAATCACCGTCACTGTTTACATTCATGAGAGTCAGGGCTTTGTTGATTCACCGTTACTGGTAAATCGACAAAAATTTTAAAGTTTGTGTAAAATTTTGGCCGGGAAAATTGAACAAATTTTGTACCATTTTGCATGAAAGCCCCTTCTGAAACGAAAAAAAAAACATTCAAAAGGGGAGGGGGAGGATCGCAGTCACTGGCGCATTATGTCAGTAAGATTTAGCAATGTGGTGCTTCAGAAAATTTAATTGAGAAAACCTTATATAGGTAAAGAAATATCACGCCCATCAAACGGGAGCGGCTGAGTACTTGGAAAAGAGTTGGAGAGCCAATCCACTACTTCATTCAGTTTTAAATTTTTCGAAAAAGACCATTGGCTGTTCCCTAAAAATGAACAATTGGTTTACCCTCTTACAAAATCCATACGTCCAGAAGCAAGATGATGATGTCAGCCCCTTTCCCAGACCCACCTTGAAAACCATCATCATCTGACGGTTGGCCGTCAGATACTATGTAAGTGCAGGAGGAGTCTATGTAGCCCAGGGCACGTGACCCCCCTCCAAAAAAATCAAATTATTGGATGCGATTTTATTGCTGTGGAAAAATTGAACACACACGCAAACAACTTGAGCAATCTACCGGTACCGCACATATAGTATCATGCCACTGTGTAATCTGTAACAGTGAATTTATGTCAGGAAGTCCACCATCTTGCATCTTAGGTCTCTCAGACAGGCAATAATTTTCCAAAGGGGAGGGGAACATCCCTTCCTCGTCCCCCTCTCCTTTGACCCCTCTCCTTTGACCCCTCTCCTTTGACCCCTCTCCTTTGACCCCTCCCCCAGGACGGCGATCACTCATCCGTTGTGCCCCCCCCCCCCAAAAAAAAAAATCGCCACGCCCTGGCTACGGCCCTGCTATGTAGCTTTACTTGTGTACGTTTCTTACGAAGCGAGTTATACCAAACACATCATGAGGCAATGGTACTTTCTAATCTTCTAAGCAGGAGATTTTCGAGTGGGAAATTTATCCTTCCCCTTCAGTTAAAACCAGCAGTTCCTATGCTTTTCATCGGGGTTCGGTGAACTTCCGAGAGGCTGAGAGGAGCCTAGCCGAAAACATGTGAGGGCGCTCTGTATGTATTAATACGGCTCTGATTAATTTTAGAAATAAGTGATACGTCACTGGACAGCTGGAAGAGAAAATTCTCGTCATAGCCAGATAACATGAAAATCGTAGCTTGAATGTTAACTGCGTTTTAGATGTCACATGTACCAGCACAAGATCATATCATTATCCAGTTCCAGCTATCAATGTAGATAAAAATGTAACACATCAAAAGCTCACCATGTCAGTGTTTGTTAACAATAGGTGAGGTGTCATTGTAGGAGTTTCGCCAAAGGTCTAGGGAGGAGATTTACCCGTTCACCTTTAGAGTTTTTATTTTTTTTCAAAGTTTTTAGATGAGAGATGGCACATGATTTTCTCAAGTGGCAAAACTGAATTGTAAAGGTTTCAGTTTGGAGATTTATCTGGGTAGCTTTTATGTTTTTGTTATGCAAACATTTTTATTGGAAACTTTGTGGACACGGTCCCAGGAGTTCGCACTCTCCCTGATCGTTTAACCTTGGTTAATACATTAAATGTAATCTGGGTAGTAAACTTTCATTTTCAGTCGCCTAAAACCCTACCTGCATACAAAATGGTTGTTTTGTTGGACAACGAATATATTTTCAGGGTGGAAAAAAGGATGGGGTAGTGTTGGGCGGATAGGGGTCCGCGCATCATTCGCGCATAAAATACAAACCTTTAGTAAGGTTCGTGTTTAATAAATAGCTCATCCGTACCTCACACATTCCAGCACGGTTACAAACAAAATTTGGTTGTACATATTTTCACCTAAGCTAGGTAAACTTCTACCAGCTGTATTCTGCTTACGTCTGGAGTAGGCTTATAATACGGTGATGTTAGCAGTTCTTAGAAATGCACTTTTCCTAAACCAATGAGCCCGCTTAAAAGTAAAAACTTTTTGACCGATGGCTCTTGGCGCTTGAAAAATTCAGCCTCCTGTGGGTCGGGGTTTTGTTAAAAAAAAGTCATGGTTCCATGTGTCGTAAAAGGCGATTAAAAGGATAACTTGAAACGGATTTGAAAGCGAACCTGGGTTTTTTGAAAACGTATTAGAAATTACTTTTTATTTATTTAGATGGCACTATATCACACTGCGTGGGATTCGTGTTGGTGTGTTCAATCTGACTTGCAGTGACCGCGTCGGATAGGTCTAGGGCTCCGCCTTCGGACCCCTGATGGGAACCCGGGAACAAAGCCGTATGGTGTGCGGGGATGAAGTCCTCGGAAACTCTGAGTTTAAAGCATATCTCTGTGTGAAAAATGTAGTCTCAGAATAGATATATTTGCTTTGTCAGCCGGGTGCCAAGGACTGATAAGGTACCCTGTTGGATTCGTTGGAGGAACTAGCTCGGTGGGGGTCCAGTGACAAGCCTTCGGAAGATCTGAGGTTTCGGCATTTCTATGATGGGAGAAAATGATGTCTTAGGATAGGTATAATTTGCTTTAACAGTTGGGATCTAAGGCCGACTAAGGCATTTTGTTGAGGCAAAGCAACGGAAGCTCTGAGGTTTTAGCATATACTTCCATCCGCTGCAACCAGAAGGATCATCGCCCCTGGTAATATTTCTGGCAAAAATATGTCTGAGAAAAGACCTTGAAGAACTGCTGACGAAGGGTTTTTATTTCCTGCCTGAATGTGATTTTCCATGAACATTTTTCTTCTTTTCTATCTTTTGGACAAATATTTGAAAGAAATCTGGGTATTCGGCAATCGGGCCTTGTGCTAAACAATACTAAAAGAGGCTGAGGAATATTTTCATAAGCTGCCCGAATGTGTCGAAAACTTTCTGAGGCTGCGATGTTTTTATTTTTCTGGAATGTTTTATCCTGAGTATGATACTTTTTATTTTCCGGTCACATTTTGGAAGAATGTCTGAATGTGCTGTGAGTTTTTATTATCTTTTTATTATTTCATGAATATGATGTTTAATTGCGGGCAAATTTTCCAAAGATTTTCACATCTTGCGAAAATTTGGGGACAGTCTGCCCTCCGTCCCTCCGCTTTGTATGCAGTCCATGTCAACTTTTCGAACAAGGCTGCCCGCCTTTTTTACGTTCCGCAAAGGATTGGGCACAAAATATGAAGCCTCCGCATAGATCAGGGTCAATTGTCTTGATGATGAACTTGATTCTGCTATGTATTAGGGAATCATTTAATGGACCCATCTTTTCCAATCTCAACCACTGAAAACCCAAATGTTGCATTTTTAATTCACAATTATCGAAATTTTAGAAATTGATTCAAGTCAACATCCTTCAGTATCCTGACACTCTGGTCAAAAGTTTTGTTTGATGGTCCTCGGTGGCCGAGATTTTCCCATTGGCAGGGTTGACCACAAAGGGTTGATCATGGCACGCGGGTGGGAAATAATTTCAACGAAGACATTTTTTGGACGTGAAGACTGAACTGCATGTTGCTGCACCCATCTTTTGTTTTTCTTGATGGCTCTCGGCCACAGTCCCGCCTCCACTCTTTGTCTGAGAGAATTTTAGAGTTTGATAATGTTTTCACGAAGCATCTTCCGATTATTCTCCCGTAAACCTTATACGGACTTACATGTATGTTGCAGTATGTATTTTACAATGGTAGTCTCGTGTTTTTGGTAGCTCCATGTACAACAGTGCAATTTAATGTTAACAGCTACGCAGCTACAGGAGGCACGCGGCATGACAAAGATACCGTAGCCCTCAGTCGATACCATGATATGATCACTGCCGGGAAATATGTTGACAAATTCTATAAAGCTATACTTGTACTTTCACCTTGGAGTTAATCCCCTTAGGAAGGGTATTTGTTCCATGCTTTCACCAATACGCATCATTCGTCGATTTCATCATAGGATTGACATCCCAGTTGGTGGCTTTGCTGATGAATCGCATGATTCACGCCGCTGTCGGAGTTTCTCTCACATGCTTCTTGCCCCTGGGGGTCAAGGGGTATAAATTCCCCTACATGACAGTTTAGATCATAACATTTTATGAAATTTGCAGTGAGAGTGTTCTGAATTTACATTAAGATCTTGTGTGCTCACCAGGATATGCCCCGAGGCAATAAACTAGGATTGGATCTGTATGTGGATGAGTTTTAAAGGACCAATCCTCTTACCCCAAAGTTCTTGTAGGGAAAGTTTACCAAAATTTTCAACTGGCTCAACTCTTTGATTGAATTCAAACAACGCAAAGTACCATTTTACACATTGAGCTTTTGTACTCACCCTGAAGCAATAAAATGAGGGATGAGGATGAACTTCAGACAATTATGGGAGGAGCTTAAGTTAGAAGGTTGGTACTGTTTGGTAGGGCTGAAGTCGAGTCCGGACTCGTTATTTTAGAATCTGAAGGACTCGGCCAGAGAGGCTGATTTTCTCCCATTGAGAAAGTACAGGGACTCGAGTCCGAGTCCAGACTCGAATTCTTGAAAGATGAAAATTGCCGGACTCGTGACTTGGACTCTCCGGACTCGACTACAGCACCGCTGTTTGGGGTGAGAGAATTGGGCCTTTAAACAGCTGTGGGAGGTCTTGCAGTAGAAGTAATCTATGAAAGTAGGATGGGAGAATTGGAACTATCTAGGGTAGGGGCGAATGGGGTTGGGAGCTAATCACCAAAGCGGCCAAATATGTTCAACAATATAATAGCAATATAAGGCGGTCCAAAATGCCTACGGAGGAAAAACTGGGGCGCTAAAGCCCCCAAACAGCCCCCCCCCCCCCCCGTCTCCGCCGTTCGTGTATGATGATGAATACTTGCACTTAACGTTTACAGTTTCATTTTATAGGGTAAAAGAGGGGAAAATGAATTCAACATTTTTTTCTAACTGACATTTTTGTTGGACCTGTTTGTAAAAATTATTTACAGTCAATAAGGACGTTCATGATAGCATCATACAAGGCAAGTTGCTAACATGCAGCACAAGTTTCGACCCCGTACAAATATTTTTAAACCGTGCTTACTTTTTATCAAGCAAAAGAGTTTGGAATTCTTTTTCATATTCGTTAAAAGTCATCCCCCATCGTCTTCATTCAAACGCAATCTCAGCAGCCATGATTTACAGAACTATTATTACCAATGCCTCACTAACTTGTGTTATATTTGTTACTGATGTTCTTTCTTCTTTGCTTGTGTTCTTGAATTTTTTTCTGGGAGTGGATTACCTTGTTAAATCTTTTAAAGCAGAAATCAGAGTTCCCCGAGTTTGACAGAGAGTATTTACCTTTTTTCCGGCACCTCTTTTTACCTTCTGAGTTGATTCTTTACCAGAACATAGAAACATTGAAGAGGCCCACTTTCAGGTTAGAAGAAACGTTAAAATTTTTTTGTTGATTATTGTTGAATGAACATTTCTGAAAATTGTTCGCGAACAAAACTTTTCACAGATGCAAGACTAGGCAGATTTAAGTTTAAGGCAGGCTGCACTGCTCTGTAACCAATCACGACGTTAAAGAGAAATATTGTGTTTAAAATGCTCCAACAAAGAGTACAAAGAATATGGCCCAGACGCTGTCCAACAATTCAGACTTAATCATAAACACCAGCAATAGTTACATCTCTGCAAAATACAAATACTGAGAACTTGAGAACCATGAAATGTTAAAAGTTTGGGTAAACAAATTATTCTTGAGCAAGAAACAAGTGAATTTCTGTATCTTTAGAAAATCATTTTTTTTATAAAGAAGGCAACCATACTGCTTTATTTTTGATAATCTATCACCCTGTGTCAATATATATTAGTTTTAAAAGGATGAATTTTTCTTTCAAAACAAACGCAATATTTCCCTTTAAATCGTGATCACGCGTCGTTTCTTGTTAGTTTTAAAGGCCCAGTTCTCTCACCCCAAACAGTACCAATTCTCCCAACCTTCTTACTAAAGCCCCCCACAATTGCCTGCAATTCATCATGTGCTCATCCAGATACAATCTCAGTTTATTGCTTCAAGGTGAGTAAAGGAAAACTCAATTTATATAATCACAACACTCTCAGTACCGTTCATGCTGTGTAATATAAATGTTGGTACTCTGCATTGTTTGAATTAGCTCTCAATCAAAGAGCTGAGCCAATTGAGAATTTTGGTACCCCCGTACCAAAATTGTAGTTTGGGGTGAGAGGTTTGGCCCTTTAAGTCAATGTACAAACGTGGTGCAAAATTAAAGTTGTCAAGAAAATGTAAATTCAAACTCCAAATGCCGCTTGAGTCTTTTAGACGACCACTTCCTTTCTCTTTTGTAGGTCGTTGTAAAAGAGACCTTAGGTGACAAAAGATAAGATGACGAAACGAAACAAAATTTTCTAAACAGCATGAAGTCTCTTTGGTGAAGATTTGATACGTGTACAATTTGCTGCTTGGGAAGTTCATATGCGGGGGAAAACTTTCGGCCTTTAACAGGGAACGTCAGTTGGTGGCGCTCGTTCGAATTTTGTTATTTTGCATGTTTTCGAATTTTTGGGGCCTCATTTTAGTAAACTGAATAAATTAAGGTTTTCGTCATACATTTATCGTCATTGCGTGGTGCCTTCACGCACATTTTATGATTTGGTACATGCAGGATTATCTGATAATCGATAACTTTAACTATTCATTGAACGACGCCCACAGCTAAGCACACTAAATTAAAGTTGGTCCAAACTCGGGCGGGGAATGAGGGTGGAATTATTCCTCCCCCCTCCCCCCCCCCAAAAAAAGGAAATATCCGCAACATATAAAATTCGAACCTATAAGGACAAACAATAAGAACCGTTTGAGTCTTAAAAATGGCATCATTTGCAACTACACAGAAGACTTCGAAGCATGCCCTTCAGTCAAATCTGTCAATGATATGACTGGGGAATTCACAATCACATGTCACTTAAACCTGATACAGGGCAATGTGATGTATAAAACTGTAAAAGTTCGATTAAGGTTCAGAGCTTTTTTCTTTTTGTATTTTCCATCCAATTCTCTCTTTAATAACCCCAAATTTGTCTAAATCCGACTTGGTTTGAGTGGTGTACAATGGTAGATAGATACGGTCCCAAACGGTTCTTTCAAATTCTACTGACTCCGACATGAAAGACACACAAATCCCCAACTTTACATTACTCATTATACAACATGTGGATGGACACAAGTTCATATCAGGGACCTGGAACATATTCCATCTCCCTGTTTGTATCAAACTGTTACTGTGAAATACCGAAGTGGTGCATAGAATTGAAAAGGTTGCAATGCGACAACTGAGTATAATTGACCAGACCTTTTGTCCACGGGATAATGTATATAGTCTCCGTCCAAGTCTCCGTTCAGGGGCGGCGTCAGGGGGGGGGGTAGGGATGGGATAGGAGAGACCACACCTATGTTCGCAAGAAAATATGAAAAGAGAAGGAAAAAAGAAGAAAAGGGGCACTCAGCTCATGCTTAGCCCCAGAGTACCCTGGCGACTCACTTGTCTTCGTATGAGCAATTGTCAGATAGGTTTTTCAGGCCTTCGTGTCACCTATAACCCTTTAACCCCTCCAGCTAGCTATAAACTTAACCGGTAACCATTTTCAAAAACTCTAATCCTGATGAGTTGAGAGACCACTGAGATGGGGAACTAATGAGACGAGAGTAATGATGAAAACGGGGACTAATGGCAAGGGGACCAATGACACGTATTAATCTAGTTGGGGGACCAATGAGACGGGGGACAATGGAGCGGACCCTTTGTGCACAAGGGTTTAATTCTCCAAATGTACTGTACAGGAAGCATGGGCGTCCGCAAGGGGGGGGGACAAGGGGGGCACTTGCCCCTCCCCTGGAAAATCAAAATTGTGAAAAAATTAATTAAAAATTAAAATATAAAAAAATTGAAAATAAATAATCACAATATCTTCACTCACTTCCACTGAAATATGTGGACATTTGACCAGGAATAGCAAAAGAGAAGATGGTATGCTGAATAATGAAATCGTAAATTGGGGACCATCATTCGTGATATCTATTGGAAATTTGTAATTGTAAAAACTATGCTAAAATTGTACTGGTTGTCAGGTATGTAGTGTGCATATGGCATCCGACTATTGATGAATTCGGTGGTCTTGGTTTGGTCCCGCGCTGATCTCAAGTGGCGACACGCGGATGTAACTGGGATATACAAGGTGAATATGAGAGGGGGGGGGGTATGATTCATAATTAGGTAAGGGATACAGGCCTATATAGGCTGTTTGACAGTTGTAAGTTTTATCGTGCACAGGCGTGCTATTAGCAGCTCCCTGTTCGGATGCAAACATATTCCGAGTTTTACGCTTTACGATAGTCTTATGTTCCCCAAAACATCTAGAATGTTCCTGAGAGAAAAATGTCAAGTTGGACTTCGATACCACCGCCCGTCTCAGGGAGTAATTTTTATCCAAAGTCAAAAGTGATATTGTCCTGTAAACAATGGCAAGTGCAGTGCTGCCTGCAGACAATACCGATCGCAGTTAAAAAAGATTAAAAACACCTCTTACTCAAGAGCTTCACTTATAAAGTCTTGGGCAACACACTGAAAGCCCTACAAGGCCGAAAATGCGAATTCTTCCTAACAACTGTTCGCAAAATAAAAAAAGTAGCCAAGTCACATTTGGAAAGCTTATGGCTTATTTAAATTATCATTCCTTAGTCTGTTTTCATACACTTGCGTGACACAATTCACCATATGGTCGAATATCAGAATTCTGTAGAAACTTTGACAAATGAAAGATGTGATGTTCAATTAAAATTGTTACGTAATCAAATTGATCACAAAGATTTGCCACACATTCGGGCACACTTTTCTCATGGAATTATATAAAGTTGTAACGAGTCACCCAACATTACAGTCGAGGCGAGTCAGTTGCTAATTTTAATGTAGTCACTACACCATTTCGGATGTACCTCAAGTTATTTCCCTTTTGAAAATGATAGGTGACTTGAATCCTTCGTTACAGCACTTGCTGACAGCTTAGAAAATGGCATTTTCGGTTGTCCGAGATCGCGATTTTTCAAAAATTACTTTGTCATGGCCATATCACTGAGCTTTGTGTGTAGGACACTTATAGATCGGTGGGATGCACACAGAAGAATTCTAAGTATGTAGAAGACCTCTACACGCGTATCCGATTGACTGACCAATCAGCGTCCTGTATTTGTTGGTGTTGGTTTGTTCTTCACCCAGAGAGGGGGATGTTTTTTGCATTGTGACAACCTATGGATAATGTCTATATACCATATTTCGGGGAAGTCTCATTTTTGTCCTCTACCGACAACATGGCATCGATCCCGTAGTGCACGCGGACTTCCGAATTTGGCTTATTAAGAGTGGGGGAGATCACCGTGATTCTGCAGCCCTAGCTGCCCTAATCAGTGATCTGTGTCCTGGGTAGGCTCTTCATTGAAAAATTTTGTGTAGGCTAAAATTAAGGCGTGTAGATGCAAAATGGTATTTTTTTTTGTTCAACTGCCTCTAATGTCAGATGATTTTGAAGAATTGTCGGAAATAGCTGTTTTCACCAGGGTAGAGTTTGATTCCATGTAGAGTCAGCAATCGAACTGTAATGCAAAAATTGAGCGTATGCCTGTCAATTCTTTAACATTTTTGAATATGTGGGTGACAAATGATGTGTCTCCCACTTTCAAAAGGCGACATGTTCCCCGTCTTGCAGCTGTCGACGCCTATGGATTACACAGGCTGGTCCATACGCTTGATATTATCATGATTTACTTCATCCCCGGGTGATGATTATAAATTTTGTTGAATTGTGACTTACTATGAAGCAATGGTTTTTTAACCATCTCTTCTTTCCAACCTGAGCCAACCTTCAACATTTATTACCTTCACTTTTGAAAAAGGGATTAACAAGTTCTAATTTCAAAATTAATTTTCTTAATTTATCTGGACGCGTCTCCTTTTGCAAAACTTTTTGCCAATTTTGACAAAATTATAGCCCAATACGATATCCTCATACCCCATTCTGTAGGAAAAGGACCGACTCCTTGTCAAACATGCGACAAGGAGTCGGGAATTATTTCAAAAATGACATTCTATCAGACAAGGACAGACTCCTTGTCGCAGGTGCGACAAGTAGTTGGGATGAACAGACTAACTACTTGTCGCACATCATGTGACAAGGAGTAACGGATTATTGCCAGAAGTGGCACTTCCAGGGTACTGTCGTGAGGATTCCCAAAGGAAATAAACAAATTTGACAGAAATGGTGAAAAGACGTCGATTTTGGAAATCCATTTTGAAATTGGAACATGTTAATTGCTTAAATTCGTTTGATCATTCATCAGGAGCAAGTGCAAAGTTTTTCAAAGAGGAAGAGGCTCATCGTAAAAAGGTGGAGTGTTTTTCAAGCTTAGGCGGCTCGAAACTTCGACTGGAGGTACACCCGATACCTTTCAAGAAATATGAAAGGAAGGGTTGAAGCGGAACTTAATTTTCTTACATCAAAAGAGAAAATCTAGCGTACGCAATTTGGTGAAATTTCCATTCAAACTGAATAACTGTAGACACTGGAAATTATCTTGTTGTTGTTGTTTGGTTTGCGATCTTTTGTTGTTAATGCAATTTTTCAAGTGTTGGAAAGCGCCTAGTTATTTTTCCGCATGAGCCTCAGATTTGCCCATCTCCTTCTAAACTTCTTTTTTTCCCTTTCATCGTCTTACTTTAAAATAGGACTATGAATACAGCTGTCGCTGATAGGACGTTATCTTTATGCACTGCGTCACATTGAATGAATTTGCGCGCACCTTTGTCATATCGTTTGAACGCACTAATGCTGAACTTGAAAAGATCTTAAAATAACTCACACAGTCACGCGCAACCAAAGACAAGTCATTCACACGCAACAACTATTGCGCACCACGAATTTTGCTTAATTTAGCGCGACAAGTCGTGCGCGAGTAAAATTCGCGTGAATATTTATTCACACGAAACGATTTGTTTCGCGTGAAAAATAGTATCGTGTAAACGCGCCTTTATAATTACGGCCACGTGTTCCACTGTTTTGCGTCGAAGGATTACGCCAATGCGTCATTAATGCACAAGGTCTATATACAGCACGCAGACGTTCCCAAGCAACAAGAGCGTCTACTGCTACAAAAAGTCAGGGCTGTTCAAACTATGCGAAACATTACAATTCACAATAAGGCGCGTAGCTACGGGTCCCACAGTCAATGAACAAAGCGTGTCCTTGATCATCGACGCACACCCAGATCATGCGCGCGCAGCGATGCCTCTGTGACGTCGTGCAGTATTATAAATATCATTTATCTCGGTTTCTGGTTAAATTCAACACGTCTAGCTATTCAATAAACAATTTTGGTAATGCCAACGCCACCCTTGGTCACGTTGAGTCATCCCATGACGCATGCGAGAGCTTGAAACAAAAGCTCTTCGCAAGTTCGAGCGAAAATGACTGAGACGGATCCGGCGAGGTATTCTGAAGAACCAGAGTCCGAGGAAGACGAGTTGTAATGGCAACTGAAGCAAAAAGTAGCTACAATGATAAAGTCAACACCAAGGACAAGATATCCAATATTTTAGAAACACACGGTTTCATAGTAGCAGCAACTATAGGTCATGGATCCTACGCTACTGTTAAAGCGGCGTATTCTCAATCTCATAAAGCGAAAGTAGCCATCAAAATCGTATCGAAGAAGAAAGCGCCAGATGATTACATCAGTAAATTTTTGCCGAGAGAAATTCAAGTCGTTAAACTTCTAAAGCATCCAAATTTAGTGTGTTTCTTTCAAAGTATCGAGACAACAAGTCGTGTTTACATCGCAATGGAACTGGCCGAGAACGGTGATCTTTTGGATTTCATCAAAAATAATGGTTCGGTTGCGGAGGCTCAGACAGGGGTGTGGTTTCATCAACTTGTAGATGGGATTGAATACTGCCACCAACAAGGAGTTGTCCACCGAGATCTAAAATGCGAAAACCTGCTTCTGAACAAAAATAATGTCCTGAAAATAACCGACTTTGGATTCGCTAGAAACCAAATGTTGTCGGCTGACGCTAATCGTCCAAAGTTGAGCGAAACCTATTGTGGTAGTTACGCATACGCACCACCTGAAATTTTATGCGGGATACCTTACAACCCTATGCTAAGCGATATTTGGAGTATGGGGGTTGTTTTATTCACCATGCTCTTTGGACGGCTACCATACGATGATACCAATCACAAAATTCTTCTCCATCAAGTTCAGAGACCGCCAGTTTTTCCTTCCAAAAAGAATGTCGCAGAGGACGCAAAAGACCTCCTTTGTCGAATCCTGTCTCCGGCAAAAAGACGCATTCAGATGAACGAGATTCGCGAGGACCACTGGTTTAAAAGGATGACACCCAAAGTCCTCAAAAAGTTGTCCGTGCTGAATAAAAGGGATGGCAGTGAAACAGGTTTGCCGGACAAACCCAACAACGACACGAGTAAAATAAAGTCAGAAAAATCGGAGAAAAAAGATAGTAGGACCAACAAAGTTGCACCTGAGAGTAAGGCAAAGAAAGACCCACCCGACAAGAAAACTGAGGTAACAAGTGTCCAGTGATGCTCGGGACGTTTAAGTAAGCTCATTATATTAACAAGGACGCTTTGTCGGTTGAATTCGACATGTCATTCCTCATAATTTTGTAGGCCAGCATTTCAAAATCCGATTAAACCATTACTCACCAATCTAAAATTTTTAAAATTTGATTTTCTGGTGTACTCTCTTTGACCACAAACGCTAGAAAGAAACAAGTTAGAGTGATTTCTTAATATAAAATATTTATTTGAATATTCAACTAGGAAGAAATGAAAAAGACATATATACAATAATCATCATTAAAACTAAGCAAATGATACACTTTCATAGTCATTTGGTAGCTAGTGGGCTTTTTGAAACTAGCCCCTTTGAAGATTTTCAACTTCATTCTCTAAACACAAACTCAAAATTCTGCTTTTACAACACTTTTCAATGGGTGTGGGCAATCTAAGAATGAACTCATTACGACATGCAACTAGAAACAAAAATATAAGTTATACGCAAAAAAATGAAGCAATATGAGATCGCGTTCCGACTTCCTTGAAAACTTCTATAACTTCATACTGTGTGGACTTATCGTTTTCACAATGCAATATGCTGAAAAGAGTCGGATAAATCATTTTCACCGATGGAAAGAGTTTACGGTGTACATAAAGGGTTCTTCATAGTACAAGAGTAAACTGACACTTAAGCAAGTCACGGACCGATTTCACTGACATCAGTTTTAGCGATCATCGATAAGTTGTTCACGGAGAAATTATCACTAGTAGCAACAGCGATGAATTTTGGGTTTCACTAAACCTATCGCAAACTAAAAAACTTTGCGATGGAAATTGATTGCTTAAGCTTAGTGAAATCATTTTGAAAAATTAGTCGCTAAAATGTGATCCATTTAGGGTTTAGCGATGGATTTCAGCCTCAGCGATGATCACTAATCGTTAGTGAAATCGGTCCCTGGTCTGTAACCTGGCAAGGTGCTGAAGGAGGTGAAAAGCTTTGGGAAGACTCATTTTCTAAGAGGTGGAAGGAGATGGAGTGAAAGTGAGAGAAGCAATACCCCCTCCCCCCCCCAAAAAAAAAATATATATATTCTGGCAATTGTGATTTTGAACAGATGCCACCCCTACCGCAGCCTTCTTTTTGGTTTAAAGTTTGATTTAATCTTTAAGTACAGCTATCTGTCCCAAAACATGCTCTAATTCCATGTTTTATTAATTTTATCACTTCACTCTAATCCTAGTAAGTGGTTACAGTTTGTGGTTAACCCTTCCCCCACCCCCATCCTTCCTCTCCAGCATGAATCAATAACAAAATCCATGTGCGTTTTCCATTCTTTGCACCCTGCATGGCACCAAACTTTTCCTTGCACCTTACATGGCACCACACTTTTCCATACCACTCACTTAACAAAAACAGCCTTCGTACGGACTTCTTTAAGTACATACTTCGAAAAGACTTGAAATCATTGTCAAACAGCTATAAGCATGCAGCGACCTTCAGTTTTGTAACAGTTTTTTAGCCTTTGGGATTTTTTTACTGAAAACTGAAGACTATATAAGGCAGAACAAAGCAACCTTCAAGATGTGGTATCTGATAGAAAACTACATTCAGTTATAGCACATTCATTAGTTTAACCCTCTTGAACCAATAATTCTAGCACTTTAAATAAAGTCAGAGAGTGGAAAGCTGGCAAGTCTTTACGTTGTCACATGGAGCTCAAAACTGCCGGGAGCTACCTAAAACTTCCACCATCACAACAAGAAAGGCCTTTGCTCTCAATCACATTGTCAAGAATAAAAAGATGATGTTTTTGTTCCGTAAACCCTCAAAATGGATAAAATTTCACAGATTGAAGGTGGGCACTATAGGGTTTAATAAATTGAGCATTCCAACCAGGCATGTTAATAATTCTCAGAATTTTCATTTCTGAGTGTTTCACATTGTTTACCATAAAAAATAATATAGAGATACAATGTTCATACAAGCTTAACATGACAAGCCTTGACATTTAGATTTACCAAGTGTGCTGCAAATCACACTCCTCAGTAAATTTTGGAGTGTTGTATTGTGTCAATGACATGAACTTTCATATATTTACCTCAGCTCCCAGTTTTTAACTAAGCATGTGAAAAACCATATTTCTCACAGTAATTTGAGGTGAGAGATGGTGTGTGGCAGCACTTCTTGCATGCTTTAAAATTCAAGGCCTGATATCGTTGAACAAATTGCATCATATTATTTAAGAGGAACTAAATTATTCTTAAACATAAAATAGAAGCTACTGTACCATACATATAAAGGGTACATTTGCAGGTAAATACCCAAAAAAATAGTTCCCCCCCCCAAAATGGTTATAACTGTCCTATCTTTAGTAACCATATTTAATTTTTTTGGCAGTTTTCTACGACTGCAAAGCAGTGCAATTGTATCTATGGCAATACCTATTCCCTCATCAACTACTAAAAATTAGAAAGTACCTGTAAATCTTGTTGTACCCACACTCACAACATTGCACTCACACTATATGTCTGGCTATAGCCCTTTTTCAAAATAGCAAATTGCAAATGGTTGTGGAATAAACATTTGAAATACATATCATTTTCCCCATAAAATCTCATTGCAAAAATGTTGAATATGAAAAGTCTATCCCATAATCCTTTGTAATGGCTGGTTACAATAATGTCTTTTACATCAAGGTAAAAGGCAGATGCACTTAACCTTTACTGTCTTATCAAAGTGTAAAGTAAATGCAGACTTGCAAAACAAGAACTTTGTAAATGGCAAAGAAAACATCCCATCATGCATGTAGGTTGATACTGTTAAGATTTAAATATTTCGTCTTTAAATACACTTCCAGAAATTCAAATACTTCAGTTAAACATGATTATCTGTAAGTATTATTGAAACTAAAACTTACTCATTCTTGCTCTTATTTCAAGTCAGCCCATGTATAGTAATTTTGTTCTGAAATAGGAGGGTTACCTTGCAGGTAGGAAGACTGCGAAGGATTCAGAACATAGATGTTTGAATGGTCCATGGGACAAGCAGGTTTTATCATGTCACTTCTATTTTGGAATATTTACACTGGCTGCCAATCACTCTACATCAACTTTCAAATCCTCATTCTAACTCTTTGGCCCACTGCAACTTGTACCCCTACCTATCTCAATGCTCTACTACATCAGCAAGTTAATGTCAGATCCCAGTGTGATTGCAGTATCAATTCCAATTGCATCTTTCCTGGGCCACATACAAGATCTTTTAATGAACACTTTTTTTTATTATGGGCACATTTATGGAATTCCTTCCCATTAGAATTTACATCTTTGAATTCTTTTTCTCAATTCAAACAAATTTCCTTTTTCCACACATCTCTTGATTGTCTTACATTTTTTAGTGATTGCAAAGTGTGTTAGGCAACTTTTGCTGAAATCTGCCCTTTGTAGGACTTAGTTATCATTATTCATCCAAGCTTAACCCCTATATCTGCAAACATATCTTGAAGTCATCTGCACATACATGCAACACTTAATAGGAGGTAAGTGAGGATGGGTACACTTTAATTCAAATAAAATCCCTTTGGGCCTTCCACTCAGCCCTAAAAAAGTAGCATATGAATTTTCTTCTTAGCAAGAGAAGATGGATGGGGTATCTCTGGCTATAGGTCCTTTTTTCTGAGTTCCTAACAATGGATTTGCTTCCCTAACCAAGTTGCTTTCAACAAATTAATTTCCTTTCATTAGCAAACTACAAAGATCAACAATCACCATCCTTCATCATACCTGAATAAATCTTCAGAGATACTGAGATAAAACACTTTTCAAAAATGTCTTCTGTAGGAATCAATTTTTCAATAATATGAAGTTTATGTTTTCAGATCAGTGGCATAGCCACAGGTGTGTTTGGGGGTTAGAACCCCCACAGGTCACAATCTTGAAATGAAAATGACACCTAAAATAGCGGTTCTATCTCTTTCACCTTAGACTTTCCCCTCATGTCATGCACCAACCACCCCGCATGACACAATCCTGGCTAAAGATACTGTTCAAGATTACTTCTGCAGTTCAATACGGCTAGATATGAATGACATCACCCTTTTTCAATAACTGTTCAAAGTTGCAGATATTTAAAAAAGTTTCTATACTTGAAAGTAAAGCTTGCACTGCAACTTAGTATTTTCATACATTAATACAAAAGTGGCATTCACCATTATGGCATGTGTTTTACAAAAATGTTCAACTACTTTATGCCAATTATGGATCAGGCATATCCAACCTTGTCCAAAGACAAATGGAGTTTTATTTTCTCTTACTGAAAAATTTATTCTTCCACTTTGTTATATTAAAGGGGCAACAGTAGTACCTCGTTTTCCTTTCTAGACTGACTGTTTACCAGAATATAGAAATATTAGAGAGATCTTTAAGATTAGAAGAAAAGTCAATACTGTGTTAATTCCTGTTAGATGGAAATTTCTGAATATCTGATGGGTAAAAAAGTACCAAAGATGCTTGACTAGACAGCCTCCACTTCAGTGCAACCCAATCATGACATTAGATGATGATCACTGATCATTTTTGTTAATTTTAAGTCAACATTCAAATGTAGTGGAGAATTGAAGTTGTAAAAAAATTTGTAACAACAAACTCTGACTGCCACTTTAGTCCAGTAATATACACCACTTCCAGTAAATTTTGTAAACATTTTTGAGCCACTGATAAAATTGCTCCCACTAATCCAATCTGGTAAACAGAGCAATCATGGTGTTATAAAGAAAATTTGGCAATTCGGTGAGAATTTCAGCTTTTTGTGTTTGAAAACTTAAAAATTGTGGGAAACTAAACTTGCTTTCCTGTGATGAATGGGCTGTTTTTTCAGCCCTTGATGTGAATCTACCTGACACACAAGATCCTATTCTGAAGAATAATGTAAATAATATACACAATGAATTTGGAATTACTTTTTAACCTTAACAATCTTATCAAAAATTTTACTCTTAGAGACTAGTGTAAATGTAGAATAAATTTGACACTTATGAGAAATCACAGCTACATCTTTTCCTTTTTAGGGCAGCATTCACCACAAATCTTTATTATTGTAATATCTAAACTGCAATGTTAAGGTTAAAACCCCAAGCCCTTAAATAAGACACTCACAGAAGTGAGACACAGGGAGGGATCAAGAAATTTTTGGCAGGGGGATAAAACATAAAGCATTAAATCAATGTTCACTTTTATAACTTCAGGGGAAGGAAAAATTACTATCCAGGGCAAATTTATTTTGTTATCTCCTCAGAGCTACAGTATAAGCATGAACAAGGGGTTTCAAAGCAGTTGGGATAACATCACATGTAAGTAAACTATGGTCGCCAAAGACACCCATGGTGGAAAAAAAACAAACAGACATTCCCCCTTTTTTTCACTTTTCCGTAGAGACCAAGTAAAGTGGCTGTCATTTAACTTACTGTATATTCCCTAATAAATGTCCCAGGGGTGTTACATTGTTGAAAAGGGGGGGGGGGGGCATTTATTTGAGGGTATATTTAAAAAAAAATTAACTTATCGCTAGAATCTACACTAGTCTCTTCAAATGATTGATGAGTTCCTTAGATGTACTGGTGAAAGTTAACTGTTTTTGACATTAGGCTGCTGTTGTAACGTTAACATGAGGCTTAATCTGTGGTTTGGGCCTGTAGCGCAAGGAGGCCTTGGCCTATGCAGTTGTTAAAAATGTTGAGGGAGGCATTTATTAGAGGGGGCCCTTATTAGGGAATATACAGTAAGTTAACAAAATAGGTGGGTTCTGTCTGTCAGTGTGCATTTGAATATCTTCGGTCCATTTGGATGCTGCCGTCTGGTTGGTACACTTCCAACAAATGTTGCCAAGGTGACTGATGCTTCTTTTCTTGAGTATCAGCCAATCTCCTACTTCATATATGTAACTTCACTTTTGAAGATGACCACTGCAGGGAATACTAATACCATGGAAACTTCATAGAACTAGCCATACATGCTCAAATTTCATGAGACCTGTCCAACTCTTCCATTTGGAATCCCTCCTCCGAACTTTCACCACCAACAGTCAAAGAATTTTCCCACTATAATTGCAACCTTCTCAACAAATCACTGTTTTTTGTTGAAATATAATTTAATATGGCCTTTTAAAGTCTTGCCAGAACTGCCCATCTACCATGCAGTGAGTCAGTCTTTTAAACAATACATCATTCGTTTTTCTTACACCTCAATGGATCAATTTCTCAATGCCTGCAATCGCCTGCTTAGCTGGTCTTCTTCTGCCATTGTGCGACTAGAAGATGCAATGGAGGTACCAACCTCGGGGGCAGATTCTAAATCTGTAATCATCTGCAGACCATTTTCCTCAGCAACTTGTTGAATCAATTGATCTACTTGATCAGCCGGAGTGGATAACGTAGTAGCTTCTCCCATGGAACTTTCCATTACCTGCACAGGTCAAATGTAAAAACTTACAAAACATGTGTCCACATTCCAAATAAACAAAAAAATTGCAATTTATTAAAGGTTATTACAGAAAAATCCAAATTTAACAGATAAAAAGCATATTGAAAAACTAAATTTATTTCAACAAACTGAATTTGCTATTTCATTTTGTTCTTGAGAAAGTACAATTTCCAAGTTAAAACAATTTCAGGCATGTTTCAAATGATGCAGCAGTTCCTTGATGCCAGCAATCAGATTTACCTCCTACGGGAATCTTCATTCTAGCAAACATTCACTGCACCAGGTATCACTTTTTCAATAGCTGGTACTGATCAGGTAGTAATAAGCCTGTCAGGTGGTAGCAAAATCTCTAAGTGACCACCTCACAAAAAGAACATTAGGGGAAGCCTGACAAGAATACCAAGCCCTTATATAGTCCCTCCTTACTGAACCTAGATCTTGAAAATTATTTGATAATTAAAGTGTACCTCAAGTCAAAAAATTCAAAAATTCATATTTAAGAGCATGCAAATGAATTCTAACAGTCCAACTACCATCTTAATATGACATTCCTGAGCTGAGACATAAAATGTTGAAGTGTATTCGCTTAAAACAAATTGGTTGATTGCACAATAATCTGTGACTTTCTTGTGGTACAACTCACATAACATGCTTTGTTTCCCTTTAAATTAAAAATGTTTTTATGACCTTGAACACTTCCTGTTTGCTTTATTTTGCACAAAGAGGACTGCATCACCTCATAAGAGTAAGAATGCTATCATACCTTGGTACAAGGTGCAGTAACATTTGAAAAACAAAGAAATACAAAGATTGCAATTTGAGTAGTACTAGTGACATCACAAATTATTGCACAATGTACCATTTTAATTTGAGTGAATAAACTTCAACATTTTATATCTCAGATCAGGAATGTCCCTTGAAGATGGGAGTTGGACTGTTAGAATTCACTTTTCATGGTCTTTAATATATATTTTTGAATTTTTTGCCTTGAGGTACACTTCAAGGATACTGACATTTCTACATTCCACTTTTATGTTAAAATCCTCCATTTTAGACAAAAAAAAAAAAGGATGAAGAAAACAGAGAGGTTCTTTTCTGTAGTATGGATTCGTGTACAATGCATACAAAATCATCTTCATCTAAACTTGTCTTACAACTTGTCAAGAGTTACATGTATTTTCCCACACTATGTCCAGTGAATGGGGTTTGTTGACCTTCTATTCAAGCATATTCAAGATTAATATAAATGCTTAACTACCATAGTTAACAGACTTACCTGAGTATGTACATCCAAATCTTCAAACTGTGATTCAAACTTCTCCATGACAGCAGAAATCTGAGAAAAAATCAAACAGAACATATTTATGAAATGAAAAACTCTCTGGCTGACATCTTGAATTACTAAGAATTTTTTTTCACTTGCTATTTCTTAGTACGTACATTGGAGTGTGTATTTCCCACAGACTTCCTATACACTGACACAGCATACTGCACACTAGATTGTTGCTACCGTACGTGTGAATATAGGCACAGCAAAATGGCTGTCTGCTATGGTTTTGTGTGTGAAAGTTTGGACTTGCTCAAGGAGTAGAACAACAGATTTTGCAAGAAAGTTGAAATCAGGTCAAAATCACTACATCAATTTCAGGAGTATGATATTTTTTCTCATTCAAATTTAACTTTTGTTTAAAATATTACAGAGTAGTCATCAAATCATACAAATCATGGT
Source organism: Holothuria scabra (assembly GCA_037179385.1). Taxonomy (NCBI): domain Eukaryota; kingdom Metazoa; phylum Echinodermata; class Holothuroidea; order Aspidochirotida; family Holothuriidae; genus Holothuria; species Holothuria scabra. Next base: position 4,368,360 of record CM074182.1, on the reverse strand, counting down.
TTCACCACCGCCATCTTGGTGCGTCTTTTTTGTCCCAGGTGGTGGCAACAATCTACGGATAGGATGTATGCATTACATGCTCTTTCCATGTACATAGGAAGTCTGTGGCCTATCCACACTTAAACATGCTGGTATTTTATACCCAGTGAACAATCAAACAAAACATGGGAGCCCCTACATTGGCTTTTTGATGACATCACATTTAACCCTTTATCGTTGTGCTCCAATCAGGCATATTTGTGCGCCTCTGGAGTGGGCAGAAAAGCAGACGTAGCACGCGCCCCATCAGCTTCCGTAGGCGGTTTCACCCCATGACCTTAAACTATTGTCTATCTCTTTGTTGTGTCCGAATTTTTGGGTAGCTACTCCCAGTTTCGAGCTCTGCGTGAAACAGTAAAGATGGGTGACAGCCGCGCTCTCAGCATGGGTCCAAAAGGACCCAAACAACGGTAAAGGGTTAAGAGCTTCTGCTTGCATCCATTGACTGTTTCCCAAACAATCAGTACACAGAATATTTTAAAATGGTCACAGACAATATTCTGTACACCAAAACCCTGTTCCACAATCCTTTGTAACTGTTGTTTGGAAAAGTGTCTATGCAGTGGCTATGTCTTGAGGTTTGTTAGCTTACACTGCTTCTGACTTTCTCAAAAATTAGGAAGCCTCATGCTTTCTTTAGATATTGTTTTCATTCAAACCTCTGCTGAACAACTATCACAACCACACACACTTTAAAAACTTCAAGATACACTACCAATTTACTACAGGTACAACACCCACTTATCATGGCACCACATCTATCACTAATACTCCTATTGAAATGTCAACTCAATAGTGTCCTTATGGCATCATCTTATCAGTAGTTTTTAAATTTTCCATCCATATATCATAGACATATGATGTTCAGTCTCTAGAAAAATGTGCATTACCTGGAATGGGAGGAGCACTTCTAAGTATAAGAGAGGAAAATCTCCCTAACATTGCCAAAATTTTCATTACAAATACCTGATTATCCTTGAAAGATACCACCCCATTTTCTAACTTTTTCCACACATGTTCACTCCCATGTAGAAGAAAATGTTCTCTTCATAAATGGAGAGAAGTAGTAACCTCCTTTGCTCTGTAAATCCCACCCCCAAAACATGAACAGTAGATTCCCTGTCTCCCCTTCCCTGAGTCATTTCCTTTGGTACAAACACTGATGCACAGACAAAGAGGTCAACTCTACTAAATAGTTTTCCAATGAATGCAACTTGAATCCTTACATAATACTTGCACAAAAAAGCATGAAATTCTTTTTTCAACACAAAAGGTAGAATACATCAAAATCATGTCATCATAAAGTTTGTTGACCTTCCCACCTGGCCTGTCTGAATAATGTCATGAATATTCATAAACACTGATGCAACAGGTGTACCTATTTAAAAGCACAGGTGTTTTTTCTTAAACAAACAGAACCACTATCTTTGATCACCCAGGGAGAGAGTCAAACAAAAGAATTCCTTTAAGGGGGCTTAGAAAACAATTGAGGTCTGCAGGAAAACAAAGGAAGTATTGAGCATAATAAAAATAAAGCCAGGTGTTTGTCACTTGCATGAGGTCAATATCAGGATGCAGAAAGTTTGGAAATGTGTTAAATTTCCTTTAATGATATTCAGCTATCCACTTATGGCATATGATGGAGATGGACAGAGTGATGAAATGAGTAGACTTGATGAATATTCATCAGCATAATAAGCAACACTGATAATCAGTACTGGCATGCATGACATGTGCATATCAAAATCACACTGGAAAGCAGGCTGGAAAATGTGACATGACAAAGATGTACACAAAGGAACTGAAATAAAAATACAATATTGAAGAATCCGAGCAGTCAGAAATGGTCAGATTATTATCACCTATTACTGGAAGTATTATGTACATAATCTCCCATCTTACTAGTCCCTCCACCTCTCATTGGTCACCCATGTAATTTGCCCCCCCATGTCATTATCCTCCACCTAATGGTCCCCTGGGTTTATAAGTGATCATGCCCCCTTACCCCTAAACGTAACCCTATCCCCTAATCCAAACCATAAAAATAAACCCTACTTTTAATGTGTTGGGGGACCAATGAATGAGATGGATCTGGATGGGGGTTAAAATGCAACAGAATAATGGGACAGGGGACTAAAGAGACAGAGGACTGATGAGAAGAATTAAGCTTATTTGGGAACTAATGAGTGGTAGACCAATGAGATGGCACCTATGGACCCATTACTATACATGTATGTGCTATCAGCCCATACCTGTTTTTTTTTTTTGCTTACCTATACAATCAATGCTGTACCCAATTCAAAGCCCTCATAAAAACATGTTTTCAAAATGGGTGTAACTATTACGGTTAAGGTTGACAATTTTTACGAAATGAGGAAATTAATGCCAGTGGTTCCAAGTAATGGTCAACAATCTTTCCCATCACTTGGCTGCTGGGAAATTTCTGTAGAATAAAAAGAAGCTTGGAAATGACAGAGAAAGTTCAAATGCTTCAATTTTGAAGATCTCAGAACAAGGACATTTAAAACTTTTATACAGAGCCTCTTAGTAATAAACCATTCGGTGATTGCAAACTTAGGTATTGCCAAAGTTGAACAGCATACACAATAAAGAACAACAGAAAGTGATGGGAGATGATAAAACCAACACTAGCTTCACAAAAAAAAAAAAAAAAAAACAGCTATGAGTTTAACTTGTAGAGCCTAGCATGGAGAAATAACCTTAATGTTGGAGGTTTGGATGTATCAGGTTATACTAGTACTATACAGTGTTTTTCTTGCATTTTATTGGTTTCCAGTTACCCTGCAAAAAGCTTACCAAGTTCTAATATTAACTTTATTTTAGGTCACATCAACTCACAGGCCTCAATTTTCACAAAAATTTATAGTTCACAGGGCTGGAATTTTAAGGTGCCAGCAGGGCAAGGCCATTTCCTCATCAGTTTTAAGGGCAGATCATGTAAACTGAGAGGGCACCAAGGCCAAACAAGAGATTTTGCACTGACCACAATGTTATCTCACAGGTAGGGCACAGAGGCCAAATGGCCTTGACGGTCATTAAATTTTATAGGGCAACAAGGTCATTGTCAAAAATACGAAGGCCATGGCCTTTTGTGGCCTTCTATTAATTCCAGCCCTGAGTTTAACCTTTAGGTAATCTTTTCATTATTTTTCGTTGTCCGCAACTAAATTTTCCGCACAAATACAAAATTAGTGTGTCCATGTACTTCATGTGCTTCTAAGTAGGAACACCTGTTGTGTCAGTGGTCATGCAGAAAAAAAGAGGTGATGTTTGAGAGACAATGACACTGAACTCTGAAATATTGTATGATAGAAAAAGTTGACAGAGTTGATCAGTCAGCAGTATTGTCTTCATTCAGATGTAAAGCAAGCTACTATTTAATTCTTATTCCCCCAAAAATCAGACAACCAACTTTTACTGTAACTTCTGGTTTTCCATGATATGGAATTTTAGTTGTCCAGGACAACTGGACGACCCGAAAATCGAACCCTCACTCAGTAAACCTACCTTTTGCAGATCCATTGATGCTAGTGCTTTATCTAGACCTTTGACAACACTACCCATGTTCTTGGTTACCTGTGTAAAATGAGAAATAAAATAGTCATAAAACCAGTTCCAAATAATAATAAAATGTTTAGCATCAACAGGGACAAAAACTCCTTCCTAATTAAAAATAAATTCTTTCAACCCTACACAAAGTAAGCAAGAGCTACTGTAGTTCAAAGCACTTGACATTTGTTAGTAACTGCACACGGGGTGAGCACCTTAAAATGGCCAGTATAAAGTGCTTTCACTTATATCACAATCCCTGCCCTTTTCTAGACTGCTGGACAATTTCTTTTTTTGTCAAACTAAAACATTTTTTGTCAAATTTGACAGTTTTCTTTGCTCTAACTGTACAGGCAAATGAGTACTTTTACATTTTCAAGCCTCTACTATTGCAAGTGACACAATAGTGACACATCAAATTGTAAACAAAATAGGCAAATCAGTATTATGGGACTATAGCAACCTAAAATGCAAATCCAAAAGCTACTCCAGCCACCAAAATTTCGGAAAAAAGTCTTAGATAAGAAAGGGTATATGCAAAAATAAAATGTCTCTCTACTGGTGCTAATCATTCTAAGAAGCTGGAAAGTTAACTTATTTAAATATGACCTCATGCTAGTATCCACACATTTTGAACTACTATAATGTAGTTGTAAACACTTCTCTGAACTTTCATAACTTTAGCCTTGAGCTTTAATAAGGGGTTCAGGAGATCTTGAATTTTACAAACTTTAGGGAAAGATGGAACACCTTTCACCACAATGTCAATTAAACACTCTGCCAAAAAGATACATGATTACCACAAAAGAAGTTCATTTAAGTACAAACATAGTTGACTAACACCACCTGTATTATCTGAGAGCCTAAATCAAATGTTGCAGAAAATTTATATCACATACAACACTGAGAGAAGTCAAAGTTATTGTCCAATGTCTGCATAAAATGGACAAATACTTTTTACTTGTGGACCAGTAGAGAACAGGACAGGGTAGAGAAATCCTGATTACACAGACACAGTTCTCACTAACTTATTCAATATGGGCAAATGGAGGTTTCTCACATCACATCATCTCACATAGATCTTCAATTGCTGGGTGTCATGCTGGGTGTCACACCTAATGTGTGGAGTTTGGATTCCAAGTGTATGCACACAGCAGGACCAGAGATTAAAAGGTGATATAATGAATGCCTTCCCATTTAAAATGTCCAACAAACAAAAAGGACACCAACAATCTGAAGTCAGTGTAAAACCTGTACATAGTGCCTTAAATTCACATCATTACTGGGTAGCCATGAACATCACCAGTCAAAAAACAAGGCTTTACATCAGTCATCAACTGCTTTTCAGCTAGCAAAGTGTAGTACACCAGTTTTTGCCCATCAAAAGGGGCGGGGCTTATGGTTTCAGTGAAGGTACTCAATAGACCAATGAAAGTCAACAAGAGGTTAAAGTACACCAAACCATGTAATTACAAGTTCTCTGAATAGATCTCTTTCATGGCTTAGTGAGCAGAATGTAATATTACAAGAAAATGCATTCTCATGTTGTTCCCTTTTATCACACCAATTTTTGTTAACCTGAGATTCAGGGTCTCAAATGCCACTAAAAGACTCTCTTAACACTTTGGAAAAAATAATGAGCATCAATGAGATACATGAGCTCCAGCCGTTCCTGTAATGACACATTGTCAAATCAGAAGCTCTAGTGATATTTACATTAAATATATTTACATCTGTATGGCCTTAATACTTTTATGGGACTCTTGAAAAAAAATTGTGGGATCCATCAACTTTTCCTCAGGCTCTTGTGAGAAAATATTGGGGGTTCCAGGGTATTTGGGTTTAACCCCTGATGAAAAAACATTATCACAACTTACTTGTTTCATGGTTAGTGCAGACTGTACTCTAGACTGGACGGCATCAACCCTTGATGCCATACGTAAAAAGTTGAGTCCTTCATTCTTTTTGCGAATTGCATTTTCTGCATATATCCTAGCCCCTTCTATGTTCTTTTGTTGTATAGCCTGTGGGGTGAAATGATATGATACTATATCAATACCACTGTTGTATTTACTTAGATAGAGTTTTACACCCAGTTTCCAACCAATTGGTTCAAGTCCCAGCCAATCACAGCATTTTTTCCAGTTGCAACTCACTGGCTTGTTTTCCCTACTCCATTGCTTATACTGAGCACCAAGCACAATGGCAGTAGGCTCTGTTTATAAGTCTTCAGTATGACTATTCATGGATAAGCTTTCTCTTCAAATTTGCAAGTAAAGGACTTGTGCACGACATTTAGACATTGAGCGGATGTACTATAGAAAACCAGAATGGAAAAATGCATTGAGGTTTCGATGATACATATATGCTCTTTTCAATAAAATGCTACATTTCTTGTAACAACTGGTGACCCAAAGTGACCTTTGACTCCACCTGTAAGTAACTGGTTTTTCTTTCAAAACACTTCTATATTAAAAAAGCCAAATTTCATACTGTGCCTTGAGACATTCTGCTAACAAGGTTTTCAGAGTTTGATGCCAGGTGATACCAGATGACCACTGACCTCCACTAAAAACAACAGGTACAGTACTTTCAACTCACCATAACACATCCACATACTAATTAGGGAATCCATCCAAGTAAAGTTTCCTACCTTAAGATATCCCATTTTGACAAGGTTTTCAAAGTTTGACCTATCATGACCCTAAATGTCCTTTCATCTCTACAAAAAACCTTATACAGACCATCTTCTCACCAAAACAAATCCATATACTAATTATGAAATCCATCCACGTTTCGTACCTTGAGCTATCCTAAACAAGGTTTTCTGAGTTTTACCCCCATGACCCCAAATGACCTTTGACCTCTACCAAAATCAAGAGGGTTCTTCCTTACATAATAATGCATCAACATGTCAAGTTTGAAATCAATCCAAGCTTTCTACCTTGAGATATTGTGTTAAAAAGGTTTTTAGGATTTGTCCTCTTCTGACCCCAAATGACCTTTGACCTCCACCAAAATAAATAGGGTTATTCTTTACATCATAACGCATCAACATATCCAGTTAGAAATGAATCCAAATTTCCTACCATGAAGTATCATGTAAACTAGGATTTCAGGGTTTGACCACACGTTAACCCAAATGACCTTTGACCTCCACCAAAAATAATTTGGCACTTCCTTACATCGTAACGCATCAACATATCAAGTTTGAAAAGAATCCAAGCTTCCTGCTTTGAGATATAGTGTAAACAAGGATTTAGGGGTTTGACCTCATGTGACCCCAAATGACCTTTGACCTCCACGAAAATATATCGGGTTCTTTCTTACATCATAACGCATCAACATATCAAGTTTGAAATTAATCCAAGTTTCCTACCATGAGATATTGTGTAAACAAGGATTTCGGAGTTTGACCCCATGTGACCCCAAATGACCTTTGACCTCCACCAAAATCAATAGGGATCTTTCTTACATCATAATGCATCAACATATCAAGTTCGAAATTGATCCAAGTTTCCTACCATGAGATATTGTGTAAACAAGGATTTTGGTTTTTAACCCCCTGTGACCCCAGATGACCTTTGACCTCCACCAAAATAAATAGGGTTCTCCCTCTCAGTATGGGGCATTCGTGTACCAACTTTGAGAACTGTCATATCTTCCCTTCTCAAGATATCGTGTAAACAAGCAAAGTGTCACAAACACCCACACATACACACCCACACACACGCACATACACACATACATACACACGCACGCCATCATGAATGCATAGGTTTCTCTTTTCATCGCAACCAAAAACAGTACAAACCAATTTTTAAATTAAAAATTTCAAACCTCTTCAGCAGCATTACTATAACAGTCATGCCAAAAAGCGACTAAAGAGGCACCAGAAAAATCCTGGAAGTGAAAGTACACAAAGTAATTTCAACACAGCTCTCAATCAAAACTGGAGATATTACATCATGGAGGTATCTGGTTATCATTTGCTGGGAGAATTTTCCAATAACATTCTAAACTTGGTAACAAGTGGATAAAATAATACAATCCTACGACACATCTATTTGGGAAGTATATGTTCTAAATAAAGGTCAACATCATAATTTGCAAAACTGCAGTACAAATGCATTTTCAACCCCCTCAACATCACTCATAACAGTTATATGCCAAACAAGCAACAAAAGAGGCACTGGAAAAATTTCAGGTAGGCTAAGGAAGATTCACATCAGCTCTCCATCAAAATTGGAGTTATTACACCACAATACCAGGAGGTACAGTATTTGGTTATAAATCAATTTGCCATCAGCATTTCCCCCAAAATTAAAACCTTGGTTACAGTTGGACAGAATAATGCAATTTAACATAAAATCAATTTAAATGAATTCACACAAAATTTTGCCTATCAATTATCAAACCGCTTTGTGTTGCATAACAATGATACAATACAATGCAACACAACATCGTAAAATACTTAAAAACTACAGTAACTGGAACTAAAATTTACAAGTTAAACTCTGGAAGTTTCTGCTGTTACCCTTAAATTACACACACTCATGAAAGATCACAGCAATAATAATAAATTTTTCCTTCTCCCTGCCCCTTCTCCCAAACCTAACTAATTCTGAGATTGAACACCAACCTTTTTCACTTTTCCTTCTTGAACTCTCTGATCCTTCTCAGCTTTCTTGGAAAGTCTTTCTAACTGCTTGGATGTAAACTGTAAACAAAAATGACAGGAGAGAGAATTTGGTAAGTCATCCAGCCTTTGAATTTCAAACATGCAAATTATAAAACACACATTTACTTCTAGTAAATACAACACTTAAATTTCATCTGGAAAAAGTGAAAACCCAGACAGAAGGACATGTCTTAAGAATGTAAAAATCAAATCTACAAAGAGGGCTGTAAAAATGTTATTTCCCAGAAAGGGAGTAAAATATCTCGCCACTCTTTTTGTGTGTTTTCATGTACAGTACAAAAAGGGTAAATGTTGGCTTCAATTGCCAATTTTGGTAAGGAGTTTACAAAAGACACTGCACAAAGTTAATATTAAATACAGTGTTTCTCATTAATATGAAAGTAAAGAATACTTACCCGTAGTTGAAAAAGTGTCTCTGTTGAAGAAGCAAAAAAAGAAATCTTTATAACGTACAACCTATTAGGCACATACCATGTGTAACAGAATATTTTCATGACAAAAATGGTGACTTTTAATGACCAAAACCTTTTCAACAATCAAACTTCTAAAAGAGTGTCCAAATGACGTAAATCACTCAAATGTGAAAGCACAGATCATTTCTAACTGGCTGTATCATATTTTTCACTTTTTATAATTTGTTCCAAAATGAAACTTCTATGGAAACCCACTTCTTCTATGCTTATTATTTACAGTATTTAGGAGTTAAAGCATGACTGACCATTAATTACAAAAAGGATGGTAAAAGACAGACAAATGCCATTCCCACATTCCGTAATTTAAAGTCATGATAGTAATGTGTAGTTTACTTAAATTTCAATGATAGGATATATGCATTTATTTTAGTGAGACTATACCAGAAGCAAACCAACTAAAGGTGTTGGTATGAATTACATGAAGATACAGTACTTAGAATGCACAGTACTGCATCTGTTACTAATGTGCAATTATGAACACACAAGATGCAGGTATGAAAAGTTTTGAAAACCCTTTGAAGTTTATAACTTATACCATTCTAAAAATATTTTGAACCAAACAAAGTGAATTTTATTGAGAATAAGCCTGGTAAAACTTTTTTCATCAATTAAAACTGTGGTTGCTGCAGAGATGAAACAAAAAGTGAATGCTATCCGACTCATACCTGAGGTTAGAAATCTACCTTATCCCCAAAAGCTTGAGCTGCTTGGGCTTACCACTTTGGAGCTGAGAAGGATTGGGGGAGACATGCTCCAGGTATACAAATTTCTATCTGAAGGGAATCCTTTGTTAGCTTGCAGTTATTTAAAGGTCCAAAGTAATCCTCGGGTTAGAGGCCATTGTATAAAGCTTGAAAGGTCTTTTGCTAGACTTGACATTAGCAACTTCAGCTTCTCTCATAGGGTTGTTAGTGAGTGGAATAGCTTACCTTAGTGGGTTGTTAATTCCACATCAGTGCACCATTTTAAGGTAAATATTGACAAGTTTTTCCATGACTGTGGTAGAACCTAATCTTTCTGGGCTCGTTACGTGTTGGTGGTTTGCTTTTGTTTTGGGGTTTTTTTGGATTACAGGGCATCTTACGGGGCCTTAAAAGCCCTCCTTTACCCTTTAACTTGTTATGTTGTGTTGTGTTGTGTTGTGTTGTGTTATGTTATGTAACATTCGTTTTATCCAAACTTTGTCAATATTCACCAGTTTTGTGAAAAAAATACCACATGTTTAATTTGCTATAGTCCCTAATTGCATGATCATTACTTACTGTAGGCCTATCAGTATGTCCTTCTGATAAAAGTAAAGAAAATGTATACCTGGTACTTAGGCTATCAACATAAATTGTTTGATAACAAGTAATTGGATTTGATATTTATCACAATTAAGTCTGATTATTACAGAGTCAGCAATTTCTTAGAATGGAAGAAATGTTCGGTAGGCAGTAATGAGGTTAGGCTTACGTACGCATAGTAAATAGGGTAGGGTTAGGTACGCATAGGCTATTTATACTGGGTTAAGGTTAGGGTTAGGAAGGGTTACACGCATGATCATGCATATGCTACTTCCCGGTACGGAAACCCAATTCTTCTTCTTCTTTTGATAGGCAGTTCAAACACCTGAGAGGCTTTCTTTCCTGTACTGAACTTGCACAATTGGTACCCAGTACTTACAAAGTTACATGTAGTTACTGACTAGGCTAGGCTATGCCTTTCAATCATCATACCTAAAAATTATGATACATTCACTGCCTTACTAAGTAACAGTATTGGACCTAGCCTAGTCTAGCCTAGGCTCTGGGCCTAAGCCAAGTGACGTTTGTACAGCCTACCTTCAAGTTTCCCCGACATTTTTCAAATAACCACAACTGATAATCTGGAAGCCTCGGACTGTGTGAGTCTTCTGTTCTCTTTCTAAAGCTTCTCTTCCACTCAGTTGACCAGTTGTGTTTCTAACGTTACTCTCCCAATCCCAAGTTGCGAACTTGTACAAGTAGTTAAAGATAACGGTACTATTCACTGTATCATGTATGTAAACTGTGAACACAGGTTCATTACTCATTACTGTCATGATCTATATTTAGTACAATTGTGCATACCATATGTACGTAACCGTACGTGAAGACGTAGTCAGGATAACTTCAACGTAATACTACCACTTCCATTGGTATTTTCAATGAAAACACTGAACCAACGGAGTTACTGATACTGTGTTTTTGGATTGGACGGCTGCAAATCTCCAGCGCGAAAAATAAACTCAGTGTACACACACGTACACTGTACACAGGAATCTTATGTCTGCTGGCAAACCGTTTATGTTACGTTAGTCAGTATAACGTTAGGTTTTGTGTAAGTTGCTTAATAAGTTAGGCTATGATGTATATAGACGGGAAGCACAGTCAGGGTTAGGCCTAAAATCCATTTCAGTGTAAGCGTCTGAATATTTTCAACCCTGAAAATGACGGCGAACAATCTCAAGGCATTACAGAAAATTCTCAAGAGCTTAACACGAGATGACTTTCCTTTCATATTCGAAACTTGGGAGTGTTTAGCTGATGCTGACATCCCAACTCTGGTGGAGGAACTCAACGTAAATCTCCGCAGACCCAATGAAGGACTTCGAGATATCAGCAATTTGACATCGATCACCCTCATTGAGGAAGGTGCCACGAAAAAGAAAATCGTTGAAATTATTTGCGAAGCTTGTAAGGTTTGTACTTAAGTTAAATTGTCCTGCAACTTACAAGAATCATCACCTGAATCATCATGTTATTGGAATATCCTATTAGTTACTAACTCGGGCACCACAATTGGGTTTCCTGTAGGGTTAGGGGTTACAGTTAGGCCTAGGCTAGACCTAACGTTAGGTCTGTTAGCCATTACCATGGACTTCCTATACATGGACAGAGCACACTGCACGGTACATTGTCACTACCGTAGTGTGAGAAAAAAGTGCACCAAAAGGCATCTGTTATGGTGTTGTGTGAAAGTTTGGACTTGCTCAAGTATGTCACCATATTTTACAAGAAAGTTGAAATATCTTTAAAATATGGCAAGGTAAGGTCAAAATCACTTCACGTATTGCAGGAATAAGATATTGTTTCCGATTCAAGTTAAAGTTTTGCTCAAAGCATTACAGAGTCGTCGTCAAATCAGATGATTCATAGGTTCACGGCGGCCATCTTGGTGCCTTTTTTTTTTTTTGTCCCAGCCGGTGACGACCATCTACGGATAAGACGTACACATTACATGCTCTGTCCATGAACAGAAGTCCGTGGCCATTATTTACCAACACCTACTACCAGCTATTCAGATGTGACAATAACTGACATCGGTTTAAGTCTAGCCTACCTTTGCTGCTTGAACAATAACATGTTTTAAGATAATGCGTTACATTAACAATAATTAAAATGGTCAATGCAAAATTATTTTCACTGTTTTGTTGCAAGACACTGAAATTCTCAGTTTAGCATGTTATTTTCCTTATTCATCATTTATCAAAGATGGGATATCCTAAAGTTAATAATTTGGGGAATCATGCTTAACATTTTACTAGCACTGTGTTCACATAGTGTGACAGCATACATGCATGCTGGGCCTACATGTTTTCTGAGTTTCACACAAAATATATTATGGTACTGATATCTTATTTGTAACTGTGTAAAGATCTTTCTTCATCCAGATTCATGGCATTCATAAGAAGGACCTTGCTGACCTGGACCTGTTGTGTGAGTATGCATGGCTGGAAAAATGTTTATTCCTTGGTACAGTTAGGGAAAACCTTTTTTAAAATGCATCTCCACTTTTGTCAGCTAAAAAGCAAAATTTGCCCCCATCTGCTAAAATTTCTCTCAAAATTTATGACCAAAATGAAATTCTTTTGAAAGAGCCTCACAGCCTTTCAACTTTTTGCACCACATGATTATGTGACACTGGCAGCAACTACAGTAGATACTGTGCTAAGGAAACTCTTATAAACCATCAGCAGCTTTTGCCACTCACTTAGAGTGAAGAGAGCATAGCAATGATGATGGTGAGCACCTTGGAGGATCCAATGACAAAATTTGGTTAAGAATTCAGAGTCTAGCTGAATAAAAACCTGAAGCAAAACAGTTACTTTTACTCTATTCAATGATGGTGGTATGTAAGGGTTACTACAGGTAAACTAAACCAGATTTTATGAAAGTCTGGCCAGAAAATCAGTGCACACCCAATTTTTCTAGAGTGAATGTGTGCTTGTAATTATACTAAAAAATGCTGTTTGACAGTTATTAAATAAGGAGAGGTATAATGGGGTAGCCTTTAGGACTACATGTTTTGAGGTTTACTAATTTTCTGGAACGAATTTCAGAATTTCCATAAATTTTGTCCCATTTTCATGTAAGCAGATTTAAAAATCATTTTTTACCTTGTTGAGATGATAAATTCCTTCAATTGTACACATTTTTTTCTCCAAAATCTGAAAATTTATAGATACAAGTATGACATTTCTTACATATGTATCACTTTTGCATAGCTACTCTGCATGTAATTTTGAACATTCACACTTGATCATGTGAATGCTTGGGCAAGGCGATGCAGGTAGACTACATGCTTAAGTCCTGTTGACAAAGTGTTGCTGACAGTTTTAACCACCAAATTTCACCTTCTTGTCTGTTTTCTCTTGAAAAAAGACCAGTCATCAAGAGAGATGAATAATATGAAGAAGATCATTCATGGCAAGTATGGTAGTTGGTGGTGCATTTTTTGAAGCTGTGAGGAGCTGAGGAGTTGCATGTTGCGCTTGTTGCGCACATCGATGTGATTTCGTGGGGAGTACAGTAGGGCCAATGTTTGGTTGTTGTATTGCAGTGAAGCATGCAAAGATGGTTTTGATAATCTTCATGCAGTAGGTGATTAGCAGGTCTCCACAAATGGTCCCTTTTTGTTGAAGTGTCTTTTCTAAAATCTGTTCAATTCTAGTGGCATGTTCAAAAAATGACCTCATAAAAGACTTACTTTGATCCATTGCACCAAGTCATTGGGTCAAAACAAAACATTTACTTTTGAAAATAAAGTTGACCCCTAACAATGACAATTTTTTGGAGCACAGATTTGAACTTAAGGGTTGGACTTGAAAGCAGTATTTTTGTTTTTGCTATCCATATGAATAACTGTACTGTACATTCCCTCTCCTTTTGACAGGTACACAATTGCATCCAGAAAGAAAAAGATGGTCTGTCTATGAAATCATCACAAATGAAGGTAGTAATGGTTCATTTTACATATTGTATATGGCACGCCAAAAGGCTCACCAAATATGATGATGTTCTAAAAATACACGTTCATGTACTAAATTCACACGTTCATGTACTAAAATTACACGTACATGTACTGATTTCATACGATCATGTACTGATTTCTTACGATCATGTACTGAAATTTAGTACATGATCGTATGAAATCAGTACATGTATGTAAGCAAACAGTGCATGAACGTATGAAATCAGCACATGATCGTAAGCAGTTAGTACATGAACGTGTACTTTTACTACATCGAATTCGGTGAGCCTTTTGGCGGACTTCTGGTACGCCGAAAGGTTCACTCAGTATGGTGTGCGGAAGAGACAATAATAACATGATGATCTTACGTTTTTACATGTACAACGTGTGTTTTTAGATGTACAACGTGTGATTTTAGATGTACAACGTGTGATTTTACATGTACATCGTAACATTTTAGTACATGATGGTGTAAATTTACATCATGATCGTATGAAGTTAGTACATCATCGTATATTTCTGGTACATGAACGTGTAATTTTAGTACATGAACGTGTAAATTTAGTACATGAACGTGTATTTTTAGAACATTATCATATTTGGTGAGCCTTTTGGCGTGCCATAATTGTAATGAGTTTAACTTAGTTCTTACAGTATTTTATTAATCACATATTGATACAGAGTACTGTAGCTTTGATCAGCACAGTAGCAAGGGAAAGATATCGGCCACTGGCTCCTGACCAGGCCTGTTAAAAGTTTTGATTTCCCACATTTCTCCCTATACTTTTATGTACAGAAATGGGAAATTTCCTTCCCACTGCATGAATTTCCTTGCAGATGACCTAATTTCCCAGGAAGGAGCCCCCAGCTTCCAAACTTTTCCACCCATGGTCTTGACTTTAAAAATATAGCTGTTGCCAGCATTTCCAACTGGTTTACAATTCCAAACCTTTCAGTATCAATGTTGATCAATAGAATTTTGATAAATCATTGTTGCAATTCTACAATGCATGCACATACAGTAATGTGAACAAAATTCTGATGGATTAATAAAGTATTTTTACCTTGAACTGTTTAAGTCTATGTTTGATGCAACGTACATCTTACGAGTAATAAAAGTCATCTGCTAAAGCATGTGTCCATGTGCATGGCATACTGTATTGCAATTTAGGCACATTTGTACCCAACTTGTTCTCACTGTACTTTGCTTTCTATGGTCCACCCAGTCTAGAGGCTCACTCTCTGTTTCTTTACAGTATTTTGTCAATTTGATTTTAAAAGTTTTGTCAAAGTTTTCTACATTTTCATCTTTTTAAATCTTTTGGAAAGGTCGCAGAAAATTTCTTCATCAATGTGATTGTTGTTTTCCAATTGTACTGTAATTACCTATAACCATTTATGTGGTGTTTTGGAAGGGTGGTATATGTAGATGGTGAGAGAAACTCCAAACCTTTCATTAATTGTACTTTGGAATTTGATTTTAAAAAATAAAGGTGAATCAATTTTTTTGCATAAATATAATTACAAATGTGGAAACTCTTTGTAATAACTCATATATAGTATACATACTTTTTTACATGCTGAAAGTAAATATCCTCCCACTTTGTGGCAAACAGTGTAAATACCCCTTCCTCTTCACCACCTGTCTGCCCCCTGCCCTAAATGAGGTACTGTTTGTGGGAATAAAATTTTTTAGTTTGAAAGTTCTTAATTTCCACCAACTTTTAACTCAAAATTTGTAAGCTCAGTATTAACCATTGGTGGTATGGAAAAGGAGAAAAGCAGAAAAAATGGCAATACTTATTACAGGTTTAGAGCAGCCTCATTGAGTTGGTTCATGAAATTCAACAGAATTTTCCAAAGCTCTTAAAATTTCTTCACATACTAATAAGAAATTGTTTAACAATAGAAAATCCCCACATCCTACATTCAAATAAATCTTTTATGTTGAGCACTTAATTCCATTCCATCTCCCGCTTTCAAAAATTCGTGACCAGACACTTTTTCAGATGTGTACCAAACTGTTACAAGTCAGGACACCACAAAATTCAAAATTTTAACTTTTTCCATAACTATTGGATGTGAAACTTGACTAATTTTGCTAACTATAACAATTGACCTGCGGTAGTGGCCCTTCAAAACCCCCATTAAGTTGTTGCTTTCAACTCAATGAGCCCCTTTAAGGGTTTTCCTGGGTTTTTGAGAGGTTGTGAGGTTGTAACAGTTCATGAGGTAAAATAAGGCCAGCTTTGACTGCAAAAAAAATGGTTCCTGAAAAATGCTGAAAAGATTACAGGAAAATACTGGCAAATGTTTCCATCTGTCCATCCATCCATCTGTCTATCTATCCATCCGTCCATCCATCCGTCTGTCCATCCATCCATCCGTCCATCCATCCATCTGTCCATCTATCTATTAACATCTCTAAATCAATCCTTTTGTTCTTCTGCAGATTCAAATACTGACCACAAAGATCCGCAGCTCTTATGTGAAAAATTTGGAGCTCAGCTGTCACTACTGATGAGTCATGTAAGTTTCAAGCATTTGAACTTGAACCTGTGTGAGGGAGCTTGCTGTTGTCCCCCTTCCCCACATCAATTTTGAGTCCCTGTACTTTTATTGGCAATGTCTTTTTTGAACCTCAGACATTTGCATTCTGGTTTTGAATAGACGTGAATGGTTGCATAAGGTCTGGTTAATGTAGATGAAACAGCAAAATGTTGGAAATTTCTTGTTAACTGCTCAAGTAGCAAAGATGAACAAACAGTTTTGTCCTTTTGGCAAGGAATCACTGAACTCTCTGGTGTTTTGGTTCTCTAAGTCATGCATACTGTAATTCCTTCTTTAGTGACCTTAATGGCTGAGCCAGTGGCAGTAGATTCTGTGTGGTGTGTAGGTGCATCATAGGCCATGCTCTCACACCAATCTGTAGTTTAAACCTACTTTCATTGCATATGTCACATTTTGATTCTCAAAAGGAGGTTCTGAATCTTTAGTCTTAGACTAGCAACTGCCTTTAGGTGATATTCTGTTTGATGGATTTTATTGATTTATTCCCTCTTATTTACTCATTGAATCAAGTTATAATTTTATTGTTACTATAGCATGCCCTCGTACAGTACATTCAAAATCTCTTTTACCAATAGAAAGTAAATGCATTGCTGGCCACATTCATGTGTGAACTTATGTTTTTGGTTTCGATGAAAAGAGAAACCTATGCATTCATGATGGCGTGTGTGTGTATGTATGTGTGTATGTGCGTGTGTGTGTGTGTGTGTGTGTATGTGTGTGTGTTTGTGACACTTTGCTTGTTTACACGATATCTTGAGAAGGGAAGATCTGACAGTTCTCAAACTTGGTACACAGATACCCCATACTGAGAGGAAGAACCCTATATATTTTGGTGGAGGTCAAAGGTCATCGGGGGTCACAGGAGGTCAAAAACCAAAATCCTTGTTTACACAATATCTCAAGACAGGAAACTTGGATCAATTTCAAACTTGATATATTGATGCGTTATGATGTAAGGAAGAACCCTATCGAATTTGGTGGAGGTCAAAGGTCATTTGGGGTCACGTGGGGTCAAACCCCGAAATCCTTGTTTACACCATATCTCATGGTAGAAAACTTGGATTAATTTCAAACTTGATATGTTGATGCATTATGATGTAAGCTAGAACCCTAGTGATTTTGGTGGAGGTCAAAGGTCATTTGGGGTCACATGGGGTCAAACCCTGAAATCCTTGTTTACACAATATCTCATGGTAGAAAACTTGGATTAATTTCAAACTTGATATGTTGATGGGTTATGATGTAAGGAAGAACCCTATTGATTTTGGTGGAGGTCAAAGGTCATTTGGGGTCACATGGGGTCAAACCCTGAAATCTTTGTTTACACGATATCTCATGGTAGAAAACTTGGATTAATTTCAAACTTGATATGTTGATGGGTTATGATGTAAGGAAGAACCCTTTTGATTTTGGTGGAGGTCAAAGGTCATTTGGGGTCACATGGGGTCAAAACCTGAAATCTTTGTTTACATGATATCTCATGGTAGGAAACTTGGATTAATTTCATACTTGATATGTTGATGCATTATGATGTAAGAAAGAACCCGATGTATTTTTGTGGAGGTCATTTGGGGTCACATGGGGTCAAAACCTGAAATCCTTGTTTACATGATACATTGTGGCAGGAAACTTGGATTCATTTTAATCTTGATAGGCTGATGCGTTATGATGTAAGAAAGAACCCGATTTATTTTCGTGGAGGTCAAAGGTCATTTGGGGTCACATGGGGTCACACCCCAAAATCCTGGTTTACACTATATCTCAAGGTAGGAAACTTTGATTCATTTCAAACTTGATATGTTGATGCATTATGATGTAAGAAATAACCCAATAAATTTTGGTGGAGGTCAAAGGTCATTTGGGGTCACATGGGGTCAAACTCCGAACTTCTTGTTCACACTTTATCTCAAGGTAGGAAGCTTGGATTGATTTCAAACTTGATATGTTGATGTGTTATGATGGGAGGAAGAACCCTATTGATTTTGGTAGAGGTCAAAGGTCATTTGGGGTCATAGGGATCAAACTCAGAAAAACTTGTTTAGGATAGCTCAAGGTATGAAAGGTGGATGGATTTCAAAATTAGTATGTAAATGAATTATGGTGAGAAGATGGTCTGTATAAGGTTTTTTTGTGGAGGTAAAAGGACATCTGGGGTCATGATCGGTCAAACTTTGAAAAACTTGTCAAAATGGGATATCTCAAGGTAGGAAACTTGCATGGATTTCCTAATTAGTATGTGGATGTGTTATGGTGAGTTGAAAGTACTGTACTGTACCTGTTGTTTTTGGTGGAGGTCAATGGTCATCTGGTATCACCTGGCATCAAACTCTGAAAACCTTGTTTGCAGAATATCTTAAGGCACAGTATGAAATTTGACTTTTTGAATAGAGAAGTGTTTTGGTTAAAAGAAAAACCAGTCACTTACAGGTGGAGACAAAGGTTATTTTGGGTCACCAGTTGTTACAAGAAATGTAGCATTTTATTGAAAAGAGCATGTATGTATCATCGAAACCTCAATGCATTTTTGCATTCTGGTTAAAATAAGTACTTTTCGGGCTCTACCCATCAAAAAGTTAATATTTCATGTATGAAGTCAAATCTGCAATCTACTGTAGATGAAACATTTCTTTTCTCTTTCCATTCCACAGGATCTTTGCATGAGACTGCACAATAGAGCTATTTGGTTTCGAATTGGACTCAAATCAAGGAGCAAAGCAGGACAGGGAAATGCTGTATTTATTGTGTTGCACCCTCACTCCCCATACTTCATTGCAACCCCTATCAGGCAAAAGGCAAAAGAAGCTATTTTTCAGGTAAATAGCTTTAAGGGGAAACTCTACTCACTTTGGACAGTTCTTTTTTGTATGTTCTTTTCTCTCCTGCCTTGATCTTGTCTGATCCTTTGCATAATCATTCTTTTTTTGATTTGTAAATGTTCCAGCACTAACACTTACCAGTGTTAGTGCTGGAGTTCACCAGGGACTGTGGAGGTGGGTAGAGGGGGTGGGGCCCCTACCCACTTTTTCTGCTGTGTAGGAACTTTGAGAGATGATTTTTTATCATCTCTCAGATTGTACAGGTAGGTCTTTATCAAAGATGGAAAGTTCAGGAAATTTACTGATTTCAAGAAATTGAAGGTGTTTAGAAAGCATATCAGGAAATCCATTTTGCTTCACAAAAAGTTTTGCTATGTAATTTTTATTGCAGAAAAAGATAGCATCTAGTCCTAATTGTTGTAGGAAAAGTTTTCTCAAAAGGGTTCCCTCCCCCCTTAGACATCTCCCACAAGCGGACAATCCAGAAGGACAATATTCCAGAACATGTACCTATAGTTTGCCTACAGATCTCTGCTTTATATGGCAAGACTACAAACATGTATGGAACAAAGGAGTAAGGGAAACAAGCCAGTGAGCCACAACTAGGAAAAGGGCTGTGGCCTGCCCTACTTAAATCTTTGGGATAGAAACCTAGCTGTAAGACTCCATGTAACAAATTAACCACAAACAAGTTGCAGGGCACAACACTGATGCAGGCTAGTCTTCATAGATTTTCAAAGGGCATTCTCTGGGTAGGGTGTGACACTGGCTTACGTCAGGATACAGAATACCATTCTGATGTACATTTCATGTATTATTGCCCAAATCAATATTATGGTCTTGAGGAAATAGCTGCACAGGAAATAAACTAGTTTTCACACTGTGTATTGCATTATTGCAAATAGCAGATTTTTTAAGTTCTCTAGTTTCCCCTTGCTGCATCTCACACTTCCCACTTGGCATCTCCCTTTGTAAGATTGATAAACTTCTCATTTAATTATTTGGGTAGCAACCAGACCATACTAGTGACTTTAAATTAAACATTTGGTAACAAAATAAAATTGCTGGATATTTGAAGTATTAAAATCCACAATTCCCATCAAAATCTAGATTTTCCAGGGTCACTCTTATTTTGCACTTCATGTGTGCAATTGTCAGATTCCAGGCTACTCAGTTTTAAAATGTGTGTCAAAATAATGCTAGGTACCCTACCATCCAAGCTTAGTATCTTTAGGCATGTGTCATATTTTTTTAATGGTACTTAACTAGAATTTAGAAAGAATGCATGCTCTGTTGTATGAATTCTGTGCTATTTGCACTTACTTTATTAATAAGCAAGAACTTAATTTGTACAAAAAAATTATGATGGCAAGAGAGGGACTATTCAAATATGGCTGATGTTATTCTTTGTTTCTGCAGTCTTTATTCTAAGGACAGCCGTCACGTTAGAGATTTTTGTTGATATGCTTATCTGATATATGTGAAATGTTTTCACCACTTTAATCAAAATGCTCAGCCACTTTTAAGTTGCACAATTTCATTTTATTCAAATTTATTCATGAAAGAATGAAGTGCACCCATTTAAAATTCTACAGGAGTCTAAATATTCATGTTGATATTTCAAACAATTCCAATTTATTTCTGAAATAGTGAAAGGGTATTTTCGTTTAAGATGAAGCACACTGTACCATTTTTAAATGTTTCACCTGGCAGCACTGTGTTGATGTAACTTTGCTCCCTTTCACAACTGGCGATGTGATGCTAAAGAAGGAAATAATCCTCTGATCTCTCTGAGCTGTAGCAAATAACCACAACCAATATATAATAGAATTTTACTGTCTAAACTCTATTAGTTCAGACAAATTTCAGATAGGGCTGTGAACGTGTAGCGATTAATCGCTTAACGATCGCATGTGGAATAAACGTTTAGTACAAAGCTACAAGCTATTAATCGCAAAACCTTTTTTTTTTGACAATTTTGCATTTATTTGTATACTCTGATGATCCCTGGTTTTAGTTAAATGGAACATTCTGGGCATATGTGGACCTTGTAGGCTTCAAAGCTTCACAATAATTTGATTTTACCTTGCAAGATAACAACTATTTATTATTTCTGCATTACATTCAGTATCAGTCACTACATGCTGAAATAATTTTTTTTGTGATAAGGTAATTGCGATTAATCGCTAAACGATCGCAAATTTTTGAGGTTAAAAGTTTAGTTATTTTTCTAAATGTTCACAGCCCTATAAACCATATATAATAGAATTTTACTGTCTGAACTCTATTAATTCAGACAAATTTTAGGAATCAGATAATGTGAGGCTTAAGTGACACTGATCACCTAGTGCAAAAGAATGAGCAGATCAAGGGAGGAATCTCCCCTCGCTTACAGCTCTCTGATCTAACTAAGTAGAACTTCCAGTTAGACACTGAAGTCTGAATATGACAACTAACTAAAAGTCTTAGAACTACATTACAAGAATGTCTCACCATCTTGTGTAGCATGATACATATCTGTGTTTTCTTTTTCCAGGCTCTCATAGACATGCTTCAAGCTGTTGATGTTCAGGAGTGTCCTCTATCTGATAAAGATCTAGGGTCCCTACAGGAGATGACGTTGATGAAGAATGCTCAGGGGCCGTTCTCAAAATATCGGTTTAATCAGGTGCATAGCAACCCTCTTGTCAAAACAAGGGGAAAGAAGAGGAAAAGTAAGTGACCTACTACGTATGTTGATGATCTCTATGTTTTTGTAATAATATTTAAAACTAATTTTCTATGGAAAAAAATACATGGCATTGGTGTATGTAAACATCATGATGTTAGTGTTTGCATTAGGCTGTGGGACATAGTGTGATTCCAGCACTCATCTCAAGAAATCTGGAAATTTTACAATCATGGCAGGGAAAAAAGTGGCTTTCTATGATCTATGATGCAACTTTGATGTTTAGGTGCCCCTTTAAACCAGTCCCCTAAATATTTTTTGTGGAATGGGGGGATTAGGAAGGGGGAAGGAGGGGGAATTCCCTGTTAGACCTAGTGATTAGTCATTAAGAAGTGGTGATAACGTGTAATCTGTGTAAGTGCTGTGTGCACGTTCCTTGTTAACAGAACTTTTATATTTCATTTTGTCCCATATTCCTTTTTCAAAATCTTTTCCTGTTAAGTTTAATATAGATACTCAGATCATGTTCACAAGGGTTTCAATTAATGTGACCCTTCCCAGAAAAGGTAAAAGTTTGTCCACTTATGAAAAACAAGTTATACCTGTTCAGCTGTGATGGTTGCAGGGTTTTAGCTATGAGGATCAGACAGGGATAGTAACAACCTGCACTGGTTTTTGGTGACCCATATTTGGTCTGTCTAGCAAAAACCAATTGGTTACAAACTGAGCTGTAAAGTCTATCTAACCTAACCTAACCTAACATACTTGGGATGAAATGGAACCCATGTGACCACTCACAAATTCCCACAATTACCGTTTAAATGAGCCATGGAATTTATCACCAAATCTCTGGACCAGTGACTCTCAACTTGAGTAAACCAAGATTTCTCCATGCTTAGGTAGTCTTTAAAGCAATTTGCACCCCACACTTACTTGGGTTGTTCTAGCTGCAACCCTGAAAGGTTATTTTGATTCAATATTATATTAGATGCAGGAAGTGCTAGAGCTGGCTGATACCTCATTGCACACAAGTAAAAATATGTAAATGGTATAACTTAAGCTTCACATCTGTCATATTTGAGAAATGTAGAATGGAACACTCTATTTAAGCTGGTGTCCTGTTTTATTAACAGAAGGTTTTAAGCAAAAATTTACTTGTCCTATGTGGAATGCAAACCAAACTTACGAATTTTGGTCAATTTTTTTTTTATTAAAATCTGACATGTATTCATCCTGATATCAGCAAAAGAAGTTACTACATTTTTGACCCAAAGTGAGCTTCAAATGGAAATTGTATCACTAGACCAGACAGCTTCCTGATATCACTTCCTCACATTGATGAATAAGATTTTGATAACATTTGATTGTTGAGGAGAAAATTGGTTGTAAAAAATAAAGAAAAACAAAAGACAGATGTCCCATCAATGTGGGGCTATGACATCAGAATGTGCTTGCTTCAAGTCCATTTTGTGTTGAAAGTGTGAAACTTCAACTGCTGATATCATGAGAACCACACATTGAATGCAGCAATGTTAAAATAAATTTCACAAGATTGTGCAGAATAAGTATCTATTAGATATGTCAAACCTTGATTTGAGCTTAGACCCTTATTTAAGAGTTACAGTGCAAACAGTGTGCAAACCCTCAGTCTAATGAAGTTTTTGCCTAATGAAACCCTCACCTCCTCTGGCAGCTTAAAATGAACCTTTAGATGATCAGATTATCAAAGATTTACTCCTGTAGCATTGTTGTAAAATGCAAGATTATAGATATACCCTCCAGGGTTGCAGCTACAAGGGTCAATATGGGATGGCAACAACTCACACTGGTTTTTGTTGACCCATATTCATGCTTAAATGAAGCCTTTTTAACCTTCACAAATTCCCTCTATTGCCATAAACCAGCTAGGAATTTACCACCAAATTCTTTACTTGCCCAGGAAAATTAGCCTCGATCAAAATACTGCTGCCCCTGTAGTAAATGAAGAAAGAAGACTGTGGGAAGCACCCTCTCCTGCCATGTGGGAAACATGTTTTTGCCAAAATTTGTAATTTGCATGTACTGTCTCTGTCCAATTGATTGTGATGCTATGTTCACAAAGTCTACAAGGTCGTTTGTGTTCTGCATGTAGATATCTCTGGCTACAACCCTGATTACCTCCTAAACAACCAGTACTGCAAACTTTCTTCATGGAGCAGTATTGCGCAAAGGTCAATGGTAACACTTTTGCGTGTGTGTTTCACCTGATGGCGGAATGTAAACACACATGAAAGCAGTGTGCTGTGTGCAGCTAGCACAGTACTAAGTTGTTTTGTTAGCATACAGTAGTTGTCCTGTTCTTCTCTTGAACTGAACAGAAAGGTCATGTACACATTCGCAGATATAAATTACAAACTCATCTGTTGTGGAAGTTAACTTTACATACATCTTGCTCCATTAAGCAAAACAAAGATGGGGGAAACTAGTAATTTGAAAGGTATTTAACTAGATGAATTTCCTCAGGAGTTTATTTCTATTACCAAACGTGATTTGAGTGTTTCCACTTCATTTTCAATATGATTTGTTCAATGTAGGTTCCATACTGGACGAACTCAACATACACATAGAAAATGAAAATGGTAAAGATGACCACCGCAGGCAAGAATTGACCACTGATGTCTTTGGCTCAAATCCACAACCAAAGCTACAAAAACTTGAGTATAAGGTGAGATAAATTGTTGAAAATGGCCAGACTTTTTGTTAACTGTGAGAGGGAACAAGAATGCTCCTCAAGAGAAACTCTGAAATACTATCCTTCATTAAGTGGATTTCCACAGTTATGAAAGTCCTTTATTTCTCATGAAATTTGAATACTTCAGTCTGGAAAAGCTCTGGAAATTAGGGAAGTTATGTCAGTTTCTGGAAAAGTTATGGAAATTATTGCAAAGTGACATTGCTCCATTTTCACAATGTTTCCTATCTCATGATATCAAAAGATTGTTTTCTTGATCTCAAATTTTATGTGATTTTATGAAATACATAAGGAGGAGGAAGTCCTTTAAATGTCTAATTTGGGAAAGTGATGAAAATTGATTCCCCAGAAAGTTCAAGAACCTGGATTGGCACACAGCATTTGTTAATTTTTTAAAAAGAGTGTTCCCTCCCTGTCACAGAGAATTTCACTTTACAAGTTCATACAGTAAGATGCCACCTTAATACCTTTATTTATTATCCCCTGAGAAAAGGTGATACATGGTGGATAAAAGGAAATTTATTTTCATTCATTTCTTATTTCATTGCCCCCTATTGGCTGGTGTTTTGTAGAATATGCCCCTGGTATTTCCCACCTTTCATAAGAGGCGACTGATGGGAAACTGAACTTGAACCATACTTGAAAACAAATTTAACCTTTGAACTTTTTATCGAGTTAACTGACACTACATATTACATTTGTGTTGGTGTGTCATTAAATGTCATCCAACTAACTTTTTAACAAAATTATTATTTTTCTTTATTTTACTTAAACTGTCTATGAGAAGTAAACAGAAACACAACTAAACAAAATGTACAGATTCATGATAGGCTGTTTCACATTGAACTTACTGTGGTCTAAATAGTATTAAAATGCTAAATTGGCAAATGCAAACTATTTATTATGGTAACTTAAAGTGAAGTCACCCAACTTGAATTATATAGTAGACTGTTCTGTTTCATGATTGGCTCTTTAGGATCATGTGACAATTTGTTTTCTTCTCAATTTTGAAATTTATGCAAAGTAACTGCTCGGTTTACCTTGAATATGCAATATTGAAAACATTATGAAAATACTTCAAAGAGAAATGAAAAAAAAAGTTGTGAGATTAGTTGTTGCTTCAAAATATTAAAATGTAGCAACTGATCCTTGCCGTTTAAAGTGGACAAATGTTAAGTAGGGAATGCTGTAGTCGTTATCAATGACTTTGAGGGTTGGAATCAAGATAAGACTGCAAACCAACTTTTCTTGATGCAAGTTTTCATCACCACATATTGAATTTGTTATTCCAGATGAGGACACAACTACGAGGAAGAGAGTTAGCACCTTCTGAAGAACCGTTTAGATGCATAGTAAAATTTGAGGGAACTAATGTAATTGAGGGCATCAAGCAGCTTAGTCAGACTGGTTTGGCCAGCCTACCACTTCCTGCACACCTGGCAAATGTCCACTCAATGGCCAAAAACAGATTTTTGTTAAGTGATAAAAAAGACAGTTGAAAGAGAATTGTATGCCTTTTTGACCTCTCCTATCAACCATCATCAGAAAATGGGATGAAGAAAGAACCATAGAGTTGAAGAACAGATGTTTCAAGAGACAAGACAGGCAAGAATTGAAAAGCTTCATTGTCTGGGATCATGTTGAGAGTTGTTTGTTTGGTGCCCTTAAAGGGGCTCATTGAGTTGATATGAATGACCTTAATGAAAGGATTTAAGGGTCTTTATCACATGAAAATGCTTGTAATTAGCACAGTTGGCCAACTTTCATATCCAATTGTTAGAGAAAATGTTCCAGTTTTGAATTTTGTTGTGTCGTGACTTGTAATGGTTTTGTGCATAATGTGCAGAAGAGTCTGGTCACAATTTTTTAAAAACCCTAATTGAATCATTAAGTACTCACTCGTTAATCAGTTATTTGTACGTAAGATATGGAATTGTCTTAGTTTGACCATTTGTCATTGGATATGTGAAGAAAACTTAAACAGGTTTGGAAAAGTTTGTTGAATTTTATGAACCAACTCAATGAGCTGCTTTAAGTAAGGAAAGGAAAGCACTTTGAACATAAAATATTTGAAATATTTGATGAAAGGTTACTCCCAACACTTCAGTGTAACACATTTATGCCATCTGCTCAATATGGTAGTTCAAAAATGCATGTAATTTCAGTGGAGAATTTCTTTATTCCTATTTTACTATCTTTTTTCATTTCTCATGGTGGCTTGTTTTAGTTAACATTTGAAATATGTTTACACCCCGATGTGAAAATAACATTTTTAGTTTTTTTAAGTAATGTGATAAAATTTTATATTTATGGTCTTGTATTACATAGTTCTATTTATACAGTAGGTTGTAAAGGATTGTATAGAATACTTTGCTAGCTTTAATCATAGTACATAAGTTGTGAGAGATGAAATCTGTGGTAATAAATACTAGGACAAAATATTACCCGAGACAATTCCAATTCTCCTAACTTTAACAACTGTCTTAAATTAATCCTCATCCAGACACAATCCCAGTTCATTGCTTCAGGGTGAGTATACAAAAACCCAATGTGTAATCAAAACTCTCTCAGTGCATTACATGTTGTGTAATATGAACTGCCATTCTCTGCATGTTTTGAACTTGCTGTCAATCAAAAAGCTGTTCCAATTAAGGATTTCTGTATACTGTTATAGTTTCGGGTTAGAATTGAATGCCTTTATGTAATCTAGTTAATTTTTAGCATCGTAGTCAGGACCTTGCAGTCCAAAGCTGATGATGACCTCATATAAAGGTTTGAATACAAATGGAGGTCTCAAGGCATCTGGAGGCCAGAGAGCCCTTAACTCAGAGGCAGAGGATGACCTTGTAACAATATGCTATAAGCATCAAATTTTTGACTACGGGTGTACTACTGTAGGGGTGTATCCAGATCAGACAGACTAGCAGGCCAGATCATGAAAAATTATCCAGTTCCAATTCTGGCAAGACTTTTTTTTATAAAAATCAGGTTGGAACCAAATCTTTTGTGAATCATTTTTAGCAGAACCCACAAGTATATTTATCTAAGATCCCAAAAGAAAATTTAAGTTGCATTCAGGATGAAAATAATTCATTTAAACCAGTGCTGTTACATATGGGTGGAAGGAGGGTAATGTACTGTAAAGGGTATTTTCTCTTAAGTATGAGAGTCCCTTGTGATGAAAGGAAGACATTTCATTTGTATAAAGTTTCAACTTTACTTTGACTAGATTGCTATCTGAGAGCCCTATCAATAGATCATTCACACAAAGTTTCAAAACATATGTTCAGATGGTTTGGGAAAAGCAGGCATTTGGTCAGAGCTTTCTGCCACATCTTTTCAGTTGTCTGCACGCCTCTGTCATTTCCAGGCTTTGAATGGTACCTTTCTACTTTCTGAACTGCTTAGTAATCTCATAAAATGGCTGCAAAATATGTAACAGTTTTTCAACCAAGTTCTTCTCATTTGAACATAAAATGATACCAAATGATAATATCATGATTGGCAGTACGTAGCAGTGCTCGTCTCTTTAGTGTGAGGGCATGGCCTAGCATCATGTAGGTGCTGTTCCACTTTGTTGGAATATCTTGTACAGTAATTTACAACATTGCTTTACCCCCTGAACAGCTCATTATATCCCAGTACAGAATGACAGAATAGATATCCTGCTCACCTTGACACAGAGGTCAATTTTAACTACTCTTTGATGAAAATGTGGCATCCTGCATGACAAGGTCCAATATGTGTAAAAAACAGTACATGCTTGACAAATCTGTCAGTCAAGATCCTAGATCAAGTTTTGCTGGACCATCTCATACAAAGATATGTCATCTTTCCTTGATAATTCACTAATTTCCCAATTTACCAACATGCTAAAAATTGTCCTTTCAATGTTTTCTCTTCTGGTCTTCTGTGTGATCCTGGGAATTGTTTAGCATGTCCTGTATCACAGCATTCTTCCTCTGAAATTCAGGATCTATCTAATAGGTGCTCAAGGATGCAAAGGCATCATTTGCATGCTGACTTGTCCAAGTGTCTGATGTAAATGAGACAAAGGGAGCCATGTGTTGCCAGTAAATTATCTTTCAGTCATCATACCATATGTCTTAGGCAGCAAATATCTCCTTTTCTGAAGTAGGTTATTGGGCTGAATGTGGCCCATGAGCTCAATAAAGCCCATATTCTCTATGATGGTGAAAGGTTAATTGTTGGTAGGGATCATTTTCATGAGCTTATACAGCACGTTTATGGTTCATGTCCCAAATTTTAGTCTTCTCAAAACAATCTTATAGTGTTGACTGGTAGGCAATCCATGTTTATTTTTGTTGCTTCAGTGGTGTTGCGCAGTTGCCGCTTTAAAGATTTTAGTCTGAAATCCAATTTTTTTTAATGAAAGACAAGTACAGTAGTTAAAAAATTAAGAATTATTTGATGTAACAAAACACTGATTTGATTCCCTGTTCAAGTTGTTGAAAAAATTTTCTTTGATTGCACAGTTTCAAAACTGTCCAACATAAACCACTGATAGCAAAATATTTTGTTAAACCAATGGATCTGCAAATTAGGTAGCTAGTAACCTTTAAGTATAGTCCTCCTTGTTTTCTAGAGTTGATTTCCTGCTGTCTAGCTTAGGTGGCCAAACTACAATTTTATAGTAGTCCACAGAAATTCTCAATTGGCTCACCTCCATCACAGGAAATGCTCATTAGACAGAATTTAGAAAAACTCAAAATGCAACCGACCCTTTTAACTCTGTGTAAGTCAACTTCCTGGCTGACATGAACCTCATCTTGACTCGTGAAACCTTTTATTGTTGAAAGTAACCCATGCATGACACACTTAAAAGCTGTGCTACGCCAACAGGAGGCCCTCCCCCAACAAATCAGTAATGTGGCCTGATCCTTCTTACCCGAGTTGCCATTGGCAGATCAGGTAAGACTACGTAATGGGGAATTCCTGTCATGTCTTTGATTGACAGCAAGTTTAAAAAATGCAGCTCACATTACACAGCATGTATTTACTGTGCTGAGTGTTTAAATTATACATTTGGGGTCTTTCATTCTCACCATGCAGCAATGAACTGAGATTGTGTCTGGATGAGGATGAGTTTGAGACACTTGTGCGAGGGGCTTAAGAAGTTAAGATAGAGAATTGGAACTATTTGGGATAAGAGGATTTTGCCTTTCCTCTCTACTTCTACCTGATTCTTTGCCTGTTGTACACTGGTACAGGCTACTGTAAGGTTTGCCCTCTTCTTGTCCTCACAATTCCTTTTACCAACAACCAGTCTCCCAATGTAATTTTAAGGAAGTTTACAGAAAGTAGAGAGGAAAATTAGAAAGTAAGTGATGTAACCTTTGCCAGGATTACTAGTATTTTGTACAATAGCTTCAAAAAAAACCAAAAGTAGCTATGTCAGGTTATTATATGATAATGACCCTGCCTGATATTTTATTATATACCAAACATTTGAGGAAAAAATTGCTTCTAGCGAATTTTGTTGCCACTCAAGGCCTGAAGTAGGGTCTATTTGGGTGAGGTAGGGTTGGGGAGAGAGGGGGACTTTATAGTGTACTTTAAACTTTCATGTAATACTATACTCACAAATAGTTTAATTTTGGTTTACTATACCAGAGGGTTGGCATGGTCTTTTTCAGTTATGACTGAACTGCTATTCATTCAAACTAGATAAGCCTGCTACTGCTGTTGTGGTCAGTTGACCATGCATTATCCTGGCATAAACTGGTGATGGAAAATTGTCTTTAGATTGCATTGTACAAATTTTTAGACAGACAGGATCATTCTTGGTCACTTACATGTTTTAATTGTAAATATATAGTAACCTTAATATGTACATGTTTTCATTTGCATGGGAAAGGAATTGAGTGAAATAAAAAGATTTTATTGAAGTATTCTGGTGATATTTTCAGTTTTAATGATGTAGCAGGGACTATTGTCAAACAGGCCTACAAAAGTCAAAGGAAAAGCGGAATAGCGATGACATATTTTAAGATATTATTTGCAAAGTTGTTAACTTGGGGAGTTAATGACTGTCAGATATTCAAATTCTATTTTTGTTTTTTGACTTCTCATTGGAAAAAACTCTCTGCATTTAAACTTAATGGAACCATGACGCATCGACGAAACTCAATAAATCCTCATTCAATGCAACTGGTTTCAGCAGCTACCACTGACAACACACACTAACATTTTCCTAGGAAAAGTGATTTGCAAA
Organism: Holothuria scabra; assembly: GCA_037179385.1. Taxonomy (NCBI): domain Eukaryota; kingdom Metazoa; phylum Echinodermata; class Holothuroidea; order Aspidochirotida; family Holothuriidae; genus Holothuria; species Holothuria scabra. Next base: position 4,337,302 of record CM074182.1, on the reverse strand, counting down.
TAATAGTTTTCCTGAAGTCCCCCCAACCCTCTGGCAAAGGGCCGTTTGGAGAAACCAAACTTTCATTGCTTTCCGAAGAAGCTATTACATTCACTGAAGGACAATATGTGACCAACCTCATGGCCCTCAGATTTGCAAACAATCCTCATAACAGATAACAGATTGAACCATTCCCAAACTTTTCAAAGTAAAACTGTATAAGTCAATATTTTTTGATTAGCTGTCTTAGTTTGCACCCCAACCCACCCACCGTCCCCCCTCTAATTTTGACATTTTCTTGCCACCACTGTGTACATACCATACAATAGATCTATCCGGTAGTCAAGCAATGCTGGTGAAAAATTCCTGAGGTCCATCAGTCTTAAGTTATAGGCTCCTTTTGATTTCCAATACCATACATTGCTTTAAACAATGCAAAACACCATGAAAACAAACCAGATTAAGTTCAGGTTTCATATTGAATTCAACTATTCAAGATACAGGTAGACAGAAGAAATGAAGTGATGGACCCCAGAAATGGCTGACAAGTCTCATGGTCACTCACATAAGTCACAAAGCAAAAGCAAAACGAAAGAAATTTACTCAAATTTTATTTCATAAAACACTCAACCTGACAATGCCATAATACAGTGCAGTATGAAACAGTAATTATAATAGTAAAAAGAATAATTTTCCCTGAAATGGCAGTAGTACTGAAACATTTTAGGCCTTCCTGATACTAAGTTATGAGAAACATGTGACATATTATGCTTAATTTCTGGCCAAAATTATTTTTTTTCTTCACTTTTTTGATGGTTTAAAATATTGGCCTGTGTAATATTCACACACAATGATTTTGGTCAAAACTGCTTCTGGCAGGTTTGTTTCTTAGGGGCAACTGCTTTTGTGCTGGAAAAACTTTAATCACACAAGAAATCTATCCATAGAAACCTGCTCCCAAAAAGGTGAATTTGTGAAATTCCATTTCATGTCCAGCTTAATACCACTTCACAAACTTATTAAAAAATATAGGTTTGCGAAAAGAGAACTATTGCTGGCTTTATTCGTGGCTTCCAAGTAATTCCAATTGTCTTGTGCAAACAGGTGTAAGCCACCGGGTGCACCAATGTACAATACATCCCTCAACAAGAAACTGCGGCTGCCACATTTGCCTGCACTTGTTTGGATCTGAATGCTCACAATGCATGAAGAATACTGTGATTACAATTGATTAACTTAACAGTACCACACTGTTTGCGATAAAAGATTTAGTGGTTTTTGCAAAAATATCATATCCTCAAGAAATACAATTAAATTATATTAAATTAAAAACCTTTTCATGGTTTACAGGTATTTCCAAGTGATGACATTGGGTAGGCACCCAAATATGATACATCATGAAAAAAGAGTATTTTAAAATTATGCATGCCCAGGACAGTGTTACAAAAATTCCATTTAACTTTTCTCCCTAAATCCTGTCTGGTTTACAAGGATTTGATTATCAATTTTATTTTTGATTATCATGCATATTTAATACAATGTATGAAAAAGTTCTTACTACTACAGTATATTGCACTTACTTTAGGATGTATTAAAACATTTGTACTCTTCAAGCTTTTGAAGGCGGTACATCATAAAAACAAAGAACAAATTGATAGGGATGTCTGTTTCTTTGTCATTTTAAGGGCCTTGCACATTCAAAATGACAAAATATCATGACTTTCAAGGACCAGACTCCATATTTCCATCTGTTTTTCTGCAAAAAATACTTTTATCTTAACATTGAGAAAATCAGAGGAATATTTCCTCTTCCTTAAAAATTCCCTGACTGTTCCAGGACCTTTTGAAGAGTTGTTTGTTTTCCCTAATGTTCCAGGCCTAGAAATTCAAATGTCAGAATCTGTGACCTTTCAGGACCTGTTCCAACCCTGTACTTGCTTATTTAACTCCAACAGGATTTGTCATGCCCAACCCCACCCTACCCCCCCCCCCCCCCCCCCAGCCAAGGAGTGCCTACTAACATAGATTCTTATTAACACAGTTATTAACTCAACTTGGCAACTTTGATTAATATTCAAATAATACACCTCAACACAACTTGTTCAACAAAGACTCGTACGAGTCAGCCATGTTCCCAACTCACTGTATTAAACTCACACAGTGCAGATTATTAGTGGCTTTGACTTATGTTCTTATGGTTTGTTTACATTTTAGGAGGGGCATAACTTCACTTAGCAAGGAGAATTAGAGTTTTTAGAAGGATACATATTTTAGAATTAATTTTCGGCATTTCACTGCACTTCCACTCCTTACATGATCCTTGGTTCCAACTCTTTGTAACACTTTGACTCTGGTTTAAACACTAAGAGGACTAATCACTGAGAAGAATAGCCTCTGAGAGCAATTACTTTTCTTTTAATCAAGCCTTTATGGCCTACAGTAATATTCTCACTGCAAACAGTTCCAGTTCTCCTAAACTACTGACTAAAGCCCCTCCAAAACTGTCATTAATTCATCCTCACCAACAAAACCCTATTGTATTGCTTCAGGGTGAGTATAAAACACCCTAATGTGGAATGCAAACACTCTCAGTACATGACATGAGCACTGTGTAATAAGAGCTTCCATGCACTGCATTTTTTGAATTGCTGTCAATCAAAGACCTGTGCCAATAAAGAATATTTGTGGATTATCTCAAAACATTGTAGTTTGGAGTTAAAGGATTAGACCTTTAAATGAAGCGGGCCTAGACTAAGCTCTCCATGGTCCAATAAACTCTTTAACCATGGTGTTTTTTCTATGACCAGTATAAACATTAAAATCATTTTCAGAACATTACAGTATGTTTCACATGATGATGACCAGATCAAACCTTGAATGAAATATGACTCCCAAAATACTGGAAATGGGAACATGCCTGTAGGGCATCTGGAAGAATGTGAAAATATGTTCAACAATGACAGTGGTGCATCCTTTTGTCTTTAACATCTTATGCGTTATAAAAACAAGTTTCCCTTTTTGTGTTTAGGACAATAACAACTAGACTTCAACTTTTGTTCAAACACTGCACATATATGAGTTCTCCAGTCTGGTTCTAAGGGAAATCCATTGTAGTTAGCTAAATTGTGTGCCCCATCTGTAAGGATTGTGTGAAGGCATGGAATATTTAAGTAATCCCTAGAGAGCACTGGTCCTGCCCAAGTCTCCCTATGCGACGAGAAGCAGCGTAGTTTGGGGAGGTTTACACTGAGAAGAAAAAAGCCTGAGCTTCTCCTGATGTCAAGTTCCTCTAGTGTTGCAGAACGCAGAGTATACAACTGATGTGAAGACCCGAGCTGAAAAGGGGAAATCATCTCAAGGTGGAGTCGTTTCAGATTTGGTAACCCGTCTAGGAGAGCATCTACAGATGACTGGAGAGTCCTGACAAATACCCAATACTTGGACAATTCCAAAGTGTGAATCTGTTGAAACTTGCATAGTAATTCGACAGAGGTTATCGACCAATCAAACTGAATGCGGAAATGCTTTATGTTTGGGCTTGTCTCATGAAGTGTCTTCAAAAGCTTTTGGAAAGACCCCACCCTGGTGACCTTGTCATCTAGAGAGGATCTGTAATACTTAACCATAAAATGTGGAGTAAATGACCATCTTCCAAAGACTTTAGTGAGTCCAACACTGTTTGTTGCTTTTAATAGTTTATTCATCTGAGAAAGCCACACTTCCTTTTCTTCAAAAAGATCAAATTCAAAAGACAGAAATTTCAGTTGGGCATTTCGAGCACATAAAAAGTTGACAAATTGTTCCACTTTAAGTTTAAAAGATTCAGAAGAAGTTGGACAACATGTGTGATTCTTACTTGCAAAAGTAACCTCATTTACAGGTATATTCCCAAACGAAATTCCTTCTGGTAAGCTATCTACTTCACAGCACATTAAATGGGTAAAGTCTGCCATTGTCCACAAACGTGGCATAGAAAGGATGTCTCTCCACTTTGTACATGTTGAAGATGCGTGACACTTCTCACGCATAGTGAGATATGAAAATACATGAAGCTGACATTCTAGGGGTAAAACGTTAAAATTTAGCGATCTAGATTTTCCCTTGGACTTCTTTCTGTGCTTTTGTTCAGGTGGTGTTGTGTGATTTATTTCACCATTTTTCCTCTTATGTGGTGGATTCTTCTCCATGTCTAAAGTTGAGGGAAGTAGAAGGAGTCATAAAAAAAATGTGAGAGAAGTGAATAACAAATGAATGTTAACAGTACATCACAAAGTAAAAGTGAGACAAGAAGGACAACCCATAAGGCTCAATCAGAAGTTTAAAGCTACAAGGTAAGTAACTACAGGATACAGAAATGTTTTTGATAAAATATGCAAACTGTGAATCAAACATCACTTAAGTGAATAATCATGGAACAAGGAAGCTGGCCAGTTTTATTCAACATGATATACTTAAAATGTGAAATCAATTTGTTTTACTCTGCACTAGCATCCTTACAGCTTTACAAGGATATTATTGGAGAAAATATAAGGCATTTTTCATCACTAGGCAAATAAAGGGTTTTCGTAGGGCTTTCATGCCAATATGTGACACGATTAGCAGAGTTAATCAACCAGCCTGTCTTGGCTATAGGGATTTGTCTTCATAGACCTTGTCTGTAGACAACTTACACTTATACGTACATGTACCTACGTATGTACACAATCGCCTGGGTTTCCAGCATTCCAAGAAAATAAAATAAAAATTCCATGATATTTCCATGGATGATTTATCCATGATGGAATTTCAAAATTCCAGATGAAAACATTTACTTATTAACCAGTCCAGACAAAAGACTTACAGTACTGAACTAGATGAACTGAATGCTGTACTTTTTACACCAGTTTAAAGGAGTGTCTACACTTAGTTTAATGTGAAAAGTAAAAGGATCACAAAGGCATAAAATGGCCTCCTTTTCAACCCCTTACAGCCATCCATTTCTCACCTTAGAGAAGTATCATAAATTCAACCAGGCAGAAATCCCCATGCTTCAGTGCATGACATCACTGGGGATATATGTCAGGCTTTTGTGAACATTCACTTATGCCTGTGTGAACTTTAAAATTTACATTATTTTGGTTGTTTATTCATGCTGAACCTTGAAGGGAAATACTGCATTTAAAATGCTCCAACAAAGCATTAAAAGAAAGTAGCTCTAGTCATTATCAAATCAAGAATAAACCCTAACAATAGCTTCATCTCCTCAAAATATTATGCACAAGAGGAGTTATTAAATTGCACCTTTTGAAATGTTGAAAGTTTGGGTGAACAAGTTATTCTTCAGAAACAGGCAACTGAATTTCTATCTAGAGGAAACTTATTTTGTGATAAAAAAGCTACCACACTGCCCTTTTTTTTAATTATTTATTCTTGGCCAAAAAATTTTGGTTTTAATTTAAATTTTAAAAGGGCTCATTGAGTTGATATCGATAACTTAATGAGAGTGTTGAAGGATTCTACCACATGAAATGCTTATAATAACACATAGCATAGTTAGTCAAGTTTCACATCCAATAGTGACAGAAGTCTAAATTTTGAATTTTGTGATGTACTGACTTGTAACGCTTTTGTGCATAATTTGAAAAAGTGTCTGGTCACAAATTTTTGAAAACTGAATTGAACTGTTACTGTAAGTACCTACTCATAAAACAATTATTTGTATGTATATAGGTTTGGAAAAATTTGTTGAATTCCATGAACCAACTCAATGAGCCGCTTTAAAAGGATTAAATTTCCTTGTAAAACAAACCCAATATTTCCCTTACAGTCAACCGGAAATGAAGTGCTATATTGCTCACATATATAAATACCAGTTGATACATCTGCAAATGGGAACATTCTGCTGGGAATGTCCCACACCATTCAAAGTCATGCCACTTTAGTAAGTAACAGTCAACATGGTCAAAGTCTGATAAGTGTGACAATGATTCTGAGATTACAAGAACTCCCTTTTATTCATAGTCCATTTATCTACATGGTACATTATGCTACACATTCTGCAGGCCTGGAGACAGATAATTTGTTAACCACATCTGGTTCTGGTTGGATACTACAAGCAGTTCTCCACAAACGGGATATACGGTTGTAGGTGTGTAATGGCTAGCGGACAAGTCAATTAGATCGGATTAATAGATTCAGATCTCCTCAAAGATGTCAAGTTCAGTTTGGGTATTTGATTTCTAAAAGTTTCAATAGATGGGGAGTCCCTTACAGCTGAGGGTAAGCAATTCCACTCTGCCACTGTCCTAGGAATAAAAGAGAACTTATAACAGTCCTTTTTTACAGCAGGGTGATGAAAGGAGATCAATGAAAACTTGCGAGTAGAAATTCCATTATTTTGGGGGCTTAAAAAAATATCCGTTTAGATCAATGGCAACTAAGTGATGGAGAGACTTGTACAGTAAGCTCAACCTAGCACTGATCCTGCGTTCCTCCAAAGAAGGCCAGTTTAAGTCAGCAAGCATTGATGAAACACTACTTTTACGCCCTTGGTCTTTACAGACGAATCTGGCAGCTCTGCGTTGCACTGCTTCAAGCTTGTTTATATGCTCCTGATGGTAAGGATCCCAAATACTTGAGCAGCACTCCAACCCTGGTCTAACAAGGGATTTACATGCAGCTTCCTTAACTTTTGGGGAACAACTGCAAGGTTCTAGCCAGGCTGTTCAAACTGGGTGCTGCACCCAGTTTGAATTTACTTTTTTGAGTCAGCACCCAGTTTGAAATTTCCCCACCCAGTTTGAACTTTCACTGCCCAGTTTGAATTTCATCACACTGATACTCTGAACATAGGCTACACAGTATCAGACACATAACATTCAATGGAATGGTTGTATCAGTATTGGTAATTTACTAAATCATGAAACTGACCACAGATTATGTCATTTAGAGTTTTTGATATGTCCAACATCATGTCAGAATAATGCAATTTCGATGGACGCCCACCGGGTTTGGCATTTTTCCTAGCTTGAACCCTGACAACTGTACAAGTGACGATGTGACACACCAAGGACTCTGTTTGCTTTGGAAGTTATTCTGTTAATTTGATTGGCCCAGCTTTATTTACTGTTAATATCCACTCCAAGGGTGTTAGAACAAAGGTTATCAGGTCACCATCTTGTGGTGTGACCTGATGTCATCTTCATCTTAAATAGAACTTAATCAAAAATATAGGCAACAAAACAATTTGCAGGACAATCATTTAAGTGCTATTTTTGGAATCTTTATTTGGGGTATGCTTAGTAATTTTCCTTTTACACAATAATATCAGCTTAGGCAACATCAGGCCTCGAATTTAACGGGGGCCACGACAGCCATTGCCCTTGTACATTTCCTTTTTGCCGTGATGCCCTGGTAAAATGGTTAAAATTCATGGCCAAAAATGCTGTCGTGCCCTCCGTGAATAGCTGCTATGCCCTCAGACCTTATTGTGAAGTTCTAGCTTATCACTAAAATGCAAGTAATACATGTTTGGTGTACATACAAGAACACTCAAAACTTGGTGTTTCCTACATAAAAAATGCTACATTCTAAATTCTTTCTGTTTTAACAATGAGACATATGCCATGCAGTACAGCATTATAAAAGCTGAAGCTACATAGCCTGCTCCGCAGTTGTATACCAAAATACAACAGCAAGTCTATGTAAAAAGCAATGGGCCAATCACAACTCGCAATACGGTCAATGGAAATTTAGTGTGTAAAAATCCCCGCATTGAGATCAAGTTATGTTGATCATGAGCATACTGTACTGCACTGCTGTGGAAGGCTTTGTTTTCCTTTGCTAAGTGTGTGGATACTGACTGTGGTTTTCTGTTACATGTAACATACATTTTGTTCCCAGCACAGTTGGGTTCGTTTGTTTCTCTGGGTCTGTTTATATGTACTAACCAGAATGCAAAAATGCATTGAGGTTGCGATGATACATATATGCTCTTTTCAATAAAATGCAACATTTCTTGTAACAACTGGTGACCCAAAGTGACCTTTGACTCCACCTGAAAGTAACTGGTTTACTTTAACCAAAACACTTCTATATTCAAAATGCAAAATTTCATACTGTGTGTTAAGATATTCTGCAAACAAGGTTTTCAGAGTGTGATGCCAGGTGATACCAGGTGACCACTGACATCCACCAAAAACAACAGGTACAGTACTTTCAACTCACCATAACACATCCACATACTAATTATGAAATCCATCCATGCTTCATACCTTGAGCTATCCTAAACAAGGTTTTCTGAGATTGACCCCTATGACCCCAAATGACCTTTGACCTCCACCAAAAAACATATACAGACCATCTTCTCACCATAACTCATTCATATACTAATTATGAAATCAATCCTAGCTTCCTACCTTGAGATATTGTGTTAAAAAGGTTTTCAGGATTTGTCCCCTTTTGACCCCAAATGACCTTTGACCTCCACCAAAATAAAAAGGGTTCTTCTTTACAGTATAACACATCAACATATCAAGTTAGAAATGAATCCAAATTTCCTACCATGATGTATCATGTAAACAAGGATTTCAGGGTTTGATCCCATGTGACCACAAATGACCTTTGACCTCCACCAAAATTAATTGGGTTCTTCCTTACATCATAATGCATCAACATATCAAGTTTGATATTAATCCAAGTTTCCTACCTTGAGATATAGTGTAAACAAGGATTTCGGGTTTGACCCCATGTGACCCCAAATGACCTTTGACCTCCACGAAAATAAAGAGGGTTCTTACATCATAACGCATCAACATATCAAGTTTGAAATTAATCCAAGTTTCCTACCATGAGATATTGTATAAACACGGATTTCGGGTTTTGACCCCACATGACCCTTGACCTCCACCAAAATCAATACGGTTCTTCCTTACATCATAACGCATCAACATATCAAGTTTGAAATTGATCCAAGTTTCCTACCATGAGATATCATGCAAACAAGGATTTCGGGGTTTGACCCCACGTGACCCCAAATGACCTTTGACCTCCACGAAAATAAATCAGGTTCTTTCTTACATCATAATGCATCAACATATCAAGTTTGAAATTGATCCAAGTTTCCTACCATGAGATATCATGCAAACACGGATTTCAGGGTTTTGACCCCATGTGACCCCAAATGACCGTTGACCTCCACCAAAATCAATAGGGTTCTTCCTTACATCATAATGCATCAACATATCAAGTTTGAAATTAATCCAAGTTTCCTACCATGAGATATCATGTAAACATGGATTTGGGGGTTTGATCCCATGTGACTCCAAATGACCTTTGACCTGCACCAAAATCAATAGGGTTCTTCCTTACATCATAATGCATCAACACATCAAGTTTGAAATTAATCCAAGTTTCCTACCATGAGATATCGTGTAAACAAGGATTTTGGGTTTTGACCCCCTGTGACCCCAGATGACCTTTGACCTCCACTAAAATAAATAGGGCTCTTCCTCTCAGTATGGGGTATCTGTGTACCAAGTTTGAGACCCGTCAGATCTTCCCTTCTCAAGATATTGTGTAAACAAGCAGTGTCACAAACACACACACATACACACGCACATACACACATACATACACACGCACAAATCAGTCTGAAACTGAAGTTGAGTCTTTCCGAATGTACGACCTGTGCACCTCCAATTTGAAATTGATATCAAAGTACTTTGGGACAAGAGAATTTCCGGGGGTTTATAGCCAAGCCCTTTGAGCCTAAAAAAGATTGTACGGTGTAAGTTCTACAATTGCGAACCGTCTGAGAGGCAATCGGTGCGTCTAAGATGCAAGAACTTGGGTTAGAAAATCTCTGGAGTTGGTGTTGCTAAATTTGTTATGTTTAGAAATTGCCGTCGTGCCCTTACTGAAATTTGAAAATGGCCGTATCGCCCTGACCTATTGCCTTGATGCCGTCAAAAATGGAAAGTAAATGAAGGCCAACTGGCCGTGCCCCTTGAGATCTGAAGTTCAAGGCCTGCAACATCATGATGTAATAGGAGAAACAGATCTAGAGGCAAGGGGTCCTACTCCCTTTTGGCTTTTTAGTGCTGAGATGCTTTAGTTCATGTACCACAACCACCTAAACACACTAAAAAGCCACCCAGTACGATAACTTCCCCGATACCCCAAAAACCCTGATTTTGAGGACTTTTTCAGGGTATTTCTACTTCATCAATTTTGCACTGGGCCCTGAAATTGAAGATAGTGTGCCTGAAGCTTCTTCTCCATGAGGATATTGTGTGACTATATAAGAAAACTTTGTGCTGTTATCTCAGTGTAGTGAGTCCATGAGAAGAGTGGTTAATAGGACATGACAGCATTATTTACACTTCACCTAGGTAGTCAACTGTGAAGGTGCTACATGGAGCGCACATCTAGCTAGATTTTGTCATGGTACAGTTACAAATTACTTCTTCAGCATTTGTTTTTGGTTATTCCATGGTTTTTCCAGGAATTGAAGCATTTTGCCTCAAATTCCATGACTTTTCCAGGTTTTTCAGGTAAAGCTGGGAACTCTGAATCGCTTACAGAATGCTGAGTTCTAACATGTATACTACGTACCTGTACCTGCATTTGCCAATGTGTGGTGTCCGTGTATGCATCACAGTCAGGTATACATGTATTTATACCCACACCTAGATGCATTGTTTTGCATTGTATAAGCACAGTACAGAAAATCCTTGCCTGCAATCATGAAAACCTTGATGCACCTCTAGTGTTAGTCCTTCAACAGGACTGTGTACTACACTTAACTGTAGGACCTACTCCATACACGGTCCTTGTCCATATACCTCCTGAAATCATGATTATGTGCACAAAAACACAGCACGCAACTCCTCACACTCACAGCTTCAAAAATGCACCTATAATTACCATACTTGCCATGAATGATCATTGTCATAACTAAGCAGTAGCGGTATATCTATATTACCGGTTTTAGTCGGTATTTCCACCTTAGTAATATCGTCGATACGCGTTTTCAAAAATATGGGTATATAGTAAAATCTATATATAGAAGTAATACCGATATTCCCCTACTCACTGAAATACCGATTCAACCAAAATATAGACACTCAACACAAATACTGATGATTAACCGCAGTGACTCATGACAGATATGAGAAAATACCGATACCGAACCACCAATAAACTAAGAGTTTTCAATGAGTAGAGTAGACTAGAGAGCTACGAGATGTTTAGGTTCACCTCTCCGTGACCTTTCCAGTCACAGAGCTATTCGTTCATGTGCTGTGTATATACAGTATTGACAGTCTACAGCTCAGCTCGTGCTGTATACTCAATGATCTGCACAGTGGAATAGTTCAATGCACTTGTTTACGTACATCGGCAGTGTCTGTGTACGCCGGTATATACGTAATGGCGGAATAAGAGTGTCCAAGTTCATGGGCCTATCGATTCAACCAATGTTTTCCAAAAATATTTTTGACTGCAAATACCTGCGTTTCAAAACTTAACAAGTCAATTTCTTTTACATATCAATTAGTCTTACTGTTAGGTGAAATTCAAACGGTACTGTAAAGCCTTCATGATGTGTCCACGAAGGGCGAAAAGAACGTAACATTTTGGCAAAATTCTTTCGCACAAGTTAGATGTGGGAATCCACCGCAGGCTACTACAGTGAACGTTTAAGTCAATGCAGGTTTAGTATAGCAACTCAATCCTTCGTTAGCGCAAGAATTTGCTGCATGTACTACACAACGTAAATGTATACACTGTACATGTGCAAACATGCAAACACGTGGTCGAACAGGCTGTGCATTCCTAGCACATAACCTTGGCTGGATCTGCCCACTTTGATACAGGGGGATTTTTGATACAGAGTTCCATAAGTAATTTATTTCTTTGATCGAATTTTGCAAGTTTTTTAGCCCGCAATATTTTGCATTGCCGTTTAAAAAATGTCATTGGAACTAGGACGGGGCAAACTCTGTAAAACATTGCCGCGTAGAAGATGGGATTTAAAAAATATGGGAAAGTTTTCACATCGCGGACCTGGAAAAGGCAACAGCGCAGAGCAGCGAAAGAGCTGCTACAGTACGATGCAACAGAGTGCATGGTACCTGGATTTTGACAACAAACAGTGCAGTGTTCGTAGGATCGGACTTGTGGAATAATATTTGAAGTGCGGGTTCGATCACTGCCGATCAGGCAGTTGACAGAGAGAGGTCAGTTAAGTGATGTGATACCGACTTCTTTCAACTAGTTGACTATAATACCGAAGCATATATTTGATATCCAGAATATCGGTCGGTATTTTAGGTATCAGAGAAACTTTGCAAAGATGCTGTCAGAGCTCTAGTGTTTATTGCTGCTTGAATTGACTTCGAGGGCCGACAGGCCTGTATGGGAAAAGCTGCCACTAATTACGTTTGCGGGCAATTTAGGAGAGTTGGGCGGGAATCCCGTGACAAATAAAATGAAAGAGAGAGAAGTAAGGCTAACACACATTCTTATAAAAAAAAAAAATTATTCATCTTTCCTCTTTGTACACATTTAATTGATTTTTGCCGATCAACATGAAATTGCGAACCTTTTTTGTCTCGTATATTGATTATGGGGCAAGGAATAACCTTCGAACTTCGTTCCTACACACATAAAGTGTGTGTACCTATTCTGCGAAAATACCGATATTACCGGTATTATCGGTATTTTCGGACCTATATATCGATATTTTTCGTAGGCAATACCGCTACACTTTAGTCATAACATTTGACTTTTTTGACCAGTCTTTCTTCAAATGGAGGTGGACATTGCAAGGAGGTGAACTTTGGAGGTTAAAACTGTCAGTAACACGAAGTCAATTATAGGACTTTAGCACAGAGTTTGTTTGCATCAGCTTGCCGAAGCAGTCACCTTAAAGCATAACTGGGAGTATATAAAAAACACATGCAGAGTAACAATGCAGTGTCACAAAATGTCTTAAGGATTACTCTGGTATGGGACTTTAATAATGGAATGCACCCTAGACAACCACACCGGAAAGTACATTTGCCATACGCCAAAGAATCACGCCAAGGTGCAAGTGTTTGGAATTATATGCCACACCAATTGTTGCAATTGTATGCCAACTCTTTTAATTTTCCCTGTAGCAGCCGGGTAGGACATACACCAAATTTGTTGGCGTACATTTCTGTACGCCAAAGATCTTTCTGTGAAAGGCCCTACTTTCCAGTAGGCTATGGCTGGACAATTTTTAGGGCTGATAAAGCCTGGCACTATGTCAGTGGTGTACGGCTGTCCTAGTCACTGAACGTGACCGTATAATCCGTTCCTTGTAGTCATCATTCCTTACTACCGTCACTGGCCTACATGTACAAATGTAACGACGTTTTAAGCCAAAACAACAAACTGAGCTCTAATTACGATGGCATGGTTCATGGAACAGATCTGAGTTAACATAATGATTTTGAGCATTCTTAAATACCACTTATATCTTCTGGAATGTTTAATACCAGCGAATTCATAGCAAAAGGCAGGAAAAATGTGGTGCCATCCTTCACAGTAACATCGACATCTTGAAAGCTTGATCGTCTGCTACTGTGTTGCATGATGGGAAGGACTTCTGCTCGACAAGCTATCGAAGACCAATAAGTAAGCGCGGCTAGTCAATACTTGTACGTCATATAGTAAGCTCTCTGTACATTATGAAATTGTACAGTCACTGCGTAGGTTTCCCCGTTTTATATGAGATCACATGACAAACACTGACTTCTTCAACTGAAAAATTACTCGCACTGGCTTAACGTTACTCGCAGAATCATCCTGCCAAAATTTCCCTTTTAAAGGTCTTACTTTGTTAACAGACTTGTGTGGAAGGTGAATGTGATGACAAAGATCATCTGTGGAGCGTTTGGTGAGAAAAGGTATCTTTTGGGGGACGTGAGGGATGCCTACTCACGCGTGAGTAGGTGTTTTTGTGTATACTGGGCAAGGGCCCAGAAATGAAGTGTATAGCATAGGAACGTAATGCTGGGTCCTGTTCAAGGGCTAGGCTTTCCTAGACTTGGCTAGGCCTAGGCTACCTTATATTTTTTAAAAATGTAGACTAGGCCTAGGCCTATGTTTAATGAATACTCTAATTTAGTAAAGTAAACGCTTGGACACCCTTTGAACCGATGAAGTCGCAGTCGCAGCACGGTACAGAGTAACACAAGGCCTTGGCTACCGGCTAAATTATTCGTTAGGCTCGTAACTTTGTGTCAATGTCTAACGTTAATTGCACAAATGTTGACATTATTTTAATATACTCACTTACCATTCCCTTCCTGACCTCTGAAACGCAAGCTATGATGACTTTAAAAAAGTTTTCATTTTAAAGAAACTTTCTTCGTTTCGTAATTTATGGGCCCGGATTTGTTCCAATCTTAGCTTATGAAGGTAATGGGCAACTTAGGTCTACGCCTAAGCGGCGAAAAAAGTAATTTTGTACGGTGGCCCCATTTAGGGTTGCAGGTGGCGCTTCTACATATCAGGAACAATTTTCCAATAACTGAAATAGATTTCCACTAATGATTATTTTTAGAAATCAAATTTTTAAGACCAAGTACCCAAATAATTTATTTCTTGTTAGTATTTGGTTTCCATTCTTTTTCTAAATTTCCCAAAATATTTGATAGCCTAGGCTACGTAAATTTGAAGCATATAGTGGAAACACTCTCACAATGAACAGGAAGGCAAGTGCACTTCGCGCGTTTGGCGTTGACGTTGTTGTGAAGTTGTGATCAGAGCATGGAACTCCATGTTTTGTTTCAAGACTGGTACGGTTAAAGGCAGGTATTCGTCACCCTAAACTACAGTTTCAGTATACATATATCAAAACTCTCAAATTGGTACAGCTCTTTGATTGGCATCACATTCAGACAATGCATCACAGCTAAATTACACAGCATGGGCACTGAGAGTGTCTTGATTACACGTATGGACTTGTATGACCACTGGGACAAGCCATGAAGCAATAAACTAGGATTGTGTCTGGATAAAGATGAGTTTTAGATAAATGTGGGAGGGGCTAGAAGTAAGTAGGTTGGGAGAATTGGAACTGTTTGGGATGATGAAAATATGCCTTTAATTTGCGTCCACCACGCATCTTTCAGCCTACAGAGCCGTATTGGGCCTGCTGAGCATGCGCCCTTTACAATACTTATCTTTTGAGAAATCCAAAACCACTTTGGGCTGGTTTGGAGTGTTCAAAAGATAAGAAACTAGAAGGCGTAATGCTAAGTAGGCTTCAGAGCCCGATATGTGGTGGACGCAAACTAACCAGAGTCTTGAAGCAAGACTAGGAGCTCCACTGACGTTTTTCCAAATAGCAACTACAAAGGATTGTGGGATAGGTTTAAGTTATGCATAAATTTTGTCGATGACCTTTTAACTGTAGGGAAAAAATAATGAACACCAACATTCTGTCCCATAATAATTGCAAAGGCCACATATATGGCTCTGTTATGTGATGCAGATGTGTATGCTCATAGGCGTTACGGGAGCATTTCAGTTAGGGGGGGGGGGGGGCAGAGGATTCTCTGCCTGAAAAATTTAATTTTGCCCGAAAGACTATCTAAGCGGAGCGCCACCATCAGTTGGCGCGGAGCTAACAGAAAATTTTGAAAAATCGCAACCCCTCAGACAGCCGGAAATGGCCTTTCCCAGGCTTATAAGCAGAATCAAAGCCGTCGATATTTTGAACTTTCGTTTGCAATAAAATTTTCACCAAAAATGAGCAAATCTACAAAAAGGTCAGAAAACTCCCAGATGAAATGTACCACTACGTACCACTGGATGACTACATTAAGCTATAATCATTGGAAAATGAGTTTGTTTGCGCGTTCTACAAACTATTTTACGTCATGCAGCATGAGATTATCATCAATATAATTTTGAAAATTGAAAAACTTCAGAAACCCTCGAAAATCCCAAGGCTTCTCAACTTCGAGGGATGATGGCATTGCATCGCATTCCGGCTGCCTATTTAATATAAGTTTCGTCGAACTTTACAAGTATCCCGTGTGTTTTAGCATCCTGTTTAGCTCAGATTCAGAGGCCCGAATTACCTGAGTGGGGATGCCATGCAACGAATTGGCCCTTAAAAACCGATTAACTCAATTTTCGCGCCATTCCCAAGCAGTGGCGTAGCCACGGGGGGCCTGGGGGGCCTAGGCCCCCCAGATTTTCTTCAGGCCCCCCAGATTTTTTGCGTCCTGATAAAATAATTGAAAAAAATAAAATGTTTGAACGGAAATAAACTTTGAAGTATTTCCTTCAAAACAGTAAATAAATAAAATGTGTAAAAATTTAAAAAAAAAAAAAAACAGGGATGAATGTGTGTAAAACACATTTTGTGCGCACGCATGAAATCAAGTAATAACTTCAAAATGCCTACTTTCACTAAATTGGATACCGTTTGTGATCTGTACTGTGGTTTATTACATTTCACTTCGAAGATGAAAAGAAAGTCTCGACGACAAACTTTAATGTGACTTTGTTAGGCTAAGACCCTTTCTGCCTTTCGGATGGCTGATTGATTTACTGAAGGCAATCGTACACTAGACCACTCTTACACGACCATTCCTATACTTTATCATACACAAAATATGCCGTAAGCAGGTAAGGGTAAGGTACTGCCTTCGGATAATTCTTCCCTTCCATCCTTAACAAGTAGGCCTATGTCGTGCCTCACTCCTGCCCATGACAAGTGCCACTGTAGGACGATTTTTTCGACAAGTCCTCATTTTACTAGTTGGCACTGGCGTCCGGGGATTTGTAAAATGTCCACAAGGTCCGGATTTCATTTGTTTTCCATAGATCCATACTTCTGCTTTGCGGTTCAATTATTTTGAGAGATTTATTCGTAGTATTTTAATTTTGACTACGTAATGTACCGATGAACAAATACTGCACCATTTTGCACGTTGTTTCTTTGGCAGTATGTATGTCTCTTGTAAAACCTCTACAAAAACTAAAAATATTTTGATATTTTTCATGCTTCCCAAAAAGGGCAAATCCTAAAACTTAGGCCTATAATCAGTTCAAAGTTTGCCAAACATAGCACCATTTTGCATCTAGGAAATCTAACGCAAAGAAAGTTTCTCAGAGGGGGACACAACTACTTTTGGTTTTCCTGTTAAAGGGTAAGGTACTGCCTTAGGTAAGCTGAAATCCATTCAAATATTGCCGCATTTGCGATCTGCGTCCTTCTGAAGTTTACAATTTTTCCCAAGGGAAAGGGAGATACCGGTTCCCTTTAGTCTCATCTCCCAGGCCACAGATCAGAAGTGCCCAGTTTTGGGGTCCCTAAAAAGTGTATGTATTACCATTTTTCATAGAATTGATTTTTTATTCTCTTTATTTGAGAAGTCGCAGACATGAGATTCGTATTTCAAGGCTGGGTAAATGCAGCTTAAAGACACAGTATCGTGGCGCGAAACGGGGGCGACATTTGGACAGCCTTCAAAAAAATTGTTATCCCACCCAAAATCCCGGATGTAGCCCATAGACACCGTATGATAACAGTTCATACGATTGCGTGGGATAGCGTACTGCTACATATGCTTGTTTGTGTGAGCGTTAACAGGCGTAGTATCTGTGTTAATTTGTATGTAGCAGGGATTGTTTTCCTGATACAAGTGAGTACCTTGCTCAGTGACAACAGAGAGACCCTTGGGAATTTTCCCAATATCTTGGGAATTTTGAACCGTCTCGATCATTCTTTTTCCTTCCCACTTTGAAAAAAGAAATATTGTGTGATTGTTTCTTTTTTCTACTTTTTTAAGTCACTTATTAATGAGTTATGAAATATGTGAATAAGTTGTAATAAGAATGCCAAGGTGGCTAATTTGTATTAAATTTCCGGCTTAATTGTTTTGTGTTTTAATCATAAGTTTGACTTCGATGCTCTTGTAGGCTATCATTACTGTAGTTCAACGTTGAGAGGCTATACGTTGTTATTCGAGACGTGATCTTGGGAATTTCTAAAAGACGAACTGGCCTAGGAAACCTGCATTGAACTTGAGAGATTGGTCGAAGCGAAGGGGCTAGTCTTAGTCTTACGACAGCAAAATGTCTTCTGTTCAGAACTTCAGAAAGAAAAAAATCGAAGGACAGCGTTTGCACACGTTGTCACGAGTAGGAGAAATCAAACGAGAAAAATACAGTAGCAAACGAAAGACGGAGTTCCCTTTCTCATTCTCACGCGCAATAGGCCCTACCTAACGTTAGCCTAGATCGCCGCAGAAAAAGCAGGTTGATTGGTTGGGGAATAACAAGTCTCTTGTTTATAACGGCGATTTTGCGAAACATCATCTCACAGATCATGCTCAAAGGTAAGTGAAATGTGTTTGTTCAGCTACTGATAGTAAAAAGTAAACAGGATTCCCGTCTCGTTAGTGATCCACATACCCATTCCACACGCGTGTTTAGCTTATGTACAGTACAGAGTATGCATAGGCCTAACGTACGTTAGGACAATTTTATTAGTAGCTAGTATATGCCTAGGAAAGCTTTTGACGAGCTAGCACAGGTTACAGCAGAAGTGATCAGCACTACATTTACCACTTCATAAAAATCTTAAGCCCAGAATAAGCCGCACTACTCTTGAAAAATCTGACTAGCCTATGTCCTCTGTTTGCTCATATACATGCCCCAAATAGTTTACACTTATGATCTCTCAGAGGGCCTGGCGCGGAGTTTGCACTTTCCCCAATATTGTCTTCTCAAAACTTTCTCATCAAGCATAGACCTACAATATGCTATCACTTAGATAATCCTGGGTGTTTCATTAGCCTACAGTCCACTTGACAATGAGTAAGTGCTCAGCTTTGCTGGATCAGTAATTTGCCAAAGAGACTTGATGAGAACAACAGTTCTGTACTATGCCAGAGCATATTGGATTTACTGTATAATATAAATGAAGATTATCTGGTGCAATCAGGTGAGCAGGATCAAGGTGCCATTATGCAGTAATTGATTTCTGTAACTTTGCTTATGCTTGAGTGACATCCAGCTGCATTGATACTAGTTATATGAATTGCAAAAAAAAAAGGAAATGAAGGCTTTCATAAGCATTCATATATCATTCATGTGTGAATGCATTCCAACACATTAAAAAACTAATGAATGCATTCAAACAGTAACTGAAGGTTTGGTAGACTTCAAAGGAAATTATGAAGGCTTATTTTGAATGCAAGGAAGACTTCATTTGAGGAAGAAAATAAGCATTCCAACTCACTGACAGTCCTTCGAATGCTAAATGATACATTCAGAAGGCATAATGAATGCTTACTGAAAGCATTCAATAAGGGTGATGAGGGTCCCCATCCAAATGCCAGTAGTGGTTTGCCAGGTATGTGGTAAAAAAGAGTTGTAAGGCAACTGCCTTCCTAATGTAAGGTAAGGCCCCATATACAGGCCTAAGCTTTCAAGTACGTACATCATAAATTCCCCCCCATGTGTGGAACAATGCTATAGTATAGAAAGTTAACTACAGTAGGCCTCCATCAGTGGCCTAAGATAACCTGGATCTGCAGATTTTGGGCTGCAGTCACAGATCAAGGATTTTGAGAAAGAGGGGAATTTACACAACGTCAACAAACCATACACCGGGGCATTGGGGGTCACCTCCAATAAAAATTTGAACTGCTTATATGCTCATATATACAATTTGGCATAAATAATTACCAAATATTCAACAATTGGTTGTACATGTATGCAATTGAAAACTGATGCTGATCTCCTTCCCCTCAATCACCACCACCCCACAACCCCCTCCTCACAAAATAAGAAAGCATTCTACATTCAGTTCAAGCCAAAGTACTGTTGGCCTACTACCAGTAACCAGTTGGGCTACAGGAATCAATTTTCATGGCTGTCAGAATATCTGGGACAACAAAAGTTCCATACGGACAACCAGGTTGGTAATTGTCCCATGGACAACCATTTTCCTCTCGGACTAAAAAAGTATACTGCTGATTGATAAATTCTTTCACCTTTTTCCATAATAGTTTCATAACCATATTTCAGACTTGGAGTGTTCCTGTCTCTCAAACATCACATCTTTTTATTCTTCAAGACCAATAATACATGAACATGCTAGGAAAAGCCCCTTAGCTACTTTTCAAATTTGGTACCTGTCATAGCAGGCACATGGCAGGAAAGATGGATTAAGAAAATTTCAATGCAGTATTGTGTGTGCATTGATCTATAAAGCTACTTAGGAAATGTCCAGTGACCAGCACAACAGAGGCATTGTGATTGTATTCTTTTATGACACTGAACACAAATGCAGAGATAGCTCTCAGGATTTATCTTTTTTCTGCTTGGGTAATTCAATTTTTTCAAATGAGCTAAGGGGAGTTTCCTCTCATGAACATCATGGGTGGATCCAGCCCCTAGCTGAAGAGGGGCAGTTTGAAAGAGGGGGTGCCAACATCATACAGGGGCCGCATACTCTTGAATTTGACCGACCTCATTTCTCAGACCAACCCCCATTGCCGCAGTTATAGCTATACGGTTCGAAATTCTGGGGACCTTTGTTTTTTTTACTTTTTGGGCAGTTTTTACTTTATTTTAAGGACTCAGGGGGCGCATTTTTCTTGTATTGAGGGGCACTACACTGGTCATGGGGGGGGCAGTTGACCCTAGTTGCCCCCCCCCCGGATCTGCCCTTGATGAACATAATTATAGCCTTTTGTTTTATATTTAAGTGAAAAATATTTTGGACAACCAAATTTCCTTCTGAACCAAAATGAGTGAAATGGTTGCCCCAAGACAACACTAAATGTTTTAAAAATGGAGGCCTGGGCTATGAGGGGTACTGTAAGGTAGGCTAAGCATAGTATAGCTGCTGTACCTGTACATACAGTATTAAAAGTTGTTTTCCCCAAGATCTAGGCAGGAATGGCATATAAATGCTATTTCTGGGTTAAGTTTCCAACCAAGTAGTTCAAGTCAAGCTAGTCTTGACCTTTTTTCTGTTTTGATTCACAGGCTTGTTTTTCCTACTCCATTGCTTTTGCAAGCACAATGGCAGTAGCTCCATTTTTAAAGTCTTCAGTGAGACCGGGCTGGGAATCTGTACGTTGAGTGTACATGAAATGCCAAATGCAATAAAAATTAGTGCCCGAGCAAAATTTATGTCCTCGGTTATTGACAGTGGCATTACTAAACTTTTTCATTCGGAGAGGGAAAGTGCTGAAGTGGTGGGCCAAAGAAAATGCTCCTACTGTATATCGAGTGCCACTATTGACCAGCACATTGCATACAGAGAACACTTTGCCTGAAATGTGTTTCAGATTGCATAAAATGGTACTTCCCAGCTGTTGTTTTTACTACTAAAAAGTGCTGCTTTCAAGAGGTGTTTGTGAAGTTCTTACACATTTTGCCCAATATACTTTTTACATAAGGGGGGTATACAAGAGCCACTGCTGATGCCACTGGTAATCGGTATAGGTTGATTTAAAATTCCTTTAGACAGAATAGATTGCAATCCCCCCCCTCTTGTCCCTTTCAGTTTTAATGGGGCCTATTGTTCACATCATCATCAATCATCATTATTATTATGACTCTTATAACAACCAATTTTGACACCATCCCTTAATCATTGAGGGACATGTAATTTGAATTCATGGAAGTCTTATATATGCACTCTTCCCTAAGATAAAATACTATTTCATTGCAAGTAGTCTTGATTTATTTTTCAGGTGTTCTTCGAAGTACTGTACATGCAGTGGACCACACAGACAGAGCCAAGTGAATGACCAACCTCACCTCAGTTGCTAGCTGTTACACCCATAGGAGAGTGAAAATAACTGCAGGATGTATTAAAACAAGTCTTTCAATTTCCAAAAAGATGTTTTCCCAGCTAACTTCCAGGTAGTACTTCCATGGTTCACAACACTATAGCACAGAACAGTCTACCTTGTGCTGTTCAGAATTGGTTGTAACGTTTTCACGGCTTTAATTAGCACCACGAATGGTGGCTCTATGTTGGGGCAAGAGGGGGCATTTGCCCTCCATAGATTTTGTCCTTGGCCCTCCTCAATCCCCCTCCCCCCGCCCAAATGTTAGCTGGTCAGAAAGGAGTTGGGTTTGGGTTTACTAAAAAGAATTTAAATAACATACCTCTCCAGAGACTACATTTTTCATTCAGAGATACAGTATGCTAAAACCTGAGAGCTTCCAGGGGCAAAGCCTGTTTGATCCTGCCTACTGTAAGAGGTGACTATAGGGAAAACTAATTTGTACTTGAATTGTTCTTGAACTGTACTTGAAAGTAAATTTAAACATTGAACTTTTTATTAAGTTGACTGACACAATACTGTACATGACATGTTCATGTTGGGTATAGTTAAATCTCATCTTTGCTATCTAGAAACTTTATATCTATATTTACTAAAATATTGCACAGTTTATGAGCATTGTTAGGCCTTTATCCAATATCTTGTTTGATAATGATGCAGATCAAGTTGCAGTATCAATTAATTGTCCACAAGGCCTGAGTGAATATTATTTTCTCCCAATTGCACAATATACCCACTATGGTAATGTTTTGACATTGCCAACATTTTCAGAATTATAATTGTAATGTGGTGGATTAGTTTACCTTTACAAATTGGGCTAGTTGCTCTATTGATATGATGTGCTCCCTTTCTTGAAGACAAGAGCATTCACCCAAGTATACAGTACAGAAGTGTACAGTAGTTAGACTGCCCTGTTTCATGATTGGCTATAGATTCAAGTGACAATATTCTTTCCTGAAATGTGCAATTTACTTAATTGCTTGGTTTGCCTGAATATCCAATATTATGGAATGAATAGAAAATTGTAAGATACCTCCTTAAAAACAAGCCTTGCCCTATTATCAAGTTTACAGTAGTTAGAAGTGTGGTTATAATAATTGAAAATCATCCATACAGTTCATCCTGTGCTGCAAACTTGCATCACCAGCTGTAAATATGATATTCCATTGAATTGCAGCATTGACATCTACTCCTGTCAAGGGCCACTATGACAGTATATTAGAGCCAGTTTGTCCCTCATCAGCAACTACAGGTAATTATGGAAGCCAAACACAGGGAGGATTGCAAATGGCTGTTCAACTTAAAACCAATAGTTATTGCCCAAGACTAGCTGCACTTTCATTGAGTTCAGACAAACATCATACATGTCCTATACGCACGATTCCCATATAGAACATGTATTACACAGACGGTGTGTTTGGTCTAACGGTACTACCGTAGAGTATCCACCTCTCACGCAGAAGGCTCACTTCCCAGGTCGAGTCATACCAAAGACTCTAAAAAAGGAACCTACTGCCATTTTGCATGATCGCTGCTCTGTATAAGCAGTGGGGTAGGGAAAACAAGCCAGTGAGCCACAACTGGAAAAAAGGCAGTGGCCGGTTCGACTTTAACCAATAGGTTGGAAACTGGGCCATAAAACTCCATCTAACTACAACATGTATTACAGCCAGGGCTGGAAAAAATATTTATTTTCCAGGAAGGGAGTTGCATTATTTCCCAGGAAGAGAGTAAAAGTTTCCACAATTCTCCCTGCATTTTCATGAAAAGGGAAATTTTCCTCCAGATGTCCAAATTTTCTGGGAAGGAGCTTCTCAGCTTCACAACTCTTTTCACCCATGATTATAGCATTGTAGTACGTGCTGTAATAAGGCACAACATCTGGCAATGGTGCCATGCAGTCTCTTTCCAAGGGAATGATGAAATCCTTCATAATACCGTAGGCACAAGCAACCCAAATCTGTGGCCAAAACCCAGAGATTTGTCTGGGAATTATTTTGAGTAAAATGTTATGAAAGAAAAATTGGAAATATGGATTTTAAATTCAATGTTGATTTGGGTTTGAATATTAAATTTCAAGTTTTGTGATTTTTAAAGGACAATTGCATTTCCTTCAAGAATTAGAAGGAAGTACACAATTGGAATGTTACTTGTCACTTTCTGGACAATAAATAGCATACCCATCTATGCTCCCTTGAAAAAGAATGGAAAATGTTTCCTAAAATGTTTCCCATATACAGCGGGGACCATCCATCATAACTGGGAGATGAATCCTCTGTCCCACCTCACTCCCCTTAGCACGTCTCTGGCACTCCTGGTTTACTGAACACTTATGGCAAAATAAATTGCCAAAACACAAAGGGTCATTCAAGATTTAAGCATGGAGTTGTTTTGCCCTCTACCTAAACAAAAAGGAATGGGGGTATTGGATGACAGTCTTCCCATGTCTTTCTGCAATGGAAGTGTGATGTCTTTGTCACAGTGTGGGAGGGGGTGCTATATTTACTGTAATTGTTCATAAATTTCTAAAGCTTTGACTATTTTCATGACAGTAAGCATTTCTTCTGGAGTACAGTACCGTAGCTTGACTGTCAGATATGCATCTCTCTTCTACTCACAGTAGTTGTATTTCCTTTTATTTTTTAACCTAGCTAGGCTACTCTCATCATTTCAAAATGGATTTATGAAGTCAGAAGTCCTATGTTTTTTATTATTACTTATTTTATCTATTATTCCAATAATATATACTACCCAATCTGTTTCTTTGGGTGTTAATTCTGAAAATGCAAGTTTTTTTCTAGTGATAACAGATTGACCACTTTCAAATGCAGTCACATGCTTGCAAAACATATATACCTGCTTTCCAACGTGCTTTTGAAATGTCGGATATTAACATCAAAATGCTGACCAGGAAAGAAAAAAATCCTTTGTTAAACAGAATTTGTTTTGTAATTTTTCAATGTGCTGTATAGGCTCAGTCCTGGCAGATCTGCAATCACTGGGTCTTCCCATTTTAACCATACTACTCCAAGGTACATGACTGCTGTTGTCATTTTTCCACATTGAAAGGCAAAAACAGTCAGTATTTCGAAGCAAAGGCTAAAGCTGATAATTTTCTTTTCACTTTTCTTAATTTCTTAAAAGTATCTTTAATAATTTTTTAGGACTTCAATATTACATATTCTAGGTAAACCAAGCAGTGACTCCCCAAAAAATGGCACATGACCGTGAAGAGCCAATCATGAAACAGGAGAGTCCACTACACTACTTCAAGTTGGGGAGACTGCTCTTGCCCTTTAAGCTTTTCATTAATCATGCTTTGATATCAAAGGGCAGAATAGAGGATCTGAGATTTCCCTAGATTGAAACAGTATAATGAAACTGCATGGTAGGAACATTCACCATTTGCATTTGGCATGAACACATCCATGGATAAAAAATTCCTTTACCCATGCAAGTTGCAAATTTTTTGCCATTTGTCAGTTTGTTAGTTTTTTTCTTCATTCATTTATCTTCAAAATATGATATAAAGGATAAAATGTAGTTTTCAAACTTTGCTAATTGCTCCATTATTATTGCCTGCTTGGACAAGGGGTGACTTGAAGTACAAGTCTAAGTGCAGTACAATCTATTTTGTCAACAGTTCAGTTGAAGATTTCCTGGATTGCCACAATGAAAATGACACTGATGAGGCAGAGGCAGACAATAAAATGTGGGAGGAAGCAGTCAAGTCTAAACATGAAAGTAGACTATCTAGGTAAATTCACTATGCATTTGTTTCAGTTTCTTTGAAAAGAGAATCCTTGTACCTGATGGAAAAATATCAAGTTTTTGTTATATCTTTTGAATTTCCATTTTGATCTGGATTCTGCTCACAATATTTCCGGAATGGTAGTGTTGCCTATCCCCAGTTCCAAGACCCACTGACAGTAATACCAACCTCACCTCTGAAGCTCTGGCCATGTCCAGTTAATCAAGTTTTGGCACCACAAGTTTGAAAGAAATCTTTTATGAGTTGCTCTCTCTTCAAGAAAGTGAGAAATATGAGAACAATTTCATCTTTTTGGAATTTGTGACAAGGAGAATAAAGAAAAAAATTATAAGTGTTTTTCATACATTTCTAGTTCCAGCTGAGCCTGCTTATTACATTTAATTTGAAGAAGTACCAATGCAGATTACTAAGCAATCCAGAAAAATTTCAAGTAAGTAAGGAAACAAAACTCAGACAGAGCAAAAATATTTCTGTGGGCATTTCATATATTATTCTGTTTTTTTTTTTTTTTTTTGGCACAGGAGGACCAGCCCAAGGATCCACCCAAAGTTGACAAGTTCACCTCTGCATATGCTAGTCATGTACAGTGTCACGTTCAACTGGACTGAAGATTCAAAATCTCAGCTACAATTGGGGTGTAAAAGGCACCTGGTTGATACTTCCCAACCAGGATGGATTTATGCATGATTTTGAGTAACCTGGCAGAACCCAGAAAACCACATCAATACTGGAAAGATTGCTTGCTTTGCTTGCCATTTAATGGTTTACATCACAAAAGCAATTTTTATTGGCCAAATGTGTTTTGTGTATGAAGTTTTGTGAATAGGAAGATGGTGTGATACCTGAACAGTATTGCCAACCAGCTTGTAACTCTATTGAAGCCTTTCATTTATATGTTATAACATCAGCTATACATGAAACTTTAGGTCTGAATTTTATTCCAGCTACTAAAAAGCATGAAAGAAATAATGGGACTATCATATCATGTGCAATAAAGACAACAAGAATATAGGAACAATTTTTGGTGCACTCAGTGGAGCATGTGTCTTTTGTAAGCTTCAAATGAATCATAAGTTGAAGCAGGGTTCCTACATTTCTGGAAACTAAATTTTCACTTTTCCAGGACCAAATATTAAAAGAATTTGCAGGACTTTTTTTATTTTGGGGAGGGGGGGGGGGGCTATTACATCAAATTATGAAAATTTGTGAAAATTTCCATGAATTTTTCATGACTTGGTTAACACAACTTTTTGAATTGGAAAACTTTACTAGGCCCTGGAAAATATTTTTTCAAATTTCATGACTTTTTAGGTTTTCAATGATGGCAGGAACCCTTCTAAAGGTGTTTAAGTCATTTGTTTAATAGAGACATTGGTATGCCAAAGGAAGTGGAAGTTTGAAACTGCATGTTCTGGATATTCAGATTGATAATTATAGATTATTTATTTGTTGTAACTGTACTGTGTAAGAAATAGCCATGCATCATCCTGATCTGTGATATCAACTTCAAGAATGCAGAGTGGCTCATATTCCGACAGAGAGTGCAGTCTGATTCAACAGGGTTTTGTGTGCTCACTTTGATGATATGCCCTTCAAACAGTAGACCAGGATTGTGTCTGCGCAATGAAAAGTTTTAAACAGCTGTGGGTGGGTAGAATTAAAAAGGTTGGGAGAATGTATGAAATAGTGAGAGGACTTGGCCTAGCTTGAATATTCTACCTCCAGAAGTAGACCCTAATTCACATTTAAAAGATATCCTGTAAAAAAATGTTTCAAATAAATTTATGTTTAATACGGTGAAGTAGAATTTTTTGATAAAATTATTAAATCAATTCTTCAGATGCTCAAAATATATATGCAATTAAAGTTTTCAGATTTTTAATTCAATTTTTGTGAACTTGGAGCAAGCTTGTGTAACATATCCTACACTTGCACTGATCAAATGTGTTTTCTAAAACTTCTTGTGCAAATGATCGAAATATTTCTTTTCTTAGATTTGAATATGCCATGAGCAAGGGTGCCAGCGGAAAAACCAGCAAAATGGGAAGCTCCTTGCCAAGAATTGTTGAAAATTTGGAAGAATATTTTTTTTTTTTTTATAGACGAACATTTAATTTCCAGTGTAAATTTTATTTGTGCAAAAAATACACATTTCCTAGCTATCATCATGTTTGGAGCCCTCGCCATGGTTAGTGGGACACAGAAATTTTCCAATCTTGAAATTTTCTATGAATGGGTTGAACCAAATCCCTATGTTTCATTTTGAATAAGAGCAATTGTAAAATCAGGACTTGATACTGTAAGCATTGCCCATCTGTGCTGAAACATTGATATTACTCTTTGAACGGTACTTCCTTCAGGTTCAGTACTTCATGATGACATGCTTTGGGTCTGTGTTGCCACATTCATGTACCTTATGCCAACATCCCAAAGACCAAATATGACTTGAATAAAACTTTTGATTACATTTACTTCAAGCATTTAGCAACCCATGAGAACTCTTTTATCAGCTCTCTTCCACTAATTTCGTTTAATCCTACACCTGATCAACAAGCTTGTTTATATGTGATATTGTGCAGTACATTAATATGTGCCCCCACCTGAGTGCCATTTAGAAACCAGCCTGGTAGTAAATGGTGCATGCTGGTGCATGCATGGTGCCTCTTAAATTAGAGAATGTGGCACTGCTTCGATGGGTCTCATATATGTCCTAGCATTCATCATTGTTTGCTCTTAGTTATGGAGGGATGATGCAGAATTAAGCATGTTGTCTTAAGCAGGAGAAAATATATTTGTGCAAATTGCATGCATACAGTATGTGCACTTGCTTACAATACAAACAGCACTGCTACACTTGAAGGGAATGAACTGAGCATATCCACAAAGATAGTTAGGAATATATAGCACTTTATATACATGAAGATCAGTACCAATTGGTTAAATTTTGATATGAATTGAAACAATTACTCCACTCTAATTGATCAATGTTTTTGGGGAACTGGTAGTTGTGTACTCAATCAATGGCATAAAAAAGCCTTCTAGATGTATGGGGAAGCTAGACAGCAAGGGGTATACCCAAATTCATTTTTCTAAAAGCCTCTAGCTCCAATATTCATGGGTGGGGGTGGGGGGTGGGGATATGGGATAGGAATGAAACCTTGAACACACAAGCTCTGAGGTGTTTGAATTCTCCATGGACCCCTGTGCATTGTCCACCCAGGTCCACCCTACTGCTACGTAGAAGTCCCCAATAAGAATAAAGTTGTATGTAATTGTAGACTTTTGAAACTCAATTCAGCTTTGCTGAACTTCTACTGCAAAGGTGCACTAGGCTGGTGTTCTTGTTCAAATCAGAGAAAGTACTAGCGTGTGTAGAACACAGCTTTTAAAATAGGGCTTCATTGTGATCCTTTTTGAAGTCTGAAAACTATGTAAAAGTTTGCTGCCCTTCAGAAAAAAGTGGAATGTGATCTATTGAAAGTTTGACCATACATTTTCTATGGATGGATTTGTAAATTTCAAAAAGGAGGTGGACTAGTTCTTGTCAGCCTTTCAACCTGCAGGACAGTCTGTATGGTAAGTATCACCTCCTCCTTTCTCCCCCTCCTCCTCTCCTCCCCCCCCCCCCCACCCATTTTGGTCCAGAATGCTAATAAAATACGCTAGGTGCATGCTAGATTCTATATGAGAATGAACAGCTCATTAATTGCAAACTCAAAATCATCAAAACAGCCACTGTTATTCTCATTCAAAAGAAATGGTAGGTAGGCTATACACCTGTGCTAAGGGTCCTTGCTCCAGTGAATGCAATTTACAACACTACCATAACTGCTGTAAACCACTGGAAATAGATTCCTCTACATCCTGTAAATACCCCATCATTTTTCTGATCTACCTCTGTAAGTGAATAGCCTGACCCAACTAGTCTTCAAGACATATGTAAAGGTATAGGAAATATGTAATTAACTCATATCTCATAGTAATATTAAATGATTTTTGACAAAATTATAATAATTACTGGAACTCCTAAAAAGTCAATTGACAGAAATATTACATAAAAGAAAAGATGAAAATCAGGTAGAGTACCATATTCTTACTGGAATCTTGTACCAGCTGTTTCACTTTATTGTTTTACACTTAAAATTTCCCATCAACATGCCATAAACCATTTCTTGATCAACAAGCATGACAGTGGAAAGCACTTATTTTTTTACAATAGTAGACACTATGATTGATTCCCAAACAAAACATAACTCTTCTATTTTGCATGTTGTT
This sequence comes from Holothuria scabra, assembly GCA_037179385.1. Lineage (NCBI taxonomy): Eukaryota > Metazoa > Echinodermata > Holothuroidea > Aspidochirotida > Holothuriidae > Holothuria > Holothuria scabra. The sequence goes on along the minus strand of CM074182.1, from coordinate 4,307,434 downwards.
ATGAATTCACTTCAAAAATGATACAAAAACTTGTTTTTTTTAAAAAAAATTTTTATATTTCAAGTGATATGAAAACTACTACATTCTTGGTAAATGAAGTTTTTAAAATGTAGGAATCGGAGGCTTTCATGCAACTTTTATGATATATCTTGCATCACAGTTTGGGTCTACAAGTTCATTTTTTGTCACTGATATCATGACATGAAATTCCCATCTCAGTGTACTTCTGGGTGGCCTTTCCACTCCTATACTTGCACTCCTGTCGACTGTATCCTAACATGATGACACCGGCCGTCTTCCCCAGTCTCGGAATATTGCATTAAGTAAATATTTACAGTCATACGAAGCAAGTTTGAATAGTTGAATTCTCTAGGCAATCAGCTTGCAGTGGAGATGTAGTTCTCAAAGCCACCATACAGACCTGCATGGCCTGCACTTTCTTCTTTAAAGAGAAGACATCAATTTTCCTTCCAGCCTAACAAGAAGATAATGGTAGGTTCCCATGCATGAGTTCTGCCATAGAGTAGGTATTGTAGGTGATTTTTTTTCCAGAAAGTTGATGCAGTTCCTGTAGTGCTAGTGCCTTCAAGGATACAAAGAAGAGCATAATATAAATAAGTAATATGTCACATGTAGTAACAACCTTTTAGTTTGAGTAAACTGTTAAAAATGTACTCTCGAAGGTTAGATTACTCTGGTATGATATTTTATTTTACTTCATGCTATGTACATACAGCCATACTGAAGATTCTTGTGACAGGCAGAGGCTACTGAGCTGTTACATGACTGACACAGGCCTGGATTAATATGATGTTTATTTCATATGATGTTAATTAAAATGCAAAATAGTTAGCATATGAAACATGAGAGATGTACGCTAGCTTGTGAAGGGAATCTGTTTCAAAAAATATGGATACTTATGTGGATTAGTTATGAGAGAGTAACCTTTGTAATAAGTGACTGCTCTTCCATTGACCAATTCAGAAGAATCAGTAGGGAGCTAATGCTTTCATTACAACAGGCAGTTGCATGCACTGCAATGTTCTGTTTTATTAAACATGACAGTATTAAACATGACAGCTACTTGACAGCGTTAGTCTCTTAGCAAAAAAAAAAGTGGGTGTGCTTTTTGAGGACCTAAAGATGTTAGCCATTTTACCAGAACTGGCTGGAACCATCTGGAATGAAGAGGATCACCCTTTAAAGAAGCCTAGCAGTGGCAAACATAGTTTGACGAAAAACTTTGTCATGAAGGGTAGCTAGAACCTTTTTTTTCCTAATTTGGAGGGTAAGGGGGGGGGGGGGCTTTAAATGATTGATAGACTTATATTCAGTTACACTTCGGGTATCAGTGGAGAGAAGTTCTAATTGCCACCCCCATTCCCTAGTTAACAGGGCTGCATGTGTATTCTGTTACATGTAGAGAATTTCATTAGGCCATTTAACTGACGACATAGACCTGTTTGAGGGCTATTTAATACCCTGATGTTTTAAAATGAGGTTAGGTAATGGATTATAGCAAGCACCCTGAAAAGTCTTAAAATCTTTGGTCTAGTAAACTAAGTTCTCCTGGGGTTGGGTGTGGAAGGACTGCTTCAGACAACCATCATGGCAAGACTATCCCTAGATGCAATTCGCTGTCACATGTCAATTAAGCATTCAGTGGAAATTGTTGGCATTATTACAACAGTACTGAGCTGGTTGGATAGCATTCTTATCCTTTGAACATGGTCAGTCCAATTTATTTCTAATCATACTGTATATAAATGCTTTCATCAAGCAAACCCTTCCTAAACTTTTGTGCACCACACAACTAGTCTTTTTTGATTTTGTCCTAATTTAGGGGGTGAAAAGCCAATTGTCGAGCTAGCTAGGCCACCATATGTTATCAGAGTGTAGTCTGAAATCTGTCAATTCACACAAGTCTTTCTAATTGTGGGACATATTTTACTATAACACTATGTAACTCAATTGTAGAACAAAGAGTGTTGTGCTTGAAGTAATTTCTTACTGGCAACGACTAAAGTTTTGTCCCTTTCACAGCTGTTTAAGATATATCAGCCTTAATTTGAAGGTGTATCCCGGTAGAAACTACTGTAGCATTAACTATACACTCAATAAAATAACAAGGATCCACATGCAACGTGATGGAAGTTGAATTTGTTTCTTTCTGTATTGTATCGGACCTTGGGAATTTGTGCCCATAATCTTGGGAAAATTTCTCCCTTGTTCAATTTTGTATGGCATATACACGTAAGTAATACTACACATCGCCAAGCAAAGGATTTTTCGCAGAATTACTGTCAATGTCTACTAATTGCCATCGTATTTGTTCTTATCTCTTTTCCTTACCTTCTCGCAGCTTTAAACATCACAAATTACTCGTTAATTAAAGCTGATAAAGCGTTCCCTTGATGTCGTGCCGTCAATCTCATGTTAATTTTGGGAAAAGTTGCCCTCGCCGACTTCTCTTGTTATTGCCGACGATTATTCGTTGTATGTGGTATTTGCAAATGTCTTGCAGAAATCCACATCACCCGAATGAATACCGTCTACTACTTCCATGCTTCCACTTTCCCTCCGTCGATTGCACGAACATTTTTCACGGCTAAGGAGGGTGATGGCGCTGTAACAGTTTTTGATGTGCGAAGGAGAAAAGAACAATTCTAAAAAGATGCTGCCGCCCCCGTTTCGCTCCACGATACAGTGTCTTTAAAACACATGGGAAGTGCCGTTTCCGGCCATCTGGAGGTGTTTTAAAGCCCAAAATTTTCTTGTACGCTCCGCGCCAACTGATGGTGGCGCCCCGCTTAGATAGTCTTACCGTACTTGACCCTCGGAGGTACCAGGGCCCCCCCACTTGTTACCTAGGCCCCCCAAATATCCCATTCTGGCTACGCCACTGTTCCCAAGCAAGGTAGCAGCCTGTTATATGCATTTAAACAAACAAGGGCGCAAATTAATTTCCTAGTGAGCAAACGACCTAAGTCCATATCAACGGCTTTGGCACACTTGATCCCCACAAACCGTACCCATTAAATAAAAACAAACGTGGCCAAATCATCGGCATAGTCGCATAGACTCTTTTTGCCTCAAGCAAGGGAATACAAAATTAAAACGAAATGAAATCTTCACGATACCTTTACGTTTTATTCATAACGGGATAGTTTAGTTGCATGACATTTACGATGTTTTCTACTGGTAATCAATCGACAAAAGAAATCATGAGTATATAGACCCATGACAAACAAAAAGTTGTAACAAATACAAATTGGAATGTTTTGTGAACAAAAATTGTGCTGTGGCGAAAACGTATGCTAAAAAGGCAAAAACATATTATACTCTGTATTCGCTGGCTTTAGTGCCCGCTGCAGACAATGACTATCATGCCTTACTTTAATAGAACAAAGTATTTACAACGAAGAAACAAATACAGAAGCGGAATATTGTGTCATTTCGGGCAAAGGTTTGCGCAAGAATATGAAGTGAGGTTGACGAAAAATTGTTTTTTCATAAGCTGCCCGAATGTGTCGCGAATTTTGGTATCTTTTAGAGTTTTCATGAAAATTGTACCGTGACTATGATGCTTTTTTATTATTTTTTCGGCCAAGTGTTTGAAGGAATTCGGGCGCGCCTAGGAGTTTTCTGTGAAAGTAGAAACAAACAGGGGTTTTAAGACTCAAACGGGTGCCCGAATTTTTCCAGATCCCTGCCCGAATTTTAGGTCTTGAGAAAATTTGGGGGGGGGGGGGCAGCCTGCCCCTTGCCCCCCCCCCCGCCTCGTACGCCTATGTGCATGCTAAGTACTAATATACCTTACAAATTGCAGTGCTACATGCGTGCACTCACATTTCCCTACGATTTGCAGACCAATTGTATTGATTCGGCCATTTTCTTGTAAAACGAGTCAGCTAGTTAGATGAGCTTTAACGACACACCAACACGAATTTGTGTTACAATATAGTGTCTGTCAGTCAACTCGATAAAAATTTCCAATTTATTTTCAAGTAGGCTCAGGCCAGCGCGTAGCCAGGATTGTGTCATGGGAAAGGGGGAAGGGAGGAGGGGATCGAGTGGGACCAGGATTGTGTCATGGGGGAGGGGTTGCATTTCAAGGCTGGGTCATGGCCCGGGGGGATTCTAACCCCCCGGACCTACGCCACTCAGTAGGCTATTGTACAAGTTTCGTTTGGTTTCCGTTTATTCGCCTCTTTTGACAGGCGGGAAACACCGCGGGCATATTTACAACCCCCAGTCCACAAGTGGCTTGTAAAACGAGAGAGATGCCCCTCATAAACTTAGCTGGTGATAGATGTGAGACGGCGAAAAATGTCGTGATTAAGCTTTCAACCGGCATCCTCCTTTCAGTCATTTTGTTGTATAGGGACCTTTTTTGTCATATGCCGGCTTAGCAAAGAAGTAACATCAAAAATAAACTTCTAACTCTAGAGTTAAAGACCCAATTCTCTCACCCACACAGTACCAATTTCCCAAACCTTTTAATTTAAGCCCCTCCCACTGAAATTCATCCTCATCCAGACAAAATCTCAGTTTATTGCTTCAGGCTCATATGTATTATCAAAACACTCTCAGTACAGTTCATGCTGTGTAATACAAGCTTTGGCACTTCTGCATTGTTTGAATTAGTTGTCAATCAAAGAGCTGAGCCAATTGAGAATTTCGGTACACCCGTACCAAAATTGTAGTTTCGGTTGAGAGGATTGGTCCTTTAAGGTCCGCTTTATGTTATGGTGACATGCCGCTAGTAGAGCTGTTTTGACTTGGCAGTTAAAGAACAAAAAGCCCTAAAGGGTTTCTAAGTACACTTCTTTTCACACTCTTTGTTACTTATTTACTTTGTGATACTTGTGTTTAATCTTGTGTTGTGATAAACCAAAATAAATGAATGAAATAAATGAATGAAAATACCCCAAAAGGAATTGTTTTAATATCTATTACCCTTCTCTTAACCTTCCCAAACTTTGATCGTTTCTGAAATATTTCATGAAAAAAGATGTGGAGTGTCGCACAGTGTTAAGATTTATTTAATAACCCTAAAAAATTCTCTCTTAAGTGCTTATCAACGTAGACGTAGGATGCAGGGACAGACTGCAGCCCTCTAAAATTTTTCTGTGAAAATTCGGGGATATATGAAGAAAAATTTTCAGGCACTTGAATAATTTTAATTATGTTCTATTGCAAATGGTTCTGAAACTACCAAAAATTTAGCATGTCTGGCGTACTTTAGACGTTTCAAAGTTCAAACTTTTGTAAGAACTTAATTAGGTAGAAGACTCGCCTTGTGATTTGGAAATCGGTTGTGATGGGGAATTGAAACTGTCTCGATGCAGACCCAGAATGCAAGTTTTGTCATGGAAATGTCGCATGTAATGCAAAATTTCAGCGCGCTTCTCGCGCGTTCATAACAGAACATAACGTAACGTAACAGGTTGAAGGGCAAAGGAGAGCCAAGGCCCCATAATGTCCTGCAGTCCAACCCTAAAAAAAGTCAAACCACCAAACCTACACAAATTCGTTATGCTTGGTATTGTTTCTTGACCACTTCATAAGTTACAGTACTTCAAAAATTTTCAAAAGAGAGCAATCTTATCCAGGTTATCTTCACTTATCTTCCTCCAGACCCCTCACAAAGCCGAAAAGTCTGTGAAATATACAAGGAGAGGATCGATCTCCTTCACCTAGGGTTACCAGACATCCGGCTCTACGCTGGTACCTGGAGGAATTTGTGAAATTGCAAAAAATGTCAGGATTTCATGTATTTTTTCAAGGGATCTGAAGGTTTTTCCCTAAATTTGCTTGCTGACTAAATATTTTGAATAATTTTCTGGTCGTAGTATAAACCTGACCGGTAATATGCTTCTGCTGTGAATAGTGGATAATGATAACAGTATGCTACCTCGTATTACTTCACAATTAATGCAAGGGGGTGCCGGCGTCACTCCGACACGTCTTCACTCCGACAAGTTTTCAGTCCGACAAGTCTTCACTCCGAAAATGAAAAACACTCCTTCACTCCGACAAGTTTTCACTCCGACAAGTTTTCAGTCCGACACGTCTTCACTCCGAAAATAAAAAACACATCTTCACTCCGACAAGTTCTCAGTCCGACACGTCTTCACTCCGAAAATAAAAAACACGTCTTCACTCTGAAAATGAAAAACACGTCTTCATCCCGAAAATGAAAAACACGTTTTCAGTCCGAAAATGAAAAACACGTTTTCACTCCGAAAATGAAAATCACGTCTTCACCCCGAAAATGAAATGCAGCATAAGTTATACTGGGTTCAATGCATTTTCTTTATTGAAAACTTCTTTTGTAATCCATGAATTAAAATTGTAAGAGGGGATACCCAAAAATCCTGTTCGTCCCTCCACTCTTAAAACTGATGATGTTTAGGCGCCACTGTTGGTTTTCTCAAATATGTTAACGAAGAAAAAGAAAAAAGTCGTTTTTAATATTTACTTGCTCCACCAATTTTCCTAGAAGTCTCTTTTCTACAACGAATCTAACCGGGCTTGTGTTATATCCGCCGTTAAGTACATACTCATTTCACATTCTGACAGTGTGACCATACGGGGAACTTATCTTTTGAACTATCTATTTTCATCATTTGCGGAAAATTAAAAACTCAGAATCTGAGATTTTTATTAACGTTTAAAACATTTTGTTAGTGTAATTACGAAACGTACACTCTGTATAAAACGGATTTTTACAACCCGATATCAATTCCCACCGTATGTTGTGGTTTCCATTTTCAAGTTTCGGATAGTGTCTTTTAAATTTTCAGCAGTGCATGTCAAACGTTTATATACTAGTGTGTTTTAGTTATTTTCTTTTTTGTATAGAAAATGAAAAGAAGTTCTCGGGACTAGTTAACTAGAACGCAGCATGTATTTTCTAGATGTAGCCTACAGGTGTACATTGTTGTAAATAATTTACACATTATTTTTCCTTTTTCTTTCGTTTGGTATGCAGGCTGCAAGATGTAAATAAAAAAAGTCCTCTACAGAAAGAAAATTCCCCTTGAATCTTAAAGGGATATCATAACTAACGAAGGGATTAGCAATGTGTCTTCCAAATCTCGACAGCCTTTGTCATGTCTCAATAAAAATACAGTATATTGGAGGCCTGATGGACGTTGGAAATTTCTGACAAATCTTAAAAAGGGCTTAGCTAATTAAATAGCCCTTCGGAGAGCACAAAAATTTAGAAAACCGATTTTGAATTTTTACTCCAAAGTTATCACGTACGGTCTCGTAGATATGAAAATTTCCCCCATCATCAAAGAAGTCATTAACCAAATAAAAGTTTTGGTTGCAAAAAACAAGGATATTTACAGGATGTTCATCCATCTGAAAAAAATTCGTTATTCCAAATTCTTTGGCTCAAGAATTCTATTCGTGTTCTAATTGTCAGACAGATTACTATTAGAATAACTCAAACAGCAAATTACCTCAATCCAGAAGGGATTTTTCATTATTTTTATGTATCTTGCAATAAAATAAATACCTGTTTAAAAAAGTATTCATTTCATGGAATAAAATACATCAATCATTATTTCCAAAATAAAGCCGCCGAATCCACGAATTCTTCTAAGAAGTAGTGTACGTTTTTACATTGATCATATTAACACCATCTTCCTCATAAGAGTTACACAGATGAGTCCTTTTTATTTTATTCGACTTTCCATTCCATACAACTTAAAAAAGAAAAGTCGCAAAGTCTCGTCAAACGATTCCTCCGTTCGGAAGACACATCAAAAGATATTAACGAGTGATTTAACTACGGTACAGTGACTCTATTTATAACACCGTTAGTTGATTCGACTAATTTCTCAAAGTAACTTTAATACTTTCTAAGGCTTTGTTAAAGTTTTAGTCAACCGTTAAGTTTGAAATTTAAATTGTACAAAAATTCACACCAAGAATACTAAAATTATCTTTTTTATCCAAGGTAAATGCACATTTACAAGTTAAAATGTGGTGTATCATTCAATTTACTACCAATCCAAACAGCTTTTGTTTTCTCTTCATTTTCTTTCAACCCAGACAGACAGTATATCTCCTCTAGGAGTTTGCAACACCTAGAAAGAGAGGCATCGGATCCATTCAGAATAATATAAATAAGCATAAGTTTATCGTTAGCATACTGACTTATTTTAAAATACTTTCCTCAACCTGAATTCCCTCCACTAACGTATCAATTTTCTAAAATTTCTAAATAGGATATATACTGAGACGAGAAACCGTGGAAGGTTATTATAATCTGCATATAACATTAGCCTTATATTTTTGCCAATAAATCGCCCCTCGAAAAATCCTTTTTGATCCGAAGCAATAACACTGCTGAGCGGTTAGCAATACAACTTGAAGCTAGTGTATAAGCAACAGGTTAGATCGCCAAAGTTTCCACTACCTTCTATCTTAATTTGGCTTTGGTGTGAGTGTGATGACGGTTCGAGACAAAATGATGGATAGTAAACATGTGTTAATGTGATAGCAGTTATTAAATGTGTAATTTATTTATTAATTACACGTTTATTAGAAAAATTTCTCTATTCTAAGGATAGGACATAGCGTGTAGACTTCTCGCCCATGTCGAACCATCGAGCACGTGATCTAAGGAGCACCCCTTCCAAAGTTTGTTTTCTAATTTCCTCAAGCAAAGTTTCCTTATCATGCAAACTCAAAACGGATTCTTCTGTGAGATTTTCTTCCATTACCTCAGTTTCATCAATAAGTTTGACTCTTTTTGAATCAGCTCTTTCTACATCCATGAAGATTATTATATTGGTTCCATGAATATTCATGAATAAAATTGCAAGAGTGACTCATGAATTCTAAATTGAATTAAAATCTAAATTAAACTCTGACTGAATTAATACATTCATTGTGCGATAACAGTAGCGTATTACATTTTTTGCTGGAGTGTATAACTCCATTAGGATGAAAGTTTTGGTTTTGCCGAACGGCCCTTTGCCAGAGGGTCTGGGGACTTAAGAAAAAATAATTCCATAAGGGTAACTTAACTGGTGGTCCTTTATGAAACGCACAATTGTATTTCTTGCCATGATATTGTTTAAATACCCATCACAATCGGAGGAGGGTCTAGAACACAGTTCCACTTACAAAACAACAAAACAACAAAAGTATCAGTCATATCACTTTTTAAATCATTAACATGCAAAAACAGAAATAGGCATGCAAAGTTACCATTAGAATTAAACATAATATATTTCATTTTAATAATATATTTCATTTTAAATAAGAAATTACTCAATGAAATTGACCAACCTCGTGCATCAAATCCATCTCCGCTAAAATAAATATAGGCCTATAATTTATAACCTAATTCAGCCTTAAGGTCACAAAACATATCTAAAGACCAATGAACATCTTGTAACATATAAATATTTGCGTTTCTTTTACGCCAAAAATGCAACACGTCTCCTCTTTTGTGGAAATTAGTCAATCCTCTGCAATTTAAAAACGCTACTTTTAGACCTGCCTGCATTGAAAGTCACAAGTCACGCATTTTAATGACTGATAATGTTTTTTTTACAAAGTTGTGATACATTTTCTGAAGGTGAAAAAAGGGAGGAAATTTAGATGGTACTAAGGAAGAAGTCAGAGAGCAAGTAAACACAAACAATATTTGGCCTTAGCCTCTCTCCCATTTTGAATTTCCGACGCCACTGCTCTCGGTCCTTTAGGGAATATTGTGCATAGCTATAAAATTTTTTCGCATTTCATTAGACATCTTTTTAAGTGTTTCAAACCATTGAGGCAGCAAAAAATTGTCTATAGCAGTGGGAGTTGTTTCTTAGGGATATTTCAGAATTTTTCAATAAAGCTTGTTTTGGTTAAAACCTAATGTTACATTATATTAGTAATACGCAGGTGATGTTTCTTTAGAAGTATGGAAAAACTTACATAAAAACCAAATCACTTTTACATAAGCACATTTACATGCTAATTCAAAAAAGAAACAAAAATCAGTCCCAGTCATAAACGAATCATATGGGATTATCAATTCTTTGTATTTGCACATGAGTAATACGTCGTGAAGTAACCATTGTGATGATTTTTTTTCTTTTTTGACATAAGGGGTCTAAGTCACTCTAAGACTGAAGCGGATAGAGACATCTCGAGAACATATAGGGGGTCGATTACGCTATCTAGGGAGCTCTTCCAGCTCCCCGCGCTGTCCAGTCGAAGCGCCACCATAAGTTGGTGTGGATCGACAAGACAACTTTTAAAAATGGGTACCCTTCAGACAATCGGAAATGGCAATTCCCGGACTTGGAGGTAAAATGTATGCAGTAAACAGTTCTTAAAATGAGCAATTTTGCAACAAGATTTGTACTTCAACAACCTTCACAATGAAGGTTATTGTCTTTTTAAAGCCTCCTGGTGACCGGAAACAGTATTTTCATAGTTTCAAAGTTGCATTTCCCTGTCTTAAAATATGGATCTCATGTATACAATATTTTAGTCAATAAGATGAAATCGCTCAATAACACACCGCGGTACTGCTTCAATCAGTGACTTTAATTTTCTAGACCGTTGGGGGACGGTTCTGGGTATTATTAAGGTAGGGTTCTCATTTTTTTCAGGTAAAGATGACATGGATCGCCGACCTGTGTGAGGGGTATTTAGGGAGGGAGAGAGGGTGGGGACGTTCTTTGTGACCCCTCCCATTCGATTATTATTATTCAATTTTCAAGGGCGTCTGTTGCATAATGTTGCAGTATCATGTTCACCAATCACGTAGAATTCTCCCACTCTTAAGTGCACTTGCTAAATGATGGGTACATTCCTCTTGCACCCACACACTTTCTCCTTCATAAGCGGCTCATCACCAAGTCCACCGACTCCGTAGCCATTGGCGCAGACAACGGTGATTTATATAAGTGTCATCTATAGAGGTCAAGGGTATCCCTTCATTGGCACGGTGACTGACAAATATTCTGACACCGCTGTGTTCCGACGCCCATATATTTCGCAATGTCTATATTCATCTACGATCGAGTTGTAGGAACAAAGGGATGTTGCAGCAAAGCCTGCTTTAGTTGGAACGTAGTGGATTTGTCGAAATATAGGGGTGTCGGAATTTAGAAGGGGCGTCGGAATATAGGGCTATTACCAATGGGACACGTTTTGACAAGCAAGTACCGCTGTATGCACAATGGTGCAATTGTTTTCGATTCTTAGATGAAGAATGACTTTTCATACGCTCTGACTTAGAAAATATCAAAACAGACGAGCACTAAACAATTGTCAGTGGACTTTTTGAAGAAAATTCCACCATATCTAATAAATATTTTTTCTAATGTTTTCAACGCCATATAATGTTCTTGTCACGGACCACTTTCACACATTGACATTGTCACCGGCGTGTGCAAGGGAGGGGGACCAACGGACCACCCCTCCCCCCATTGATGGGGGAAAATGAAAGAGGGAGAAAAAAGGAGGAGGATAAAGAAAGGAAGGAAGAGACAATAAAGTGAAAGGAAGTAAAAATGAAGAAAAGGAAGAAGGGAAGAAAAATCATTAAGATGGAAGCGAGAGGATCGTTGCGGAAAAGGTAGCAATGACGTAAATTACAGAAGGGTGCTGCAAAACTTCCTCATGGGAAGTGCAGTGAGTAGGGCGGCGAAAAATTTCCGCTTCCGACCACCCTTGGCCAACACATTGATGGATGAACCAATATTAGTCAGGGGTGAAGAGTGTGATGTAGCTAGCTTTCGGCGTGAATTAGTGACGTCATGGTGCCAACTGAAGCAATCCTAGTTTGTACACCTTCCAAAGCATCTGAGTATGTGTTTTCTTCAGGGGCGGTGATAATTTTTTGCATACTGTTTAAATATCTGCCCAAATCGATGGCTGTACTGCCACATCATTTGCCAGAAAAATAAAAAAGTATTATAGCCAGAGCAACATACTTACGAAAATTCAAAGAGATAAAAAAAATCGTGAAACATTTGGGAAGCCTCTAGCTTAAAAAGAAACAATTATTCTCCAGCCTGATTTTTATTTTCAAATCTTGTGCAACTTAATTTCCGTAAAGGCCGATCATATTAATAGCTTCAAACCTTTGCCCGAAAAACAGAAAAAGTAAATATTCTGTGGAATACAGAAATGAAAACAAAGATTCACCACACATTCCGGTAATTTTTGAAAAAGGGTTTTTCCTCCGCCCACTTCATATTTTAGTCTGGCAAAACCTTTGCCCGAAATGGAAAATACTCAGGTCTAATGTTGAAAAGAGTTCTGTGATGCATTCAATTGTCAAATTAGTTTAACTGACATACGGGGAGGCGTCCAGTTTCAGTGTCTGCTAGCTGAATAGTTTGCTATAGATCTATCCTAACCCTTCGGACGAAACTCTGGAACGGTAATGAAAATCACGTCATACAGTGTAAGAATGTCTTAGCATAAGTCTCCCTGAAAATTCACTTAAACCCATCTCGTAACGTGACATTTTTTTCAAAAGGTGTTACCAATGGAAGCAGGGGCGTAGCTACAGGGGGAAAGGAGTCCCCCCCCCCCCCCCGGCTTTGACGAGTGCAAAATTTGGAAATTTGCGATTTGTCACATCAGTCAACTGGATTGTGGTTTTCCTGGCCAACTTTTCTTTCATTTAATTTCGAATTCTTCTCAATGAAAGCTCCATTTTTGTAACTATTTCTGTCAAAATTGGGCAACTTTCCACGCGCTTCGCCCTCAGCAATATGAAGATACTATTGCAGTCGTGTTCGCCCCATACATTTTCGAACTCTGGAAATGACAAAGTCAAGAGATCATTAAGTGATGTTGGTAACTACGGTGCTATTTTCATGAATCAGTAAATTCCAAACTTCCACCAGTATAAGCTCTTTACTCTAAAAATGACGTCGGAGAGCCTCAATTTGTTGGCCCAAGATGGCATTGTGTAGCAGCAACGATCTTTGGTCGCCGTGCAATCTCACTTGCCAACGAGAAATACAGAATCCAAACTTTTCAGTACAATCTCAATATTTTGAAAATTTGCTTAAATAGGGCAAAAATTTCGACGCACTTCGCCGCAAATTACGTCCCGTGAAAATGGTGTTCACCCTTTAAAAATAAGAAAATTTGGGTGTTCGCCACTCCTGGAAAAATTCTTACTATGCCACTGAATAGAAGTAACATCATTTACAGCAGAGGGTTCGGGCTGTCACAATGACAATTTCATCAATTCAATATATATTGAATTTAGCCAAGAGTTGCAAGGGAGTTAATTTCATCAGCATGTTTTCAATTCCGTTTTGTATAGTTTTCTCCCGGAAAGGTGCAAGACCATTTCATCCAATGGCATATTTTATCTGGTAATTCATCTAATCAAAGAAGCACTGATTTGATCCTCCTTCTAAGCCTGAAAAATGCCATTTCCAGCTGTCTGAGGGTTTCTGTTTTTCAAAACTTTCTGTTAGCTCCACGCCAACTAATGGTGGCCCTCCGCTTAGATAGCCTTTTTGGTTGATATTTAGTCTGTAGTGAACGTTTTTCAAAAAACGAAAACTCAAAGAAGCGACTTCTTCGACCAACCTTGTAAACCTGGGAAATGCTATTTTCGACACAGATATTATTGAAAATCCCATGCAACTGATGGAAAGTGTGTCACTCGGGTTAATACAAAATTTATTTACAGAATCAATTCAAATCTTGCGTAACAGAAAAAACAACAGCGTTGATGCTATCGCGCTATAAACTTCTAATTTGATATAATACTCTCACTCACTCCCATTTCGCACCAAGATATTGAACAAGGCCGACATGCAGTGTGTAACTTAATACGAGCGTTTACTAATAGCTTTAGCTTGAAAAGTTCAAAGAAGTTTAATGCTTATTAATGTCCATTGGGGATACAACTTCGAACTTCGCCGTAAAGACTGAACGCACTGTTAAGCGCCAAAATTTTGCATGTATCTTATTTTCCATGGTATAATTCCAGCACAGAGGCTCAGCAAGGTATAATATATAATAATAAAATGCCTAAAGAGTCATGTAATAAAAATACACGGACAAATGAGACGGATTGCCCCCAAACTATTTAACTCGGCAAATAAGGCGCGTGGAACTCCACCAAAAAATATGGGATTTGGCGAAGAAAATTGAAAATAAGTTGAGTTAAAATTGTAGAGAATTCTTTTTTCAATGGAATTTGCATGAAATTTCGTTTGATGAACTTCCCATGCTGCTGACATGTTAAAAATCCGAATGACGGGAATTCCAACATGGATGCTCATGTTATCACTTAAATATATAGAAATAATGTGAAAAAATATATTTGAAACATCTGTCGATATACAGAGTGTTAAAATATGACAATTAATAGCTTAAATTACGCATGAAAAAAATTTGTTGGATTTCAGGTAAACCAAGATAGACAGGCCCGAAGCAAAATGGCCGCTGATATAGAATTAACAAAGTTACACATGCATAGCTAATAATCAGGAAAAACACATTTATATAAATTAGAAACCAAAAACAAAATATTTCTGACACATTCACCCTAAGTGGCTGATCAAGTTTTACTGATGACGAATAAATCCAAAATTACTTTTCAAAATATTTCTTATTGCAGGGAATTCAGGATAGCGAAAAAGTAACATAGTCGCCAAAAAGTATGTCAATATTAGTGGCGGAGCTGCCATATGGTCAGGGGGACGGTCGCCCACCCCCTCCTGGCGGACCAGAATCGTCTGTAGGCGGACTTTTTAGGTTTTTAACACGTTTTACTCTTGCGCCATTATGGGCAAAAACATAATTTAATAGCGTTGTTTTAAGGTCCAGATAACAAAATGCTCAAACAGCCACCAGTAACTGTACTAGGCTATCTGCACTTTATTCTGATGAAAAGGGTCATCTTCTCTAATATAGGGATAGGTTTTGCAGAGACGTATCGTCACGCTTTATACGCACTAATGAATGTTGTCGCTGTGCTAATTTAATTGCTTCCACACCAGGAGTGATTATAAGCTTATAAAATACATCGACTGACATGAAATTCACCCTCCCGGCCAATAAAAGATGTTGCAAAGAGCGCAACAATAACTATAGCGCAAATAGACCTCTTGTTGTCATTTTCAGCGATCTGAAAGGAATTTTGGGCCAAAATTGTCTTGCGCTCTGCGCCAACTGATGGAGGCACGGAGCTTTTCCCCCTAAAAGAATTTTGCCCCTCCCCTGAATTTTCTTCTGCGGAGGCCCATGTATAGAAAATTTAAACATGTTTTAATAGAAAAACGAGTTAAAACAGTCCAACTCCCATCTTCATAGGAAATTCTAAGCTAAGATATAAAATGTTGAAATTTATTCACTTAAAACAAATTGGTCCAGTGCACAATAATTTGTGACTTGGTTGTAAAACTCAGATAACCGGCTTTGTTTCCTTTACATCTCAGCCTAGGAATGTCATATCAAGAGAGGAGTTGGACTGTTAGAACTTACTTTTCGTGCTCTTTATACATAAAGTCGAAGCATGTTCAGTTAACCTGTGGCAAACGTATCCTGAATTTTTTGTAATTTTGTGATACATTGACCAGTGGCGGGGCTAAGTCTTTCGGTCAGAGGGGGCGAAAAAGGTCTGCAGGGGCGCTTCGATGGAATAAATACCCTGAGTCTCAGTACGATCGAAGCCACTTTCCATTTGATTTTCCGCACATGGAGTAGAAGACTACTTTTCCATTTTTCCTACGCAACTTCTTCTATTAAAATATGTTTAAATTTTCTATACATTCCTCCGCAGAAGAAAATTCAGGGGAGGGGCAAAATACTTTTAGGGGGAAAGGCTCCGTGCCTCCATGAGTTGGCGCGGAGCGCAAGAAAATGTTGGCCCCAAATTCCTTTCAGATCGCTGAAAATGGCATTTATAAAGCCTATTTAACTCATATAAATAGGGAAAACACTCAGTGAACTGTTAAGAAATGTTGATGTTAATTTTTCTTTGTCTTTCTCTTTATGTTTTTTTTTTGTTTTTTTTCAGGTTTTTTATTGTCCAGGGGAGGGCAAGTTCCCCCCTTTCCCCTACCTGCGGACGCCCATGTTTCTATCCCTCTCTTTCACATTCTATTATAAAGGCGGTCATTATATTTTGTATTATTGTCAGGCTGTAAGGTCTCGATTGTAAGGTCTTCATTTTTGGTATCTGGAAATCAAGATAAGTACACGAAGAAAAGTTAATTGACGTAATTTACATCATGTGACCACTCTGAAATAGCCATCAGTTGCAAGAAATAGACAAAACAAAAGGTATGCTTGGCTCGGTGTGGAAGCAATTAAATTAGCAGAGCGACAACATTTATCAGTGCGTATAAAGCGTGATGATACGTCTCGGCAAAACATATCCCTATATTAGAGAAGATGACCCTTTTCATCAGTTTAAAGTGCAGATAGCCTTGTACAGTTACTGGTGGCTGTTTGAGCATTTTGTTATCTGGACCTTAAAACAACGCTATTAAATTATGTTTTTGCCCATAATGGTGCAAGAGTAAAATATGTTAAAAACGTAAAAAGGGCGCCGACAGACGATTTGGGTCCGTCAGGGGGGGGGGGGGCGACCGTTCCCCTGACCATATGGCAGCTCCGCCACTAATATTGACATACTTTTTGGCGACTATGTTACTTTTTCGCTATCCTGAATTCCCTGTAATAAGAAATATTTTGGAAAGTAATTTTGGATTATTTGTCATCAGTAAAACTTGATCAGCCACTAGGGTGAATGTGTCAGAAATATTTTGTTTCTGGTTTCTAATATATATAAATGTATTTTTTATGGTTATTAGCTATGTGTAACTTTGTTAATTACGCTTCCCTTAATTTTGCTTTGGGCCTGTCCATCTTGGTTTACCTAAAATCCAACAATTTTTTTTCATGCGTAATTTAAGCTATTAATTGTCATATTTTAACACTCTGTATATCGACAGATGTTTCAAATATATTTTTTCACATTATTTCTATATATTTAACTGATAACATCAGCATCCATGTTGGAATTCCCGTCATTCGGATTTTTAACATGTCAGCAGCATGGGAAGTTCATCAAACGAAATTCAATGCAAAGTCCATTGAAAAAAAAGGATTCTCTACAATTTTAACTCAACTTATTTTCAATTTTCTTCGCCAAATCCCATATTTTTTGGTGGAGTTCCACGCGCCTTATTTGCCGAGTTAAATAGTTTGGGGGCAATCCGTCTCATTTGTCCGTGTATTTTTATTACATGACTCTTTAGGCATTTTATTATTATATATTATACCTTGCTGAGCCTCTGTGCTGGAATTATACCATGGAAAGTAAGATGCATGCAAAATTTTGGCGCTTATAACAATGCGTTCAGTCTTCACGGCGAAGTTCGAAGTTGTATCCCCAATGGACATTAATAAGCATTAAAACTTCTTTGAACTATTCAAGCTAAAGCTATTAGTAAACGCTCGTATTAAGATACACACTGCATGTCGGCCTTGTTCAATGTCTTGATGCGAAATGGGGGTTAGTGAGAGTATTCTATCAAAGTAGAAGTTTATAGCGCGATAGCATCAACGCTGTTGTTTTTTCTGTTACACAAGATTTGAATTGATTCTGTAAATAAATTTTGAATTAACCCGAATGACACACTTTCCATCAGTTGCATGGGATTTTCAATAATATCTGTGTCGAAAATGGCATTTCCCAGGTTTACAAGGTTGGTCGAAGAAGTCACTTCTTTGAGTTTTCGTTTTTTCAAAATCGTTCACTTCAGACTAAATATCAACCAAAAAGGCTATCTAAGCGGAGCGCCACCATTAGTTGGCGTGGAGCTAACAGAAAGTTTTGAAAAACAGAAACCCTCAGACAGCCGGAAATGGCATTTTTAGGCTTGGAAGGAGGATCAAAGCAGTGCTACTTTGATTAGATGAATTACCATTGGATGAAATGGTTTTGTATCTTTCCGGGAGAAAACTATAAAACGGAACTTGAAAACATGCTGGTGTAATTCACTCCCTTGCAACTCTTGGCTAAATTCAATATATATTGAATTGATGAAATTGTCATTGTGACAGCCCGAACCCTCTGCTGTAAATGATGTTACTTCTATTCAGTGGCATAGTAAGAATTTTTCCAGGAGTGGCGAACACGCAAATTTTCTTATTTTTAAAGGGTGAACACAATTTTCACGGGACGTAATTTTGGGGCGAAGCGCGCCGCGCGTCGAAATTTTTGCCCTATTTAAGCAAATTTTTCAAAATATTGAGATTGTATTGAAAAGTTTGGGTTCTGGCTTTCCCATAAGGGAATGTGGAAAGTTAGGGAAGTACTGAATAACCTGTATTTCTCGTTGGCAAGTGAGATTGCACGGCGACCAAAGATCGTTGCTGCTACACAATGTCATCTTGGGCCAACAAATTGAGGCTCTCCGACGTCATTTTTAGAGTAAAGAGCTTATATTGGTGGAAGTTTGGAATTTACTGACTCATGAAAATAGCACTGTAGTTACGAACATCACTTGATGATCTCTTGATTTTGTCATTTCCAGGGTTCGAAAATTTATAGGGGGAACCCGACTGCAATAGTATCTTCATATTGCTGAGGGCGAAGGGCGTGGAAAGTTGCCCAATTTTGACAGACATAGTTACAAAAATGGAGCTTTCATTGGGTTTAAGTGAATTTTCAGGGAGACTTATGCTAAGACATTCTTACACTGTATGACGTGATTTTCATTACCGTTTCCAGAGTTTCGTCCGAAGGGTTAGGATAGATCTATAGCAAACTATTCAGCTAGCAGACACTGAAACTGGACGCCCTCCCGTATGTCAGTTAAACTAATTTGACAATTGCATGCATCACAGAACTTTTTTCAACCTTAGACCTGAGTATTTTCCATTTCGGGCAAAGGTTTTGCCAGACTATAATATTAAGTGGGCGGAGGAAAAACCCTTTTTCAAAAATTACCGGAATGTGTGGTGAACCTTTCTTTTCATTTCTGTATTCCACAGAATATTTACTTTTTCTGTTTTTTCGGGCAAAGATTTGAAGGTATTAATATGATCGGCCTTTACGGGACTTAAGTTGCACAAGATTTGAAAATAAAAATCAGGCTGGAGAATAATTGTTCTTTTAAGCTAGAGGCTTCCCAAATGTTTCACGATTTTTTTATCTCTTTGAATTTTCGTGAATATGTTGCCCTGGCTATAATACTTTTCTATTTTTCTGGCAAATGCTGTGGCAGTACAGCCATCGATTTGGGCAGATATTTAAACAGTATGCAAAAAATTATCACCGCCCTGAAGAACACACATACTCAGATGCTTTGGAAGGTGTACAAACTAGGATTGCTTCAGTTGGCACCATGACGTCACTCATTCACGCCGAAAGCTAGCTACATCACACTCTTCACCCCTGACTAATATTGGTTCATCCATCAATGTGTTGGGCAAGAAGCGGAAATTTTTCGCCGCCCTACTCACTGCACTTTCCATGAGGAAGTTTTGCAGTACTCTTCTGTATAATTTACGTCATTGCTACCTTTTCCGCAACGATCCTCTCGCTCCCATCTTAATGACTTTTCTTTCCTTTTTCTTTTTCTTCATTTTTACTTCCTTTCACTTTATTCTCTCTTCCTTCCTTTCTTCATCCTCCTCCTTTTTTTCTCCCTCCCCCCCATCAATGGGGGGTCCTTTGGTCCCCCTCCTTTGCACACGCCGGTGACAATGTCAAGGTATAAAGTGGTCCGTGACAAGAACATTATATGGCGTTGAAAATATTAGGATAAATATTTATTAGATATGGTGGAATTTTCTTCAAAAAGTCCACTGACAATTGTTTAGTGCTCGTCTGTTTTGACATTTTCTAAGTCAGAGCGTATGAAAATTCATTCTTCATCTAAGAATAAAAAGCAATTGCACCATGCATACAGCGGTATTTGCTTGTCAAAACGTTTCCCAATGGTAATAGCCCTATATTCCGACGCCCCTTCTAAATTCCGACACCCCTATATTTCGACAAATCCATTACGTTCCAACTAAAGCAGGCTTTGCTCCGACATCCCTTTGTTCCTACAACTCGATCGTAGATGAATATAGAATTTGCGAAATATATGGGCTTCGGAACACAGGGGTGTCAGAATATTGGGCAGTCACCGTGCCAATGAAGGGATACCCTTGACCTCTATAGATGACCCTTATATAAATCACCGTTGCCTGCACCAATGGCTACGGAGTCGGTGGACTTGGTGATGAGCCGCTTATGAAGGAGAAAGTGTGTGGGTGCAAGGGGAATGTACCCAACATTTAGCAAGTGCACTTAAGAGTGGGGAGAATTTCTACGTGATTTGTGAACATGATACTGCAACATTATGCAAAAGACGCCCTTGAAAATTGAATAATAATATCGAATGGGAGGGGTCACAAAAAAAACGTCCCCACCCTCTCTCCCTCCCCAAATATCCCTCACACAGGTCGGCGATCCATGTCATCTTTACCTGAAAAAATGACAACCCTACCTTCATAATACCCAGACCCGTCCCCAATGGTCTAGAAAATTAAAATCACTAACTGAAGCAGTACCGCGGTGTGTTATTGAGCAATTTCGTCTTATTGACTAAAATATTGTATACATGAGATCCATATTTTAAGGCAGAGAAAATGCAACTTTGAAACTATGAAAATACTGTTTCCGGTTTTTGAAGTACAAATCTTGTTGCAAAATTGCTGATTTTAAGAACTGTGTACTGCATACATTTTACCTCCAAGTCCGGGAATTGCCATTTCCGATTGTCTGAAGGGTACCCATTTATAAAAGTTGTCATGTCGGTCCACACCAGCTTATGGTGGCGCTTCGACTGGACAGCGCGGGGAGCTGGAAGAGCCCCCTAGATAGCGTAATCGACCCCCTATATGTTCTCGAGAGGTCTCTATCCGCTTCAGTCTTAGAGTGACTTAGACCCCTTATGTAAAAAAAAAAATCATCACAATGGTTACTTCACGACGTATTGCTCATGCGCAAATACAAAGAATTGATAATCCCATATTATTCATTTATGACTGGGACTGATTTTTGTTTCTTTTTTGGATTAGCATGTAAATGTGCTGATGTAAAGGTGATTTGGTTTTATGTAAGTTTTCCATACTTCTAAAGAAACATCACCTGCGTATTACTAGTATAATGTAACATTAGGTTTCAACCAAAACAAGCTTTATTGAAAAATTCTGAAATGTCCCTAAGCACCATCTTCCACTGTTATAGACAATTTTTGCTACCTCAATGGTTTAAAACACTTAAAAAGATGTCTAATGAAATGCGAAAAAATGTTATTGATATGCTCAATATTCCCTAAAGGATCGAGAACAGTGGCGTCGGAAATTCAAAATGGGAGAGGGGCTAAGGCCAAACATTGTTTGTGTTTACTTGTTCTCTAACCTCTCTGACTTCTTCCTTAGTACCATCTAAATTTCCTCCCTTTTTTCACCTTCAGAAAATGTATCACAACTTTGTAAAAAAAACATTATCATTCATTAAAATGCGTGACTTGTGACTTTCAATGCAGGCGGGCCTAAAAGTAGCGTTTCTAAATTGCAGAGGATTGACTAATTTCCACAAAAGAGGAGACGTGTTGCATTTTTGGCGTAAAAGAAACGCAAATATTAATATGTTACAAGATGTACATTGGTCTTTAGATATGTTTTAGATATTTTAGAAAATTGATACGTTAGTGGAGGGAATTCAGGTTGAGGAAAGTATTTTAAAATAAGTCAGTATGCTAACGATGCACTTATGCTTATTACTCTGAATGGATCCGATGCCTCTCTTTCTTTGTGTTTCAAACTCCTAGATGATTTTTACTGTCTGTCTTGGTTAAAAAAATGAAGAGAAAACAAATGCTGTTTGGATTGGTAGTAAATTGAATGATACCCCAAATTTTAAGTTGTAAATGTGTATTTACCTTGGATCAAAGATAATTTTAGTATTCTTGACGTGAATTTTTGTACAATTTCAATTTCAAACTTAATGGTTGACTAAAACTTTAACAAAGCCTTAGAAAGTATTAAAGTTACTTTGAGAAATTAGTCAAGTCAACTAACGGTGTTATAAATAGAGTCACTGTACCGTAGTTAATCAGTCTTTTGATGTGTCTTCCGAACGAAGGAATCGTGTGACGAGACTTTGCAATTTTTCTTTTTTAAATTGTATGGAATGGAAAGTCGGATAAAATAAAAAAGGACTCATCTGTGTAACTCTTATAAGGAAGATGGTGTCAATATGATCAATGTTAAAACGTATATTAATTCTTAGAAGAATTCGTGGATTCGGCGGCTTTATTTTGGAAATAATGACTGGCGTATTTTATTCTATGAAATGAATACTTTTTTAAAGAGGTATTTATTTTATTACAAGATACATAAAAATAATGAAAAATCCCTTCTGGATTGATGTGATTGCTGTTTGAGTTATTCTTATAGTAATATGACAATTAGAACACGAACAGAATTCTTGAGCTAAAGAATTTGGAATAACGACTTTTTTCAGATGGATAAACATCCTGTAAATATCCTTGTTTTTTGCAACCAAAACTTTTATTTGGTAAATGACTTCTTTGATCATAGGCGGAATTACGGGGGGGGGGGGGGGCACGGGGGCACTTGCCCCCTCACTTTTTTCCAGAACTTATTTTTTTTACGTCTTAGTCTGGTTGCTTTTGCTACAAAAATACAAACTGGAACTGACAGAGCTACGCGAGTGATACTTAACTAAGTTGTATAATGTTCAACAGGTCATATACTTCATCAAAAACTAAATAAAAACAGTATTCTTCTAATAAATGTCTCAATGCTGTTTATTTTTCGACGCGACACGCTTCGCGTGCACCCGTTTTAAATATGTCAGAATTCGGGGTTACTTCTTGCAGAACACCTCTTCCATTGTCACTGAAACTTATCACCAGTGCCCGGGCCGTACACAGCTGAAGGTCTACGGTAACTAGGGAAAGGGGAGGACAGGGAGGCATCGTCTTCTGGTCCCATTCTCTGACCAAGTGCCACAAACTTTCTGAAAGGACGATGATTTTATTTGACCCTTATCTGGAGCTCCACTCTTTGTCGCCTGAAGTGAAAAGGGCCAACCCTTTCTCTAATTTCCTTTAATTTCTCTATTGAGATGTCTCAAAAGTCCATTTTTCGGCGTGTTCTACGCGTCCCATCACAGATAAGAACACTATAAAAATCTCACGGAAAGGACTGTATAGGAAACCAACGGTACGTTTTTGCTTAGTACAAATATCCTCATGGGTCACCCTTATTCAGCTGTAGGGGACCAAGGGACCACTCTTTGTCTAATTTTATTTCAATTTCACTATTGTAAGTAAACATTCATTTTTTCGGCGCGCTCCGCGCGCCCCTTTACAGGTAACGGCTCTGTGAAAGTCACCTGAAAAAGACTATATAGGAAACCAGAGTACGTTTGTGCTTCAGTAAGAATGTCTTCAGGGGGCCACCGTTATTCAGCTGGCCCATCCTTTCTTTAATTTTCATCCATTTTCATTACTGAGATGTCTTAAACGTTAATTTTTTCGGCGCGCTTCGCGCGCCCCATCATATTCAAGCCTGAATTTACATCACATGAAAAGCCCCCCATTCCCTTCTGAAAGGAAGATCTGAGGCATCAAGGAGGGAGCCCCTGAAGTATCTCAATTTTAAGTAATCCATTCTCCCTCCCTACACCCTCTGCATTATCGATTCCGGCCGACTTTAATCATAGGGAGTAAGGACATAATTGAAGAAAGTCAAATTGTGATACTTAAAATGCATCATTTTAATGCCTACAATTTCGTAAATACCCAGGAGCTTCTGGGGTTTCGCCCCCTGGACCCCGACGGGGCTTTGCCCCTCGACCCCACCAGGGACCCTAAGGCGTACCCCTGGATCCCACGCCGTTAGGGGGAGCGCTTCGCGCTCCGGCGCCGTTTGGTAGTCTGCCCGAATTTGCCCCCCCCCCCACTTTTAGAGATCAAATCCCGCCACTGTCTTTGATGATGAGGATTTTTATATCTACGAGACCGTACGTGATAACTTTGGAGTAAAAATTCAAAATCGATTTTCTAACTTTTTGTGCTCTCCGAAGGACTATTTAATTAACCAAGCCCCTTTTAAGATTTGTCAGAAATTATAAACGTCCATCAGGCCTTCAATATGCTGTATTTTTATTGAGACATGACAAAGACTGTGGAGTTTGGGAAGATATATTGTTAATCCCTTCGTTAGTTATAATATCCCTCTAACATTCAAGAGGAATAATTTGTTTAACGCATCTATCACAAATGATGACTGAAAAATATTATTATAATTTAACATTTACCTGTACATTTTCCTGTTAAACTCCTGTTACGCCAAAATTGTTTCAATATATCTAATTATTGATTATTTCTTATGTACAAATGTAATTCGTATTGGAATTAGATGCAATGACCTTTCCACTTTTTGTTAGCGAGGAAAAGAGACAATTCTACATATTTTGCATGTGCCCTTTCATTAAGGACTGAATTAATCAGTCTAATTCTTGGACACAACACAAAGGACATTTTTCTACTCGAAGAAATGTTATTTTAGGTTGCCGTGGTTATCGCGTAGACGTTTCAGCGCATGATTAGATAACCATAACATATAAATATCACATAAATGTACATTAAAGCCTGTGATACCCACCTTATCTTCCTTTCTTAATGAATCGAGGGATTTTTCGAGGCTGAGGAATTATGTCAGCTATATTAATTTCAATCAAAACCTTTTTCATTATGTCTGTCTGGCGTGGGAACATGCTTTTGGTTCCTTGTATAACAAATGGACCTATGCAGTCACCTTGGTGTATGTTTGAGTGTGTGTGTGCGTACGTACGCGTGTATGCGACGGTTTGGAATGTGAGGTATGTTGTACGATAACTCAATAACCAAGTGATCATTTTTTCTCAAACTTGAAATGTATGAGTATGCTGTTTGGGAGATACGCCCTATCGTTTTTGGTTGAGGTCAAGGGTCACTAGGGATCATCAGAGGCCTAAAAAGTGAATTTCTGTTAGTAGCTGTAACTCGGTATCCATTGTTCAACAGTGGCATAATTTAGGGATAAGTTAGATTGGTAGGAGGTTAAAATGTTGTTACATTAACCAAAATAATTTGAAAGGGTTTAAGGGTCAGAAAGCAATTTTTTATTAATATCTCTGAAACATCTCTGAAACATTTTAGAGGGTGGTGTATCAGGAAGTGCAAAAATTTGATGCATGTTTACCGTTTAATATAAAAACGTGCCCATCGTTTTTTTTATTTTTTTTCTTTAGAGGACGAATTTTATTTACATCTTGCAGCTTACCTACCAAACAAAAGAAAAAGGAAAAATAATGTGTACATTTATTCACACAATGTACAACTTCCACCTGCACATCACAAAAATACATGTTGCGTTCTAATTAACTTCCCGAGAACTTCTTTTCATTTTCTATATAAAAAAAAGAACTAAAACACACTAGTATATGAACGTTTGACATGCACTGCTGAAAATTTAAAAGACACTAACCGAAACTTGAAAATGGAAACCACAACATACGGTGGGAATGATATCGGGTTGTAAAAATCCGCTTTATACAGAGTGTACGTTACGTAATTACACTAACAAAATGTTTTAAACGTTAATGAAAATCTCAGAATCTGATTTTTTAATTTTTCGCAAATGATGAAAATAGATACGTTTAAAAGATAAGCTCCCCGTATGGTCACACTGTCAGAATGTGAAATGAGTATGTAGTTAACGGCGGATATAACACAAGCTCGATTGGATTCGTTGTAGAAAAGAGACTTCTAGGAAAGTTGGTGGAGCATGCAAGTTAATGTTAATAACGACGTTTTTCTTTTATCTTCGTAAACATATCTGAGGAAACCAACAGTGGTGCCTACACTGTTAAAAAAATTTTCTGTAAATTTACATAATTTTTATGGCAAATTTTTTTCCAACCAAGTAATGCTTTTTTTACAGCCAGACTGTAATCATGAAAAAACATTAAGGGTTCTTTTTTTCTTTACAGTTTTTGCATGTAAATTAGTTTACAAAAGTCTAAGTACTGTAAAATCGAATTACAGAATTGTTCTGTTTTGTTAACCTTAATTTTATAGGAATTTACAGCCTTACTGTTTTCATTCCCGACGTTTTAATATTTATTATAATATTGCTTTTTTACCTTTCATATGTAATTACGTTACATGCACTTTACCATTACGTAGATCAGGTATTTGCATATCAACGTAATGTGTCGTTACGAAGTTTTTTTTTTTTTTTTTTTAACTCCTTTTATTGGATCTCTGTCTTTTTAAATAAAAATAACAGTGCTATTTGGCACAAATCAAACAGTAAGTTTATATGTACATTACAACATAAACATTATATACAAAATTCTTTAAGGTGGTGTTACAATCACACAAATTGGAATCACTTTAATTTAATACAGTATACAAAAACAAAATACGAAATTGCAAAATACAAATTTAATGCTAGGGTACAAGGCTCAATGGTTCAAAAATTTATTCTGTAAACAAATTAGGACACGACGCAAAAGCCTCTCTTAAGGCCGTAATTCTCACATTACCTTTCTTTACATTTTTCCTGTGCTGTTCTACTTTAAGAACATATTTAAATTTGTAAAAAAATTCATTAACATCTGGTCGTTTCTTTTGACGTTTGCAATCG
The DNA here is from genome assembly GCA_037179385.1 of Holothuria scabra. NCBI lineage: Eukaryota > Metazoa > Echinodermata > Holothuroidea > Aspidochirotida > Holothuriidae > Holothuria > Holothuria scabra. The sequence goes on along the minus strand of CM074182.1, from coordinate 4,280,689 downwards.
AAAATGAACTGTTTCATATAGAGAGCTAAACAGTTGTATGGGTGATTTACATTTCTATAACTAAAGAAGAAGTCACGCTTAGAAAATACAAACTGATTACAAAGGATCAACCTTTCCACCTCTAAAATAAACTCAGAAGTAAAACTACAAGCCCAAAATAAATGTTCAATTCTCTCTTCTTCCACTCCACAAAACGTACATGAAGAAGATTCAATTTTTCCCATTAAAGAAAGAAGTCTATTGGTCGGCAATATCCTATGTATAAATCTAAACTGAAAATAAATTACTCTGACTTCTGTTACCGAACACCATGGGGTACGGTAGTAATTGTGCCAGTCCTGTTCAGTTATATCGTCAAAAGTATCTGCCCATTTCTTAATGGCTGTAGGGGTTTCAGCAATTCTCATTACATATTTACCATAAATATATTGTGAAGACTTAGGTGCACTTAAAAAGTCTTCTAATAAACGCTGATTGCTAGTTGGGTCATGGTTATCGTTTCTGAGGTCCCCCCTCCAGCTAATTGGAACACTGTGGATCAATCCCCAATAAAAAGTAAAATGAAGGTTCTCGACATTAAACTTCTCCTTAAAACACTCAAATGATAAAGGTTTACCGTCTCGATCAAAAAGGTTTTTAACATACAAGACATTTTTGGTGAAGAGATCACTGTGAAATACTACCTCCCCATTAATTCGAATATTCGAATTATTCCAAAGAATTTGTGAACCATAATTATCTTCAGGGTACGAATACGAAATATTACACCAACCTTGAGCTACCTGTTTAATAAAAACGTTATCCATCTTCTCCACATCCTCTGGTTTGCAGTTACAGTTAAAGAAGAAGCTACATCCAACTGTCTTCAAACTTAAATTAAAAAACGATTTCCAAGGTCCACAGGATTCACTAAGATAACGTTTGATCCAGGTACATTTTAGACTATTTACAAAGCTAGCTATATCTGTAACATTTATGCCACCCAAACTAGTTGGGTTAACCATCACAGATCTTTTAACTTTATCGGGGTTACCACCCCAAATAAAATCGAAGATTGTTGCTTCCACCTCCTTAATGTAAGCTTTGGGTGGATTGGGTAAAACAAGAAACAGAAAAACCAACTGGGAGAGACCAAAAGATTTGACAATTACATTTCGACCTATAGGGGTCAAATCACGGCTAGCCCAAATACGGAGGCTGTTTTTCAGGCGAGAAAGCTTGGGCTGATAATTTAAACGAAAAAGGTCATCTCCGTTATGTGTAAATATAATACCAAGCATATTAACGGGTCCCGATGTCGCCTTTACGTCAAAATATCTTAAATAGGAAGGTCTATTTTTAACAAATGGACCTAAGGGGAAAAGATAAGATTTCGATAAATTAATCTTTAGCCCTGAAGAGGATTCAAAATTATTCAAAAGAGAAAGCACATTGCGTAAAGTATTTCTACTACCATCAAGAATAAAAGTTGTGTCATCAGCGTACTGAAGAATACGAGTTTCTGATCCATCAACCAAAATACCACGAATGCAGTTAGACTGTGTAACTTTGAGCGCTAGTACCTCAACACAAAGGATGAAAAGATACGGGCTCAAAGGACATCCCTGCCTTACACCTCTGTTTGTCTTAAAGAATCCAGTTGAATAACCGTTGTTGCATACACATGTCTCAGTGTTATTGTAAAAGGTGTCAATCCACCTTTTAAAACTATTGCCAAAATTGAAAAAGAGAGTGTAGCCTGTATAAAATTCCATTCTAATTGATCAAAAGCTTTTTCAAAGTCGATTAGAAAAACAAAACCTGGAATATTAGAATCATTTGTATAATTGATTAGATCTAAAATATATCTAATGTTTTCTCCAATATATCTTCCTTTTAGGAAACCAGTTTGCTGTGGACCAATTAGAGACTGAATAACCGAATTAAGTCTTGTAGCAATAGCCTTTGCACCTAGTTTATAATCTGTGTTTAGTAAAGTAATGGGACGGTAATTTTGAATCTCTGAGGGGTTTTTCCCTTGCTTCAAAATCAGAGTAATTATACCTCGGGTCTGCTCTGGGGAGAGGGAACCGTTCCTATAGCCAAAATTAATCGAATCCGTCACGATAGGACCAATCAGGTGCCAAAAATGTTTATAGAAATTAGTAGTTAAACCATCCGTCCCGGGGCTTTATCGTTATGTAACATATTAAGAGCACTAGAGCATTCATGTAAGCTAAGTTCACCATCGCACAGACTAGAATCATTTTGACATAATCCTGTATGATCCAAACCGCTGAAAAAAGATCCCACATGAGTATTATTAGAAGCATACAAGGAACTATAGAAGCGACGAATTTCACCCAAAATATCTTCCCCGTCACTCAAAATACGGCCCTCTGAACATGAGAGCTTACGGATATGGTTCATTTCTTTTGCTCTTTTTTCTAAATTTAAAAAGTACTTAGTATTTTTCTCCCCTTCTTCCACCCATCTTACCCTTGACCTTATGATAGTGCCTTGCAGCTTGTAATCATAATAAGAGAGTAAACTTGTCTGAGCGGCCTTTAATTGGGATCGAATCTGTGCAGATTCAATAGAATAAAGTTGATGTTCTAAACTTGCAATCTGGTGCAAGAGTGCGTTTTCTTTGCGTCGTCTTTCTCGGGCTTTTTCTTTGGAGTAATTTATAGATGCTTTTCGAAATTCATACTTTAAAGTCTCCCAACGAATGATGGGATTGGTTGCGACAGGGTTTGTCGCATCTGCCCGGATAATTTCATTTATAATTTGCACAAAAGTATCATCCTTTAATAAGGAGTTATTAAATTTCCAATAGCCTGGACCTCGCTTTACAGGAGAACATACAACAGATAATGAGATGAAAGAATGGTCTGACTGGATTCCGGGTAGAAAAGACACATCTGACACCGAGTGCTGGATACTGCGGGAGACTAGGAAGAAATCCAGTCTGCAGTGAATCCCAGGGGTAATATTAGAGCTCCAAGTATAGTGTTTTGAGAGAGGGTTTTTTTCCCGCCAGATGTCAACAAGATTGTATACTGACATTAAAGAAAGGCAATCTTCTCTAGCTTTAAAATTTGTTTTTCGTAACCCCCCTGCCTTATCTAAATCCAGGTTAAAGACGAAATTAAAATCACCTGCCATAATAATAGTATCACCCTGAAAATTATATAAATCATTGCATAGCTCTCTAAAAAAAACGGGTTATCGTTATTAGGACCATAAATACCTACAATTGTCAAAACACAATCCAAGCATTTAACATCAACAATGAGATACCTTCCATACTTACAAATAGACTGCTTTAAAATATCTGCATGTAAAAGTGGACTAAATAAAATGCAGACACCTTTACTACTAGTCGACCCATGTGAGAAAAGGATTTTACCTCCCCATTCACTTAACCAATATTTTTCGTCATTTAAGCAGCTATGTGATTCTTGAATTAAAACAACATCTGATTTGCGTCTGTGTAGATAAGCAAATAGCCGTCTGCGCTTTTTTGGTTGCCTAAGCCCTCTAGCATTAAATGACAGAAATTTTAATGTAGACATCAAGTAAATGGTGGAGTAAATTGCTAATAGATTTTAAAGGAACACCACACACAATGTAGCCAAGAGTCATTAACTTTACAAAGTTGTCACAGTACTTACATGAGTAATACGTCGTATAAAGATCCATAGTCATAGGAGAATAAAGAAAAAATAAAAAACAATCAATCCAAATGGAAACAGGGATGGTCGAAACCTTCTGCAAAAGCAGATCCTTAACCATCAGGAATATCCGACACAAAAAATGTGCTGGGAAAAGGACGAGAACGCCTGGGCTGACAAAAACATGATGAAAGATGAGAATTCCAGTGTCATTCCTACTGTAAATTAATTGAAAGTTGAAATCCAAAGTCACGTTGAAGATAAAAAGCTCATAGGTAAACAGGAATGCAAAGTTAAAGGAGATACGTTACTGCAAGCCATACTGACGGCAACATCAAAACATGAAATGAACTTTGCTGGAGCAAATTTCAAGCGGGATAAATCAGGTGAAATCATACGGTTTTCCGTTTGAGGACCGCCATCTTCCCCCAGAGAAACGCAATCTCACTCCATCTTGGTAGAGCTCCGATACTCGTTTTGCCCACTTTCGTTTCTCCGCTAGGTCGACTCTGGTGAGGTCTTCGATAACAAAGAAGGGTTCATTTTGTAGAGCATGTCTCTGATTCTTGAGAACTGCAATTTTGTCTTGGTAGTACGACACCTTTACTAAAATGTGCCGATCCCTTCCATTCCATACCTTTCCGTCCCGGTGGGCTCGCTCTATACGACAGTCTGCTACTCCAGCTTTACGAAAGACCTCCTTGGCAATCTCGAGACAATTTTCATTGTTTTCAGTCTTGTATCCTACTATTCGCAAATTGCTCCTCCTTGAAAACCGTTCCAATTTGTTTATCTCCTCAGCATGGTTGTCTTTTGAGTTCTCAAGATCGGCCACCTTCCCTTCTAAGAGCTCACACTTCTCTTTTAGCTTACCATTCTCCGCCTTGAGACTTTCAATTTCTTTGGAATGTCTGTCAATGGCGCGTTTAAATTCATTACGGATTTTGTTAAGCTCTGTAAATATCTTGTCAATGGCCGCGTCTAAAGTACTAGTGAGTACCTCAGCTGTGCTTTCCTCGTCGGAATCCTCCTCAGTGTAGGTACTAGCCGCTTGCGTTAGGCTACTGGCTAGGCGTGTCAATTTCAACTGGGTTCTATCTGCCTCAGTTTTCTTCTTTTTGGGAGGTCTTCCCCTACCTCGTTGGCTTGATTGACTCATGATATACCAGATTAATAAACCAGCTGAGCACAAGTTTAAGAAAAATTCTTCTGGAATTGAGCGTAAGAGTGAAAAATATCGAGAGCCCTTAGGCTTGTGTACTGACTATACCGCCATCACAGGCTCGTCCCTGTGTCGTTACGAAGTTGTTTTCAATTAAAACACATTGATAATGCTTTATTGTCATATTGTTGTCAAGTAGACTTCCATCTCTAGGAACTTTGTAATTGGAGAGTCACATTTTTTTACAATATAATAATTGTTTTTAAAGTAAATATGGCAAAGAAGGCAAAAACATTGGTTGCAAACATTTTCAGACAAGGTAAACAATAAGTTTATCACTTCTGATTAAAAAACATCAAAACAGATATTATTCAAAGCAACAGCAATCATTTTGTTAGGAAAATGCCTACAAAATAAGCTCCACCCAATTATGCAAAATGAGATTTACATCATAAAGTGGTAAATTTACAGACTCTTTCAAGTAAATTTGTAAAACGTTTTTAATTTGCTCCAAGTGCATGAGCGCCGGTGGCGATGAGTTGACATCAGTTATACCAATTGTCAGTGCTCTGAAATTAGGGCCTTACAATTTCTTTTCACTTAAAAATGTGTGAAAAAACACCAGCTGTATGATATTTATAACTAAGAACGTAATAACTAAGCATGCCTTTACAATAAATGTAAGTTAATTTTCAAATAGGGCCATAAATTTGCCAAAAATGTTTATTTTTTAACTGAAACTTCGCACAATAATGCATGTTACACACTGAAAATTTTCTGGCTATTTCTTATTTTTTGTTTGGGCTTGTTTTTGTTTCTTTTTCAGCTTAAAAAAAATGAATGTTTGTTAAATGACAGTATATTTATGTGAAATCAGAAAAATACAAAAACTGTTAAAATTTCTGTAAATTTACAGAAAAGTTTTACAAAGCAGTAAAATTTAGTTAAAAAAGCAGACAGAAATGTTTTTTCGAATAAACAGAAAATACATGTTAAACAACCTTTTATTGAAGCAATGCAAAGTGTCTGTAAAGATACAGAAAATCTCTATTAAAAGTAAAATACAAAAAGTTTAAGTTGAAAAAAGTCTGTAAATTTAGAGAAATTTTTAACAGTGTGTCCATCCTCTTGTAAAGGGCGATAGTCGAGTTTTAAGAGTGGAAGAACGAACAGGATTTTTTGGGTATCCCCTTTTACAATTTTAACTCTTACAAAAGAAGTTTTCCATAAAGAAAATGCATTGAACCCAATACAACTTATGCTGCTTTTCTTTTTCGGAGTGAAGACGTGTTTTTCATTTTCGGAGTGAAGACGTGTTTTTCATTTTCGGAATGAAAACGTGTTTTTCATTTTCGGAGTGAAGACGTGTCGGACTGAAAACTTGTCGGAGTGAAGCTGTGTTTTTTATTTTCGGAGTGAAAACTTGTCGGACTAAAAACTTGTCGGAGTGAAGACGTGTCGGAGTGACGCCGGCACCCCAACCTAACCACCATCCTCGTCACAAAGCGAATTCTAAAAAAATATACCTACGGTATACGTATTTCCCATACACACCTGAAAAGGAGCAACAAATTGACTTCAAAAGATGTTCAATTTAGCACCAGATTTCATCTAATGGTACTTAAATGTCTAAAAATTTCTCAAAGTGGGGGGGGGGGGACACCCCCTTATACACCCCTCCTCCACGCCAGCAGTAAGGCATTGCAGTTAGCCCTAAAAGCAAAACTACTGCCTAAACCTGCCATGTCCATTCATAGACATGTGGCAACATAGGCGGGATTACGGGGGGGGGGGGGGGAAGGCACGGGGGCACTTGTCGTCCCCCACTTTTTTCCAGAACTTAGTTTTTTACGTCTTAGTCTGGTTGCTTTTGCTTCAAAATACAAACTGGAACTAACAGCGCTACGCAAGTGATGCTTAATCAAGTTGTATAATGTTTAAACAGGTCATATACTGCATTGAAAACTAAATAAAAATATTCTTCCAATAAATGTCTCAACGCTGTTTTTTTCGACACGTTTCGCGTGGACCCGTTTTAAATATGTCAGGATTCGGGGTTACTTCTTGTAGAACACGGTTATTCGTATGCATAGGCCGGCAGATGTGGTTATGAAGGAGTAAAACATTTATGACTTTGAAGAAAAGGAATCGTCCCCTTCTATGTTTTAGTGAAATCTGTAATCTTTAGTGAATGACCAGCCTAGCAGGCTGAAATTGGCAAACACATTTTAAGGAAACTGAAAATGTCTGTGCACAGTCTGCAGGCAACTTTTTCAGAAAAATAAATGATTTCTAATGCAAAATTTCGATACGCGCACATCACCCATTCGTATAACGATTCCACCATTTCGTTTTTTAGACCATTATCAGAGCCTGAAGAAAAATCACATTGACGTTTGCTAGATAAGAGGCTTTAATCTGGAATTAGAGGTATACCTCCATCCTCTGCCTGCAGATAGTGTACGATGGGGTGTCGTTCGAAAGGACATATTTTAATGTTTTTGTATCAACCATTTTGCACCGGTAGCAAGGCGTCTCAAAAGCACCAAATGGGTACCCCTCCTCCTCGACCTGTGATTTTCCCGCAGTAGATTGAAGTGTGCTTTTGATCAATTCATGAATTTATTTTAACCATTTTTATTACAAATGGTTCCAGACTGTTAGATCTTTAGCATAAATCTTTCGCAAACTATCACAATTTTCGTTGAGATTCTAATTACTTATATAGATTCTAAATTCTTATATGTTTTGAAAAAATTGGAATTTTCCTATCAACTCAAAATATTGAAAAATTTTGCACCATTTTGCATCTGAGCCCTTTCTCTTAGACATCCGGTGACGTAGCTACAGGGGGCAGACGGCTCTGAAGAATGTAGAATTCGGAAATTTGCCAGTTGTGAAACCAGTGTTCTATGTGGTTTTGAATAACTCATAAAATTCCGAATTCTCTCCAATGTAAGCTCCATACTCCAGTACTCGTCATAATTAAGAATGTTTCGCCGCAAATTGCAACTCCTAATCTAGTAATGTTCGGTCATATATATCAGTTTGGTAATTTTTTTCCGTGATCTGGAAATGAAAAAAAACAGAAATTTGCCATATGCGACGCCAGACCATCAAGTAACACCGGAAATTGCCGGCAGTGCTATTTTCGTAAATTTTCTTTAATAAAGTTCCAAGTGTTCTATAAGCTCTTGACTCAAAAAATTCATTCACTGGAGAACCTCGTTCCTTAGGCGGTGGATAACATTATGTAGCAACAACGACTTTGGTCGCCATTCAGTCTCAGATTTGCCAGTAGGAAATGCAAATTCTTCAGTAAACCTACAACTTTTCAAATTTCCTTACAAGAAATCCAGGCTGGGAGTTCGAGTAGTGGCCGGGTCTTACCGGAGACTTTAAAAACGAAACCTACTGAAATTATGCTTGGTGCTCACCATAAGCAATGGAGTAGGGAAAACAAGCCAGTGAACCACAACTGAAAAAAACCGTGGCCGGCTCGACTTGAACCAATTGGTTGAAAACTGGGACGTAAAACTCTATCTATCTACTTTACTACAGGAAAGGCCAGAATCCAAACTTTTCTGCAATACAAGCTCAATATTTTCAAATATTTGTTTAAAAAGGGCAGAAATTTCAGCGTGCTTCCCGCTCCGCAAATTACGTCCCTAGTACAGTGGTGATCACACTTAAAAAATTCGTAAAATTTGGATGTTGCCCACCCCTTTCAAAAATGTCTTGCTACGCCACTCTAGACACCTCAACTGGACATGAGAAAAAAGTTAGGCCAGATGTCCCCCACTTTGATAATCAAATCGACGCCCCTGGTGTCGACCAATAACAACCATTTTGTCTAGAACTCACGTTGGCCCAACTCTCCACATTTACGTCACTGGTAGCCAAATCCCGTGATCCACGCATGAAACACAGAAAGAGGACAATATTAAAAATGACAACAGAGAGTCTCTTTGAGCTGTACTACCTATAGACGAATTCAGACAGCAAGTGATGGTCTGATTTTAGTCGGCCATTACTGGGGTCCATCACCTTTAATCTTTAAATTCCCTTCCTTATCTGTTCCATGGATAGTTGTGTACTAAAGTATAGTTCGATTTTATCAACTTCACTGGATATGAGGATTTCAAATTCATGTAGACAACAAATGAAGACGATTAAAAGCCGATGGACCCCCTAATGTCTGCCTACAGTCACTAAAAACAAGCGCTAATCGGATTCATCTACAGCGTATAGGAGGCGCAACCATTACACCATTTTGCAAAAATAGTTTTCCTCCCAAGTGGAAGCAGTATCTTCTCCATTTCACAACTCATAACGCAATCCTGGCCGCGATCCTAGCCCTTAAACACATCTGTGCTTCATCCATTGAGCAGAGGATAAAACGAAAATGTCATTAGTGAGGACATCTGGATGTCTTGAATAATAAAATGCGCGAAAATCTTGCAGATGTTTGGGTAGTTAATTAATATAAAATATTTATTTTGCAAATCTAAACACCTCTTTCACAAGAGGTTGATCCTTCAGAACACCGCGACACGATCGTGGTTGGCAAAACAAAACTCATCACCATAGTACGGAAACGTTAGGGTGCCTTCAAATTACGAACTTAATCCCTTGGTTATCTGAAAATTTTGCAAAAAATGAGAAAATTTTTGCTTATTATCGTAACATTTTGCAGAAAAATGATGGAATGCGAACTTACCATATTTCAACAATTCAACATCTTTCAGAAAATTTACTTTACCGAGTTAACGGATGTCGACAATTCAATATTTTGCAGAAAAATGATGAACTACCGACGCATTTACCAAATGTAATCAATTCTACATATTGCAGACAAATAATGAACTACACATTTGAAAGATCTCACCACTTCTAAATTTTGCAGAAGATTGACGAATAACAGACTTAACGGATTTTGCAGATAAGTGTTTAATTACACGTATATCCTGTCTCAACAATTTACCAATTTGCAAAAAAATCACGAATTCCACACTTACCAGATTTAAGCAAATCAACATTTTAAAGAAAAGTGATGAATTACTCAGTAATTGGATCTAAGCAATTCAATATTTTGCAGAAAAATATTAAATTATACATTAAAAAGATCTCACCAATTCTCCATTTTTGTGAAAATTGATTAATTATAGGATCTTAAAAATTTTGCAGAAAATGACGAATTACGAACCTGCTTAAGATTCTCTTTCCACATTTTAAAGAGGTAGAACAAAGTGTTCTGTCATTAAAATTTATCAAATACACGTAACATGTAACACGTAACACTTTCTTTCCATTCTCGGCTATCTTCTCGAAAGGAACCCTATAATTACTTGTTTTCGTTGTTATTGGAACGTTAATGTCAGCAAGGTCTAAACACCCTAAAAATTGAACACAGAAGCTACAAATCTAACGTTTGTTATAGTTTTCACTTAAAGGCTATACTAATCCGGGTTTGGTTTACGACAAACACAACAACTGGCATTTAATTATCCTTTTTGAAGCAGGATTCCTGAACCTACTTGTACCCCATTAATTCTATAAGGCCGAACCATCCATCAAAATTTCGTTTACAAAGTGCAGTCAGTAATTATCATCACATTATCAGCTGAAGGCTTTCTTCTGTCAACCATTATCTAGAGAGCAGGGCGTCGATTTGATTCTCAAAGGGGAGGGGGGGGGGGAAAACCTGGTCTACATTTTTTCTCCTTTCTTGGTAAGGTATCGACATGTTCGTAGTAAGACATTTTTGCGGGAAGGGGGATGGGCAAGCATCCAAATTTTACGATTTTTTAAAGTGTGAAAACCATTGTACAAGGGACGTACTTTGCGGCGCTCGAATCGGGCTGAAATTTTTGCCCTTTTTCCAATATTTGAAAATATGGAGCTTGCATTGCAGAAAAGTTCGTCAGAAAGCCGCATTTCGTAAGCGTTGGATAACATTATGTAGAAACAACTCGATCTTTAGTCGCCGCTCAATCTCAGATTTGCCAATAGGAAATGCAAATTCTTCAGCAATTCCCCAAATTAATTTTTCATGTCAAGGGCTTGTATTGGGGATGGGGAAAGTTTTGAATTTTATGAAAAAAAATTATGGAACTTATGGAAATCACTGTAGTTACCGTTGTCAGTTGATGATCTGGTGCAGTAGCGTAGCTAGGATTTTTTTCGTGGCAAGGCTATGGGGAGGCGAGATCTCTGGGGGGGGGGGGGGCTGGAGTATATTGTCTAAGCGTAGGGCCACCATCAGTTGGCGCGGATCGTACAAAGAAAATTTTGGATTTTAATACCTCCCAGATGGCTGTAAATGGCATTTGTCAGGTTTAAATGTCCTTCATTCTGGTCAGAAAAATTTGTGATTTTTCTCAATTTAAGAAACAAACTTTTGAGATACTGGTTAGCTCAGTTCATTACTCCACTGATCTATGTATCCTAGGATTGCAAATCCAAAATCCTGCTGTATATTGCAAACAGCTGTTCCAGTGCACGCCCGAGTAAGGTATTTCCATAGGTGCGGGGGAGCATTTCAGCTTGGGGGCAGAAGAATTTTGCTCGAAAAATATTATTCTCCTCGTAAGACAGTCAAAGTTAAGCTCCACCACTGGTTGGGGCGGAGCGTCCAGAAAATTTGAAAATTCATACCTCTCAGACAGTCGAAAATGACGTTTCCCAAGCTTATAAAGGGAATCCAAGCAGTCGCTATTTTAAGTTTCAATTGCTGATAAACGTTCACTCCAAACTAAAATTCGGCCGGAAAGACTAAGCGGAGCGCCACCATTGGTTGGCATGAAGCGTACAGAAAATTTTGAAATATCCGACCCCTCAGACAGTTGAAAATGGCATTTCCCAGCCTTATAGGGGGATCTAAGCAGTTGCTATTTTAAGTTTCCTATTGCATTGAATGTTTACTTGAAACTTAAATTCTGTAATGAAGCGGTCTATGTGGAGCACCACGGCCATAAGTTGGGGCAAAACGTACAGTAAAGTTTGAAAAATCTGTCCCCTCAGGCAGTCAAAAATGGCACTTCCTATGCTTATGGGGGTCTAAGCAGTCGCTATTTTGAGGTTACGTTTGAAAAAAATGTCCACTTGAAACTAAAATTCTGCTAGGAAGACTATCTTCTCGGAGCGCCGCCACTAGTTGGCGCGAATCGAACAGAAAATTTTGAAAAATCGTACCCCTGAGACAGTCGAAAATTACATTTCCCAGGCTTATAGGGGAAGATCTAAGCAGTCGTTATTTGATCAGAAAATTACCAGATAAAATGTATCACTACCGATCGATGAAATGGTCCCGCGTATTTTCTGGGGAAACTATGAAATGAAATTGAAAACATGCTAATGAATTTTACTGTATTACGACCCTTGGCTAAATTCAGTATATATTGATAAAATTGTGTGACTGCCCGAACTTCCAAGTTAGATGATTTTACTTTTGAAAAATGTAACATTACAAGGTTTGTTTAAATGAATTTTCAAGCAGACTTTTGGGACGACATTTTCACACTGCGTCATTAAAGTATGAAAAACAAATTACCCGATTTTCATAACCATTGCCGGTATTTGGCTCTACATCAGGATAGATGGCAAGCTCGAAAACGTCTCAGCATTTTTTAACCTTCGCCCGAATATTTGACCCTTTTTGGGTAATTTTTGCAAGACTACAGTATGAAGTGGGGATGATGAAAACCCTTTTTAACATTCTACCCAAATGTGTCGAAGATCTTTGTTACTTTGCATAAAAATGTCACTTTAATTTTTTTTTTCGGCAAAGATTGGAAACAATTAAACAATCGGCCATTTCGAGTATTGTGTTACACAAAATTTAAAAGCAGACTCATGAACGATTGTTTCTTTTAAGCCACAGGCTTCCCAAATGCGTCGTGACTTTTTTGTCTGTTTGAGTTTTCGTAACTATGTTACCCTTACCACTGTACTACGATACTTTTCCATTTTCGGGCAAATGCTTGAAAGAATTTGGGTATTCGACAATTTCGGGCATTGTGTTGTGATTTTCTGTGAAGTAAAAGTCACGAATAAAAGCTTTTTGCCCTGCCCGAAGGCGTAGCGATTTTTTGGAATATCGGCTTTGGTTTTCATGAAAATTTTGCTGCGACTATATGACGTTTCTTTCCTTTTTTCGGGCAATTTAAGATTTCAGCCACATTTAGGAATTTTCTGAAAAACCATCCCTGTTTTCAAAATTAAAGCGCTGTCCGACTTTTTTCCAAATTGCTCGCCAAATTTTTCCCAAATTCCTGCCCGAATTTAGGTTTTGAGGAAATTTGGAGCTGTATTCCCCCTGCCTGTCTGGTGCGCCACTGGGTATGTCCACTCCACCCAAGAGCTAAGTGATGTCATATGAGGTAACTAGTGGTAAGGTTGCGACCCTTGAAACTGCATTGACCCAGTGTGGGTTTGGCTTTTGCTGAACTGGCCTATGACTGGCAGTAATGGCCGTGCAAAGTGCAAATTCCTTCCAACCATATTTGACTCAAATATCCTACCCACCGCACCAAGTATGTCTTTGGAACAAATTTGTGCATCCTCAGAAATTGAAAAAAATCCCTACAGGAGATATAAACAGGCTAGATGCTAGGAGAACACTTTAATTCACTCCAAGGTACCGTAGCCAATTTCAGCCACTCCAAATCTGCTAGGAAATTATCCATCAAGAAACCCGACGATTAAAAAGGCAAGAGATTCCGAAGATATGAGCTTGTCACAGTGTACCTGAATTTATTCCGACATTCAGAGTGGATCTATCGCAAGTGTACCTATGTCATAGTAGCGGGGTTGAAAATAATCATCGGCAAGCATGAATATACTTTTTTCGCCCAGGTCGCCAGTGAGGGGTTGCTGGGGATGGGGTGGGCGATTCAGTGGGGGAATGGAGCCCCCAAGCCCCCGTAGCTACATCACTGATCTGGTGTCACAAACAGCAAATTTCCGATTTTGTCACTTCAAGAGCGTGGAAAAGTTTACCAAACTGAAGGTATGAGTGAGCCCTTCTGCTTAGGAATTGCAATTTGCGAAACGCAAAGCGCCTGGAAAATTTTGCCTTTTTGAATCAACTAATAACAAATAAGGAGCTTGGAGAGAATTCGGACTTTCGTAATTCCGTGAGTTGTCAAACCATACAAAACTTAGACTGGTTTCACAAATGGCAAATTTACGAAATCTTCATTTCTCAGAGCCGCCTCCCCCCTGTAGCTAAGCCCAGTGGCGGCGCTACGGGGGGCATGGGGGAATTCCCCCTCAAATTTTCCCTTTCCATCCAGTTGCTCCTCCAAATAAAATTGTTGGAATGGAAGTGTATGTGGCCTATGTGTGTGTGTGTGTGTGTGTGTGTGTTGGGGGTTGGGCGGAGTGCAGTGGCGCCTGGGTGAAAGTGCAATTGATACTGACGAATTTTTTTCTTATACTCCTTAAGAAGGCCTACATCCTTCCTGGCTAGGTCAGGGGTTTCCAGTCTACATGTGGTACACATATCACTAATGATATAAACTTGCCTTGTCTTGGCATTGCGCGACTGGTACATAGCGTGCTCCATTTATTTTTCTATTGTTTTTTATTCTCCCTCATGCATCCATCAATTATTTATGGGCTGCACGCCAACTAATGATTGCACTCTGCTTAGATGGTGCCATTACAGCTTAACACTACTTCAACACTTTGCCCATCCCCAGCACCCCACCCAAATGAAAAATTCTGGTTAAGCCACTGACTATTATAATGGTGCTCGGTGGCACCGCGCAAACGTAATGATACTCCCAAAGAAAAAAATGTTAACCTTTGAGTTGGATCAACCGAAAAATCAAATAATATACCTCTCCTGGGACTTAATTTTCACCCAGAGATATGATTAAACATCAGAGTTTCCGGGGGCTTCACCCCCTGGGCCCCAACGGGACTTTTCCCCTGCAACCCACCAGGGGCCCTAAGGCGGACCCATAGACCCCACTCACAAGACCTCGCTCGGTTTCGCACTGGACGCGAAAATCTTTGCTCCCCGGCATTTTCCTTTGCCCTTATTTTGCCCCCCCCCCCACTTGACATTCTGGCGCCGCCGCTGGCTACGCCACTGGGTGCCTGAGAGAAGGGGGCCCAGATGCAAAATGGTGCTAAATGTTTCAATATTTTGAGTTACTAGGAATCTCCAAAGTTTTCAAAACATGTTCTTGATAGTATGGGTAATTATTTCAGCGGACTATTCGATGTGAATTTACCGGGTGTACTATAAATGAATAGAATCACAACGAAAATTGTGATAGTTAGCGAAGGATTTTTGCAAAAGTTTAATAGTAAAGAAGAATTTTTGAAAGAGGGTAAAATAAATCCATGAACCGATGAAAATCACACTTCAGTCTCCTGCGGGAAAATCACAGATCGATGGGGAGGGTTAGTTAGTTAGGTAGAGTTTTACGGCCCAGTTTCCAACCTGTTGGTTCCAGTTGGGCCGGAGAGGGGGGGGGATTCGTAAAGGAAACGCGTGGAATTATTGATACAGAAAATCGATCGTAAACGGCAGAGCACACCTTTCATAACCTACATGTATATATTTTTGGGGTAGTACCTAACTTTTAAGTTTCAGGTCACAAAACTAGCGGGGGGGGGGGGCACTTTTACGTTAGTGTCTCCTCCACTCAAAAAGTGGGGAAGGCGGGAACATGTCCCCCTGTTCCCCACAAATCGACGCCCATGGGAGAGAGAGAGGGAGCGTCCTCTTTCTATTTGGAAAAAGTTAATATTATTTGATTGTCCCCAAATGTAATGTTTACTGAAATATATTACAAGGCAATGTTTATAGGAAAATTACAACAATTTATTTTTTTACACTTTTCAAAAAGGAAATATTAAGGGGTTTTCAACCTTGAATAGTGCGAGAGCATACCGTGTCCGCCACAACATTTCGGCTAGGGGGATTTTAACAACAATTTAAAAATATAAATTTTACAGTAAGTAATGTCATACGACGTCCCGGATTTCACAGTAAATAATTACTTTTACTCAAAGTGACAATTGTAAGTGTAGTCTCAAAATGTGACACTTCTATTTAGATTTATGTAACTATTTCACAATTGCACCGTTTTTCATTTATTCTCATTCTAGAGGTTCCGTTTCCGGCCATCTGAAGGGTTTGTGAAGTGAAAATTTTTCTTGTACTCTCCGCGCCTACTAATGGTGGTCTCATGCTTGGAGTTTCCTAGTAACTGAAAATATTGAAACATTTACCACCATTTTGCATTTGGGCCCCTTCTCTCAGGCACCCAGTGGCGTAGCTACAGGGGGAAGACGGCTCTTTAAAAAGAAGAATTCGGAAATTTGCCATTTGTGAAACCAGTCTACTGTGTGGTTTGACAACTCCTGAAATTACGAAAGTCCGAATTCTCTCCAATAAAATCTCCTTATTCGTTATTATTTGTTTCAAAAAGGCTTCGCGTGAAACAAATTGCAATTCCTAAGCAGAAAGGCTCACTCATAGATTCAGTTTGGTAAACTTTTCCTAGCTCTTGAAGTGACAAAATCGGAAATTTGCTATATGTGACACCTAATCATCAACTGACAACGAAAACTACAGTGCTTTTCATAAATTCCATAAATTTTCTCTCATAAAATTACAAATTTTTCCCCAATACAAGCCCTTGACATGCAAAAATTAATTTGGCGGATTACTGAAGAAATTGCATTTCCTATTGGCAAATCTGAGATTAAGCGGCGACAAAAGATCGGTGTTTCTACATAATGTCATCCAACCCCTACGAAATGAGGCTCTCCGAAGAACCTTTTCTGCAATGCAAGCTCCATATTTTCAAATATTGGAAAAAGGGCAAAAATTTCAGCCCGAAAAAAGCAGGCCAGATGCCTTCCCCCACTTTGAGAATCAAATCGCCGCCCCTGCTCTCTACCCCTCTTTCTCTAGACCCGTGGCGAGATAACGGTTGTCAGAAGAAAATCTTCAGCTTCCCTCTCCACCCTTCAGTCAAAAACTATGGAACGCCAAAACCGCCATCGCATATGACGATGTACTTCCATTTGGTGGCGTTATTTTACATGACGTTATTAGTTCAAATGGCCATCTATCCAGGAATGATGACGTTCTTCCGTTTTTCGACGTTACCAACTCAAACGGCGTTCGATCACATATAACGATCTACTTCCATTTGGTGGCGTTATTTTACATGACGTTATTAGTTCAAATGGCCATCTATCCAGGAATGATGACGTTCTTCCGTTTTTCGACGTTACCAACTCAAACGGCGTTCGATCACATATAACGATCTACTTCCATTTGGTGGCGTTATTTTACATGACGATGTTAGTTCAAATGGCCATCTATCCCAGGAATAATGGCTTTCTTCCGTTTTGCGATGTTACCATCTTAAACGGCGTTCGATCAAACGGCGATGTGTATCCAAGACGTGTATCTAAGGCGTGTATCCAAGGCGTGTATCCAAGGGGAGTTCCTGTTCTCAAGTATACATATTCAGCAAAGTACAATCAAACCAATCACAATGGTTGTCATATAAAGAGATCTAGGTCTCGCACGTGTGCACGCGGTTTCATACTAGTTACTCAATATACTAGGCTAAGTTAGTTACCCACATGTCCCATATGCATATTTAATAACCTCATACAACCACCTGTGTGCCCTAAGCAAAACGTTCAAGTTCAACGATCAGACGATGGATGAAATAATTGAATCCCTTCACATCGTAAATGAAGACGAGGTGAAGGAAAACTTTCGGAGGGAAGCAGTAAGTTTGATCACTCATTGCAATGATAATGCTCGCCTTTACGTAGCTCAAGCCAAACCTGATTGGCTGCATCTTTTACAAAGCCATCCTTTAGATGGAATAGTCATCATTGGTAACTCCCCTTGGATACACGCCTTGGATACACGCCTTAGATACACGTCTTGGATACACATCGCCGTTTGATCGAACGCCGTTTAAGATGGTAACATCGAAAAACGGAAGAACGTCATCATTCCTGGATAGATGGCCATTTGAACTAACATCGTCATGTAAAATAACGCCACCAAATGGAAGTACATCGTCATATGCGATGGCGGTTTTGGCGTTCCATAAAAAACAGCTTCATACCTGTACGCTTTTATGTGTAAAAAAGGTTGTTATCTTTTAGTTTCTTCTATGAAATTAGTCCGAATTAAATTAGATAATAATCACTGACTGCACTTTGTAAACGAATATTTGCTCGATAGTTCGGCCTTAAAGAATAAATGGGGTACAAGTAGGTTCAGGAATCCTGCTTCAAAAAGCATAATTAAATGGCAGTTGTTTTTTTTTTGTTTTGTCTTTAACCAAGCCCGGATTAGAACAGCCTGAAAACTATAACAAACTTTAGATTTGCAGCAGTTTTAGTTTTTTAAGACCTTGCTGACATTAACGTTCCAATAACAAAGAAAACAAATAATTGTAGGTTCCTTTCGATAAGATAGCAGAGAATGGGAAAAAGTGATTTAATTGTAGAGTCTGATATGCTGCAACACCTCCTGCCTAAAGAGGTCGGATTGTCCCTAACACACAGATACACAAAAATGTTACGTGTTTTTGATAAATTTTAATGACAGCACACTTTATTCTACCTCTTTAAAATGTGGAAATAGAATCTTAAGCAGGTTCGCAATTCGTCGTTTTCGGCGAATTGTTTAACTATTAAGATCCGATAATTCATCAGTTTTAGCAAAAATGTAGAATTGGTGAGATCTTTTAAATGTGTAATTTAATGTTTTCTGCCAAATGTTGAATTGCTAACATCTGGTAAGTGTGGAATTCGTGATTTTTCTGCAAATTGTTTAATTGTTGAGATCCCATGAATGTGTAATAACACATTTAGCTGCAAAATGGTGAATTGTCGAGATCCATTAACTGTGTACTTCATCAATTTTCTGCAAAATTGGTGAGATTTTTTAAATGCGTAAAATAATATTATTTTGCAAATGTTGCATTGCTTAGAGACAATCATGAACTGGGTAATTTATCAGTTTTCTGCAAAAATGTTGGTTTGCTAACATCTGTGTGAAATTCGTGATATTTCTGCAAATTTGTAAATTGTTGAGATCCGATATACGTCTAATTAAACATTTATCTGCAAAACCTGTAAGTCTGTAATTCATCAATTTCTGAAAAATGTTGATTTGTTAAAATATGGTAAGTTTGCATTTTTCTGCAAAATGTTAGAATAATAAGTAAACATTTTATAATTTTTGCAAAATGTTTAGATAATTAAGGGATTGAGTTCGTAATTTGATGGCGCCTTAACGTTTCCGTACCGTAGTCATCAGTCTAGTCCAACGCTAGAGGTGTGAAGTTATTTTGATTATTTTTAAATTCTTTTCTTCCATTTATAACGTTCTGGGAGCATTTTTAAATAAAATGTTCCCTTAAAGGACAAGAACAGTCATCCCAAATTGAATTAGTGCAGTAGACTGTCCAGTTTCATGATTGGCTGTTGGAAGTCATGTGACTTTTTTTTTCCTTCTAGTGTGGATTTTACTGGAAATAACTGCTTGGTTTACCTTGAATATGCAACAGTAAAGTCATAAGATGAGATGAAAGATACTTTGAAGAGAAATAAGACGAAAATTGTGTTATTTAGCTTTTTCTTCAAAATAAGTTTGGGGGCTGCTCTTTACCTTTAATGCATTATTTTGAAGAAACGTCTCGGTCGCAATACACCCATTACAAATCAACCCTGAGAAGTCCATAAAAAAGCAACAGTGAAGAACAAATCTCCCGGCCCAATTCATGTCAGACTTTTCCATTTCACTGAAGCCCGTCAGAATTATGCCATCATTTTGACATGATGTCCTTAGCCTAGTAGATGGCACCATCCATCATCATTCCACTCGCTTGTTTGATCAAATAAGTCATTTTTACAACATCAAAAGTATCACAGGTAAACTTTTCTAACATCAATTTGCAGCTTAAATCCCCCCCTCCCCCACCCCTCATCAATAATGTTTCGCCACATTACCGAAATAAGCAAATTTCACCACAACCAATTCATTACCTGCAAAACTACCTGTAATTGTTTATATCAGGAAGTTGCTATAAATAGCAGTTTAAGCAGTTTAACAGCCCCCTGTTCATATCAGATTTGTTCGCGAGTATGAATGCATTGCAGTATGGTTCGATATGATACTGTTTATTTGACTGAATTACCACAAAATTTCCCTTCACAAAAATTATCTGAATAGATCAGCGTTAATTTACCCGAGGAAAAGGTTTATGACGTTTTTTTTTTGTTTTGTCTTCTGAATCAAACGAGTAACAAGTGTGAATAGTTACCGTTGCTGCTAGGATATTGTGTGGGAGTTTAAGGAATGCCATATTAAGTAGTAACTGATGCGTAAATAGCACCAGCGATGTTCTTTGGAATGACTGGTCCCATGATAGCCTTTTAAAAATATTTTAGTGTGTAAATAATAGTTTATTAACGTAAGGAAGGTCTTTTATACAGAGCAGATTTGGATTTGGAATTTTACTTAAAGTGTACCTCAAGTCGAAAAAATTCAAAAATATATATTGAAGAGAACAAAAATGAATTCTAACAGTCCAACTCCCATCTTCATATGAAATTCCCCGGCTGAGATATAAAATATTGACAGTTCAATTAAAACCAATTGAAAATGATATATTGCGCAATAATTTGTGATGTCATTGTTGTACTACTCAAATTACAATCTTTGTATTTCTTTGTTTTTCTGATTGTCATTACACCTTGTACCATGGTGTGATATCAATCTTACTCTTAAGAGGTGATGTAGTTACTTAAGCCTTCTCTGTAAAACATGCCATGCAAGCTAATTACTGGAAGTGTTCAAGGCCATAAAAACATTTTTAATTTTAAAGGGAAAAAAGCATGCTATGTGAATTGTACAACAAGAAAGTCACAAATCATTGCGCAATGGACCAATTTGTTTTAAGTGAATACACTTCAACATTTTATATCTCAACTCAGGAATGTATTATGAAGATGGGAGTTAGACAGTTAGAATTCATTTTTCATATTTTAAAATATGCATTTTTGAATTTTTTGACTTAAGGTACACTTTAGAAATACATATTGCAAGGGAATATCCCTGTATCTTTCCCTCAGAAAACTTGTATGATGCAAAGTGTTAAGTACATTTTGTCATACTGAAGAACGTCGGGTATATAGGAAGACACTACTACTACTAATTATGAGAAATGAACTTACAGAGCGTTAAAAACCACAGAGTATTCAACAGCGCTGTACAACCCTAACGAAAAGCCAACATGAAAAAAATGAGTCTTTAAACGAGACTTAAACTGTGTAAGGAAGGGAGAACTTATGATAGAATTAGGCAGACAATTCCAGAGTTTGTGCCCAGCTGACTTAAATGCACGATCACCGTAGGTTTTTAAAGTAGTTCTGGGAACGGCGAGGTTAAGTGTATGGCTAGAACGCAAGGTATAACGAGTATTGACCTGAACAGTCAGATTATCAGACAAATAAGGGGGTTCCAGTACAACAATAAAGTCACAAATCATTGCGCAATGGACCAATTTGTTTTAAGTGAATACACTTCAACATTTTATATCTCAACTCAGGAATGTGCTATGAAGGTAGGAGTTGGACTGTTAGAATTCATTTTTCATATTTTGAAATATGTATTTTTGAACTTTTTGACTTGAGGTACACTTTAGAAATACACATTGAAAGGGAATATCCCTGTATCTTTCCCTCAGAAAACTTGTATGATGCAAAGTGTTAAATACATTTTGTCATACTGAAGAACTTCGGGTATATAGGAAGACACTATACTACTAAAAATAGTAACTATAATAAATGAACTTATAGAGCGCTAAAATCTACAGAGTATTCAACAACCCTGAGGGGAAAAGCCAACATGAAAAAGTGAGTCTTTAAACGAGACTTAAACTGTGTAAAGGAGGGAGAACTTCTGACAGAATTAGGCAGACAATTCCAGAGTTTGTGCCCAGCTGCTTTAAACGCACGACCAATGTATGCTCTCAAATTAGTTCTGGGAACAGTGGGGTTAAGTGTCTTGCTAGAACGCAAGGTATAACAAGTATTGATCTGAACAGTCAGATTATCAGACAAATAAGATGGTGCCATACCATGAAAGCATTTATAATACAATAAGTAGTATTTTAAACTTAATTCTGAATCCAACTGGCAACCTGTGCGGAGAATGAATGATACTTAATGATCGGGTGTTGAAGTCAAAACAGTCAACAACAAGCTTGACTGCACTGTTCTGCAGACGTTGCAGTGTCTGAATCAAATACACTGGTATATCATTAAGCAAACTATTACAATAATCCAAGTGGCTGGAAAACAAATGAATGTACCAAGGTGCTCATAGTTTCAGAAGACAGGTGTTTTGATCTTCTTGAGATTAAAAATATAATAAAAACCAGTCTTACAAACTTTACTGTAAGGTCTTAAAAGGTCAGCACCCCTTGCTTTCAACTGCGTGTGCACGAACAAGGGGAACATTCCGGGGCTGACACCCAACCCAAATTTTATTTCAAAATAGGAACATAAGTTTGAATTCCAAAGAATCTGATTTACCATATAGGAACATAATAAGGTAAAGATGTAATTTTTGTAGACTTTATTATATTTGAGACACAAGTATTACCTAATTTAAAATTTGAAACTACCGAGGCTCATTGTGCTTGGTGCTCAGTAATTGTAATTAACTGAATGGCTGACTGGCTGGATTGCAGACAGGCATTGCCGAGGAGACCATTTCCTCCAGATAACGGTAAATCTGTCTTTTGGGAAGTATTTTTCTATACAGTTTCGAATCAGCATTGTTTCCATTGGCCGTTTCCATGGTGATTTTTCATTTCTGCGGTTCTAAAAGCGACTTTTCTTCCCATAATGCACTGTGCTCTAATTGACATAACATCTATATGAAGAAATGCTAAGTAACCTCCGTGTTTTGCCAGGAAAATTACAGTTGGGTTAAGAAATATGCCAATACAGTATTATCCAGAATAATGGCCACTTGAAAAATGGGGAAGGGGGGATTAATTGAGTAGTGGTACAACACGATTGCTAGAAGGGTCGCAAGTTATTCACATTGTCTTTGACACTCTAATATTTATCCATGCTTGTGATCGCTCATATACTTAGACCATGTGAATTGACGTCATTCGACGTCATTTTGAAGGAAAAAAAGGGACGCACAAAACTTCGCCTCGAGAGGTTAGTAGACTCAGCAAGCTGCAACAGTTGCAAAAATCTGGTAGATTTACGCCGTATCGTGATCAGCTGTCTGCATTGGTAACTGATATGACTTAAGATGACACGTGCTTTCCTCCAAAAGAGGGTGCCCTTTCGTACCGGACATCATGTGTAACGCCTATTACTATTAGGCTGTTACGTATGCCTCTCGTCGGACTCTTTACAAAATGAGAGTGACAAGTTACACTTAAAAAATTGGCATGCAGACGTCCATATAGTTAGAGGGGCCGCCCGGCGCCAGGAGGACTCAAATAGCCTGGCTGTGCCATTTTACTGCGGTCTTGGTGCTCCTATATGCACTTCATGCTTCTAAATGATGTTATTTAATAGTGTTTTTAAACGCCCAGATAACATAATGCTCAAACAGCCGCCATTAAATCTGTACTTTATTCCGATGAAAAAGATAATATTTTGTGATACAGCAGGTGCGCTAAAACTAGCTTGTTTTACATAGACGAATCCAATCAGCGCTTGTTTTTAGTGCCTGTGGGCAGCCATTAGTGCGGTCCATCAGCCTTAAATCTTCTTCATTTATTGTCTACATGAATTTCAAACCCTCATATTCAGTGAAATTGAAAGAATCAACAAAAAATTCCGTGTACAACCATCCGTGATACAGGTAAACAAGGAAATTGAAAGATTAAAAGGTGATAGACCCCACTTATGGCCGACTGAAATCAGACCATCACTTGCTGTCCGGATTCGTCTATAGCAAAGACACCCAGTTATGTATGGTGCATTGTTGCATAGATCATTGCTGCGAAACTAGACTGGATCATTACAAAGTACACAGAATGATCTGAAATGAATATATGCTCGTTATCCCGACTGCAATTTTACACTGGGATACACCAGAATTCTCAGTTCATATAACTCTTTGATTGACATTAGAATCAGAAGTGCAGAGTAGTGCATCACATGGCATCGACTGGATGGGTTTTAATTTTACTTTAGGGCCTTGCATGCTCACGCTCTCAAAAGATTCGAAAAGACAACTCTTTTAGCTTAGAAGTTATTGACATACCGGTATCGCTGAATAAATTTTTTGCAAAGAGTTAGTCAGTCAGTCAGTCAGTCAGTCAGTCAGTCAGTCAGTCAGTCAGTCAGTCAGTCAGTCAGTCAGTCAGTCAGTCAGTCAGTCAGTCAGTCAGTCAGTCAGTCAGTCAGTCAGTCAGTCAATCAGTCAGTTCGTTAGATGGAAGTTTACGGCCTAGTTTCCAACCAACTGATCCAAGTCGAGCCGACCACGGCCTTTACTCCAATTTGTGGCTTACTGGCTTGAATTTTGCAAGAAAAACAGTGAGTTAATTACTCATGAGTCATATTAGTGTTTTAGATTGGAAAAACAGTGGCCTGCGTAGATGCAATCTTCGCCCGAACATCATAAAAAGCTGTGGGGAGAAATATTAATTGCGATTAAGTTGCCGAGACGATTGATTCTGATCACACGCTAATAAAAACTGATGATGTCATACGAAATGAATATTCAAACCGGCTTTTACTTTCAGGATATTACAGTTGAGTGAGCCGAAAAGATGCTTAACTGATCAGAATCGCAGTGAACAGATAAAATATGGTGGGCCTATATATACGCAAGTAATTAAAACAGCAAGCACTTAGTAGGTCCCTCTGAATAATGTCACACAGTGCGGTGTAATAATAAATGTGTATTTAGTCATTAAGGTTTCATTTTAGAAAATGCGGTGTACAAACATTGTGGCGCTACTGACCAGTCTCTTTTGCTTGAGTGGAGAGTTTCATCTTACCTGGTGTTCAGGTGATATTATATTCATTTCTTCGTACGGTATAGGCCTATGATTTATAGGACATTGGTTAGTTACTGCTTTAAACAAGACAAGTCAAATCAATTTAAGGCAGGTACATATTCATCATCCAGAATTCAAACAGTTCCAATTCGCCTAGTTAGTTCGTTAGTTAAATAAAGTGTAACGGCCCAGTTTCTAGCAAACTGGTTTATGTTGAGTCGACCACTGCCTTTTTCCAGTTGTGACCAACGGGCTTGTTTTTCCTACTCCATATACTGAGCACCAAACACAATGGCCGTAAGTTCCATTTAAAAGTCTTCGGTATGAGCCGTCAGGACTCTCAGCTCGTGACCGCCCAACTCCCATCCTATACTTATACCAGGGAGTTGCAACTCCCTGCTTATACCCACTATAGTTGTCTAGAACTCCCTTAGACCTATACAGACACAGTCCGAATGTATTGCTTCAGAGCATTTCCTGGAGTGCACACAAGACCCTTATGTTAAATTAGAACACTCTAAGTGTATGGTATGTAATTTGAGTTACTCTGCATTTTTTAATTTAATGTCAATAAGGGCTGTACATACCAATTGAGAATTTTGGTAGACTCTATGTAAAATTGTAGTTTAGAGTGACGAATTACTGCCTAATTTTAAGTACTTTTACGACATATTTTATTTTTCTTAAGAGGGAAATTCACAGTCACTAAGTATTTCAACAGCTCTCTTTTTAGACAGAAAAGAAGGATTTCATGCAGCTGTGGTTTAATAATTTTTTGCCAGTGAGCAACATCCGGCAAAAAAGATCGTAGCCGGCTCTACTTAAAATGTTGAAACAATTGGTTGGAAACTGGGCCGGAAAACTCCATCTATAACTAACTTCTAGTCAGGTAGATATGTAACCAAAAATAGGTTCGGTATCCGAACCTCCTGTCTGCATAGGCGCGGAAGATTTTTTTTTATCGGGTCACAAGTTTTCGGCAGCCGACATAAAAGTGACGCCGTATGGTGTCCGGTTTTGGGGGAAGCGCAAGACTCCATCGGCGTGGGGTCCAGGGACCCTTTAAGGGCCCCTGGTGGAGTCCAGGGGCTACGCCCCGTGAAGCTCAGCGATTTTAGTAATCTGAGAGGCTCCAAAATGGTCGAAAATTATATTCAAATTAAGGATTCTAAACTATGAATTTTTAATACAGGAGTGGGGTGAACAAAGGGACAAAAATGGAATCGGGAAGTATATGGCATTTGATTAAGGAGAAACATACTTTACAGTAATTTAAGAGGGAAAATCTAAGATGTGGAAGAAACTTTTGTACTCTGAAAAGTAATAATTGGGCCAAAAGATAGCCGAAATGTACTAAAGGCAACTTAAATTTGTTTATTGACTTTTGAAAAATTTATTTTGCGACATTCAAATTTTGGGGGACCATGCCCCCCAAATCTCATAAAAAATATTGGGGGCCAGGCCCCTTGGCCCCCGCTTCCTTCGCCTATGCCTGTCTCAATTTAAATTAAGTGCTTGTCAATTTTAAAGGGCCATTCCTCTCACCCCAAACTGCACTTCCAAGTTGTAGGGGGTACCGAAACACCAATTGGCTCAGTTCTTTGATTGACAGCTAACTCAAGCAATGCAGATTACCAAAGCTTATATTACAGCGCATGAAATGTACTGATGGTATTTTGATTATGCACATTAAGTTTTTCTATACACACCCTGTAGAAATAAACTAAGATTGTGTCTGGATGAGGATGAATTTCGGACAATTGTGGGAGGGGCTTAAGTAAGAGAGTTAGGAGAATTGGTTCTGTTTGGGTGAGAGAACTGGGCCTTTAAAAATCCAATTTTGTAAACCAATACATCTGTGAAGATTTGTGATAAATTTTCCCCAAAAAATCGAGTCGGAGAGCTAAAGCAACGGACATTTCAAAAAGTTTAAAAGGGAACCCTAGTTAGCAGTCCAGCGGAATGTATGTTCAGCTTAAAGCTTTTTGTTCTTGCTGATATGGAGAAAAAAGAGGGCTGAGACCGGAAAGCCCCTCCCCACTTGGTGGCCTGCCTGAGGAAAATAGTCCCCTCCCCCGGAAAATAAAGTAATAACGCTTTTATTAACATCAGATGTGAATATTTTGATACGCATTTACTATTTTTAATGCAAAGTTCATCAGCGAACCGACCTATTAATCATACAACACAGGGCTTCAGCCTATAAATTATTCAAAACACAGTCACCTTATGCGGTCCATTTTCGACATTAAGCTTAGTAAACAGGTTGCAAATTCCTTCACAAATCGGACTGGATTGTAAAACGTTGTTCGAAGGGATGTTTAAATAACTGCTAACGGAATGTCTTCGCCCAAATTGCCAATTCGCACACCTTCCTTCTGTAAGCTTTTCCTCGACTTCCGTACCTTTTCAATCTTTTTGGAAGCGCGATAGATCCCTTTTATAAGATCAGGGAGGTGTGATTAGTTACACCTCCCTGATAAGATTATGTAGACAAGTATGCGATGAATGGCACATATAGGCCTATATTTCGAAGGTGTTTAAAATACTTCTCTCTTCAAAAGTTACCGTTCCTAAAAAGTTTAAATGCAGACATGGGCACAATTTTATGTAGGACTTAAAGTTTTTTTCAAAAAATTTAAGTAGTGATTGGGTACAAATGTCAAGGTTAAGAAAGTTGAACCACAGAATACGCAAACACTAAAATGTACGATTCATTGGTGATGGATTCATAGGGACAGGATGCACCCGTGTCTCCCTAAAATTTCCAAAGGGTTTTTTTCTTTCGTGCTTGTATCATTTTGCCTTCACATTTTTACTTCAACGTTGTATTGTTTTAAAGGTCGTGTGACATGAAAATGACAAAGTTGGTTATTATTTTGATGTACAAAGCCTCAAAAGCCAAGAAAATTGCTGCAATTCCCACCAACATCCATCAAAATTTGACAATTGTACAAGGTAATTTCTTATTTGCGCTTAATCATGAACATGAGCTCAATATTCACATCTTGTGATGTCTAGGGAGGGTCATGCCATACGTGGCTGGTGTTATCCTTTTTGCGATCATCATTACAACTTTGCAACCTAAGTATGTCCTGATAGTTTCATTTTGAAAGTTTAAATGGTGTCCTTGAAATTTATTGGTATCAATTACCAAACCACAAACTATCTGGTGAGTAATTAATAGATATTTTATAGGGTGAAGGCAAGAAATATAAACACTGTGCAACACTCCACATTATTATTTTAGCATAGGCAAAAATTTGCTTCATAAACATTCAAACCTAAAGGTATATCTTGAAATCCATACTGATGTAATTCAGAATGAATTTCCTTCGCAAAGCTTACTCTATATAACTGCTAAGTTTAGTCAGGTCTCTTTGTGACACTGCCTTTAAAATTTTACAACATAACAGCAATTTCAAAGAACACAGTTTCATATTTTCAGATAAATTGACATCAGGGTGATATCTAAGGTGTACAAATCAGGCGTATGGGGCAGGGGTGCTGAGGGGCAGACTGCTCCCCAGGCATTACAAAATTACACCGACAACTCCATATTTTGATTTGTCCAAAATGCTTTTAAACAATTTCTCGAAAAACATCCTAGTCATGGTAAAATGCCGATACATATTCTAGAGCTAGGATGCCAGGATGAGCACGTTTTCTGACAGCTTAAACATGTAAAAACAATATCTACTGAGCCTCAGTTCATAGTCTACTCTAGCACAACAATTGCAGAATATTTGTGCGAAAGTTGCAAAAGTGTTTAGGGTTGTTTTTACTTTCCAGATTACACTGACAGACGGGGTATGACAGGAAGGTAAACAGTGGCGCCATTCTGGGCTGGGTAGACGGCATGGAAGTTATCTGGAATCATAAATTGACCCCAAACATTTATTTATTTCAAGGTTATTTAAGCAGAATTATTTATCTGCATGTAGAGGTAGCGTGAAGTGCAAATAAACTTAAATGGGTTCTGAACGGTCATTCCGGTGATATGAGGGTGCTTTTACACTTGATCCGGATCTGATCGCCTGCGCGGGGTCTGATCCACTGCTCGAGATCAAATTTGTTGTGTAAATGCAGATCAGATCCGGATCTGATCGCCTGATTTTGATCCTAGTAAGGAAGGAGGATCAGACCCCGCGCAGGTGATCAAATCTGTAGTGTAAATGCTCGCCGGATCAACTGTGAGGTAAGGTACGGTGTGCATGGTACATGTACAGGGTCTATTTTTTGTTTACACTTTGATGCGCACGCGCGTGTGCCTGTATTTCGTAATTCATTTGGAGTGACTTCCGCTTAAGCACAGAGGAGGATCAGAGTACGAGACAAGTGTAAATGCACCAGGATCAAGCCATACACGTATTTCGATACGCTGATAACATCGGGCGATCAGATCGGGATCAAGTGTATTTCCGGCAAAAAACATTCTCCCGCGCTCCGCTTAAACTGTTAGTGGCGCTCCCTTTAGATTGGTAGACCTCCTATCATTGTGCATTAAAGGCCCAGTTCTCTCACCCCAAACAGTACCAATTCTCTTAACCTTCTTACTGAAACCCCTCCCACAATTGTCTGAAATTCATCCTCATCCAGACACAATCTCAGTTTATTGCTTCAGGGCGTGTATAGAAAAACTCAATTTATATAATCAAAACACTCTCAGTACCGTTTATGCTGTGCAATAAAAGCTTTGGCACTCTGCATTGTTTGAATTAGCTGTCAATAAAAGAGCTGAGCCAATTGACAATTTCGGTACCAGGGTCCCAAAATTGTAGTTTGGGGTGAGAGGTTTGGCCCTTTAAGCGACAACTATTCGTTAGACCATTTGTGGTTGCCCGAGAATGGAAGCGGTACATTTCTCTGGTAATTCTCATCTCATTTTGCAATGTGCTCATGTTTTATTGAAGTGAACATCTATCTGCAAACAAGATCCCAAACTAAAGATTGATTTGCATTCATTTACAAAAGTATAGAGAACTGGCAATTTCCGGCTGTCGATTTTCAAAATTTTCTGACATTTCGCACCGACTGATGGTGGGGCTCCTCTTAGGTAGTCTTTTGGGGAGTATAAGATAATTTCTGCCCTCTTTTCAAAGTGTACAAGAGCTAAAGGATGAATCTCCACCCTCGTACTCCTCTTAAACACTGGGAAAGTCGATTTACAAAACAGAAGCTGGTCACTGGCGCCTCACCTCCAACAAAAAATCCGGCCTACCCCGCTCCTTGACCCACATTACATTTCTCTTTATTGATTTTTCTAATATTATTAAGTTCAACATAATTTACAGATTGATGCTGTGAATTTGTATTTTCGGTACAGGATTATATTACCGTCCAAGACCAGTTAAATTGCAAGACGGTCACGATGCCTCTGACGGTAAAGTTCATGTTACCTACGGGGATGAGTGGGGTTACATCTGTGCCGAAGGATTTGAGAAAATAGACGGAGACGTCGTTTGTAGATCTCTCATGTGGGACTCAGCCTTTGAGATTTATTCTGTGCCACATCCTAGCAATGAAAGTAAATCCATTTTCATCGATAATGTTAGATGTGACGGTTCAGAAGAGACAATATATGATTGTCCCAGTAATGGATTCTTCAACGTCAGTTGCGATAGCTCTACTATTGTAGGAGTAAAGTGTTCAGAAAACGGTAAGTTTTCAATTTGAGCGCAATGCACACGCGCACACCCCGTTCCAAATCATTGCCGAAAAGCAGTACACTTCAGTGCACTGGTACGCTTCCACACAACGGGAATTTGATTTCACTTGAAAATTCCGTGGAATCATTCTTTTGTAATCCATCTTTTGTCTAAAGAAGGATTTTGAGTGCGGTTATGTATAAACCAGGCTACAGACGAATCCGATCGGCGCTTGTGTTTAGTGACTGTAGGCAGCCATTAGTGGGGTCCATCAGCCTTAACTTGCTGTCTTCATTTATCATCTAATTTCAAACCCACATATAAAGTGAAATTGAGGGATGAACTATCAAGACACATAAAAACATACATCCATGATACACGTTAACAAGGAAATTGAAAGACTAAAGGTAATGGGCCCCAGCTGTGCTCGACTAAAATCAGTCCATAACTTGCTGTCCGGATTCGTTTATAGTGGTGAAGAATGGTCAACCAATTTAATGCTAAGACATTCTGGAGTCAAGCATTTACCATGTTCAGAGGACTTGAAGGGAAATATTGCGTTTAAAATGCTCCAACTACGGAAGCGTAGAAGGGCCATTCAAAAGAAAAAAGAGCTGCCTCGGCAAAGTGACAATTTTCGTAAAATTGACATTTTGACGACTTAATGGACTCCTTAAAATGGCAAAATTCGGAAAATTGTATTTTAACAAGATAAAACATCTCGTCAAAACGGCAAAATTCGGAAAATTGAAATTTTGCCGACCAAACAACATCTCGTCAAAATGACGAAATTCCGAAAATTGTTATTTTGCCGAAATAGAACATCTCGTCAGAATGGCAAAATTCAGAAAATTGTCGTTTTGCAGGGTAACAACATGTTGTCAAAATGGCAAAATTCGGAAAAATGCCATTTTGCTGAGTTAGAACATCTTGTCAAAACGGCAAAATTTGGAAAATTGCCATTTTGCCAAGTTAGAACCTTAAGGGCGAAATTCTATGATGGAAACATTAAGGTGCCATCAAATTACGAACTTAGTCATCGCATTATCTTAACATTTTGCAACAAAATGATGAAATGAGTCGTATTATCTTAACATTTTGCAGAAAAATGATAAAATGCAAACGCACCATATTTCAACAGTTCAACATTTTTGCACAAAATTGAGTGAATTACTCACTTATTGCAAGTGATAAATTTAGCACATTGTCAATTTGCAGAAAAATGACGGATTACGGATCTGCTTCAGATTCATATTTCCACATTTTAAAGAGGTAGAATAATGTGCGCCGTCATTAAAACTAAATACACATGTTTTCATACCGAAACATTTCTCTATATCTGTGTGTTTGGGGCAATCTGACCTCTTGAGGCAGGAGGCGGGGGGTAAAATTTTCAGACTTCAGAGAGCCCCTCAAATTCGAATTTGGGGTTGGGCAATCTCTTTCTTTTATTTTACTGTCTCAACGATTTTACCTTTGACTTTTTTCCGGGGGCACTTTTCCCCTTCCCCTCTTGCTATGCTACTAGTTTGATATGTGTACAAGGTGTAGCAACATATCAGACCCTACAATTAAATCACTTTCTATTCTTTGCTACCTTCTCAAAAGGACCCCTATAATTACTTGTTTTCGTTGTTTTTGGAACGTTAATGTCAGCAAAGTCTAAACGCCCTTAAAATTGAATACAACAGCTACAGATCTTAAGTTTGTCACAGTTTTTACTTGAATGCAAATCCGGGCTTGGTTTAAGACAAAAAACAACTGGGATTCTTTTAGAAGCAGCTCTAGGGTATCTGATCTAGTGCTTTAGTCGAGACCAGCATATCCAAGACCGAGACAGGAGGTGTCGAGACCGACACCAGGGCAGAATTCGAGACAGAGACCGACAAAGTCCAAGACCGAGACTGAGACAGAATGTACATATTGCATAGAAAAATAAACTGTCCAAAATTTTGAATACTTTTTAGCATAATTTTATTACCTAATGCTCCAAAAATAGCATGTCGCACCAAAAGTGCTTCGTCATTGATTTGCACATATTTTATTTTATCCTATGCATGACCGTAAGGGATGGGGGCCGGGGGCTGGAGCCTCCCCCCCTTCCCCGAATTGGCCAAAACCTTGCTTAATCTGGCAGACTTTGATTCCTCAGTAGGGCAGAGATTATACCGTGGTTGGGGATTTGGAATAGGGTAAAAAGTCACCCCCTGAAAAAAGAGTCCCATACGGACATCACCATATGACAAACATAGAATTAATCACTTAATCCAAGTATTTTTCTCATGTGGCGCACATGGCCGTACCCGACTCTTTCTCCTCGGGAGTGGTGCTTTTTTCCAACTCCAGATGCCCAACCAGAGCATAAGTTCTTAACTTGATGGCACCTTAACGCTTCCATAGAATTTCGCCGTTTACACAAAATGATCTAACTCGACAAGGTGTCAATTTTCTGAATTTTGCCATTGTGACGAAAAGTTCTTACCCGGCAAAATGACATTTTTCTGAATATTGCCGTTTTGACGAGATGATCTAACTCAGCAAGATGACAATTTTTTGAATTTTGTCATTTTGTCGAGAAGATCCAATTCGCCAATATCACATTTTTCTGAATTTTACGATTTTGACGAGATGTTTAAACTCGTCAAAATGTCATTTTTTTTTTAATTTTGCCATTTTGACGAGATGTTCAAACTCGCCAAAATGACAATTTTCTGAATTTTGCAATTTTGACGAGATGTTCTAACTGAGAAAAGTGACAATTATCTGAATTTTGTCATTTTGTCGACATTTTTTAACTCGGCAAAATGACAACTTTCGGAATTTTAACGTTTTGACAAGTTAATTAAAAGGCCAAATTTCGGTTTTGTCATTTTGAAGACTTAATTTTGGTCGTCAAAATGTCAATTCTACGAAAATTGTCATTTTGCTGAGAGAGTTCTTTTTTCTTTTGCATGTCCCTTCTTCGCTTCCGTATCCAACATATCATTAAAAGTAAATAGCTCTAATCATTTTCAAATCATTCGATCTCAACCATAAACCACAACAATAGCTTAATTTATCTCCTCAAAATATTATGCACAAGAAAAGTTATGGACGTTGCATCTTTTTAAATGTTAAAAGTTTGAGTGAACAAATTATTCTTGAGCAACAAACAACTGAATTTCTATCTGAGGGAAGAAGAAGACTACAGTGCTGCCTTATTTGTAATTATTTATCACTCTTTGCCAATAACTATTGGCTTTAAAAGGATGAAATTTCCTTGTAAAAACAAACGCAATATTTCCCTCAGTTCTCTCACCTCAAACAGTACCAATTCTCCTAACCTTCTTACTGAAGCCTCTCCCACAATTGTCTGAAATTCATTCTCATCCAGGTACAATCTCAGTTTATTGCTGCAAGGTGAGTATAGAAAAACTCAATTTACATAATCAAAGACTCTCCGTACCGTTCATGCTGTGTAATATAAGCTTTGGTACTCTGCATTGTTTGAATTAGCTGTCAATCAAAGAGCAGAGCTAATTTAGAATTTGGGTATCCCCGTACCAAAATTGTAGTTTGGGTGAGAGGTTTGGCCCTTTATTATACTGTTTGCATTGTCTACTATAACATACGTCTTCAGTGAGAATTACAACTCTTCATACACGCATATTAAATTACTAAGTGACTATCGAAGGGTGACCACCTGGGAACCCATTACACATTCATTGTTTACCGGTACAAGGATTTAATTGCCGTAATGACCCGGAGAGGAATCAATCTAGTGGTAGGGATTACATGACTCCTCGATTGCCCTCATTTTAAGTAATTTCGCTTGACAGACTGAGAGATAAATTGTGACATATATGCTGTATGAGATTGACAGTTTCAAGTATCTTGTAATCGGGTACTTAGCCCGGATTGATTCATGAGATGGGGTGTGTGACATGGGGACAGATGGATCTAAGGGTTGCGGTGCCCCTTCCCTATGATGAAAATGACCTTTTTTAGGTTTCTAAATGCAAAATGGTGCAATATTTGTGC
Organism: Holothuria scabra; assembly: GCA_037179385.1. Taxonomy (NCBI): domain Eukaryota; kingdom Metazoa; phylum Echinodermata; class Holothuroidea; order Aspidochirotida; family Holothuriidae; genus Holothuria; species Holothuria scabra. The sequence goes on along the minus strand of CM074182.1, from coordinate 4,246,152 downwards.
CTCAAACGTACTGAAGTTTATAGTTATGTTTCAACCCTTGGGTCATATAAAGGTGGGGTCTATTCCTCTGAATAACCCACATAATTTTATTGAACGATTTCATTCAGTTAATATCTCGATTGGGGTGGGACTGTAGTACGTTTAAAAGCAGCAATATTGCACCATTTTGCCCATCTGGAGACCTAAATAAACCCAATTTCTCTAACTTGACTCCCAAGTCACAGGCCAAGGAGCTGATGATAGACTTAAGGCGCATTTGCACGATACGATTTTTTCACTCGATCTGAAGTACGTAGACATCGCGGAATAAATCGTTTCGTGTGAATGGATATTCACGCGAGTTTTATTCGCGCACGAGTTGTCGCGCTAAGTTAGGCAAAATTCGTGGTGCGCAAAAAGTTGTTGCATTTGAATAACTGGGCTTTGGTTGCGCATGACTGTGTGGGTTATAGACCTTGTGCATATGATGTCACAGAGCGGAAAGTAAGCCCGCCTTGAGGGCTTACAAACCAACACAGACAAATGTCAACAGCTCAGGATTTGTCATTCAGTCGAATAATGAATAATACATCATTCAATGTGATGTAGTGCATGAAGATAAATTCCTACCACCGGAAAAGGTAACAAGGCGCTTTCCAACGCCTGAAAAACTGAATTAATTACGAATTGACAAAGGAGGATAAAAAAGACAGTAACAAAGTAATTTCAAGTATCTACAGTAAAACATCTCCGATTTGAATGGGAGTGTTACCAAATTGCGTACGGTAGATTTCCTTCTCTTGTAAGAAAATTAGGTTTTGCTTAAAACCCTTCCTTAACACTTCCTGAAAGGTATCGGGGTGTACTTCCAGTCGAAGTTTCGAGCCGCGTAAGCTTGAAAAAGACTCCGCTTTTTAAGGGTTGATGCGCACTGTTTAACAAGGTGTTTCTTGATTGGTTGTTGCCATTGTATTGTATCGATTGTATTCTTTGTTCGGGTTAGGATAAGGCATCATAAGGGTTAGGGTTTAGGGTTATCGTTAGCCAGTAAGGAACTTTCTTGTTAAACAGGCATCGCCCCCTTTTAACGTTGAGCCTCTTCCTCTTTTAAAAACTTTGCACTTGCTAATGATGAATGATCAAAATGAATTTTATCGATCCCCTTTTTTGAAAGTGAAGGTCAAAAATAATGAAGGCTGGCTCAGATTGCTAAGAAGAGATGGTTTAAAAAACATTGCTTTATAGTAATTAATCACCAATTCAACAAAATTTATAATCATCACCCGCGGGGACGGAGTAAATCATCATAATATCAAACGTATGGACCAGTAATCCATGGGCGTCAACAGGTGCAGGACGGGGAGACATGCCCCCCTTCGAAAGTGGGAGACACATCATTGTCACCCACATATTAAAAAAACTATTGAAATTGACAGGCATATGTTCAATTGTGCATTACAATTGGGTTGTTGACTCCAAACATGGAATCGAACTCGAAAATAGTGAAAACAGCCATTTTTTATTATTCGTCAAAATCACCCAACATTAGAGGCAGTTGAACAAAATAAAGCACTATTTTGCATCTTAACACCTTAACTGCACGCAAAAATTTCCAAGGGGAGGCTACCCAGGACACATATCACTGATTGGGGCTACAGAATCAAGGTTATGTCCCCACTTTGCATAAGCTGTTGACACCCATCATGTGCTAATCTCACCCTAAACTCCAATTTATCCATTACTTTGGATTATCTATTGTAGGTTAAAGCCCAGGCACAAAAGCTTTTTAAAATCCAAACCTGGCAAATTATCACCACAAACGTATAGCCTAGACTAAAACTACACATTGATATGCTAACTTTTGCCTTCGAGCACTGACTCTAAATTAGAGCCTTGAAACTTCTCATAATAGGATCTTCATCAAAATTACTGCTCCGCTCTTTCCTACTTCGATTGAAGCTGTATCGCGCTCATCTCCTCAGTGAATCCATATGCACGCTTTCTCACCACGCAATTGGTAAATCCTTGGGAAATGAAAAAACTTATTAGCAAATTAAGTTAACTTAAAGCACTATCAATGCAACATTAGTTTATATTTAGTGCATATTTATCTCGAACATTTGTTCGTCCCATTTCTTCTTCTCTACATTCTTATTTTGGCCTAAGTTTATCATTTTGTTAAAGTACTTGTCTTGCTGCCCCCCAAAATGGTACGCAAAAAGTTCAGCAGTGTTTTACTCTCAAGACTAGGTCTCGCGAATTAAAAATTGAGCAAAATTCCATTCAGACGCAACGACCCAATCGTGCACACTTTTTTCAGTTGTTGCGCTCGATAATTTTCCATTCGACTAAAAACATTCACTGGTCTATTGGATGCAAAGAAAAGTGCTTTTCATGACGAGCTGCAATACTGCGCTGATTTCTCTAAAAGTATGATTACTTTTTAATACTTCTGGCCGGGCATCTTAGGGGGTGGTTCTAGGGAACCCACCTTTAAATTATTGATTCTTGTAATTTTATGGAAAGGTGCAAGTCCAGCAAACTTTGAACCAATAATGTATGAAATTTTTCTGTTATATGCCTATTTGAATTACCCGGGCTTACCTTGTCCACTAGACATACAGGGTCTTTTGGGGGGAGGGGTAGAAAGGGCGTTTAAGTCCTGTTTTTGTTCTTGTATTGACTCCTGGGACTCCAATGATGACAATCATTCTAGTCCATGTCCTCCCCCAACATGAATTTATATGCTTCAGGGGCAAGATAGCATCCATAATCAATTCGAGGTCAAATTAGTAGATGGAAAATAAGGAAAAACAAAACATTAGCCAACAATTTTAATCCATGCCATGCCCTGCTTGCTTCAAGTTCACATTTTTTTCACATTTATAAAAAATGTATCAATTTCAACTGCCAATTGCTTGAGGATGAATGAAATTTTCCAATTGCTTAAAATATGTTCCTCATTAACATATCAAACACAATTTTGGTTCTGATCTATTCTTTAAAGCCTTAGTAGCTCCAAAACGGTGCCCATTATTTTCGTCCAATCAGAATGCATATTCGAGAACAACGGTTGGCCAATCTCTCCCACTATAGGATGGCTTTAGCTTTGTGCAGGGGACTGCTTGTTTGGTGTAAACATTTGAATTTTAATCAATTATAACGAAGGGCAGAGACCCTTCATTTTGTTCAGCTGGGCAAGAAACTTAGATTTTATATCATGGTTACACATGCATGGACTTAAAGTGTACCTCAAATCAAAAAATTCAAAAATATATTTTAAACAGCATAAAAATGAATTCTAGCAGTCCAACAACCATCTTCATCGGATATTCCTGAACTGAGATACAAAAGATTGAAGTTTATTCACTCAACTGAAAATATTACATTGCACAGTAATTTGTGATGCCATTATTGTACTACTCAAATTACAATCTTTGTATTTCTCTGTTTTTCTGAAAGTTACTGCACATTGTACCGAGATGTGATATCACTTTACTATAATGGGGCGATGTAATTAATTAAAGGGTAACAAAGCAGGTTTTGTGAGTTGTACAACAAGAAAGTCACAAATTATTGCCCAATGGACAAATTTGTTTTAAGTGAATAAACTTCATCATTTTATATCTCAGCTCTGGAATGTCTTATGAAGATGGGAGTTGGACTGCTAGAATTCATTTTCCTGCTCTTAAATATATATTTTTTATTTTTTTGACTTGAAGTACAATTTAACGAAACTGGGAACGCATGTCCACTTTATTCTGAGCTCATTTTGTGTTTCCCCCCGTGTGTGTAAGTTGCGTAACGGTTATGCTGCAACGACTTAGCGATCCCGATTTTTTAGTTGCGGTGCCTGCCTTGCAGGCAGCACCGCAACTAATGCAGTTACTCTCGCGATGTCAATTTCTGACTTTTCCGGCACTTTATTTCTATCTTCTTGTAGATGCTTTGTGGTATCGAAATACGGTTTAGTGCAATTTGTAGGGATGGTACTTCTCTTTCGTGTTTTTAAGTTTTGGTGGAAATATGACTTTCGTGAGAGTGTAAAATTGGGGATTTTTTCATGTAAAATTTGGAAACGTGTTCTATTTTTAGTAACAATCTTGCGGAAAAACCAGGTCCGTACGTACTCTGGGGAAAAGGTTGTTTGTTAATGTAACACAGCGCCATCATTTTGGTTGTTTTTTTTTAATTCATTACAGATTGGATATTAATGAATTTTGAGTATTTATATGAGGATTTCTTTGTAGGGATTTATTCTTTTCAAGTGGCATGGTCCGGGTTGCGGTGAAGTAAAAAGTTTGATAGTTAAGAGGAGTTTTGTTCACTGTTTTTGTGACTTTAAAGGGCTGTGTGAATTTCTCACACTAACGACAACATTCACAAAGTAAGTTTCTGTTGGAGGGAAACATTGTTATTGGTAGGTAAATATTATTTGTATGAGTTGGCGAGTATTAATATTTGTGTTATATCAAGGTGTCTGGTTATGGTAAATTTGTTATTTTAAAGTTTAAAATTATGTGGAGAATATAACAATGCCTAAGAAAGGCCGTTCAGAGATTTTTAATTTAGAAAGGAAAGGTTGACAACAAAGAAAAAGAAAGTATGGGGGTGAATTTCAAGATAAAAGTTATGAAGAGGAGATAAATGATGATATCAGAGTTGGGAACAAACCAAAAAAAGTTCTAGTGAATGTGAAAAAAGTCAGAGGTGTGATGATGGGGAAAGTAGGGAACATGACGGTCGTGAGGTATTATTTATACGTTCCGAAAGATCTACATGTACATTTTATTTTTCGTTGTTGATAGCTGTTGGAGAGAAAATATGTTTAGGAAGCTTGTGTTGATAGATTCAAATATGGTTTTGTGAAAACTGGGGGGTTTGATATGCCGTCTATTGAAATAGGAAAATGTGTTTCAGTTGAGAGTAGGCCGATTCGTGTGAGAAAAGTACGTGGGGATGGTAATTGTTTTTTCGGTGTTTGGCATTACTGGTTACAGGGGTAGAAGATAATCATTTTTATTTAAGACAAGTCATTGTAAGTTCATTGTGTAGTTAATCGGGAAAACGTGCCATTTATTTAGTCAATACAGGTGGAGTACATTATGACGTAGTGTTGGAAATAGAAGATAATGAGTCTGTACATGAGAGCAGCGTTATAGAGAATTGGTTGAAGAGTTGTGTTAATGAACATAGTGAAGAATTTTTCGGTGTTAAATGTAACATATTGAAAAGAGGAGACATTTTATTTGAAGAGGAGCGTAATCAAATGTCAATGCAAAGTTATGTGAAGAGAGCAGATGTTTGTTTAAATGAGGGGAGTAATCATATATTAGTGAAAGGGTCTATGGGAGTGACTGAAGATAGGTATAAATGTTGGGAATATAAAGGGTTTGTGATAAAACGTAGTGTGGGTATTGCAAGTGATAGCACTAAAATGATGCTTAGAGAACAAATACGTAAGCGTCAATTTAGAAAAGAAGAGGGGAGTCCAATTAGAGAATTGCAACATCGCTTTTGGAATAAAATTATGGAGGGGCCTACATATGTTTTCTTTTATTGTGAGCAGTTATGGTATAAAGAATGTGCACTGTGGGTAAATTTAGTTAGATTTAGTGGAAATACTAATATTTGTAAGCAGGAAGAAGGTATAGATAAAGGATGGGTCTGTAAAACCTGTTTAAAATATATTTAAGAAGGCAGAGTTCCGTTATTAAGTCGAGATAATAATATGAAAATGTATGAGATACTGCAGAAGAATTGAAATTACATCGTCTTGAAGAAAGGTTGGTCGCTTTGCGAACACCTTTTATGCAGTTGCGTGAGCTTCCTCGAGGAGGGCAATTTAGTATTAAGGGAAATGTTGTTAATGTCCCGTCTGATGTGGTGGCAACAATTAAAACTTTACCTATAAGACTTGAAGAGAGGCAAGTAATTCCTGTCAAATTTAAGAGGAAACTAAGTTATAAAACGGCTGTTTTTCTGAAAATGTTAGGCCCAGAAGTGTTGTTCTTGCTACGAGCTGGTTGATAGAAAATGAGGATATCAAGATACACAACAATGACTTAGGAAAGGAAGACACGTTTTGAAAAGGATGAACAACTTCTGGTAAATGGGTCTGCTGCCCCTCTTTTACTAACACCACCATTACTTGCCTACACGATGTTGAGTTCGCGCTAGGAGGGCCTGTATAATAGAGTAGTCAGGTTCCTGTTTTTTCACTCATTCAAAATGCCGTTTTGCATCGCGGAAGGATATATTGCAAAAAATGCCTGAAATACCTTCAATTTTCTTTGAATGATTACTTCAACTACTTTCCTACCACATAGAGATCACAGATTGAACACATCTCTTCACTAACATTGTCTAACCTCTCCCCCCCCCCCCCCAAAAAAAAAAGTTTTTCTAGGGTGTTAAATTCGTAGGGTAACCTCCTTCGGCGGGATTCCCCTTGAATTGGTGGTGTGCTACCTTTTGTCTGCACTGCAAAGTCATATATCACTCATCCGTGTCCGTGAAAAACCATGGGGGTCGTCCCATGGTTGCATTGACAGCAGAACTATATTCAAAAAAGGTCACAGCAGGGAGCTGCCTTTAGTAGCAGCTCCCTGGTATTAGTCCCGTTCATATACGTCACTAGTATCCCTTCCCCAATTATTTCTAAGTTCAGTATTTAATAAAACTTGAATGATATTGTCTTACACAAATCAGAGTGTCGAACCATCCAGTAACCAATCATAAAGATATATTGCATCATTTGTACGTCCTATAATGAAACGTTAATACCAAAATGTCGATATTTATAATTTATAGCTATTAGCTGCGATTCGTCTGTCATCACATTATTAATCAGACATGTTTCTTATTACATTCTATAGCAAGGACTTTTTGTCGTTTCTTTGACGATGTCCTTTTACTACGGAAGAAAATGTTGTCATTGTAGTAAGTTTATGTATGGCCATGACTCGCAATTGATGAAACGATTACCTAATGAAAGCAATAAGTAAGACAGTTCTATGAATACGAATAAACTGTCGAGTAAAAGATTCCGTAGAAGACGAATTTCATCATTCCAACAACCCGTCTGCAATACAGTTGTAATTTGGGGTGAAAAGTTTGGCCCTTAAATACGGGAAGTTGCAACTTTCTGCTTACCATAAGTTGACCCTTATCAGCTTATGTTATGTGACGTAGACACTAAATTTGGACCGTGCACAGAGGGTCAAATTGTTGGTTTACTGACGAAGATTTGAACATTTCAAGACATTTCGTAACTGTAAATTTCTAGCTAAGTGGCTCGTTCGTGTCATCTCTTTGCCCTTTTCGGAAATGGAAAGTTCGCAAGATATTTATGAGCTAATTATTCTCTGGTTTGTTATAATTATGTCAGGGAGTTGCGGTGTTATCAGGAAAACGTTTAACTTATTCATCATAAAGTCCATTTTTCTCTTTAAAGTGATTTGTTCAACTATTGCAACTATTGCCAAATACGGGCAGTGGTTATGAGAATCGGGTAATCTGATTTTCGATAATTTAATGATGTAGGGTGAGAATGTCTTCCCGTAAGTCTGCTTGAAAATTCATTTCAACACACCTTGTAACGTGACAATTCTGTCAATAAGTGTTACTAATAGAAGAAAAATCATCTACTTCATTTCATCCAATGGTAGTGGTACATTTTATCTGATTCTTCTGATCAAAATAGCGACTGCTATAAGATCCCCATAGGCCTTAATTTTTTCCAAAGTAAAATCATATATAGTAGGAAGTTGGGGCACACAATTTTTTCAATATATATTGAATTTAGTCAAGATTCGCAATAAAGTAAAATTCATTAGCATGTTTTCAATTCCGGTTTGTAGTTTCCCCGAAATGATGCGGGATTCATCGATTGGCAGTGATACTTTTTATCTGGTAATTTTCTGATCAAATAGCGACTGCTTAGATCCCCCTATAAGTCTGGGAAATGTCATTTTCGACTGTCTCAGGGGTCCGATTTTTCAAAATTTTCTGTTTCGCTTCGCGCCAACCAGCGGTTAAGTTCCGCGCAGATAGTCTCCCTAGCAGCATTTTAGTTTCAAGTGAACAATTTTTGTGCAAACAGACCCTCGAATTAGTGACTTCTAAGAACCCCTATAAGCAAAGGTTTTGACTATCTGAAGTGGTCAGGTTTTTCAAAATTTCCTGCACGCTTCGTCCCAACTTATGGTGGTGCTCCACTTACACCGCTTCATAGCAGAATTTAAGTTTCAAGTGATCATTTTTTACAAAAGGAAACTCAAAATAGCGAATGCTTAGATCCCCATATAAGCCCGGGAAATGCCATTTTCAACTGTCTGAGCGGTCGGATATTTGAAAATGTTTTGTACGCTTCGCGCCAACTAATGGTGGGGCTCCGCTTAGTCTTTCTGGCTGAATTTTAGTTTGGAACGAACGTGCGTTTATCTGCAATTGAAACTTAAAAGAGCGACTGCTTGGATCCCCTTTTCAAGCCTGGGAAATGTCATTTTTGACTGTCTGAGGGGTAAGAATTTTCAAAATTTCTTGACGCTCCGCGCCAACCGGTGGTGGCGCTCCGCTTTGACTGTCCTACAGGCAGAATTACATTTCTCGGGCAAAAATCTTGTGCCCCAAAAGTGAAATGCTCCCCTGCGCCCCTGAAAATACTTCACTCAGGCGTGCACTGGAACAGCTGCTTGCAACATTCCGCGGGATTCCGGATTTGCAATCCTAGGATACATAGTTCAGTATCTCGAAAGGGTGTTTTAATCTTAGAAAAATAAAAATTTCTCACCAGAATTAGAGACAAATAAACCTGGCAAATGCCATTTCTAGCCATCTGGGAGGTTTTAAAATCCAAAATTTTCTTTGTACCCTCCGCGCCAACTGATGGTGGCGCTACGCATAGATATTAAACTCCAGCCACCCCTTACAAAAGTATCCAGCCCTCCATGGACCCCTACCAGGGCTTTGTCCCCTGAACCCCACCAGGGGCTCTTAAAGCGGCCCCTGGACCCAGGCTGATTGGGCCAACCGTCTAAACCCTGTACAAACAAGGGCCGGTTTTCCTAAATTTTTAGCCAAATCGTTCGTTCATTTCATCTCTTTGCCTCGAATTGACCATTGATTTAATTAACTATGCACCGACCTAAACAATGGTCAAACCATTGACCTCCAACTTTGGTCAAAATTTACTAATTTATGGTCAGATCTAACCATTAATTGGTCACTTTTTGACCACACCATTGAGTCGGTGCATAATTGACCATAGTGTTTTTAGAGTGGTGCACTCTGTGGTATTGAGTTGGATTCAGCCTCTCTGAAAGAAGGATGATTATTCTAAACAGAGCGTCACCATAGGTTGGCGCGAATTGTACAGAAAATGGAAGCAGCCCATGAAGGGAAACCTCCTTGAATATCCTGTTTAAAAAGGCAAATATACTTCTTTGTTACAGTAGTAGAGTCCATGCCCAAAGTCCAAAAGCTTAAGTAGCTAACAGTCGTCAAATCACCTTAAAAGTATAAGACGACTTGGTTTGTCGGCACCGCAACTCGTCTAGACGTTCGTCTTGTTTAATTTTAGTTCTCTGGACAGGCACGCTGCCAGACAAGGATGTGAAGGTACTGAACATTTAGAGGGGGTGTGTTACGTCCCATTTTGTAACAATTGACCAAAATGTAACAACTTGGTCCAAAATGTAACAACTTTCCAGGTTGTCCAAAATGGAACAGTTTTCTGCCCAAAATGTAACAACTTTCAAACTTGGTCCAAAATGTAACAACTTTCTGCCAAAAATGTAACAACGTGGAGGTTCACATCAGACGGTATTGAAAAATCTCCAACATTAATTGTTAATTGTTAACGTAGACCCCCGAGATTATATTGTCCTACAAGCTGTAAATAAACATAGCTAGGATATTTTCCAGGAGGGCAAAGCTCGAAAATTTCCCCAAAACTTTCGAGTTTCAGAATTTTTCAGTTTCAGTATATTTTCAGTTTCAGTATATTTTCAAAGTCAAGGTGCATGTTTAACTTACAAAATACGTAAATTTGTGATAATAACAAGATTATCATGACGTCATGTAATGTTACCTTAATAAGTTAATACATGGCCTTCAAGATCCCGAAGCTGCCTATATGTGTTATAGGATTAAGACAATGTCATCATGGGTCCGTTGTCAACCTCATCCCCTGTGACTAATTAAATTAATTTTCCAAACTGATTAATTAGATTAATTTTCCGAGCCAGTCCTTTAAAAATAAGGTAAACGCGATACGTTTTTCCAGGTTTGCAGGGTTATTATGTCTAGACAACGGTAAGCTATTGTTTTTTGTGTCATGTAGTATGGTGCACTCTCCATGATCTTTACCAGACGCCATCTTGTTGTTTACGAGCAACGCTCCCTTCCTTTTGTTCTAGATTCCCAGGGCCCTTCCTGTTTCCCGTCACGTGTTACCCGTCACGTGTTACCAGTGGACGTGACAAATCACATTGCCGTAGCTCCACGTGCACGCTGTAACCCATATTTTCGAGGTGTGGCCAATTTCCCCCTTTGCAGCCTCCTCATTGGTCATTTATATCATTATACTTATTCATTTGGGTGCGTCATAACTTTTGACCAATCAGGGGAGTGCACGTGTTCAGAACTCGCACGATTCACAAGACCGAACCTGCGAGCTGGAGACTCGTGCCGTAGACGCAGAGGGATACACATTTCTTAGAAATCGTATTAGGCTAGCAGAATAATTAATTCAAGTTGATCATCTTTTCTTTTGAAACCAAATCAACAAATAAATAATTTTAAAATCAACTGGAACTCTCCTATCTTTTTTCGCCTGGAACTCGATCCCGTACCACTCAATATCCAACATTAGCTCCATCCATGGTTAAACACAGAGTAAGATCAGTTTATAACCTGCCCGGCATTAGGTTGTAGGTTGAGAGGCCATTAAATGCTTAAACTTAAACCAGGGCACTGTCAACCAATAGGTTTGAAACTGGGCTGTTTAACCTTCGCCTAACCTAACCTAACCTAACCCAGGGCGTTGTCAACTTTAGTGACGGGTGAGCGAATTTTGTCAAATTCCAATTTAACTTGAAAAAGGTTGCCTCTGTATCCTACCCGTGGCACCGATTGCCTCTAAGGACACCTTCCCTTTTAATATTTTTAAAATGGAGGGCCCACTCCATAGACTCCTTCCCCGGTCAGCATAGACGTACAAGGGTGTTCAGGTGCGGTGAGAAATAGTTTTCCATTTATCAAGCAAGAGATATTAGGGGTAAAATTATTAACAGATGGAATTACGATCAGTCATAGAAAATTTCATCAATTCAGCGAATTTTTAATTAAGTCGGGTTAGTTATTTAGTTGGTTTTAAAAACAAAATCTAAAGAAAAACCTGCATATTTAAATTCTCTTTTAAAGCATGAATACGCAATTTTTGGCCATCTGAGGGATCTGATTTTCGAAATTTTCTCTTCGCTACGCGCCAGCCAATGGTGGCGCTTCACTCAGTCTTTTGGGCAAAATTAAATTTTGGGGGTCAAAGTATTTCTAACCCTCTGATCACTTTGCAGTTTGAACATTTTATTGCAAACAACAAAAGAATATAGTGACTCTTTAGAATCTTCGTATAAGTCTGAAAAATGATATTTCCGGCAATCTGAGTTGTCTGATTTTTCAAAAAATTTTCTTCGCTCCCCGCCATACAATGGTGCCGCTCCGCTCAGTTAATCTTTATGGCAGGATAACCTTTTGTGATTAAGAAAAACCGCAAATTAAAATGTTCCTTTTTGCCTTTATACCGATCGGTGTTCTTTTATTTTGACCCCTAAAAGGATGCAAATTGAATGACAAGCTTTCGATGTTGCAAATATCTTTAATGATTATTTTACTGCCATTGGTCCCGCTACCCAGGCTGGGATTCCCCCCTCACACGGTAGCTATAATTCGTATCTGTCCAATCGGGTTGCTGACTCTCTTTTTATTAGTCCAGCAACATGCGAGGAGGTGTTAAATATAATATTTTCTCTTAAAAATTCTGCCGCTGGTTTTGATGAAATTTCCTCTATGATCCTCAAAACTGTGGCTCATTCCCTATGCACCCCACTAACCTATCTTTTTAATCTTTCGTTAGAGAAGGGTATTGTACCTAGTTCTCTCAAAATTGCACGTGTTGTCCCTGTTTTTAAATCTGGTGATAAAGATTCGGTTAATAATTACAGACCTATTTCAATTTTACCATGTCTCTCCAAAGTACTTGAAAAACTCATGTTTACCCGATTATATTCTTTTTTTGTTAAGCAAAATCAATTGTATGATTACCAATTTGGGTTTCTTCCTGGGCGTTCGACTTCGCAAGCTATTTTACACTTCACTAATAAAGTAACAGATGCCTTCGAAAAAAATCAGTATGCATCAGGCATTTTTCTGGATCTGTCTAAAGCTTTTGATACATTGGACCATAGAATCTTACTCAGCAAACTTGAACATTACGGTGTTAGGGGTACTGCACTGGATTGGTTTAATAGTTATGTTACTGATCGTTACCAATATGTTGGTATTAACAATGTAAATTCTATACGTAAGCCTATTATTTGTGGTGTTCCCCAGGGATCTATTCTATGTCCTTTGTTGTTTATTATTTATATCAATGATCTCCACATGGCTAGTAATAATTTTCATGTAATTTCTTATGGTGACGATACTAACCTTTTTTATTCCAGAAATGACCTCAGTTGTTTACTAAATGTAATACAACATGAATTTGTCAATGTTCACAACTGGTTTTGTGCAAACAAGCTATCTCTCAATGTAAAGCAAACCAATTTTGTTATTTTTACCTCACCTTCTAAGCAGTTTAATCAGAGTGTAAACAACATACAACTTTGTGGTATTAACATACATACATTCAAATGTTACTAAGTTTCTTGGTGTGTTTGTTGATTCTCATCTTACCTGGACTGATCATATCAAGTATGTTAGCATGAAAGTTTCAAAAGGTGTAGGGATACTTAACAGATTTCGTCAACTTCTTCCTAGGAATATTTTGGTTTCCCTGTATAATACCCTTATACTCCCTTATCTCACTTATTGTAATATCATTTGGGGGAGCACGTATGCTACCAGAATTCAACCTCTCTTTATTTTACAGAAAAGGTCTATTAAATGCATATGCAACGTAGACTATCGTTATCCTACTGCACCTCTTTTCGCCAGCCTTAACCTTCTAAATATTTATGATTTAAATCGGTATCAAATCGGGTTGTTTATTTTTGACTGGCTACATAACAGAACCTCGTCAATATTTAGCACTCACTTTCAGTTTCGTGTTAGCCATTACCCTTACTCTTGAGGTACTTAAATCAGTTTATCACTCCCCTTTGTAGACTTAGGTCATCTCAACTTGGTCTTCGATTTATAGGAGCAAAATTATGGAATTCTTTACCCTTTCAAGTTACTAAGTGTAAAACACCATATGCATTTAAAAAGCAGCTTAAAGTTCATTTTATTGCAAACTACCTTTGAACTTCCGTCTTTGTTCTTCTGTGATTTTGTGTTTCTATTCCTTTTGTGGCTTTTTCTGTTTGTTTTAAGGGGTGTCAACACCCACAAGCTCCTAGGAGCTTTTAGTTGCCACTCCTCAGTCTCTTACTTTGTTTTGCTTTGTTATGTAAAGTAATTTTTTTGTGGGGTGTTTAGCATGATTTCTTACATACCGTAATTCCGTTACCTTTACCTTTCTCAAAATGTTGTTATGCATTTTATATTATGGTAAGAGATTGGAATAAATGTCGAACTGAACTGAACTTTACTTGGTAAGGTAGTGTAAATGGCATAAGAATGCACGTAAAGACAAAAAAGTTCCGTTTTTCCCTCATGAACCATCACAATTCAACTTTTAACGCTGTTCCTGTCAAAGTCGAAAATCTTGCACCATTTTGCATCAAGGCTCCTTGAAAACGCAAAAATGTCAAAGGTATCCCCTCCGCTTAGACCCCTCCCCTGTGCTGGCGATCACTCAACATACTGCATGCCCCCTTCAGAGAAATCCTGTGTTGGTACATACAAATTACCAATATTGTTGACCAAAATACATATACTAAGTTGTTATTTCTCATTGCTCTATGTCATACTTTGAGATTAAAGTACGGGGTAATATTTTATAATGACATAGTAATGTTGCTATGCTTGTAAATTTGCATATTTTATATGAAATACATACACATTCACCGGGAAAGGTTTTGGGGAAATTTCATACCTTTGCCCCCTCTGGAAAATATCCTAGCTACGCCACTGCCTCAAACTGAAGTGATCCCGTACTCCTATGCATTCAGCTGTTTGCATTTGTTGGTGCTGATGTGTTATTCCTTCAAAGTAGGATGTACTTTTGCATTGTGACGTCATATGCATAAGGTTAATTGCAAGCAGAAAGCACTTGACATGACTGTATCACACCATGGCGAATTCGTGACGTAATCGAAAAGCATCATTAGTCAAAACAACACTTGAGTTTCTGTATTCATTAAGTGGCAAAGGGAATCGCTTACCACTGCAGGGGCAGTGGCGTCACCAAGGGGGGGGGCAGGGGGCACGTGCCCCCTGAAAAATCGTGTGCCCCCGTGTGCCCCCACCCCCAACTGAGGTTTGAGATTTTCAAAAAAAAATATGTCTTCTGTAGTCAGAGTGTGACTATGAATTTTTTAGGATTCGATTCCTCTGTTGAAAAGAAAAGGCAGTAGATTTTCATGTTTTCCAAATAAAAATATCCCCCCAAAAAACCTTGGCAATGTCATTTCCGGCTGTCTGAGGGGTTACATTTTTTCAAAATTTTCTTCACACTTCCGACTACGTCAATTGGAGGTGGCGCACAGCTCAGGTAACCCTTCAAGCAGGATTAAGCCTACATTTTTCCTTCAGAGGATCACATCTAATTGACCATCAACTGCCTTTCTTTCTCTTTATAGTCACGGTGCAGCTCACCTTCCTCAAATTGTCAGCCTGATACGCTCTTGAGAGTAGTTTCACTAACGTTTGTGTTGTTACCAAAAATAAAATCTTACTCGAAATTGCCCTGTTATTTTTTAGGCCAGTGTTAAAACAACCCTTTTAAAAAACAACTTTAAAACCTTACAAACACGCTAAAGACCCAGGAGCTTCCAGGGGCTTCGCCCCCTGGACCCCCACTAAGACTAACATTGAATTGCCCATCAACTTTCTTTCTATAGATCATCTACCCCTTTTTTAAAGTGTCAGCCGGATCTGCTCTTGGTAGTTGAATCAGTGGTTTTTTACCGAAAGTCTTAGGCTACTTGAAAGTTACCCTGGAGGTAACTTTTAGACCAGTGTTAAGTCAATAAAATTACCCTTAAATAACGTCTATAATACCTCAAAAACACGTTAAAACCCATGAGCTTCCGGGGGCTTCGCCCCCTGGACCCCCACCCAAATTCACATTGAAGTGCCCATCAACTTTTTTCTCCATAGATCATCTACCCCATTTTCAAAATTTCAGCCGGATAAGCTCTTAGTAGTTGAGTCAGTGGTTTTTTACCGAGAGGCTTACTTGAAGTTACCCTGGAGGTAACTTTTAGACCAGTGTTAAGTCAATAAAATTACCCTTAAATAACGTCTTTAATACCTCACAAACACGCTAAAACCCAGGAGCTTCCTGGGGCTTCGCCCCCTGGACACCCACCGGGGCTTTGCCCCTGGACCCCACCAGGGGCCCTAAGGCGGGCCCCTGGACCCCACCCGTTGAGCCTCGCGCTTCGCGCTCGGTGGCGCCTCCGACGCCATGAGTGGAGTCTAGCAATGCCCCCCCATAAAATCGTTGTGCCCCCTCAGTGCCCCCCCCCCCCAGAATGAAATGTCTGGTGACGCCACTGTGCAGGGGGGACATTTTCTAGTCTTTGACGTCATATGCATAAAGTCTATTAGTAAATTTCCTCGGATATCTTAATTTTTTCACTCTTCAAAATAAATTACGTTTCCTCAGGAACAACTTTCTTCCTTGATCAAGTAAGCCTCGGCATTCCCGTGTCACCGTACAGATCATTTACGCCCAACGGCGGCTTTTGGTGGGGAGCGTTCTGTGATGGCGGGAGTACCCGAACTGGTCTCAAGGAAGGAGAGCTCGTCTGCAAAGAGAGGCGTTATACCAGTTATCGTTGTACAGGAAAAGAAGCAGACTTTATCAGATGTAAGAACGCCACGGCGGCTCAAGAATGTTACGCCAACATGGATTATAATGCAATCTGTATCGCCGATGGTAAGTTTTCGTTGCAATACACTTTGGCTGTACATACAGACCAAGTCTGCCAAAGGCCAAAGGTAAGGACAGTCAGAAAAGATGGCAGTGACTATTTCCTTTATAGCCATGCCAAAATATCATATTATCCAACTTTTCTGGAAAGTATGAAATTTTAAACAGGAAAACCAAAAGGCCAAGTGATTCCTTGCCTCTGAAATACTTTTTCTAAAGTCCTCCTGACCCTTTGGCAAAGGACCGTTCGGCTAATCCAAACTTTAAACTGCTTTCCGAAGAAGCTATTACTTTAACTGAAGGACAACACTTGACCTTGCCTCCGAAATAAAAGCCCGTTCATTTTTCCAAAATGACAGTGCTTCATAAAGCATACACATATGTATGTTACGTATCCAAGCTTCCTACATTTGGATATTGTATAAATCAGGTTCAGAGATCCAGACCCTGCAAGACCCCAGATGACCTGTGACTACCGAAAACTAGGGTCCTCCTCAAAAATTGCATACAGAATTCCACATACTACGTATGAAATTTACAGTATCCAATAGTCCAACTTCGAGAGATTGTGTAAACATGACATTAAGACTTTGACCCCTATAGTAGTGACACCACATGGCCTTTTCAGGAATGTGAGTGGCAAATTATTGAAGTTTAAGAAATAATTTAGGAGGCGATCAATGGCATGTATGCAGCGATGGATTGCTACTACCACTACCAGGGTTCCCGGGCCCTTTAGCTGGTCCCTGGTGGGTCCAGGGGAAAGCCCTGGTGGGGTTCCAGAGGGCGAATTCCAGGTAGGGTCCTTGCAATCTCATTTTTGCATAGGCGTAGGAAGCGAGGCTGCGGGGGCAACAGCCCCCAGTGAAAAAGGAGGGAGCGTAAGCATGCTTCCGTCCCCCACTTTCCGGGTCAAAAAACCCTTTTTCATTTATGTGATATTCTCAACTCTTTTTTTTTCATGAAATAATAAAAAAAATAAAAATAAAAAACAATATCCAAGCGCCAATTTGTAATTCATTGTTCCAAAAAGCAAAATTTTCCGCGAGCTTTGCGCGCCTCAACGTGCAATTCCTAATGCATAACTGCTTTTTCTTGAATCAGTTCAATAAACCTGGATGAGGGTGAATTTCAGAAATATGTGGGAGGAGCAGAATTAAGGAGGTTGGGAGAATTGGTACTGTTTGGGTGAGAGAGTTGGACCTTTAAGTAATTAGTTGAGTTCAAGCACACATTTATCAGGACCCATTTCAATAGCATTTTGTGAGGGAAGGGGGTGAAAGTACTTGTTTTGCCCTGCGAAGCAAGTCAGTGCCCTGTTAATTCATGTTGTAAGTAAAAGGTAAGTAAGCTGTGATACTGTCTGGCACCGTGGTTTCATGGCAGCGATGTCAAACAAAGCCTGAGCAGAATGGAAACGGTGCAATCGAGAACCTCATAACATAACGTTTAAAGACTATTGGTCATAAATAAATTTATAATAATATAATTTTCAGGCTTTTCTGCTGTCAACTATATAGCAGTTTTGCCCTGCCAGAGTCATATCTTTGCGATTTGGGGGTGGGGCTAAGTCACCAACCACCTCCCCTTAGTTACGCCCCTTATCTTGATTCCACATTCTTTTGGGAGTTACTTCATAAATGTACGCGTTTCTTCCTGCATTAATTCTACAGAAGATGGGAGGAAGTATTCATTTAGACAAACACAAGGTTTTCTTCGAATCAACAACAGCTCAGCAACACAAAGCCTCGTTGAAGTGTCAACCGGCGATGGAATCTGGGGGAGTATTTGCTCCAAATTTTGGGGCTATGGCTCAGCCAGATTTGTGTGCCGCCAACTTGGGTTCAGTGGTGTGGAATGGTTTGGTGCTGTTGAAGGACCCGCGAGTTACCCTATGTTGCGATACTTGAGTTGCAATGACGAAAACGAAATTTACTGGTTTGACTGCCTCTATAGCTTTACAAGACCAGAAAGGAAACCGTGTTCATCATATGCGGCGGTACGGTGCTCGAGTAAGTAAAGACAGATTAAAGCCAGGTATCTTCACCCAAAAAATTTCCAATTCTCCTAACCTACTAAATTTTAGCCCCCTCCCCCACAGCTGTCTACTAATGCTTCCTCATCCAGACACAATCCTAGTAGTTTACTGTCTCATGAAATACCATAGAGCATACAATGCCCTAATGTGTTGCCAGGGCACTCCGTGCACGGTTATTTGGTGTGACGACTGACGACTGATTAACTTCAAGTTAACTGGAAAAGTGGAATTTGTATAAAACTTTCAAGTAAGTGTCTTCAAGGGGTAATTCATTGACGCAGGTGCTGTTATTGGACTACGGGGATACACAATCCGAGATAAGCAGCTAGTGTAGTGCGTATCCTCAATTGTTTTCGTGCAGTATGTGCATGTGAAACACCCAACATGAATTTTAGTGTCTTTCCCAAATAGAACAAAAATAGGGGTTTCAGCTCTGTTTGCGGCAGATTTAAATACAAATTTCTACACAAAAAGGCAATTTAGGTACATCCCACGGGATAATGTCTGTAGTTCCCCCTTCTCACTACCCCCTGTCATTAGTACCCATTCTTATTGGTTCCCTTCCTTATGATACAGTATATGGTCAGTCGTCTAGTTAGTCCTCCCAGGTTTTCAGGAAATTGTGTCCCCTAACTCAAACCCCTTAATCTCAACCTACCATTAAATATAATCCTTAACCATACAATAACTTAACCAACAACTCTAAATCTCTAACGCCAATCCCGGTGAGTTGGGGGACTGATGGAAAATTTTCAACAAATTAGTGATAAATTTCTAAAAAAAAAAAATTGAGAGAAGACTATATGAAAATTTTGCGAAGCTATTTCTTGTGGTGTGATGAGCTTCAGGGTACTTACCAGCTTCGAATCGATCCTGCAAACCTTTGACCTAAATCACTGGCTCCACCTCTCCTATAAAGTTGAATGTTTGAACGTTTCTGAAGAAACTTGTTGCTCTTATGCTAAAATAATGATGAGTGTTGTACAGTGTTGACATTTTTCCAATTATCTTTACTTACTTATTAGATAGTTTATGGTATAATAATTGATACTGATTACTTTTAAGCAAACAATTTAAACTTAACTAATAAAACCCTCGGGACAGACTACTATTACAACCCAGTGGCGGAGCTGCCATATGGTCAGGGGGGCGGTCGCCCCCCTGACGGACCAAAATCGTCTGTTGGCGCCCTTTTTAGGTTTTTAACATACTGTACTATTGCACAATTTATTGGCAAAATATATAAATAACGTTGTTTTAGGGCCCAGATAACAAATTACTCAAACAGCCACCAGTAACTGTTCTATCTGCTCTTTATTCTGATGAAAAGGGTCTTTTGTAATGTAGGGATAGGTTTTGCCGAAACGTATCTTCATGCTTTATGCGCAGTAATGAATGTTGTCGCTGTGCTAAGTTATTTGCCCCTCACCAAGCGTGCTTATAAGCTTACAAAATACACCGACTGACATTAAATTCACACTCCCGGCCAACAACAGATGTCGCAAAGGGCGCAACAATAATTGTAGCGCAAATAACCCTCTTATTGTCGGGTATACATGTCAACATAGACGATTAAAAGAGTTTAAAATGGTACCAAAACAGCTTCCACAACATTTTTCAAAATCATTTGAAGTGAACATTCGGGTTAAAATATAATAAAACTGTTAACTTAGTGGTAATGATTGGATGGTTTCAACTGTTCAATGAGCAGTTTCAATTTTGCCTTTCTTCAAGGGACCATTCTCATGACAAACGGTTTTTTCTGAAGCTGCACAATAATCCCATGAAAATGCAGATTTCTATGGAACGCGAAATCTGCAAGTATCATGTGACCACATCGGAGGGGAAGGTAATAACATGATGTGACTACGTAAAAACATGGTGTGACTACATGGACACATGGTGTGACTTCGTAAACACATGGTGTGATAATGTAAAAACATGGTGTGACTACATAAAAGCATGGTGTGACTGCATAGCATGGTGTGACTTCATAGCATGGTGTGACTACATAGCATGGTGTGACTACATAGAATGGTGTGACTACATAGCTTGGTGTGACTACGTAGCATGGTGTGACTACATTGCATGGTGAGACTACACAGCATGGTGTGACTACGTAGCATGGTGTGACCACATTGCATGGTGTGACTACATAAAACACGGTGCGACCATTTGAAATTGCATTGTGAGGCAGGCGATGCCAACTGTACGTAGACTGTGGGTGTGATGAACTCTGTACGTGACTGTATAAAATAATGGTGTGATGAGGAGTCGGCCAGTGACTGACTAAGGTGAGGGTGTGATGATCTGATATAGTGCATTGAACTTTTCCTGGTGTATTCAAATGTGATATAAACTAGGAGTAACGGCCTGGTTTAAAATGAAAATGCAGTAATGACTTCCAAAATATTATATGAAAGATACTTTGAAGAGAAATAAAAAGGAAAATTGTGAGATTTAGCTGTTACCTCAAAATACGTTTTGGATGACTGCTCTTGACCTTTAAATAGGGCTAGTTTGGATAAGGATTACAAGTGCTTCGAAGCAGGGTTGTGGAAGGGGGGCTACATTCATCCCTATAATTTGCAGTTTGAGCTTTTCGTGTTTTTCTTCAAATATTATAATTAACTATATGCTTGAGAACGGTCAAAAATACCTTTAAGAATGCAAATTGAAAAAAGAAGCCCGTATGATCCGAGACTTGGAGAGCAGGGCCGGGGTTGGGGGCCAATTAGCAGGTAGACTGACCAGGTATGGTATTGCATATGGACCTAGCAACACCTTCAGAACAGGGGTGCCAAGCCAAGGAGGAGGGGCCTGTCCCCTTATGCCTCCGCCAACGTTCTCTACGAGGTCGCGTGCCCCGGACCCCTGTTTGCACTGTATCTGCGTTTATCCTCAGTGAATGGTGCCATTTATTAATTGAGGACCACAAAATGGAAATCTAGTCTTATACCTTACAAAGTAGTTTTTTTTCTTTTGTTAATACAGTAGGCTAAGAAGTTTTATTTGAGTACGTCCGGGCCAGTTTCTAAACATCTTTGTCCGAAGTGGTCGATCAACAACTATCTCTATGAGGGGAACGAAGAATGGGGAGGCTAAGCTGCCATATATCGATCGCGCGTAGCCCCAGAGGAGTTTGTGGGAAAGTGGTTAGATGATACCGCTTGCAGCAGGGAGTTCCGGAGTTCGACTCCTGGCCGAGTCATGAAGACTTTAAAATGAAGCCTACTGCCATTGTGATTGGTGCTCAGCATAAGCAGGGAAAACAAGCAGTGGCGGCGCTACCGCTACCCTCCCCCAAGTTTATCCTTGCCCCCACATGCCACCAGTTAGGTCAGTTAGGTGTTGAGTTAACCGAAAAACTAAAAAATATACCCCTCCAGATACTTAATTTTTCATCCAGAGATATGCTAAAACCTCAGACCTTTTGGGGCTTCGCGATCTGGATCCCATCCCCCAGGAACATGGGTGCTTTTGGCTCGGTTTCGCGCTGCTCCCGAAAACTTTCCCCCAACATTATCCTTTTCCCATAGTTTGCTCCCCCCACACACACACACTTTTGAAATTCTGGCTCTGCCACTGGAAACAAGCCGGTGGACGACAACTGGAGAAATGCCGTGGCCGGCCAGACTTAAGCCAATCGGTTAGAAAATGAGCCTTAACGTTCCACCTAACTAGCTAACCTAGAGGTGTGTGGGAGGGAGTTCTGCCCCTCGTCCAAGGCTGTGGCGGATTTTTTTTTAATAAAATTACATGGCACAAACAGCGCGCCAAAACCTAGCAAGGGCACAATCGCTAGTCGTACTCCCTCGGTTGTTATTCAGTAAAAATTCTTCCAACAATTCTTCCAATTCAGCATTGCGGTGCACGTGTTATTAATAATTATGTTGAGTAGACTAGCTACACGAGGAAAAGTTCAATGCCCTGTATCAGATCATCACACCCTCATTTTAGGCAGTCACTGGCCAACTTCTCCTCACAGAGCCATTTTATACAGTCACGTACAGATTTCTCATCACAACCACAGTCATTACACGCACAGTTGACATCACCTACTGCCACTCACAATACAATTTTAAGTGGCCACACCGTGTTTTATGTAGTCACACCATGCTATGAAGTCACACCATGCTATTAAGTCACACCATGCTATGTAGTCACACCATGATATGAAGTCACACCATGCTATTAAGTCACACCATGCTATGCAACCACACCCGTCACACTATGTGTTTACGTAGTCACACCATGTGTTTACGTAGTCACACCATGTGTTCATGTAGTCACACCATGTTTTTACATAGTCACATCATGTTATTACCTTCCCCTCCGATGTAGTCACACATGGTCACATGATGCTTGCAGATTTCGCGTTCCATAGATTTCTGCACTTTTTTGTCTCAAAAGCCAGAAAATTGCATCTAATAAGCCTAGGTTTGGGCTACTTTTATTTATTATGAATTCCGTATCTAGAGAGCCAAGCAGACCTTTTTTCTACGCTATTTCTTTCAATGTACTTAACTAATGGCTATTTCAGAGTGGTCACATGATGTTAATTACGATTAGCCTAATGTTTCTTCGTGTACTTATCTTGATTGCCAGATGCCAAAAATGTACACCGAACGGTGATTAATTTACATAACTTTTCCCCCTGTAAGACTGTTGTTATTTAATTCCAGCAGGTTTAATCTTTATCTTCGCAAAGTAGCTCATTATTGCATTAAAATCTTAAATCGAGGCCTGACAATTACACAGAATAAAATGACCGCCTTCATACTAGAATGTGAAAGAGAGGGATAGAAACATGGGTGTCCGCAGGTATGGGCAAGGGGGAAACTTGCCCTACCCTGGAAAATAAAAAAAAACTTGAAAAAGGACGACGAAAAATTAACATCACCATTTCTTAACAGTTCACTCAGTGCTTTCCCTTATTATATGCCGTAAATAGACTTTATAAATGCCATTTCCAGCGATCTGAAAGGCATCTTGGCCAAAATTTTCTTGCGCTCCTAAAAGAATTTTGCCCCCCCCCCCCCGAATTTTCTTCGGCGGAGGCCCATGGAGAGAAAATTGAAACATATTTTAATAGAAAAACTTGCTGAGTAGGAATGGCAAAGAAGTCTTCTACCAGGTGCGGAAAATTAAATGGAAAGTCTGAAAAGCGGTGGCTTCGATCGTGCTGAGGTTCAGGGTATAACTCCTTCGAAGCGCCCCTGCAGACCATTTTCGCCCCCTCTGACTGAAATCCCTAGCCCCGCCACTGTTACAACCCTCCTTTTTTTTACAAAGATTGCAAAACAAACGATAACATTATCCATATATGGCATGTTCTTCCCTATAGATATCATAAGAATTGCATATTGACGTCATGTTATTGTATGATTAAGTGCAAATCAGAAATTGCCCTGTAAAATAGTCAATTTTTGATGGATTTGATGGGTACTGCGCCAATATTGTTAGTTTTTAATGCTTTCACGTCAAATACCCATCTTTGTCATTTTCATGGGATACAAGCTTTACGTAAGAAGTAATACAATTGCAGTAGGAAGAAAAATTAGAAATTTTCCATTTTCACAGATTTTGCAAACGAAGGAACCTTACGCTTAACGGGATCAGTTTACGATACACAGGGTCGCCTGGAAATATTCCACGACGGAGTCTGGGGAACAGTCTGCTCGGGAATTTATTCCAATATATTGGGAGTTGTTAAGAATCAGCTAGGGTTCAGGTGGTGCACAACGTCATCATCTATAACCATTGGAGTGCCTCCTGCTGGTCCGGTATGGCTTGACATCATTTCATGTAATGGATCTGAAACTTCTCTGACGGAATGTGGGCACAATGGATGGAACAACCATTCGTGTGACCATTCTGACGACATCTTGCTTCATTGTGGTGAAAGAGGTAAATGACACGTTAAAAAGCTTCTACAGATTGCTTTCACGTGACGTCACAATTAGTAAGCCACGCCCACTGTCGGCCAAAAATCGACAGTTTAAGTGCAACAGTCACACGTGGGACGTCAGCTGCTTCTCAACTAGCTACACTAGCTGACGTACTACACTAGATTTTGCCAAACAAAAGGGGCGGGGCTTGTGACGTCAGTGAAAGCGTTTTATAGAATTTTAATTGATATTCATTGACATTTGTTTCTTGAAAACAGTTCTTCGTACTTCTTGAAAGATCAGAGTGTAAAAAAGTAACTTGGTTTAACACGGTTTGAGATGATAAGTCATCTTGACTTCGTTTAATTCTGAACGTCCATAAACTAGGCTTTGTAGCCTAGACTTTATTACGTCATGGATCCACCATTAGGGACAACACACTCATATCAAGTACACATGACTTTGTGCTGAACGCCATGCACAGTGTGCACTGTAGTATACATTGTGTGTGCAAATTCTCTAACAAGCGTCTCGAATGTGATCTAGTACATAGTTAAAATTACTCAAACATGGCCTCCAGGAAGTATTATGACGTCACATGAATGACCTCTATTTATCATTACAGAGAGGATATAGTTAAGGTGAGTTCACATATACCGGCAGCGGCAACGACAACGGTAACGGCAACGGCAATCCGGCATAGTTGCTCACATATGACGGCAAAAATTATTGCCGCATACGGTAAAAAAATTCTACAGGATGATACTGACGGGAATTTGAAGCTGACAAATTTTTGTTATCTAATTACCGAACTGGCAGACATTGACGGGGAGCTGATATTTTAAATGGCAATAGCGTATCAAATAGATCGGAAGAAAGAGCGGAAGAGGAGAAAACGGTTACAGCAGAAAAATGAATTTGACAATACAATTCTGAACAGAACTTGAGCTAAATGCTTTTTGTGACAGTGTTATCAGAAAATGTGGGTGCTTGCCCCCCCCCCCCCCTTGGGAAAAGTCCAGCTGAGCCAACGTTTCGGAGGGCATAGATTTACTGGAATTGTTGTTTATTTTAGCATGGCTGGCCAAACGGAGTATTTCCACCTTTTCAGTGCTCAGTTTCATTTGGAAAAAATAAAGTATGACATTTAATTTTTTTTTATTAAAAAATCGTTCTTGCTCGTAAAAAAAAACGAAAATTTAGCATCAAAGGTGCACCTTTTGGTCAAATGGATAGGGCATAGTCCAGAATTGCCCCCTCCACTTTCGTATTGCCTCCTACCTCACTCCATTAGGCTAGTCTATGGTATAGAAATCAGGTCGGGTCAGGCAAAATAGGTCTAAGTTTTGAGAAAAAGATGAGCGACCCATGTTCCTTCAATAAACATTACAATGCAATATAAATCTGTACTCAAGAGGAAATAATTTATAGCCGTATCAGGTATTGTTTTCAAGCCTGGTATACAATACATCATGGACAAAACTTAAAAGTTATGATTGAAAGTTTAAACAATACTTTTAACAGTATCTGCTATAAACTTAAATGTTATGAATAGTTACCATTGAATTGGGAATCTCCCATTTCCTTTGCTACTTTTCCCACACGTTAAATAATTATACTTTATCATAATCACGGTAATCAGGATTTGTCAGATCGTGTATGAATGATTCTTTTGGACAAGAATGACCAGTTTTTCTATAATCTCGGCAGACAAGTCAGATTTTCGAGGTTTCTTGTAGTTGTACGGACCCAAATAATTTAAGCACTGTTTTTGGCGGGATATCAAACAACGTCCTTGCCCCGTATACCGTTGGCTCCCGCCTGTCAGACAGGCAGATGATTGCACATATTGAAGTTGGCAGAATTTTTTGCCATACGGCAAATGGCGTTGAATCGCTCCATGTGCGATAACTTTTTTGCCGGACGCATTTTTACCGGATTGCTGTTTCCATGGTAGTATGAACAGTCTTTCACTTTCTATTGTGTGGGATATTTTTGCCTTTGCCTTTGCCGTTGCCGTTGTCGCTGCCATTGCCGTTGCCGGGCAAGTGTGAACGTACCTTTAACGCATGTGCAGTTTTCCAACTATGCGAGTGGTTCCCAACCTTTTAAACTCACCGCCACTTTTACCGAGTGAGTCTCTAGCCTAGTATTGCGATTAATATATAAGACAACCATCACAAAAATACATATTGAAATGAAGGTTACACCTACATCTAGTTTAATTGATACTTGTAGCAGGGCTAGCGCAGTAACTTGGCGAACGGCGAAGGTCGGAAACTGTTTGAGGTATATGTTTGCAATACTATGTTCCCATTACCTAATAACCAAAATTGAGTACGCACAAAAGAGTTGCAAAGTAACCCTTTAACCAGTTTCTGTTTCAGAGAAAGAGTAAAAATAAAACACATTTTTGTATTGTTCCCGAAAGGGCACTTGTCAGATTGAAGATCTCCTTTGTCTCCTTAGAAGAAAAGATATCAGTGTTTTTCACAGCGTCGTCCAACTTACGGCCGTGCACACCGGCGGGCCACAGTCCAGACGCGCACTGTTTAACAAGAAATTTCCTAACTGGATAACGATTGAGTATATTCATAACCTAATCCCAATCAATATAATACCGTTGCGAACGCCAATCAGGAAATTCCTTGTTTAACAGTGCGCATTCGCTGCAATCCGACCCGTCACAACAAAGTGTAGCAGGCTGTACGGCATATTCCTTTTGCAGTCATATCCCTACTCAAACATGGTGGTTTTGGAAGCTGAGAAGCTAAGAAAACCACCGTCCGCTCCGTGGGGTAAGTGTTAACCTGATGAAGACCTTTCGCGTGTAACTGAGAGATCCTCTTTCGAGGTCGGATCGTGAGATATCATTCTTATGATCAATTCTGTGTTCAATCTTTCATGACTTTGTACAATCAAGGACGTTCTACAAGGTCCTTGTAGAACCTCCTTGTTACAATCCTATCATCACAAAAAGGACCCTGTTATCAGACATGCTAAGTTGTATAAGATTTTAAAAATAAGTGGTTCCTCTTAAAATCAAGAATGGAAAAAAAAATGCATCCATACTTTCCATCGTGAAATGTCTTGTTCAAAAGTTTTTACCGTGTGGCCTCAAATGACCTTTGAGTTACACTAAGATTAATGAGATTTATTTATAGACTTATGGGTTAGAGCAGTCACCCTAACTTGAAGAAGTTTAGTAGACTGTCCTGTTTCGTGGTTGGCTGTTGAAAGTCATGTGACAACTTTCTTCTCTTCAAATGTTAAATTTACTAGAAGTACAAAATGCTCAATTGACCTTGAGTATGCAATACTGAAGTCATAAAATATGACGAAGGACACTTTAAAGAGGAATAAAAAGAAAATTGTGATATTTAGCTGTTGCTTAAAAATACTGTTTGGGGGACTGCTCTTTAACTTTAACATGAAATAATTTTATTGTTATTTACACCATAAAAACTATTATTTTTATTTATATTATCCCTATTTTTCGCTTTAACCATGTTTTTTATCTTGCAATATAGTTCATTGTTGTGTAATCTTTGCAGAATTTTCTGACACAAAAAATTACCTTGTTACGGCTTCACCTACTGACTTTACACCACGTTTAAACAACGGCTCATCATACTCCGAGGGACGCCTAGAATTGTGGGAAGGTAAGCAGTGGAAAAGGGTGTGTACATCAACAATTGGGCGTAAAGAGGCCGCGGTCATTTGCAAAGAATTGGGTTTTCTATCACTGGAGGCGTTTTACAACTGGCCAAAATTTAGCAATGGGATACGCCCAGTTCTACCTTGGACGATCAACTGTACAGATACCGATGACAAAATAAGATGGTGTGACAGATCATACATGACTTCAAGAAAACTGGACTGCGAATGCGTTGCTATTAAATGTACAGGTGGGTTTGCATTAAGGCTGTTATTGATAAGTTATTAAACTTTTAAAGGGCAAGAGCAGTCGCCTAAACTTATTTTGAACAGCTAAATGTCACAATTTTCTTCTTATTTCTCTCAAAAGAATCTTTTATAGTAGCCTATTTCAGGACTTCAATACTGCATATTGAAGGTAAACCAAGCAGTTACTCTTAGAAAATCTGTCCGGTGTCATGATTGGCTCTTAAGAATCATGGGACAATATTTTTCTCCTCAAATGTGAAATTAACCACAAGTAGCTGTTTGGTTTACCTTGAATGTGTAATACTGAAGTCCAGTGTCAGTATGAAAGTGGGCGGAGGGGGGGGGGGGGCGGAACAAGTTTGGACCATTATGCATCACATCCTACCCCATTGACCAAAAGTTACATTTTTAATACTAAATTTTTTCGCTCTTTTCTTCGAGCAAGAACATTTTTTTATAAAAAAAATTCTGGTTTATGTTAAGTGTGCACACTACCGCATTAGGAACGTACCGTAATTTGCGGCGCGAGGACCGCGCCGAAAATTTGGGTCCTTTTACACATTTGTTGATATGGAGCTTTTATTGCAGGAAATGGTTTAGATTCAGGGTTTCCTGTAAGGAAATTTGAAGATTTGGGGGACTATCGAAGAATCGGCGTTTCCTATTGGCATATATCTATATAGCATGTCGACTGAAGTTCCTTGTTGTATGATGTTATCTAAAGAGTGCGGATTGAGACTTTTCGGTGAAATTCAAAAAGCTCCCGAAACTTAGTTGCCTCTTTAGACAAAATATTGAAAAATTTTTAGCCTATACTGAAGAAAATTTTAGAGAAACGGCACTGTAGCGGCTCGAAAAAGTTTGACTGCTCTATGAGTAACCATTTACTGCATTAAACGTTGCAATGTAGGGCGCACGAAGCGCGCGGAAAATTTTGCCATTTTAAAAGTAGTAATTACAAATGTGGAGCTTTTATTAGGAAGAATTACATGAAGGAAAGGTTGGGAAAACCGCACAGTAGTTGACTGTGTCTCAAATGGCAAATTTCTGAATTTTTCACTTTTTCGACCCGGGGGGGGGGGCAATTGCCCCCTGCCTCCTGTAGCTACGTCAGTTCTCTGCAATACTAAACATTGATAACATTTTGACACATCAATAATTAAGAATCCATCTACACAGACTACTCAACTGACAGGGTTGAAAGGTATCTGATGATAGTTATGTATGAGAGCATTTGAGTACGGTAGGCCAATCGTTCCCTGCGTGGAAAATAAAGTCCTGCTCGAAAGACTACGTTCAGTTGGTGCGGAGCGTACAGAAAATTTTAAAAATCGCGACCCCTCAGACAGCCGGAAATGACATGTCTCGGGCTTGTAAGTAGTAGCAAATTTTTCGGATTTTTATTTTAAGTGTGAACACCACTCTATCAGGGACTAATTTGCTGCGCGCGAAGTGCGCCGAAATTTTTGCCCCTTTTAAACAAATATGTGGAGCTTGTAATGCAGAAAGTTTTGGATTTGGGGTTTCCTGTAAGAAAATTTAAAGTGTTGGGGGATTACTGAAGAATCTGCACTTCCTTCATATATTGGTGGCAAATCTGAGAATGTTTGCACGTCGACTGAATCGTTGTTGCTACATAACATTATCCAAGGCCTACGAAATGACACTCTGAGTCTCCGATGACATTTCAAGAGATTCCCAAACGTTTTTGTCCTTTTTAAGACAAAATATTTCAAAGTCAGAAGCTCTCATTAAAGAAAATTTGGAATCCCATGAAAGACAGTTTACAAAAATAGCAATATAGCTGCTGGTGTATCTTGGTGATGGATCGTCACATACTTATGGTAGATATCCGATTTTGTCATTTCCAGAGCTCGGAAAAGTTTACCAAACTGATTTATGGGCCGAGAACTAATACATTTCAAATTCCATTTTGCCGAGGACGGCGGCGGAAGGTTTGCTTTTTTGGAGATTTGGAAAAATAAAAAAAAGGGGTTTTCTGACCCGGGGAGTGAGGATGCGGAAGCATGCTTCCTACTCCCTCATTTTTCACTGGGGTTATGTCGCCCCCAGCCTCCCTCCCGCTTCCTATCTACGCCTATGCTGAAGTCTTTAAATATTATGAGAGATATTCTGAGAGAAATATAAAGAAAAATTGAGGTTTAGCTGTTGCTTTCAAACAAGTTTTGGCGACGGCTTTTTCCCTTTGAGAAAAGAAGAAAATTGTGAGATTAACCTGATGTTTCAACACAAGTTTTTGGAGACTGTTTATGCAATATTTTTACATTTAAAAACTGGTGCTGAAAGACAAATCTAATAAATTTTTGTGACAATGTGTAACAACATTTGTATCTATAGAGCTTTAAAAGGTTAAAGGCAGATTTTCATAACCCCAGAAAGTTCCAATCCAGGCGCGGGTCCAGCATTTTGAAAGGGGGAGGGGCGCACACGAGCAAGCGTCGAAGGTGCTAAGCCATGGGGAGATGGATCTTCCCCAAGAAAATTTGGGTTCTAGATGCTCTTAGATGAGATTTTCCAGAATCTGGCGGTCATCGTTGGTCATCGAAAAAAGGAGAGCGTGCACAGGGTGCGTCCTCACCTGGAACCGCGCCTGCAATTCCCCAACCTACAATACTTCTAGCTCTTCCCAAAGATGTCTTATATTCATGTATCCTTATCCAGACACACATGTAAACAGTTATATTATAACTTACTCTGCACTTTTTGAATTTGATATTACTCAAATAGTTGTACCAATTGAACATTTTGGTAGATCACAGGTAAAATCGAAGTATCTGAAGACAGGTGACCGCCTTTAATGGGTCAAAAAATACCACATGCTACACTCAAAAGTAGCCACAATCAGAACATCCAACCCCTCATTGAACCGATTTGGAGGGAGGGAGTAAGTTTCAGAGCCCGGGCTTCCCAAGACTGAACAGGATACCGAAAGGTGTTCTCCCTCTTGCTTGTAAGCTTGTTTTGCACAGTCATTTTTGTCGAGATTAGGTCAGTGGTGACTTTCTGCAATACTGATGGCGATTGCATGCTGTGGGGGAGGGGGCGTTATTTCCGGTTAAAACATGTTTAAAAGATTTTAACAGGTCTGAACAGGCAGGGGCGATTTGGAAGGTGTTGTGGATCAAAATTTCCTTGCGCTTCGCTCCAAGTCATTATGGCGCTGGTCGTTGAGTCTGTCAAAGGATTTCGCGTTAGGCTCCTTTAGGAACTTCTCCGAAAACCGAAAACCTTGCACATTACCACATTACAATATCTGAAGATGGCAAAGACCGGCACTTTCCATATTGTTATACGTGGCATATTGATTTGCCATATGAACAGTGAGAATCGCATTGTTTTGATGGAGGTCGAAGGTTATTTGAGGTCATTTTAGGTAACACTGTGAAAGCCTCGTAAAGAGCTTCAATTTTAAATATTTTCGCCCTAGAGAGTTTGAAGCTATTAACTTCATACATTTCCATACATTTTGCCTCCCTGAAAGACATCCCTGGATAAAGTTTACAGGTCTGATGGCTTGCAAACACGATATCTCAAGATAGCAACGGTTGACATTATTCATATTTAGTTTATAGGTTTGCATCGTTGAGAGACGGAACCGTTGTTTGTTGTAGTGGAGGTTTAAGGTCATCAGAAGTGAAACTGCAAAAGCCTTTACAATTCTTGTAAGCAAAGTGAAAGGAAGAACTTCATTTATTTTGGTACAGATGAGATGGCGAAGGTGATTTGAGATCACCATGGGTCGAGCACTTTGTTAATACAGTAAGTTGCCTGCGGGTACAGAAAACTTGGAAAGCTTTTTAATTTTTTTTATGTGGGTGCATTATGGTGTTTTGGGGAGGTCAAAGCTACTCTGTTCGATCATCAGACGAGAACCACTGTTTAAGCGAAGCGCCACCATTAGTTGTGAAAAATAGCGACCGTTTAGAAAGTCGGAATTGGCCCAAGCCAAGTAGAACCTATGCAGGCATTATTTTGAGCGTTCTTTGCGATAAAAATCACTTCAATTAAAAATGAGAATACTACGTAATGGTAAGAAAATTACCATTTTGAACTACTTTGTGGGCAGAATTTCTTGCATGCTCATACACATCCTGTCTGCCCGAGTAATTTGTCAATACTGAAACCCTTCAAAAAATTTTGCAACATTCGCTTGAGCTGAATATTCTATATCGGGCAAAGTCTTGAGTAAGACAACAAACTTAAGTAAGATTGACAAACGTTGACTAGTAGGCTGCCCGATTTTTTCATGTCAATTTTGTACATTACTCCAATGCTGCTGCCAAGTTTCAAGAGGAAAGATTTGGGACCGCCCACGGACTTCCTGCAAACATGGACAGATGATCATGGGAAAAATCTGACGCCACCGATCAAACCAAAAAAGGCGCACCAGGATGGCCGCCTTGAAGCTATAATTTGCGTGATTTGTCAACGACTCTGGAATATTTCAAACAAAATTTAAACTTGAATGGGAAAGAATATCATATTACCGCAATACGTGAAGTGATTTCGCATTTTTGCGAATATATTTCAAGTTTCTTGCAAAATCTGTTGATTTGAACAAGTCTACTTGAGCAAGTCCATTTTTTTTACACACAAAGCCATAGCAAACAGCCATCTTGCTACGCCTGTACTCACACGTACGGTAGCGACAATCTACTTATACGACGATAGTGCAGTATTCTCTCTCCATGCATAATAGGAAGTCCGTAGTTATGCCTCTGATCTAGACTTTGCAAAGTCTTTCTCTGTGATATCATTCCCTGACTTATATTTTAAACGTTTATCCAATCCAATAAATCTATCTGCCCTGTGTTCGCATATCGCTCCCCTTCCACGTGCCTCGGAATACAATGATGAGCACTAAATAAGGCAGAAAACATTCATGAAAGAGCAGTGATTGCGGGTATTATTCAAGAGCTGGGGAGTGAAATTCGACCTGGTAAATCTTTTTCGAGCAGGCTCTGCAGAGTCTACTCTGACTTGTCCATTGACAGACCTTTTGTCTGGTGGTTATAAGGGCAGTTGGTATCTTTTTAAAAATCTTCCATAGTATGCAGTGTTCTAGTGTGAGTACGGGACCATGAGTACGAGTACGGGTACGGGTACCTGGTCATAAGTACGGGTACGGGTACGAGTCCGAAGAAAAAATTAATCATGAGTATGGGTACTGGTACGGGTACCAGGTCATGAGTACGGGTATGGGTACGAGTACGGAAACTTTTACTTGAGTACGGTTACGAATACGGGTACTACAATAGTATGTTACTAACCACATTTCCCAGAAACATTACTTGGCAAATTTTAAAGCTGTTTTACCTCGTGCTAATGTTGCAAACTTCTCCCCCATATTATACACTCTAAAGTAATTGCAGAAAAAGTAAAGCTTTATATGGATAAATCAAATGGAAAATAAAATATACCGTAACTTTTAATCTTCCTTCCTGCACTCAAAGCGACGTAAACGGTATTGTCAACTAGTTTAATACAATTCTGTGCCCAGTCTTTCAATGAAAAATCTTGCTGAAAACGTTTTTCTTGTTTACCTTTTCCGAGACTTTTCGACACACAAACAAACACGAATGCCATGGAGCAGCTAAGAAACTTCGTTCTTGGCAATGAGTGAGAATTTCTTCAGTTACATATGCATATGATGTCACAAAGCAAAAGGTACGCCCGTCTTTGGGGCCAAAACAAACCAACCCCGACAAAAGTAGACAGCTAATTTGTCAACCAGTCGAATATTTGCATAGTCTGCTACACGTGCATGGCAAACTCTTATACGTGTTCCATTGTTTTTCCCCCAACGTGTCGTTCATGGATAAGGTCTACATAGACCTTATGCATTGACGGATCACAGCTCCTCAGTAGAGTGAATTCAGGTGTCGTCACAAGTGCAAGCCGCGCCTGCTGCCGGCCAAAAATCAACAGTGTTTTAGAGCAATAGAGTGGTTTCACTACGTCACAAACTCTCCCCCTATTGATGCATTTTAGTGTAGCTAGCTGACAAGTAGCTGACACCCACGTGTGAGTGTTGCAATAAAACAGTGTTGATTTTTGCCCGGCAGTGGGCATGGTTTCATAATTGTGACGCAATTTTGAGTTGAAAGCACGCTATAGTTACAAGTGGGTCGTCAGCTGCTTGTCAGTCAAGTTAGCTACAATAAATGAGGACTCCATTTGATTTTTCCCGTCAAAGGGCGGGGCTTTTGACGTCAGTGAAAGCACTCTGTCGGACCGTGTGAAATTTCATCTATTCTTTTTTTGTCCTTAACTGGAATCCTGTTTAGAGGAATTGCTCAACGGTATGGATTAAACTGGAATCATAAAAAATCGAATCATGTAAATTCATATGACCCGTGGTCGAATGGGCTGAAATTTCGATAGTATTAGAAAATATCCTTGACGATTATGCATTAGTTTACACTTAATCAGTAATGACACTTCAAACGTCATACAATATTTATTAAGTGTAAACTTTAAAAAATATCCCTTTTTATTTATCCAAAAGGTTTGGATTAAATAAAAGGCATAATTTGTCCAAATTAAGAAGGACACTTTTCCCCTTTTATTCATGCATGCTTTATATATGGAATAACGTCAGTTTTGGAAAATTGAAGACCATGCTTTTGAATTTTTTTTTTTTTTTTTGGGGGGGGGGGGGGGACAAGTGCTCCCGTATCCCTATGGCGAGACGCTAATGAAATTGGAAATCGATGAAAGACTTGTAATGTACCTTCCCTGATCTTTTGATTTTCTCTTTCAGGTGAACCAGTCAACAGTGGTCCCAACGTGCGTACGATTGCAATGTGGTGTGGAATCGGTGTAGGGGTGATGTTGCTTCTAAGCATGTGCGGTTCATTGGTAAATAAGAACCGGATGTACACTATTAAATAAAAAAACTTCTTAATTGGTTAACGATAACGCTAATCACTAATCCTTTTAACGACTCCCCGTCCTTACAAAGAACAGAAAGAGCAACCAATGTTGCAGCGTAGCTCCTGGCTTATTCTAGGTACGGAAGCAAAATCATATATTTCTCGGTCTTCAGGGTAACATCATGTGTACAGTCTTGCTCTTTTCAGTGAGTCTAGAACTGGGCCAATCATAGTAGATTTTTGAAATGAAGGGACGGAACACTGGGATGTGGTGCTATTTCTGGAGGACGTAGCTTTTAGGGAGCCTTTACGGAGTAAACCGTTGGCATTTGGTTTAACCTTTCGAGGGGAGTTTGGAACCAAGAATGTGCCCAGTGGCGCAGCTACAGGGGACAGGGGCGATCCACCTTGGTCGTGTATAATAAAAAACGGAAACTTGCCACATGTGAAACCATATCCTGGTGACACAGGTTAAACACAGTGCGGTTTCCCACTTGTTTTTCTCATAAAATTCCAAGCTTTTCCCATTAAAAGCTCCATATTTTCAAACTTATGTTTCAAAAAGCAAAGCATGTCGCAAATAGCGTACCAATATTAATCAATAACTTATGGAGAAACAGAAATTTAGCTCTTCTTTACAAGGTACCGGTAGAAACGTTACATCAAATTTACCAATTTGATCTACCTTAATTTTTGGCCCCCGTTTTCCTGTCCCCGCCGTACACGCTTTGTTTTTGCTTTCTTTACTGGGTCATACGCGAATGAGCCGGGAACAAGTGACCCCTTCGATGCACTAATTTTTCGTGCAGAGTGGGAAGCCTTATTGCAAACCAAAACTTAAAAACCAAATGATTACTGGTATAGGTTACTTGCATGAGTTATGTTATGTTTAGATTCACCCGAACATCTAGCCATCTCATTTCTATTGTTTTGTTCGAACTTGTAGATGTGTTATCATTTTCGAAAATCGGCAGATGCGGACTTGCACCTAAGCAGAGGAGAGCCAATACGCCGATTGTGGTGGTGGGTCAACCGCTATAGCTATGGTGATTCGTTGGAAAACTTTAGACTAAAATTAAACGTTTTTTTTTTCTGGTGAAACCAGAAGTTGTGGTTAACGGATACCCCAGCCCCCCTAATCCTAATACAATCCTCAGATATGGTTAACATGAGACGAAATAGGCTCATTCACGCTTTCGTCACTGGTTGGCTGGTTGGCACAGGTTGGCATAGAACATGCGCAGGAACATATGCGTGCATGTTCTGTTTTGGGCGAGCAGTGATCTCGGGATTGCACGCAGAACGTATAGACGAATGAATTAAAATCTACATTTCATTGTGACAAAATGTACGCGTACCTCATCAACTCTGTTGCCAAGCAACCGTGACGTCATTTATTTGTGCACATGAATGAGTCTTTTCCCCCTTTGTGCAACGTTTCATTAACGTGATTAATTAAAACTTGTTCTGTAATTTTGAAACGGTGTAGATTGGATCATAATGACTTTGTTGATAGGGTTAAAGGTATTACTAAGAGTCAAAACTTTCCTTACCAGTAGCGTAGCTTTAAGGGGAGAGTAGGGCAATTTCCCCTAATTTTCATCAGCTCTGGAAAATGGAACAAAAATCGGAAATTGTAAAATGTAACAAGATCTTTAAAGGTTAAAGAAAGGGTTTAAGGTCACATCAGGTTTTGAAATGTTAATGAGGTACCTATTCTAAGCAGTTTGGTGAAATTTGCTTTGAAATCCGATGAGTGGTTTTCAAAATATGAGCAGGTAAAGTTGTCACATTTTCAACAAAAAGTGATCTCCCAGCAAGCACATAGTGTGAATTCATATCTCCACATTAATGGACAGTCTTTTGTTTTAATTTAAATTTTTTCAGCCAATTTTCTCCTCAACAACCCCATGTTATCAGAATATGATTGCAAAAGTGGCATGATACTTTACAAACTTTACATTCCCCACAGAGAGATTCCATTCTTATGAACTTCAAGGTCATCACATGTATCTGAAAAACAAAAGGGAAACAAAACATTCCTTGTCAATGTGAGGAAGTAGAGATATAACCTCCGCTGCCCGCAAGCTCCCTTTGGAACACAAATTTAATGACTTTATTTATTGATTTCTCGAGAAAAACTTTCCTAATTTGAATGAAAGTTTCGCCACACTGTATGCGGTTTTGCCAAATTTTCTTTCGTCTGGTTATAGCATTCCAACATTTTCTAAAACTCTTGGTTCATTTTTTTTTAAAAAGAGACAGCAGATTTGGAACAGGGGTGGCGCCAGGATTTGCCAGACAGGGGGGCCAGCATTTCGAGTCCCCGACAAAGGCGATGAGTAAGTCCCAGAGGCTTACTCTGGAACTTATTCAGAATCTGA
Source organism: Holothuria scabra (assembly GCA_037179385.1). Classification (NCBI taxonomy): domain Eukaryota; kingdom Metazoa; phylum Echinodermata; class Holothuroidea; order Aspidochirotida; family Holothuriidae; genus Holothuria; species Holothuria scabra. The sequence goes on along the minus strand of CM074182.1, from coordinate 4,208,791 downwards.
GGCGCGCGTAGCGCGCCGAAATTTTTGGGTTTTTTTTTCAACAATAATTAAAAATCTGGAGTTTGTTTAATAGAAAATGTTTTTAAACAAAATTTGGCTTTTGTAAGGACCATTGAAAAGTTGGGGTGTTTATTGAAGAATCTGTCCTTCATAAAAATCAGAAACGTTACACAGGCGACAGCTGAAACTCTTTTGGGGTTACGCATTTCATCGTACAAGTCCCAGGTACTAAGGCTTTCATACGAAACTGGAAATGTGCCCGAAAATTTTTTCCCCTTTTTGAACGAAGATTAACGAACGAAAATTAACAGCTTATCATATTGGAGAAATTTTAGAATTTTATGAAAAAATTTGCTTTTTGGGCAAGGTTACAATGAAACTTTTGGGCTTTTTATTCAATGATATGCCTGTCAAGAGCAATTGTCGGAGTGATTAAGAGCGTTAAATTGGGTGTTTTATTGTACGGAGTATAGATCGAAAATGAAAAAGTTTATCATTTTTAACAAATATTAGAGAATCTGAAGGTTATATTGGTGGAACTGTAATTTTATGACAGATTTGGGGTTTTATGGAATAATCTGACCCTCTTATGAGAAAAATCAAGAAGGGAGTGATTTGTAGTTTTGTTGGGGTTTCTGAATTACATCATGGAGACTAAGGCCCTTGGAATTTTCCTCGCGGAAAAAGTTTGGCTTCCCATATATTTTAAGTTTTATATTTTGTATATTGACATATACGTACGGGAGTGTTTCAATTTGGTAGGAGGCAGAATAGTCTATTTTGTCTGAAAAATGTTATCCTGCCCGAAAAACTAACTAGAAGTGCACAGAAATTTTTGAAAAATTGAAAACCCCAGACAGCCGGAATTGGCATTTCCCAGGCTCGTAACCAGAAGCTAAGCAGTCAGCTTTTTCCGCTTTAAAATTTTTATTTCACATTTCCCTCAAACGAAGAATAATTTGCAAGCATGCATTGTTCTGCTGAGTAATCTGTTCGACCAAAACACTATCAAAGCGGAGCGCCACCATAACCTGGCGCGGAGCGTGGAGAAAATTTTAAAAAATCTCACCCTCAGACAGCCGGAAATGGCATTTTTTGGCATTTTTTTCCAGACTTGTAACTAGAAATGAAGCAGTCGTTATTTATAAAAGTTTCACTTCAATAGAAAAAACCCAACTTGCTATGTGATCAGAAAATAACCAGATAAAAGGTACCGCTACAATTAAATGAAATTGTCTTGTCTTTTTCTCGGGGGAACTATGTAACCGAATTAAAAACGTACCATTTGCTACTCTTTTGAGACTCCTTGTTGTATTCAATTGCGAGATCCACTAAATTTAAATTATTTTCTATGTGACTATCCGAACTCCCGACAATAAATGATTTTACTTCCCGCCGACGTCTTTGAAAATATGTCACGTAACAACAAGGTGGCTTCAAATGAATTTTCAGTCAGACTTATCAGGAGACATTCTCACACTTCTGTTCATCATTATATATAACTGAAAACGGCCTGACCGATTGTCATTATCGTTGCTCGAATTCGACTGTGGGGGCAGGACAGATGGTAAACCATTTGGGCACTGCATGCAGCTGAACAACTTCTTGTAAGTTTTGTAAGGAAAACTAGTAAAGCAAAATCAAGAAGATTGTCCTGGGACTAACGGGCTTACATCTTTTATCGTGGGCCTATAGATGAAGGCTCCCCGACGAGACTGGATCTTCTCAACGACAGGGGAAAGGCAGCCTTCCCCGACGGAGGCATGGTCCCTGGTTCCCTGCTGGTGCCACCCTTGGTCACGTCTGTACGAGAAATTTCCAGGTCCCTAACACAATTCTTGGTTATGGGTGACCTTGCGCTCACGGATTTAAGATGGGACAAGGTACATGTAATGAGTTTTAACAGAGCTATGAACTATGAGCTATGAGAAGTAATTGAAAATCGATTCCGATGTGTATTAAAATAGTGTTATAAAAGGAAAAATATGTTCAAGGTCACTCATCCAGTAATTTCAGTCCTTGCGGATTTTTTAAATATTTTTTAGGCCTCCCCGACGAAACCACCGACCTTTCCCGACGGGGGGGGGGGGGGGGCAGTGTTCCCCGTCGGGGGGCCATGCCCCCCCCCCGCTGGCGCCACCCCTGATTTGGAATTTAAAAAATTTCGTCGGAGAGTTTGGAGTCCGTCTGCGGTGATGAGTAACTACCTTTAAACATAGATGAAATCATTTCAAGGGAAATCCTCATTAGGCACAGAAAATAAAAGACATATAATATGCCTTTAACTTATTTCGAGGTAGTACTTTCATTATCATTAGACTCATCCATGTTTACAAACAAGTGACGACACGGCTGCTTGACAACAAAGTTGATGAGGTGGGCTTACATTTTTCGCCACAGTAAAGTGTGGATTCTAACTCGTCTTCATTATCAGATTATGGGTGAAATCGCGAGGTGACTACACGGGCAAAACCTGACATGCGCGCATATGTTCCTGCGCATGCAAGATGCTAGTGCCAACCAGTGACGTAACCCCGAATGGTCTGATAGACATTGTGCATTAAGTTGAGGTCATACTGACGTCATCTTTGAAGAAAAAAAAACAGTGAAGAACGTTGACACGTACAGTATATTTGGCCCCGATCGTGAGTACTACACTATGCACGAGTATTCGATCAGATGGCAAATCAGCTGTTCGCATTTGTTGGTGTAACTTGCTATGATACACGTGGGTATCCGTACGGTCAATCATTACCTTATTGCTTGGTGAGGAGAATGAAATATTGTTATCACTTTACCAGATTAGGTATGAAATGCTTTGCCAGCTGAAAATAACATGGTTGCCAAGGTAATGGTTTGTGTCCCCATGTTACTAAGTCTAAGGGTTAAACTCAAGGCGGGATTGCCCAAGGTGACCGGGACTTCATTTCTGGGAGATCGGTCAAAACGTGTCTCTAAGTGTATGCGTGTCTACTTTTGCATATATCTCCTAAACACCGGAATACATTTTCTTCAAACTCAATAGGGAGGTACCATAGGAGAAACCACTGAATACTCATTTACGGGAGGGAACGTAAAAAGTCAAATTTGGTGAAAATCGTCTTTTTACTGAACATATAACTGACATGAAACTTTACACACATCATTATAGGACTTTATACGGCTTTAGAACTACGAAAGTATATGATTGTCATGGCAACAGACTTCAAATGTCATATGATGGAAGGGAAAGTGGAGCAAACATTTGTGCCACGAACTCCTCTTATATAGTGGACTTGACCGATCCTCTTTAATTTCTGTGGCGGGGAGTACCACGGGCTGGGAAGATGTGTCTCGCAGACACCCGGAAGTAAAAGTCAAATTTGATTATCTTTACACGAGCAATTCACATTTAAAGGGGGCTTTAAATTGAAGGTGTTCTTTGAAACTGTTTTTCTTGAAGGGGCAGTGTGGCAGCCTGGTATCTACTGCATAAGGCCCTACACCCCTAATAATTTTTCCATTGACTTACACAGTTAATGAGCTTTGTTTCGAGCACTCTCTAGCTTTGTCAAAGTTTACAGCTAGTTTCAAGCCACCCTCACTTAAGCTGAGAAGCCTTCCAATACTGACACTACAAAATTTCTGTACCATGACCATTTAAATCTTGAAATTGAATGAGTTGAAGTTTTAATGGAGTACACTCACCTCTCATTCTCCACAACTTAACAGAAATTCTCATTTTTCTACAAAAATGTTAAAAACAGTACAAATGACCTTCAGCTTCCTCCTTTTTTCTTCAATATCCACTCTTTGACATGTTCTCTTTGAGGTTCATTGAGCTTTATTAACGACTGGGCAGGTTATCACGACAACATTAAGTTGAAATCAGAGTTAAAAGAACTACTATTTGAGGGTGTGAAATGGAGTAGTGATGCCATTACTACAATATTCCTCCATTTTAGGAGAAGGTAGGGTAGCCGATTGTCTGTCAGTCTAAACGCTCTCTGTTTGATGAAATTGAGGTGCGTACAACTTGCGTGCACTTGCTTGCTTTGAACAAAACGGGTACAACTTGCTTTGAAAACGAAGGCACGGTTTATTGTTTTTCCGTCAGAATGAAAACAGCTCACCGAAAACACGTGTATGAATCTGCAATAGTGAAAAATCATAAAAAATTGACCAATCAGCAATCCATGTACTTTAAACAAGTCGTTATGCATTCATTTTTTAAGTAAGTGGTAATTGGAAAGCCTGGTATTTGTACATCGAAAAACTGAACAGTGAATAAAACTTCCGTCCCTCGTTTTGACCTCTACTATTTTAAGTTTGGTATCTATGTTTTTAATATCTTTGCTTCCGCCCTATAGCTTGCTCGGCATCCATGAGAGTCACTGGGTCATTTTAAGTCTGGAATCTATGCTTGTAACCTTTGCTTCTCGCAATAAATTCCAACGTTTGACTCCAAACGTTTCGACGTCATATAAAACCCTTCATAAGTCATTGTACTGAAAAAGATGCTTTGTTGAATGTTGCCCGCGACGTACTTGCGTTGAAAACCAGCAAGTCCCTTTTGTATTTTAAAGAAACTGGAAAATTTGTTGTAGATCTGCACACATGGAAATATGGCTAACTTTGGTACTTAAGAAAATGGTGTAGCGATCATTTAATCTTTGAAGAAGGTTGAAATGATGACAGGGCCGTGTCCCCTGACTTTCAAAGGCCTGGACCAGGTGCAAAATGGTAATGCATTTCATGCTAGGGGAGTTACTGCTGCCCCATCTGACTGCTCTCTTCCCTCCCTTTTCTTTTTGTTTCTGTTTGTTCATCTTCTTCTTCTTCCCCTTACTTTTTGGTGGGTTTGGGGTTGGTGACAGCCCCAACCGCAACCTTGGCTACGTCGTTGGCTTTAAATGTTTTCTTGTTTTTTTTATAGTTCAAGTGTTCGGATTAACAGAAGATACGGCATCGCACTGCTGACGTCACTCTTTACCTCGGAGAACAACAACATAACTCTGAACATCATTCTGTCCACGGTGGAAAAGCCTCAGAACGGTCACTCCAAACATACTTTGTACATTTCACTACTTCATTAATTTTTTATTTAGTTTGATAATGTTGCATATTCTAAGGTAAACTTAAAACTACACTTCTAGTATAGGGTTACAGAAACTCTCAATTGGTTCAGCTTTTTGATTGACTCTTAATTCAAAAAATTCAGAGTACCAAAACTTATATTACACAGCATGAGCTGTTCTGATAGTGTTTTGATTATACACATTGCGCTTTCTATATTCACCCTGTAGCAATGAAATGAGATTGTGTCTGGCTGAGGGTGAATTTCAGACAATTGTGGGAGGGGCTTAATTTAGAAGGTTAGGAGAATTGGTACTGTTTGGGATGAGAGAATTGGACCTTTTACTAATTACTCTTCTAAAAGTCCGCAATTCAGTGAGAAAACTATTGTCACATGATTCTCAAGAGCCATTCTTGACACATGATACATTTTTACCCCCAGAGAGTTGCTAGTCTCTAAAAACTCCCTGCTACTACTATATTCGAATTCGGATGACCAGGGAGCCGGAAAGATGACTGCTTCCCCCTTGCCATTCCACTACACTACGGAATTACGTGAGAACGCGTGAGCGATTTCAGATTCATTGTGTGATTTGGTTTCGAAGGGTGATCATCTCAGTATTGTGATGAAGCTCGCTTCTAGGCCCTTTGGCTAAGATCATGTATCTGTTCTTTTCATTCCGTCTAAAATGCAGCAGTACATGACAGACCAATGATACAAACTGTCTGAGGGCCGTGAGGCCCGTCAAGCGTTGTCCGTCAGTTCCGCCCAGTTCTCTCACCCCAAACAGTACTAATTCTGCTAACCTTCCTACTTAAGCCCCTCCCACGATTGTCTAAAATTCATCCTCATCCAGATACAATCTCAGTTTATTGCTTCAACTAGGGTATAGAAAACTAATCAAAACACTCTCAGTACTGTTCATGCTGTGTAATATAAGCTTCGGTACTCTGCATTGTTTGAATTAGCTGTCAATCAAAGAGCTGCACCAATTGAGAATTTCGGTACCCCCGTACCAAAATTGTAGTTTGGGGTGAAAGGTTTGGCCCTTTAAGTAAGAAGGTTAGGAGAATTGGTACTGTTTGAGGAGAGAGAACTGGGCCTTTAATAGTTTGGTTTCGTCGAAAGGCTCTTTGCCAGAGAGTGGGGAGGGCTTGTGACTTCAGTAGGTACCATGACGGTATGCAGGCCTACACTACGCTCTTACGTACCACCCCCATCAGTTTAATGTCTTTTTAGAATCTTAATCGAACTTCGTCGAGGGTTGCTGCTTGTTTTTTTTTTTTTTATATTTTATTTTATTTGTCCCGTCATGCATATGTTCTGAAGGCTAGGGACCATCCTCCAGGACATGTACAGCATTATAATAAATGTGCGGTGGACTAAACAGTAACCGTTATGTACATACAGTGATATATAAATATATACAAATTGGGACATTTTAACGAAAGGTGAGAAAAAAATGGTGGAAAAAGTGCAAAAAAGAACCATCCAAAATACAACGCAATTGGTGCCCATTAAACAGTTAACTAGTGTCAATAGTACGAAGCATGTATTTTACGTCAAACAATAAAAGGGTCATATACTATGAGGGGGGGGGGGTGGAATGATATCAGAAAATGCAAGACCATTTTTTACGATTAACAGCAGACTTATTCCTAAGGAGAGAGACGTGGCATTCTGTTTCATATAGAGAACGTAATTTGTTTTGGAAGGCTTGAAGTTGTAAGGTGTTTCCCTGGTATTTACTAGAGAAAATGAAATATTTACATAGAACAAATACTGTATTCAGTAAAAGGAAATGCTTATTATCGTTAAACAGCAACAGCATCTCGGAAGTTGAAGGATCTCTACTTATAACGTTCTTTTGCTTCAACCAAGAGAGAACTTCCTTCAAAAAAGCACTTGTTACTTTACAAGTTGAATACATATGAATAATAGTTTGTTCGTCCCCGTTACAAAAATTACAGGCTGGGTATTTAATCAACTTAGCTTAACAAAGATAAGAATTAGTCGGAGAAATACGATGTAAAAACCTGAAGTTAAAATTTCTTAACACAGGGTCTAGTGTACATCTAAAAGAAGTAATAAAAGCTTTCTGAAGTAAAGTAACAGGGTCATCCAAATTACAGTCACTTTTCCATTTCCGTATTAAATTATTATTATTATCAAGCGAAATAGTGATGGAAGATATTACATCTTTATAGAACAATCTAGCAGGTTGCTTGGAATTCTCGAAAACATGTTTTATATTATTTTCGGGTGTAGTATGATCAATTGGTTGTTGAATAGCTCTCTTCCACTCCACTGGAATGGAATGAATTATTCCAAAGTAAGTTACAAAATCTGTATTAATGTCAAACGCTTCACAAAAATCTTGGAACCCCTTAAACGTATTATCGTTATTGCAAAGATCCGAGATAGTTTTAACCCCTTTGTCAAACCAGCTTTCAATAAACACTACGTTATGATCTATGTTTATAAATGAGTTGAACCAAATATTTTCAGCTAAATACTCACTTTTACAATTGGGTTTACGAAATTTATACAAAAACCAAGCTTCCAAGACATGCCTATAAAAATCATTATGGATGTGTGCTAGAACTTTATCCGTATATCGTATATTACAGTCAAAGAAATAAAAGCCACCTTTATCCCTTAAAATTTCATTCAGGAAAAGCCACTTCTCTGGCTCCATTAGAAAACGCTTAACCCAGGATGCCTTTAAGGAGTCACAAACAGTTTTTACATGAGGAATCTGCAAACCACCCTCGTTGTAAGAATTAATTAACACATTTCTTTTGATGCGGTCTGGTTTACCCTCCCACAAAAACTCAAAAAATATATTTTGAATGCAATGAAGAAAATCATCAGAAGGATTCGGTAAGACAGAGAGACAGTATGTTAATTTTAGTTGGCATAGCTAAACATTTTAAAATTGTAGATTTGCCCATAAGGGACAATTTTCTAGTCTCCCACGGTTTCTAGCAATCACGGATAACTTTGGGTTTATTAGCAAAATTGATATTAATAACATTGTGGATTTCATTCGGAATTTTAATACCTAAATAGGTTATAGTATCATTAGTCCACACAACGGAAAGATAGTCACAGAAAGTGGTATCGTATCAAGTAATCGACAAGGGCCAACACGTTTAACAAAACACTTATCATAGTTGATCTTGAGTGAAGAATTAGAGGAAAAATCATTTAACACCTTGATAAAATTTGTATAGGACTCATTGCACATATCAATGAAGAACACCGTGTCGTCGGCATATTGACATATTCGGAACTCGTGATTACAAATGTTAATACCCCTAAGATGCTGATACCCCCGGATAGCAATTGCAAGAATTTCAGAGCAAAGAATAAACAAATATGGCGATAGCGGACAACCTTGCCTTACTCCTCTAAATATATCAAAATATTTTGTCCAAAAGCCGTTATTTATAACAGTACTTTTAATATTATTGTAAATTAGGTTAATCCAATTGATGATATCTGGTCCAAAATTGAAACTTACAAGAGCTCTGAAAAGAAATTTTCTCTCTATTGAATCAAAAGCTTTCTCAAAGTCGGCAAAAAACAGAATCCCAGACTGGTTATTATCTTCACAATAGGATATTATGTCAAGTACTTTCCTAATACACTCACCAATATAACGTTTATGTAGAAAACCACACTGGTCGTGTGAAATAATAGATGGCAAAATCTTCTTAAAGCGGTTAGCCAAACAGCCAGTTAATATTTTGTAATCCGTATTTAAAATGGATATTGGACGCCAGTTTTTTAGATAAAGTGGCGATTTATCTTTTTTCGGAATTAGAGTAACAACCCCTTGTCTCAAGGAGGAAGGCATTTCTCCCAATTGAAAAAAATAATTAAACCTTTCCTAAATAATATCCACAAGATCAGGTCAAAATAATTTGTAGAATTCCCCAGGCAATCCATCATTTCCAGGGGTTTTGCCGTTTTTTAAATTAGACACCACAGCGGAACATTCATACTTACTTAAAACCCCTTCACAACTAGTTTTATCGACCTCAGACAGATGTGGAATGTCCGACATGTTTAAAAAATATCTTATAATGGAATCATTGGTTACATCATTAGAACAATAAAGCATAGAAAAATATTTGTACTCTTCCTCTAAAATATCGGCTGGTGCAGAGATAGTCGAGTCACCTACGCATAACTTCCTAATACAACGCTCTTGGTAGTTCTTACGTTCTAAATTGAGAAAATACTTGGTACATCTCTCCCCGTCGAGACACCAGCGGCTTCGAGTTCTTACAATAACCCCTTTAGTTTTGATATCCAGTAATGAAGAGAATTCAATCTTTTTATCATCGAGATTTTCCTTTATCGTGGAGTCATTAGGATTTAAAGAAAGTTGAAGTTCGAGATTAGCAATTTCATCTTCTAGCTGTTGCATTGCAAAATTTCTTTCCTTACATTCCCTCACTGAGTATTGGATTGAAGCACCTCTGATATCACATTTTAATAATTCCCACTTCAAATGTGGATTTAAATCTGCATATTTTTCCAGTGATTGAGCTATAACATCTTTGACAACTTGAACATAACCCGCCTTGTTTAACAGAGAAACATTCAGTTTCCAGTAACCGGGGCCACGTTTATTAAAGCATGATTCAAAAGTGAGGGTAACTGGGTTATCATCCGAGATGAGACCTGCATGTATTTCACAACTTTTAACAGCGCTCACCGGGCTGACTGAGGTTAGGAAATAGTCCAACCGACAATAAATAACAGGGTCGGAATTAGATTTCCAAGTGTAACGGAAATTATTTTTATTCAATTCTCGCCAGATGTCTTTCAGATCGAGATCATTCGTCAGAGAATAAATTTCATTTCGGCACTTTGGGTGTGGTTGAAAAACACTACCACGTTTATCTACATCAGAAAAAAATCGCTTAATTGGCGATTTTCCCGCCCAAATTTTTGACGTCTTTTCAGATAAACTGTACCTTGTTTTAGAAATATTGCATCCTAGAAATGTGTTCTGTGTGTATTTTTGTTACTTCTGATGTATTTGACCTCACCAAAGTACTTCCGATGTTATAATACAATACTTAAAATACGTGTGACACTTTTGGCGCCGCAGCCCCTTCGCAAAGCAAATCAGGTAGCCAAATACTCAGTCTCTTAGTATTTTGCCTCTAAGTCAAGACCGTGTGTTTGGTCTTTAACGGTAGGGCATCCGACTGTCACGCGGAAGGTCCGGGTTCGATTCCCAGCCTGAGGTCGAGTCATACCAAAGACTCTAAAAATGGAACCTATTGCCGTTGTGATGATGCTCCGCATAATCAATGGAGTTAGGCCAGTTAGCTACAACTGGAAACTGGGCCGGAAACTGGGCCGTAAAACTCCATCTATCTAACTAACTCACGAACATGATGATATGCTTTATTCTCACCTTTGTAACAGGGTCTTGGATATTTTAACGAGGCAGTTGTAATCTTTTCTCTGTTTTCTGAGCATACATCATTCAAAAGTTAAACAACCAGCTACCAAAGCTTGGGACATGTGAAAAAGAATATGAATATGCACAATGCATATCTTTACTTACTACCTCGATAACTCCAACTGCTGTCCCAACTGCTATACCAAGTGATAAATATCCATGACCATAAGCTGTCTCATTAATAGACCTATTTCCAAAAAGCAATTACAAAGGATTGTGGGATAGAGTTTTGGTGTGTGTCATTTTTCACCACAGTAAAATGTCATTGACAATGATGACACACACCAAAACTCTATCCCACAATTCATTGTAATTTCTATTTGGAAATAGGTCTATGTATGAGAACGCCTTTTCCCCTTACTTGCCAAAATCTCCAAGACATCATTCTACTTCCAAAAATGTCATAGATAAGCGCGTCTTAAATTTTCCTGAACAGCTTGTCGAAGACGACTCAAGGCACTGTTTGAAGTACCATTTCTGGGAAAGAATTGTTTCAAATTTAATACCTTGAGGCACCTACTGCATACAAGTTACAGAAAACTAGAAACTGCTCCTGTCTATATTACATAAAACATGTTGATATGTCTAATTTCATTACCTACATTTAAATATACATTTGATTCAATTTCGTTTGTAAGATTTGTTGTATGTATCGGCATTTCGATTTGCCGCTCTGTCTGTATATATTAAAACCATTTACAAACCCGATAAGAATTTCTCTAGAGCATTTTTGTTAAAATGGTACTATGTGGTGAAAGATAAACTATATAAACTCTTCAACTAAGTTAGAAATGTCAAGTGCATGTTTTATTTCATGTTAATACCTATGTATTACTAGTTTCGTGTTAAACTCATATGGTTCTTCAGTAAGCACCATATATAGTTCACTTTTTTATTCTTTTTTCTTTAAATAAGACATTGTTGCAAGATCTAACAGCATGACGGAAGGATCTTGCGCTGAAAAGACTATATCAAGTTTGCCTATAAATTTATTCACGTATTAATTCATGTGTGAATTTTTGTGAAAGTAAAATCTGTGAAGCAGTGTCGTAAGTTTTTTTAATGTTGGGGGTATGAGGGGGAAAGCTTTGAGTGGTAGGGCAAGCAGAAGTGACACCATCCATTGGGAGCGTCACTATCGGTTGGCCTGTAGCATTTTGGCTAAAAATGCTTCTCAGAATGCCGAAAATGGCACTTAGGTCTCTTTTATACCACTGAAATCCATACTTTGAAGGGGTGTTTGTGAAGTTAAATATAGTGCCTTGAACAGGTTTTGCCCAATATTTTTTTACCTTCAAATTACCTTTGGGCCAAACGTAGGAGGTGGTGGGGGATGGTCAAGGGATTTGACTGGGACCCTCTGGTTACGCCACTGAATGCTCCCCACTATGTAGAGAGGATTCAAAGGATGCAGTGTCATTTATTCTACATTATAGCTGATAACTGTACAGCACTGTTCCCACATGCTGTCTGTTACTGATGAGAAAGATCCCAGACGGGTTGACAGTTGTGAGTTGCAATCTTTTGTACTCTTCATATTAACCAGTTATGATTTTATTTGTATTCCTTTGTACAATTATGAGAGATCAACAGCCACAGAATTAAGAACAGGTTCAGGAATCATAAATCTGATGACCTTCTTTATAACCGAGGTACATGCAAGCTGGCAGTGCATTATAGGCTAATTCTGTTCCACACCATATTTCTCAAATAAAATACTATTATTGAACGGATTTACACTTAACAAAATATTGACAAAAGGGAGGGCTACTTGCTCCTTCAGCTCAATGAAGTTACTTCCTTTAGGACTCAACAAAAGAAAATAATTTAAAACATTCAAAAGAGTTAGTTACTTGCAATAAAGGTCATGGGTCATTTAATTATTTACAATTTGGAACTTTGCGTTGAGAATTACTGTTCTCCTGTTCAGGTTGTATGCCTTTCTTAGCTCCTGTAGTTTAATTTTTTATTTTACTCTTTTTTTTGTCTTGGGCCTTTATGCCAGGTGTTTCTTCTATTTTGAGTTTGGATTTTTATTTGTTACCCTGAGCTTCTTATCCGCGGGCTACTTAACTCTTTTATGTAGCTGGTTTTTAGAAAGTGTTTCTTGCTTTGCACCGTTTAACATGCTTGTATCTATTTTAAAGTGCTTTTAGTCGAAGAGTTTCACATTGAACGTTTTTAATTTTGCTTCATTCGAGCTAAAGAAGGTTGAAATTAACAGCCGCAATCTTCTCTATTCAAGGTGTACTATGTCTTCCGTAAATGTGCGACTTTCTGACATAGAAACTGAAGGATGATAAGTAGCGGAAACAGTCGCATAATTTTGAAATTTTGTAGAGTTTGACAACCATCATTGGCCATCATCTTTCAGTAGTAACGTCTCTCATAATAAGGCAAAGGTTGCCAAAATTACACTGCAAACAAAGCAAATCAATTTCAGTCTATTCAGTAATGCAGCCGCAAGCTAAACTACTTTGACTAAATATCAGAGGCAGTAAACAAAGTTATTGGTTTGGATGATAAGAGAAATAGGAATGTGTGACAGTTTTCAAACTTGGTACATGGATGCTTCCTATTGAGAGAAAGAACCCTATTGTTTTTGGCAGAAGTCAAAGGTCATCTGAGGTCACCAGGGGTCAAAGTCTGGAAATCTGGTAAACATGATATCTCAAGATAGGACACTTGGATGGATTCATATTTGGGTATATGGATGTGTTATGGCCGGAAGATGGTCCCTATTGTTTTTGAAGGAGGTCAAAGATCATCTGGGGTCATCGGGGGTCAAAGTCTGAAAATCTGCTTAACATAATATCTGAATATAGGGAACTTGGATAGATTTCATATGTGGCATGTGGATGTAGCACGGTCAGGATATGGTCCCTATTGTTTTGGGGGTTGTAGTCTAAAAACCCTTTGAAATGCAATATTTCAAGATAGCTGTCTGGCTATATGTATGTTTTCCATCTATCTATCTTTGGCTTTTATGAGGGTCAAAGGTTATCTAGGGTCACTGGTGGTCAAAATGTGAATGACAACCTTGTTAGGTGTAAACACGTCTTCAGGTGGAAAACTTAAGATTTTACATGTAGTATGTGGATGCACATTATGGTGAGATGATTCCTATTTTTGGCGATGAAACAAAATTATTTTTAAACATGTTAGTATAACATTTAAATGAGAAAATAATGGTACATGATGAGATTATTTGAAATGGAACATTTATGTATCAGGGGCGTCGATTATGGGGGGACAGGGGATATGTCCCCCAATTTTTTGAGCCGAGGGGACACTAACGTAACGGTCCCCCCACTTTTTGTGACCTGAAACTTAAAAGTTAGGTTCTGCCAAAATATTATACATGTAGGTTATGGATGATGTGCTCTACCGATTAAAATCGATTTCTGTATCAATAATTACACGTTTATACTTTGCAAATTCCCAAAATTTTTGCGCGCTTCGCGGGCTTGCAGTCTCATCGATGTTCTTTTTCCACTTGCATATCGAATATACTTTATAAATTTTTATCTGTCCCTAAGATTATGTCGATTGTTCGAGTGCATAGGGCAGCAGGTGTGGTTATGAAGGAGCACAACATTTGGGAATTTGAAGAAGAGGAATTGTCCCCTACTATGTTTTAACGAAATTTGTAATCTTTAGTGAATGACCAACCTGGCAGGCTTAAACACATTTTAAGGAAAATGTCTTGGTGCACAGTCTTTATGCAACTTTTTCAGAAAAATAAATGATTTCAAATGCAAAATTTCGTCACGAGCACATTCGCAGTGGCGCAGCCAATGTGGGGGGGGGGGGGCAGGAGGCAAGTTACCCCCTGGATTTTTTTGGGGGAAAATTTGCGGTATTTTGGGAAATTTCAAGTTGACGAAATAATGCTTCCTTTTCCTATTTCTTTAAAGTTTTCTCCCTATAAGTAATCGTGGAAATCGTGGAAATATATATATATATATATATATATATATATATATATATATATATATATATATATATATATATATATATATACCTCAGCGTTTATTTTCACTTCATCTCTGCTTTCACAGGTTTCTGTATCTCTTCGGAGATCCGCTGGCGAATAAACAATTGTGTTCAGCTGGATAGCATCAACTTTGATCTCTGGTTGGGCTTGCGTCAAACGAGAACTAGTGCTGTTCCAAAAAATTAGGCGCCTGCTCAGGAGGTGAATTGCGAGCTGCTTCATCTGTTATTTGAACAAAGGCTAAACCAACTTGGCTTCATGGCTCAGTGGTTAGAGCGTCCGCACTAGAAAGCGGGAGGTCCCGAGTTCGAATCCCGGTGGAGTCAACATCGTTTTTTCACCTCAGCCAGATTTTCCAGCTTTACCAATTTGATTTATATTCCACGCAGTTGTCGTCAGCGTTTATTTTCACTTCATCTCTGCTTTCACAGGTTTCTGTATCTCTTCGGAGATCCGCTGGCGAATAAACAATTGTGTTCAGCTGGATAGCTGGATAGCATCAACTTTGATCTCTGGTTGGGCTTGCGTCAAACGAGAACTAGTGCTGTTCCAAAAAATTAGGCGCCTGCTCAGGAGGTGAATTGCGAGCTGCTTCATCTGTTATTTGAACAAAGGCCAAACCAACTTGGCTTCATGGCTCAGTGGTTAGAGCGTCCGCACTAGAAAGCGGGAGGTCCCGAGTTCGAATCCCGGTGGAGTCAACATCATTTTTCACCTCAGCCAGATTTTCCAGCTTTACCAATTTGATTTATATTCCACGCAGTTGTCGTCAGCGTTTATTTTCACTTCATCTCTGCTTTCACAGGTTTCTGTATCTCTTCGGAGATCCGCTGGCGAATAAACAATTGTGTTCAGCTGGATAGCATCAACTTTGATCTCTGGTTGGGCTTGCGTCAAACGAGAACTAGTGCTGTTCCAAAAAATTAGGCGCCTGCTCAGGAGGTGAATTGCGAGCTGCTTCATCTGTTATTTGAACAAAGGCTAAACCAACTTGGCTTCATGGCTCAGTGGTTAGAGCGTCCGCACTAGAAAGCGGGAGGTCCCGAGTTCGAATCCCGGTGGAGTCAACATCGTTTTTTCACCTCAGCCAGATTTTCCAGCTTTACCAATTTGATTTATATTCCACGCAGTTGTCGTCAGCGTTTATTTTCACTTCATCTCTGCTTTCACAGGTTTCTGTATCTCTTCGGAGATCCGCTGGCGAATAAACAATTGTGTTCAGCTGGATAGCTGGATAGCATCAACTTTGATCTCTGGTTGGGCTTGCGTCAAACGAGAACTAGTGCTGTTCCAAAAAATTAGGCGCCTGCTCAGGAGGTGAATTGCGAGCTGCTTCATCTGTTATTTGAACAAAGGCCAAACCAACTTGGCTTCATGGCTCAGTGGTTAGAGCGTCCGCACTAGAAAGCGGGAGGTCCCGAGTTCGAATCCCGGTGGAGTCAACATCATTTTTTCACCTCAGCCAGATTTTCCAGCTTTACCAATTTGATTTATATTCCACGCAGTTGTCGTCAGCGTTTATTTTCACTTCATCTCTGCTTTCACAGGTTTCTGTATCTCTTCGGAGATCCGCTGGCGAATAAACAATTGTGTTCAGCTGGATAGCATCAACTTTGATCTCTGGTTGGGCTTGCGTCAAACGAGAACTAGTGCTGTTCCAAAAAATTAGGCGCCTGCTCAGGAGGTGAATTGCGAGCTGCTTCATCTGTTATTTGAACAAAGGCTAAACCAACTTGGCTTCATGGCTCAGTGGTTAGAGCGTCCGCACTAGAAAGCGGGAGGTCCCGAGTTCGAATCCCGGTGGAGTCAACATCGTTTTTTCACCTCAGCCAGATTTTCCAGCTTTACCAATTTGATTTATATTCCACGCAGTTGTCGTCAGCGTTTATTTTCACTTCATCTCTGCTTTCACAGGTTTCTGTATCTCTTCGGAGATCCGCTGGCGAATAAACAATTGTGTTCAGCTGGATAGCATCAACTTTGATCTCTGGTTGGGCTTGCGTCAAACGAGAACTAGTGCTGTTCCAAAAAATTAGGCGCCTGTTCAGGAGGTGAATTGCGAGCTGCTTCATCTGTTATTTAAACAAAGGCCAAACCAGCTTGGCTTCATGGCTCAGTGGTTAGAGCGTCCGCACTAGAAAGCGGGAGGTCCCGAGTTCGAATCCCGGTGGAGTCAACATCGTTTTTTCACCTCAGCCAGATTTTCCAGCTTTACCAATTTGATTTATATTCCACGCAGTTGTCGTCAGCGTTTATTTTCACTTCATCTCTGCTTTCACAGGTTTCTGTATCTATTCGGAGATCCGCTGGCGAATAAACAATTGTGTTCAGCTGGATAGCATCAACTTTGATCTCTAGTTGGGCTTGCGTCAAACGAGAACTAGTGCTGTTCCAAAAAATTAGGCGCCTGCTCAGGAGGTGAATTGCGAGCTGCTTCATCTGTTATTTGAACAAAGGCCAAACCAACTTGGCTTCATGGCTCAGTGGTTAGAGCGTCCGCACTAGAAAGCGGGAGGTCCCGAGTTCGAATCCCGGTGGAGTCAACATCGTTTTTTCACCTCAGCCAGATTTTCCAGCTTTACCAATTTGATTTATATATATATATATATATATATATATATATATATATATATATATATATATATATATATATATATATATATATATATATATATATATATATATATATATATATATATATATATATATATATTATGAACAAATTGTCTCCTTAAAAGTTTTCAGGACAAGAAAAATATGGCATTCTAAGCATGAAGTGATGAGGCACAGGGAGTGTCATTTCCTGAAATCTAGGGGCCCGTTTTTCGCGAAATTTCCCCTGGAGGGACGCTCCGCGCGAGCCGATGGCCGCTCTCCGAGTGTCACTCTCATCCGTCACTAAAGTTAACAACGCCCTGGGTTAGGTTAGGTTAGGCGATGTTTAACAGCCCAGTTTCCAACCTATTGAGTGACAGCGCCCTGGGTTAAGTTTAAGCATTCAATGGCCTCTCATCCTACAAGCTAGTACCGGGCAGGTTATAGACTGATCTTACTCTGTGTTTAAACATGGATGGAGCTAAAAACAATAGCTTACCGTTGTCTAGACATAATAACCCTGCAAACATGGAAAAACGTATGATGTTTACCTTACATTTAAAGGACTGGCTCGGAAAATTAATCTAATTAATCACTGGTGATGGGGGTGACAACGGGCCCATGATGACATTGTCTTAGGCAGCTTCAGAATCTTGTAGGCCATGTATTAACTTAGGTCACATTACATGACGTCATGATAATCTTGTTATTAAAATTTACGTATTTTCAGTAATACATGCACCTTGACCTTGAAAATATACTGAAACTGAAAATGTACTGAAACTGAAAATTTTGGTTGAAATTTTCGAGCTTTGCCCCCCCCCCCCCCGGAAAATATCCTAGCTACGCCACTGCCTTATCATGCTAGGCTTAAACATCTTGGGCTTACCACACTGGAGCTGAGAACGATTAGGGGGGGACATGCTCCATGCAGGTTTACAAGTTTCTTTCTGAAAGGAATCCCCTTTAGTCTTGTAGGTATTTAAGGGTTCACAGTAATTCTCGGGTTCGTGGGCATTGTTACAAGCTGGAAAAGCCTTTTGCAAGGCTTGACATTAGAAAGTTTAGTTTCACTCATACAGTTGTCAAAGAGTGGAATTGTCTGCCACGGGTATTTAACTCAGTCCCCGTCAGTTCACTGCTTTAAAGGTCAAGAGCAGTCCCCCAAAAGTTATTTTGAAGCAACAGCTATTATCACAATTCTCGTCTCATTTCTGTTCAAAGAATCTTTCATAATATTTAATTACTTCAGTATAACATATGAAAGGTAAACCAAGCAGTAACTTCCAGTAAATTTCACATTTGAGGAGTAAAAATGTTGTCACATGACCCTCAAGAGCCAATCGTGCAACTTGACAGTCTGCTACACTTCTTCAAGTTGGGGTGACTGTTCCTGCCCTTTAAGGTTATCATTGACAAGTTCTTCCATGACTGTGGTAAAATCTGATTGTTTGGGGCTGCTTGTTTTGGTTTGGTGGTTTGACTTTTGATCAGGGTTGAGTTGGACTTCAGGGCATCTTATGGGGCCTTGGCCCCAGGCTCCTTTGCCCTTCAACCTGTTATGCATATAGGGCTATTCAGGGTTCAAGTTACAGTATAGTTATAGTTACAGTTAATTCAAAGAAAATGTAACTTGTCACAGTTACAAGTTACAAACCTGAAAATGTAACTAGTTACAGTTGCTTTTCTAGCAATTGTAACTAGTTAATTTTGAAAATTAACTAATTACTTAACACAATATAGCTACAGTGAGGAGATGAAAAATAAAATGAGGTTAATTTGTCTCTTTACCCAGCCAACATGCCCAGTTGGGCCCCAACAGGGTTTCAGCTGTGCCCTGCTTCAATAACTGAAGCCTAGCTGGGCTTCAGCTGGGAAAGGCTAGCCCAGTTGGGCCCCACGTGGGAACACCTGACAAACACAAATGGGCCCCAGCTGGGGCCCAGCAAGTAGCCCAGCTGAAACCCAGTTGGGGCCCAGCTGGGCATGTTGACTGGGTAGGCGTTCTTTACTTCTGTTTTACGATCGTAAATAAGGAAGGGCAGACCATGGCCAAAAAACGTCAAAAACTTCGTCCCATTCATCCCAACCTCTTGCAAAACAAAACGCATAAAACATTTTGATCGATCAAAGCTACAAAAAGCATCAATGATTTCACATACATTTTAAGGGAATATCCGGCTACACGTAGCCATTCAAAATAGCCCAGGCTCTTTGAAATGAAGCAAAAGCACTCCATGAATACGTTTTAACCTTTCCGACAAACCTCTGTCACAAGTTGCATTGGAAAAGGGTTTTAAAGTTCGTAAAATTCGCCGTAGAAGCCTAAACGTAGCAATTTACTCATCTGTCATTGAAAGACCTGATACGCAAAATGAGTACTCTGCTACATTTTTCAAAAAAAGAATCAAAACAAAAATAAGGGCTTCAATGTTCTTTTAAGGAGCGGCACCTGAACTTTCCAGTTAAGTGGTTAGTAATGAATAAAATTCATTTAAGGTAAGTTAAAATTCATTTGAGGTAACTCACCTACATTATAAAACCTACTAAAAGGTGAAAGTTTCAATCAATCGGCCCCCGTGACACTAAAGTCAATACCGTGCGCTCACTGAAACTTTTCAATGTTCCTCGATCCTTGCTCTACATACCCACTGGACGAAAAAATTCATTCAAAGTCTTCATAAAAAGGGATTTGTGTAAAAACGCTTAACTATATGCAGCACAGAAATTGATTTCCCAGGAAAAAGGAAACTCCTTTACAGAGAAACATCTGACTAGAAACTACACTTGTCTGCCAGGAGATCGCCTCAGCCACTAACGGCATTGCGTCTAAACACAGGGCGTATCTCTTCATTTCTTTGAGAAAATTAAAACACGACCACCACTCGTTTTCAAAAAAACCTTCATCCAAATATGGCACCTAAAAGCGAGCTTTGATAAAGCTCTGAGTTCCAAGTGCATGGTGACCAGCAACTACTTCGTCTGTTTCCCTGTTATCCGACGGTCGCCAATGAAATCGCACCAAATCTGAAAGATTTGCTTTCTAAATAAAGGGTCCCCCTAGACCCGGAGTCAGTAGAAACAGAGGCAAAGGAACAACGATATTTTGTTAGATGCGCTATTGGCTGCATTATTAACTCTCGTGACAAATCCCGCCATTGTGAAAAGGCTACTACTGATGACGTTCTACTGTATAGAGCCAAGAACAGAAACCGGTCTAGTTGGTTTACAAAAAACCGCTAAAATGTCATTTTGAGAACGACTCACATTCCATCACAAGAGTGGAATTAAAAGCTTTTGCATAAAGCATGCATATATTGACATGATGGGTGCTATTCCTGACAAGGGCGCCGTTTTGTTTTGAAAATTGGTGGGGATGTGACTACCTAAACGGAGCGCGACCATGGGTTCGCGCGGAGCGTACCAGAAATTTTTTGACAGATGTACCCCCCAGCTTGCCGGAAATTTCCCGCCGGACACAATTATGATAAAAAATGGGTCATCCATTTTAATATTTCACGTTTTTAAATGTTTTATGAAAAACAGTAATTAAAAAAATACAAGAATAAGAGTTACTGATGATAAATTTGTCAAATACAAACATCATAATGAGCCGATATAAAACAAGAAATTACCCCATCTTCACCTTCCTTCATGGCCCTTTGGGCACCGCAGTTGGGCGTGGGGTACAACTACTATGTGCTGGGAGCTACACGCAAGTTGACGCAACAACAACATCAACAACAACAACAATGGAATACACAAACAAGACTGAATAAGGAGTCCTGCATGCAGGGGCGTAGCCAGGATTTTCTTGTGGGGGGCAAAGTCGACTCATCGTCCCCAATCTTGACCGGCTGGACTATCTAAGCGGAGCGCCACCATCAGTTGGCGCGGAGCGTACAAGAAAATATTTGGTTTTAGAAACCCCCCAGATGGCCGGAAACGGCACTTCCCGAGTGTTTTATGCTGCATGTTCCCAGCCTGGAAATATGGATCTCATTTCTGAAATTTCTCAATTAATGCAAAAAAAAAAAAAAAATCAATCTACGAAAAATGTTAATACATGTTTCTAAGTGGAGCTCAACCTTCGATTGGCGCGGAGCGTGCCAGGAAATTTTTGGCTGTACAAACCCCTCAGATGACCGGAAACTGCACTTCCCGAGTGTTCTATAAGCAAGAGTATGTTCAGCCCAACTTCGAAATTCTCCCCGCTTCTTAACTGGAGCACTTGACAAATATTGAGGGGCTGAACATACCTTTAGCCCCCACTTTTTCATTTTTCATCGCCGCCACTAGGGTTCGGCATTTTCTTGAGGGAGTGAAGCGCCCAAGGAGCCGAGAGACCGAACGGGGAGAGAGTGGGGTTCTCCCCCTCCTACTTCAAGGAGATTTTGCAATTTTACATCAAAATTGAGCGATCTGGTGAACACCTAAGCTGGAATTTTTGGACATTTTCAATCTTGTATCAATGTTTTCCTTATTCCCTCGAGAGTTAGTGCGTGGTTGTAAGAGGGTTACTGTACGAGTCAATGGGGCCCTAGGGAATTGTGTTGCACTGAAACAAAACAGCTACTCATAAGGCTTACATTGGCCAAACCAGCGGAATTGACATTTTGCCCTGAAAAACGCCAAAACTCCATTTAAATAAAAAAAAAATTAGGTCTGGGCGGGAGTAAGTGCGAACCCCCTGAACCCCCTGGCTATGGGCCTGTCTCCCTGGGTGTACCCCCTTGGCGCCAGGATTTGCCCGACTAAGAGCCACTCTCCGAACGGGGGAGTGGTTGGGTGGGTAGCGACCCCAAGCACCGACAGCCACGATGCCGTCGATGAGTTGGTGAGGGAGATTTGAAGAAAACCTGTGCACTATACCTGCCATTGCGAGTCATGTACGACATAAAACTTGTATATGTTAGAGGAAGATATTTCCGCACTGATTTAACCGTGGAAAAGTGGGCGAAAACTTTTTGGGTTAGCCTACACTAAAAAGAATCTGTACTATTTAAAGCTTATATAGGTCAATTGTCCGGGCATTTGGGCCCTATCGGGCATTACTTTTATTGTACTTCCTTCTTCGAGTCCGTACCGCACGACTGACACAAGAGATTATTAACTAAGTTTAGCGAAATGAGATGAAATTCCCGACATGTACATTAATCCATTCATTCTACTTATTAATTTACTTGAAAAGATGGGAAGGGTTTGTACTTTATTAGCTCTAGGTAACGGAACTGAGGAAGAGTGTGCAAAGCGTACCGAACATTTTGGGTTTTATCGCAGAAATAACTCTTTTGAAAGCCAAAATAACTAAAGCGACCATGGGAAGGCCACAGATTATTCCCGACAGGGGGACTGCCATGCCAGCGACCACAAGTTCCGACAGCCCCTATGTCGAGGGGTGGTGAGAAGGGGATATGAAGGAGCCTAACTATCACATGCCATTGCAGCCTGGGGCACATTTTGCACAATATTACTTAATATTTTAAAAGCCGAGTTGCGCACTGATAGTGTTCTTTTGAGTCTGAATCGTGAGATTGCAATGCGCGCGTGACGCGCGCGAAAATTTTTGGTAGGCTTACAAAAATAACATAGCCTATGTAATCATTAAGAACAAAAAGAAAAAATATAAACTGTAGGGGTTGTAGACCGTATCGGGGATTACCTACATTGTGTCGAAACTACCTGAAATACCCAATAAAATAGCCAAACTATGCTCCGTGAGTCGCTCACCAACTGACCTATCGTATGACACACACAAGAGAACAGCAACTAGGCTTTGTTGTATGGGATGAAATTTACGACCTCTACATAACCTGTGTACTCTGCCTACCTGTTACTTGGTAAGGTTGACATGACTTACACTCTCTAGATATGTGGAATGTAACTATTGAAAAAACTGGAGTGAATCTACAGCGCGCGTAGGGGTTCTTATTAGGGAAATTGTCCATTGAGAACAAAAAACAGGTAAACCATCGGGGAGACTAGTCGCCGTCGGGGACTGCATACTTTATGGTAACGACTAAAAGCCCCCCCCCTTCCCGAAAAACTGTAAAAAATGCCCCCGATTCCCTCCCTCCTCTTGCCGTTTATCTTTTTTATTTATTTATTTATTTTTTTTGGGGGGGGGCTCTCCTTAATTTTTTCAACATCGCCCATCGCGTCCCCAAAATTTCTGTGGGGGGGGGGGGCACTCTGCCCCCCTCCCCCGCTGGCTACGCTAGTGCCTGCATGCCCTCCTGGTTCGACCGCTGGGTTCTGCATTGGCTCCCAGACAAACAGATAACAACAAAAACAAATCAGACGAAATAGAATATTAGTGTGCTGGAGAAAGGAAGACAGGTTCAACTAGTGGTAAGATGAGCAACATCAGTCGTTGGAGTGCAAAACTTCAGCCAGTGCTGAAGGGGAGGATGCTGTGGCAAGTGTGAACTTAGAAAAGTGAATAAATATCGTGTTTACACGCTACTCAGTATCTAAAAGTTTAGAGACCAGGTAGGGGTAGCTATCCTACCATGGACTTCCATTTAACGTCCTCGTTTGAGGGACCACGCGGCTACACGCAGCATTTTGGATACACTTTTTTTCAATTTTTTAAACTGTTAATTCCAGTGTTCTCAAACCACCCCTATCCATTTATATAGTCAAACTTTTTGTATTTGAGTTGTGCAATAAATGTTTGCTAGCTCGTGGAATACATACGGGGAACCCACTCAACCCAAGACTATCAGTAATCGGTTAGCGACGTACCTTGTGTGACCTACCTCCCTACTTAAGACATCCAAATACTTTTCTCCGTGCATCTGGTTTATTAGAAATGAATTTCTCCGCGATAATTTGGGAGTCCATCTTCTCCAATAGGTCACTATGTACATTGCACACAGCATTTACATTAGTTTTGTTGCTTATTTTGATAACGCCCAACGGGTACCTGAGATCTTTACGACTAACGCGGTATAGCAGGATATCATGGATTGTCGGATTTCCAAAATTCACTCAAAAGATGGTGGGGATATGGTATATCATGTCCCCACCTCTGAAATTTTTGGTGGGGACGCGTCCCTGTGTCCCTGTGGGAAACGGCACCCATGATTCCCGAAAAATTTAGCATTTCACGGACTAAGTAACGTCAGATAGTGACAGTGGCGTAACCAGCGGGGGAGCCCCCCCCCCGACACAAAAACGGGAAGGGAAGAGAAAACGGGACGGGAAGGCAGGGGAGGAAAGAAAGGAAAGAAGAGGAAAAGAGAGGGAAGGAGAGAAAAGGAAAAAGAAAAAAGGAGGGGGAAGGAAGGGGAAAGGAAAGGAAGGAAAGGAAAGAAAGGCAGAAAAAAAAGAAAACGGAAAAGAAGGGGAAAGGAAGGAAAGGGGAAAGGAAAAAAGAGAAAAATGAAAAAAGAAAGAAAGTGGGTCAACCATAACATCAAAAGCAAGATTGATCTGCATTCATGGAACACTGTTTCGGTCAATATATGAACATTCATGTAGAGAAATATATGAACATTCATTAAGTCGCCTACAGTTAACAAAATAATATCTGAGGTCCACTTCATCGGAGGAAAGACTTTCCACTCTTGTTCTTTGCCCGACAGTCGGGAGGACTTTAGAAAAGCAATCATTCTCAGATTTGTCACCGATATTGGAAGGAAGTGCAGATTCTTCAGTAATCCCCAAACTCTTTAAACTTCCTCACAGGAAACCCAGAATCTAAAGCTTTCTGTAATATAAGCTTCATATCAACAAACTACTGTTTCAAAAGGGCAGAAATTTCGGCGCCCTCCTCAATACAACCCTAATACAGTGGTGTCCACCTTTGCAAGAAAAAAACGGAAAACTTAGCTATTACTTTCAAGCCATAGACATGCCATTCCGGCTGTCTGAGGGTCGCGATTTTTCAAAATTTTCCGTACGCTCCACGTCAACTGAAGATAGTCTTTCTAGCAAGACCTCATATTCTAGGCAGGGGAACCATTGACCTACCATACTCAACTTGCATCATACACACCTGTCATCAGATACCTTTAAGCTCTGTCAGTTGTGCAGTCTTCAGATGGATTCTTTAGTTATTGAAGTATCAAAATTTTATCAAAGTTGAATGTTGCCGAGCAGTGGTGTAGCTACAGGAGGCAGGGCGATTGCGCCCTTGCTTGAAAAAGTGAAAAATTCGAAAATTTGCCTTTGAGACACTAGTCAAATACAGTGCGGTTTTCCCAAGTGTTCTTCCATAAAATTCCGAATTCTTAATAAAAGTTCCATATTTGAAATTATTATAGTTTTAAAAAGGCAGAATTTTCCGCGCGCTTCGCCCGCCTTAAATTGCAAGCCTTAAAGTTGTAAGTGATCGCTCATAAAGTAGTCAGTGGATAATTTGTCCTAGCCGCTACGCTGCCGTTTCCCTAAAATTTTCTTCAAAATAGGCTTAAATTAATAGGCAAAAAAGTTTCGAATGTTTTTTAATGTCGCCGAGAAGCCTTAATCCGCACTCCTTAGATAACACGATTTTCAGTAACATAACATAACATAACATAACATAACATAACATAACATAACATAACATAACATAACATAACATAACATAACATAACATAACATAACATAACATAACATAACATAACATAACATAACATAACATAACATAACATAACATAACATAACATAACATAACATAACATAACATAACATAACATAACATAACATAACATAACATAACATAACATAACATAACATAACATAACATAACATAACATAACATAACATAACATAACATAACATAACATAACATAACATAACAAGTAAGCAGTAAGGCATCATCCAAAATGCTAATCTTCCTATAAAGCTTAGTATCATCAGCAAACTTACTTATACGAGATGTAAGAGAACTATCAATATCATTGATGAAAATTAAGAAAAGAAGTGGGCCAAGGACAGAACCCTGCGGTACTCCACTTGTGACTTCTTTCCAAGAGGAGAAGTTACCATTGACAGCAACTCTCTGAGATCTACCATGAAGCCACGAATTTATCCAATCAGCACAATTGCCCTGAACCCCTAACCTATGCAGTTTAACCATTAGCCTACCGAATGGAACTTTATCAAAAGCCTTTGAAAAGTCAAGGTAAATGACATCAACGCCATATCCAGAATCAAGAGATGAAGAGACATCTTCAAGAAAGCTCAGTAAGTTAGTAACACAAGATCTGCTTGGCAGGAAACCATGCTGTGACAGATTAAGTAAATCATTATGTAAAAGATACTTAAGTAAACTATCCTTAATCAAAGATTCCATAACTTTGCACACAACACTGGTTAAACTGACAGGCCTGTAATTGCAAGGATTACTTCGATCCCCCTTCTTAAAAATTTGAGTAACATTTGCTACCCAGCCAGTAGGAACAAAACTCGAATCCAGACACTTCTGAAAAATGATGGAAAGAGGAACTGACAAAATCTCAGAGCATTCACGTAAAATGGCTGGGTGGACCCCATCTGGCCCAGGGGCCTTACTAGCTTTCAAACTCTTTAACTTTTTACAAACTTGTTCATCTGAGAAAATGACATAACTGATTGAAGAAGAGACATCAGAACCCGTACAAGTCCCCAACAAAGATGATTCCTCAGTAAAAACAGATACAAAATAGTCATTTAACAAATTAGCCATATCCTGATGGTCACTAACCAAAGTTTTATCATCACCTTTGAGAGGCCCCACACCCTCCTTAAGCTTCTGCTTAGGTCTCACATAGGCATGAAAAGTTTTGGGGTTTATCTTAACCTCCTTGGCCAACTGCTTTTCAAACCTCGTTTTAGTTCCATTTACCAAATTTTTAACTAAGAATTCCTGCTTCTTGTAAGCTGCTAAGTTTTCTGGACTTTTACTGGCCCTATAGCGACGCCAACACTTACGTTTCTTCCTAGTTGCTCTAAGAACTTCTCTAGAAATCCAAATTGGCCTATTTTTAACCGCAGCTTTCTTAAGTGGGATACACAACTTTGTTGTGTCAGAAACAACATCCCGGAAAACACTCAATGCCTCAGCAGTGCCTAAGTGAGACAAACGGGCCGCCCAATCTATGTTTAAAAGCTCCTTAGCACGAGTAAAGTTAGCCTTGCTGAAATCTAGAATCCTTTTGTCACTACTAGCATGATTGCTGAAACAATGTAACTCAAAACAAATAAGGTCATGGTCACTGGACCCAATCTTACCACCATTGGCTACATTTCTAACCATGTTCTCATCTGTACTTAACACCAAATCAAGGCAATTATCCTCACGAGTAGGAAACAGAACATGCTGGGTAAAGAAACCATCAGTCACAACCTCAAGAAAATCCCTCCCATGTAATCCACTAGTACAGGAATGCCAATCAATATCTGGAAAGTTAAAATCCCCAAACACAACAGCCTTTTTGGAAGAAATTTTCCTAAAAATTTGGAACAAATTCTGATTATTCTAAACGCAAGAATTTAGTGAACGGTAAACAATACCGACAAGCAAGGGGTGCCATAATCATTGCTACAGCTAAGTTCACACCACAAGCAGTTAGAGAACCCACAGGAAAACTTGGTTGTGACTTCAACACAATTTAAACTATCCTTGACAAACAATATAATAAAACCCCTCCACCCCTACCGCCGACAGTATCAATCCTATCTTGCCTGAAAATTTTGTACCCGGGAACCGAGTAGACATGCTATCTCAGATATATGCTGATAGGAAACGCAGATTCTTCGATAGTCCCCCAAATATGCAAATTTCCTTACAGGAAACCCTGAATCTAATCTATTTTCTGCAATTCAAGCTCCATATTTACAAATGTGTAGAAGGACCCAAATTTTCGGTGCATACCTAATACAGTAGTGTTCACACTTAAGAAAAAAATTAGATTTACTTTAAAGAAAGTTGTTCTTGCTCGTAGAAAAAGCAAAAAAATTAAGCATAAAAATAAACCTTTTGGTCAATGGGGTAGGGTGAGTTGCAAAATTGCCCCCCCCCTCCCGTCCCCACTCAACACCTCCCTTAAGGCCCTAAGACACCCACAAACTAACACAGCTCAACTAATACAAAATCGGGAAACCTCTATGCTATATTGCCCCCCCCCCCCCCCCGGGACAGTCAGGTCTAGTTACGCCACAGATAGTGAACCGCCTACCCCCACTTCACTCATTTTCATGATAATTGATTAACCTTTTAAAATTAAAGGCCAAGCAAAGTAAAACATTATGCTGCATGTAACGGAAATGTAACGGGAGGTAAATCCCGTGTCGTTACAGTTAAGTTACCGCCGAAAAGTAACTCGTTAATTTCTCCATTACACATTGACAAAAATAACTCGTTACATGTCTCCGTTACACAAAATGTAACTAGTTACAGTAACATCGTTATTTGTAACTCGTTCCCAACCCTGTGCCTATTGGATTCATTGAACAGTGTTAAAGTTTGAAAAACCTGTTGTTGTGACTCTATAGAGAAACACAAAAATGTAACGTTGGGAAGTTGTGACCTCTTTGTCCTGCAGTTTCGGAAGATCCTTGCTTCCACCGTACCATAGTGGCAAGCATCATAGGCGCAATTCTGTAAGAAAAAATATTCTCTCAGTTTAGCCTGGGAGCTTTGATGGGTAACTAAAGATAATCAAGTGTATTCCCGACGAAGACCATGCAGTCACCTCATCAAATTTGTTGGTTTACTCTTAAGTAAGGCAGATTCATTAAAAAACGCATGCGGTCACAGAGCCCATTACTGAAATGCTGCACCTCCTGAAAACTCAAAATCCGGTCGTGTGGCTGTCTCGACGGGATTTTGGACATTGTGGTAGAGCATGAGTCATCACCCCACACCTTGCTTCCTCACTCCTCTCCGTCTTTTACTAATCCTGAAGGCTGAACAGTGGTGCATAAGCTCAAACAATGGATTCAATAAACAGTTAGCAGCAAGTAGTTCCAGTATCTTGTTGGTAAGGATGTTGTGCTCCATGGGGGAATAATTGGGAGCTTGTTTGCTCAATAGATTAAGCACAGAAATAACAACTCTGGAGATAGGTGGAGAGAGCCACATATAGTGCTGCACTTGGCAAATGGACTTTTTTCGACATGACGAAATCCTTTTCAATTTTTCTCAATGAAAAGGGATGACGAAATCATTTTTATACAAACCCCAATTCCCGGCCCGCCTCAGCTCAGTTCAGTCTCACACTTTATATTTTGAGTTCTGTATAATTTCGGCATCCCGTTGCAACTGTCGGGCCTAAAGCACCTAATCCTCAGTTGGAGTGGGGTCTTGGGGTCGAAGCCACGGGAAGCTCTAAGGTTTTAGCATATCTCTTGATGCAAAGTTGAATCTCTGGAGAGGTGTTTTTTATTTTTTCTGCAATATGCAGGACGTGGGACTGTGACAAATGAGGCGAAATGGGACCATTCCTGGACGAATGTTCACTCGAGGGTACATAAGGCCACTCTAACTTAGAAGATAGTCCGTCGGAGGGGTTCACAGAATGAAGATTTCAACTAGAAGCTTTCGATGCAATTGTGAGTTTACTGTTTAGACCACTCCGGTTCTCCTTTGGCACGCTTGGCCAGACTTCGAGGCGAATTCCTAAGCTGAATCAGTTACATTTACTAGCTTCAACTTTAGATCTGTCCCACGCTAGACTAGACTGTAGATTTCTGCACTTGGAAATGGAAGAAGTTTCTCCAAAATTATCACATATGTGGTTCTGACCACCGTTTTGACAGTTGAATGCAATTCTAGGTGAGGAAGAAACCATAAAAACAATCTCTATTCCTGAAATGCTTCATTTTCTTTATTTAAACAACCAGTGTACAGGCTTAATCCAGTTGTCGAAACTTGGCCCTAGGCCTATGTCTAGCGTACTTGGTTAAGATGTACGTACCATTTGCGCGAAAAGTAAAACAGCAGGTTTCGACATCAGCCGCTATGTAAATTTCTTTCCTTGATTAAGTCTGATGTTTGGCACATGCCAACAGTATTGTATGATGTTAAGCATTTCTTCAAAATCTGGCATTTGTGAAAAAATGGGGGTGAGAAAACTAGGCTAGGTCTAGCTACCTGGAGATATCTTGAAGGTAGGGCTGTGCGTTTTTGGTTAATTCACTAAAGTTGAGCCTAGGCTAGGCCTAGGCTATCCTCTATAGGAGCAAGTGGTACAGTGGTAACGAACTGCGTCTTCCAGTCATGAGTTCGTGAGTTCAAGTCCCAGCTCCGACATCAAAATTGACATCTAGTTTTCTGGGTTGTAGTTAATCTGCTTTCTCTTAATCATAGACGTTAAACTGTGAGTTTGTCTCACGAGACTGGCCTTGGGCCAGCTTGGCGCTAATACCCCTTCATTGGGGCGTTGCCGAGTTCCCGCAAGGGAGGATCAAATGAAAACAAAAACAACAACAACAAACATTTAGCCTAACCAGTTTTGTTAACCCGTCGTTAACCCTTTAACTGAAAATGATGTCATGTTCAGCACATCAACGAAATCAACATTTCCAAAGAGCACCATCACTTTTATACAGGGAAGTACAGGTCTAAAAATGGCGTTGTGAATTTATTTTGTTAATGTTTGCATGTGACAAAAATTTTCGTAATGTGCATTGAGTTTATATGATCTTTTCACAGTAAAAGCCAATCCTGTATTCCTACATGTATTGGAGCTTTCTTCAGATGATGTGCTTATTTTAACATTCCAGGGTTCTCGCTAACTCGAGCTCCCGGGTCCCTGTCCCCGACTGGAACGCTTGAAACAAAATCCTGTGTGTCCCAGGGATGCACGGGATTTGCTTGCATAACACGTGTAAAATTTTGGCAAGGAGGCATAGAAAGTTTTGTGTTGAAAAGTTCACATGCACCCATTGCCTTGAAATGTTCGTTGTCGATGTCACTCCACAAAATCCATGTAGGAAATTTGCCTACCAAAGTTTCTTATCACCGCAGTTCATATTCGACTGGACCAGAAAAGTTTTTCTGACTAGACCGATATTAGTAATATGGCCAAGTTCTGCAAAATTGCCTGTGCTACGTACGTACTAGATCATCCGCTGCACTGTTGTCCAGGTTAGTCATAGTAACATCACTTGTCAATGCGAGACCAGTTTTACGCAGCGGCATGTTGCAAATATTACGGCAGGACATCTGAATGGAAATTGCAGTTTTGGAGGCCTAATGAGAACATTTTTGAAGTGAATATATTACGCCAACAAAAATAATATATCCCGTTGTTGAAAAGAATGGAACTATTCCCAATATGTTGCATCCTGAACTGGTTATAGTACTAAGATGTGCACAAAGCGAGGGGCGCCCACTATAAGCTAGACAAACGTGACTTCCTTCTAATCGGTAATTGGAAAGGGGCATCGGGCCTATTGATAAATTAAATAATCTGTAATGGGTCATTACCGATTTTAACTTTTTTCGGTCTAACACTTATTTTCCCACCTGATCCTGTGTAATATCGTCAGTTACAAAGACTGATAATTCATGAAATACTCCTAAACTGCTGTGTTGATTCAGCTTGCTTGTGATGCAGTGCACAATACATGTACAGCCCTAGTCCTCAGTAAAGGACTATGTATGGACGGTCACGTAATTGCTCCCTATACATGTATAGGGAGCAATTACGCGACTGTCCATACATAGTCCTTTACTGAGGACTAGTACAGCCCCCACCTGTTTGTCACGGTAGCGATCTGTTCAATTGCACTTTTAATGGCCCGTCGGCCACAAACAGCAGTAACAATGCTATTTTGTGTTACTGTTCTTGTTGTCTGTACAATAGTAACGCAGAATGCGTTGCTGTACAAACTGTTCAATCCTGCCTAAATATTACTGTAGCCCTACCAAAATAGCCTTTAGAAAAGAGGATAGGTCTGTTTTGCTTGCAATGCTCCACGATAGTGGGGAGATTAAGGTCCTTCAAAATAGATGTCATTGACCCAGGTTCACCAGAAAATCCAGAACTAATGAAAGGAGCCTATCTTCTCTAAATGCCCTCAAGCTTAAGGTACACTTGTAAGTTAGGACCAACTGGTACAGGAGGCTTGGTAGGGATGCCCATGTTACATGACATGGTCTTGAGAATGATGTGACAGTACTACTTCTCCACAAGTATAAAATGTATGAGGAGTGGGCCTTATTGCTTGTTTTACGTTGAATATGCAATTATTTAATTCCTTAGCGTACTGTAAATATTATAGGAAATACTTTGAAGAGAATTAAAAAAAATGCTTGGAAGTTGAAGCAAGAGCCGTACTGGTGGGACATGGGCTTTGTCCTACTGTAAGTCCCAAAGAAAGAAGAATTGCTTATGTTAACTTATACAAGATAAGCATACAGATTCAATTAGTTTAGTTCATACAGTTTCTCTTACAGTTACAGATTGTGCAAGATAAACCTTTCATGGGATACAATGACATGCCCAATAATTAGATGCAGTTTTTCATTTAATACCTTGGACAGTTCCCCAAATCTGTTTACTTCGTTAGCCCATCCCTCACCTGTTTTTAAATCATTCTTATCCAGAGACAATCATATTGAATTGCTTCATGGCATACTCTGGTGAGCATATGTGACCCACTATGGCAGATCAGGTAGGGCTAGGGGACATATTGAAATAATACTGCTAGAAAGAGCTCTGTGAATGTTTCATTTTGATATCAAAATCTTGACATTTTGAAGTAACTCATATATTTTGTCAAAATCATGATCAACTTTCAATGGAATACATAACAATAAATTTGTTAAAAGTGGCTTTATTCCAGTTGTACATTGGCCAACGTTATACAAGATCTGCCGTGGTGAGTCACTTATACAGTAAGGCTCTGATGTGTGATTAAAACACTAAATTAATGCTGTGTAACAATGAGCTACTAGCTGTATTTTTAAATTTGATGTTTATTAGAGAGCTGTGCCAATCAAGAATTTCTGTAAGCTAGTGTAGTTTTGAATGACCATGAATTATGTTACCAAACTGCATTATTTCAAGTGCTTTTATCCAAAAATTTGTACATTATGAGGGGAGGAAAAAACTCCTTCCAAATAGCAGCCCCTCCCCCCCCCAGTATTTCACTTAATGATTGCTGCCCCTATGCCTAAAGGTGAAGTTAAAAATAGTTAGATGTGACACATTCATAACAGCCAATTTGGCAGTAAAATCATCAAGTTTGATTCCTGACCTTCCTTCAAAACAAATTTAATTTTCATCTTCTCTTCAATAGGATATATACAGCTGTCATCTCTTGTTTCATGAGTGTGAGTATTTTGACAATCTCAGAAGATGTATGCATTTTACAGACAAGTGCACCCTCCAACTGGTGTTGAACACTCACTCTACTGCAACTTTATCAACAAAGATGAAAAGAACTTGATTGTTGCCAAGGCAACAGAGTTGACAGTTTACAGACTAATCACAGATGTTGAGGTAAGCAATGGCAGAATCAGACACATAGTATTTAAAAGGGATGGGGGATACAGGGGGTCGGGGGAAAGCCTTGAACCTCCTGAAATTTTTTTGCCCACCCTTTAAAGTTTTAAGTTTGCAACTTATTTAATCTTATTTATGCTTGTGGTCCAGCGTATAAAATTTCAGCCCCTGTGAAAAATTCTGACCCCTCTTAACTGGATGCTGGTTTGGTCAAAATAGTGAGAAACATTAAACTTGGCTTTGGGTTTGCATGTTGTCGATTTTCAGTGTATTATACAGTAGGACTGAAAATGAAGTACCTTCACAGTGAATTGCACCCACAGCAGTGCTACTGTGTGATCAATGCCACATGCCTGTATACCTTTATCTGCTAGTGATAGGATAGATCCATGTTATGATCATATGTGACAACCCACAGAAAATTGTTGTATTAAGATAAGACTGGTATCATGTAAACATATTATGACCCTTATGCAGCATTACCACTAAGTAACTATTGATGCAATGACTTAATAACTTCATGCACTGATGTTTATGGTTAAAAACAAAGAAGAGGATTTCATATTGTTCCCTAAGTTAAAGCATGCAAAGTTCCACAAAACTGAAATTTCTAGTGAGTCAAACTTTGTCATCACATGTGACTTAGTTCATATGTGGTGTGTAGGTTGACCATATGGATTTAATGGTCCCCTTTGATATTCATGAAGGTCAAAGGCCATTTGACCAGTTAGCAGGATCAAAGCCTGAAAAGCTTGCTTGCACAGTATTACAAGCAACATAACTTAAAGGGTCTTGGTACTTGGCATTTAAATGGTGCCTACTGTAGTCAATAAATGATCCCTGTAGAGTTTGGTGGAGGTCAGATGTCATTTGGGTTCATAAGGGGTCAAAGTCTCAACATCAAAATACACAATTTCTCATGGTTGGAGTCTTGGATGCAGCAAAATTTCACCCATAGTATGTGAATGTGATATCATGAGCAGAACCCCAGTTCTAGGTGGTCAAAGGTCATCTGGGATCTCAATGTAGGAAGCTTCGATGCCTTGCATACATGTATACTTTGTGGATACATTACACTACAGAGCACTGTTAATATGATACAAGTTACGGATCACTGTCAATTTAAATTAAAAGCTTACTGTACATTTCAGCGGCAAGGAGTCACTAAGCCTTTTGGCTCTCTGGTTAATAAGTACTTTAAATATTCTATGTAATTTGTAAAACAATGCTAAAAATAATCAGAAAAATTGTATTTAAGGAGCAACTTGGCAAAAATCACCTGAGTGATCCACATGCACTGTGAAAATTGAGAATGGAAAAGAGTTCCATCCCCTGGGTCCCATCCATTGAGGTGAGTACTTGTGTGATCACCACACAAAGAAGGTAAATCTGCTTCTGGTTCCTTTTTCTGAGTGTTGGCAAGTATGTTTTAGTTGTCAAGGACATTCACAATTTCTTTGATAGTAATAGAAACAGTAGGCGGTGAGAAGATTGGCCCTTTGACAGCCATAAAAACTGAGCTCTGCCTGCAAGTATCAGCCTAAATGTAGGGTATTACTGTATACGTAACAAGAATTCTCTCATAAATATTATACCTCAGCATAAGCTTGATTTAAACCCATCTAGGATGTAAGGTTTAAAATATGCAACTGATCTTCCTGTAGTACAAATTGAAACAAAGATCAAATATTTTTTTTGCATTTTCCTCACAACATCTGTAAGATGTCAGGCCTTGAAATTTAGATTCGTAAGGTGTGCTACAAATCACACTCCTTAAAATGTTAAGGAGTGTTGTAGGTGTGCTGTTTTATTAAACTTTAGTAGACTAGGTGTGCAAAAAATCACACTCCTCAGAGCAATTTGAAGTGAGTGATGGTGTTCAGTTGCACTCTCATGCCTCAAAATTCAAGGCCTACTTGGTTTACCTTTATTTAGTCCTGAAATATTATAAGAAATAAGAAGAAAGTTGTAAAATTTTGTTGTTGATTCAAAATAAGTTTAGAGCAATTGCTTTTGCCCTTTAAAGTCAGCAATGAATGTAAAAGGTGGCACCTTTATGAAACCATACCTGTACCAATATCACAAGACTGCTTTACCTAGAACCCAACAGTAACATGTCAATACTAACTTATGTCTTTTCAGATTCCTCTTGCCAAAGTCACAGAATCTACTGGTAAGTCAAAAGTCTCTTGACAAATTTCTTCAAGTTAAATTGTATTTTTGATTCCTTGCTATAAGGCAGGCAAGGAATCTATGGGATGGTCATGTGTTTGTGACACTTTTGCTTGTAAACATGTATTTCGAGGATAGGAATGTCCAACACTTTTCATATTTGATATATAGATTTGTCATGTTGAGAAGTAGACCCTATTTGGTGGACTTCAAGGGTCATTTAAGGTCACTTAAAGGTTTAACCTTGTAAACATGATATCTTAAGTTAGGAATGACTGTCACTTTTCATATGTAGTGCATAGATTTGTCATGCTAAGAGAAAGAACCCTATTGTTTTTGCTGCAGATCAAAGGTCATTCAAAGTCACATGCTGTAAAACATTGAAAACCTCAGAAATGGCATGTAAACACTGTATCTCAAGATAGGAATGACCAACACCTCTTTTCCATATTTGGTTTATAGGGCATTATATTAAAGGAAAAAGCCTATATATCTTGTTGGAAGTTAAAGGTCATGTGAGGTCACAAGGGGTCAAAAACCAAAAACCTTGTAAATTCTGTATCTCAAGGTACTGTAGGAATGACTGATACAGTACCTCTCATACAGGGCTTAAAAATGGAATGGTGCTCTGGCCCAAAAGCACCACAGATTATTAAGTGAAAGTTCAACATTAACTGGTTTCCATGTTTAGTTTCAGTATTATTTCATTCAATAGCAGTATTTTTAAGAGAACTGAAGTTCTTCACCTTACATTTGAGTACCAGCCTCTACGATACTCCGGTACCTATGGGCGCTGATACGTAAGATTTGGTATGCATAGGTGGCCATCCCAGTGGAATGGGCGATCTGGACGGACAGGAGAACGTATTCCCCCAATATTTCAAAAATCGTGACAAGTTTTTCAAACAGTATTTTTTTTATTTTCATTTTTATTTCTTTTTGGAAAATGAGGTATTTAGTCCCACCCAAAATTGAGAAAAAATCACCACCCTTGATGCTATGAATTGGTGTCAGCAATAGCTTGTTTTTGACACTTTATTTGGTCATTAAAGTGGTTGATAAACATCGTTTTGAATGAGAAGATATCAAAGCAAAGCATGGGGAGAAGAAAGTGATTCTCCCGGGGGTCACAATAATTTTGCCAGATATGAGAGCAGGGAATACAAAGGCCTATTCCACCAAAGTTTTGTTCATCATCAAAAACTTTCCCTCATCATGTCTTGGAATGTAGAATGGGTGTGGGGGTGGGTGGTGCTCTGAAAACCACATTTAAAAGAGCTGTTATTATAAAACAATGAGATACAAGTGCTTCAGTATTTGTTTAGCATGGAAAAATTTCCTTTACACTCAATGTTAACAAAATGACATGTATCAGACATGATTGCATAACAAGAATTTGTACTGTCGTTTTTTGCTCTGATATTTGCTAGTGCTAAGGTGTGACAGCAGCAAAGACTAGGAAGAGTAAGGCCTAACTTATTTGTAAACTTGGAAACAGCTCCAGACGATTGAAAAACAGCTCCAGGAAAGCTTCAAAATGAGGTTTCTCAGAAGCTGTTTTTAGCTTAAGAAAGGAAAAGCTTACTTTCAAGCCCTGTCATATTTAGTTTATAGATTTGGGGGGCTGTTATTGCTATTGCTTCCAGTGGAGGTCAGAGGTCGTTTGAGATTGCTGGAGGATTACTTTGCAAACCTCAAAAATTGCTTGTAAACACATTATCTCAAGATAGAAAACATACAGAAACTTTTCATATGTGGTGTATAGATTTCTTATATGGACAAGAAGAGCCCTATTGATTTTGGTGGAAGTCAAAGGTCATCTGGGGTCACCAGGGGTCAAAGTCTGAGAACTTTGTTAACACAATATGTCAAGATAGGAAACATGAATTAGATTTTATATTTGGTATGTGAATGCTTTGTGCCTTTAATGGTATCTGATAGATCAACTCAGTCTTTTGTTTTCCACTTTCTTTTGTAAGGCCCATTAGAATAATTATTTTATATAATGCACCATACAAATTTCATGAATTTAACTTGAACTTGGTCAGAAGATGGTAGCTATTGTTCACTCAAACTAGCTGAAAGAGCTGTTTCATCTATTGTGATTCACCACCCTCATTCTGTCTATCCGCACTTCTGTTCGTATGTTTGTGCAATCCGTCTGTCCATCCTTGCTTCCCTCCATCCATCCGTCCGTCTGTCTGTACATCCATCCGTCCCTCAAAGGAGATCTGGGTTCACTGGAGGTCAAAATGTGAAAACCTGGGTAACACATCTCAAGTTGGGAAACTGAAACAGATTACACATGTGATATGTAGATGTGCATTATAGTAAGAAGATGGTCCCTTTTTGTTGGTGGAGGTCAAAGGTCATCCAGAATAACATAGTTATTTTTTTAACTTGCTGGTATAACATTTGAGGGTGTCACATGTTGGCATTATGTGAAATAGAACTTTCATATAGCATCAAAACCCCCATGCATTTTCGCATTCTGGTTAGATTGGGGTGTTTTCCATTTGTCTCTTTGCAGGAGATGAAAAGAAAAAGGAGAAGTTGGAGCAGGTGGCAACGTACCAACTGTCTTCAAGAATATCATCGATGAAAGCTGCACCATTGGCATCCCTTGGTAGAGATGCTCTCCTCTTGAGCTTTATGGATGCAAAGGTATAAAATTAAAATGAATATTTTGCGACATAGGAAAGCCTAAGTTGATATGGTTTGGTGGCCTATGGTTGCTTTTTTTTTTTTTTAAATTTACCTCAGTTAAATTATGGTCCATAATTCATAGTTTCTGAACCTTAAAGGGCAAAAGCAGTCATCCCAAACTTGTTTTGGAACAGCAGCTAAA
This sequence comes from Holothuria scabra, assembly GCA_037179385.1. NCBI lineage: Eukaryota > Metazoa > Echinodermata > Holothuroidea > Aspidochirotida > Holothuriidae > Holothuria > Holothuria scabra. The sequence continues at coordinate 4,170,211 of CM074182.1, read as the reverse complement.
CTTCAAAATATTCCTCTTATTTCTCTTCAGAGTATCTTTCAAATTATTTTTGGACTTTTAATATTGCATATTCAAGGTTAAAAAACAGTTAACAGTAAATTTCACATTTGAGGAGCAAAAAATATTGTCACATGACTGTCAAGAGCCAATCATGAAACAGGACTGTCTAACACACTACTTCATGTTGGGGGACTTGTCTTTCCCTTTCAGTGTGAGAATTGAAGTACAGTAATCTGCAGGTATCCACATATTTACAGTTAATGCAGTTAAAGACTACATTCAGTTTGATATGGTGAGCAATATGTACTAGTGCTGTTCTTAGTGGTTAGTGATTTCAACTGAATCTTGGTACTGTACATAATTCCTATTTTCTGAAGGTGAGCCCTTATCATGGTTGTTTAAATTAAGGGGACTTTATTGAACAAAGCCCTTTTGTTAAAGTTATGTCCCCACCTGGAAAAATTAGGGCATAAAAGAGCATTTGTCTCCCCTCCCCCCTTCAAAGGAGGAGGGTAAAATCCCCCAATTTTCATTGCCATAAGAAATATGTCAGTCTATTAGTTTCTTACTTAAGAAGAGGACACCTTTGCACTGTTTGGAGCAATGTCGATAAACCCCTTTAGATTGCACCTGATAGGGACCATGAAGCAAGTTTATGCCAGCCCACATGTAACTTTGGCCAAGGGCAGCATCAATTTGGACTTAAGAATTGGCAGATAAATACCCCCCTTTTTGAGTTCTTGCAGAAACCCTGTTCTAGTTGTTAACAAGGACAATCTACTACTTGAGCTAAGAAAAGGAATGAAGGGTAAACCTTTGGTAGTTTTAGTGTTTATAATTCGGAAAGCCCTTATTGCTATATGTGTGGTACATGTCACCTGTGTCAGGATATGACTTAGTGGACTTTTTCACACAATTGCAAAGCTTTTACCCTGGAACTGAAACTTAAAGAAGTGCTGTACACCCTATTTTAAAACACAGTTACAAAGAATAAAATCCTTTGTAATTGCTATTCAGAAAAGCAATGGACCTTTTGACAAGTTTTAAGCCCCAGAGGCATAATGGCTTGGGAATTTTAAAGAATCTGTTTTGGCAGGTGTTAATTTAGAGATCCTTGTACATGTTTAGTGAACTTTTTTGGATGTAACACAAAACTTGAAGTTGTCTCTTTGTTCCCAGATCTTTTTTTTGTAAATTTTGGGAGACTTTAATCAACTTTCAGATCTTGTGAGATTTGATTATGAAACCACTGTAACATTAGTGGAAAAGATGAAAAGTATTTAACTGTTTAAAATATCCTAGTTTTCTTAACTATGTTGAGTGCAGTTGACCCATACTTAATGCCATGCTGGACTGGAATGATAGGGGATAATGTTTGGTCCAAAGTGCCTGATACAATTATGAAAAGGTGAAGATTGATAAAGCATTTGATTAAATAATTTTCATTATTTACAGCTTTCAGTGGTGGAATATGATGCCCGTACTCATGAGATTAAAACACTCTCCATGCATCATTTTGAAGAGGAGGAGCTCAAGGTTGGTTCATGAATATTCAAACAGTGTTCCTGCATGGAAACTATGGAAAAGTCATGAAAGTTTGTAAAATTATCTTAAGACCTGAAAATCTCTTTGAATTAAGGGAAATTGTGTGAAGTCATGGAAAAGTCATGGAAAATTTTACCAAGTGACATTCAAATTCCATTTCCATGCATAATATCAGAGTCCATTCTCACCCATAATATCAAAACTTATTGTTCTCTTGACCTCAATGTTTGCTGTTGCAGTTGAAGACTTAATGTGAGACATTAAGAGAAAAGTCATGGAAACTCTGTACTGGAAAAGCAGTGGAAAGGTTTTGAAAATAGTTTCCGGAGAGAAGTGTGTGATCCTTTTAAAGCTGCAAACTTTATGTGGGAAAAGCAAAAGATGTTAATGTTAAGATATTCAATAGATATGCATGCAGGATTTAGGGTAGTTAAATTAGTTATCATGAAAGTAAAAGAACAATATTGGAGAATACAGTTTTGTAGCATATTTAAAGTGGCTCATTCAGTTGGTTCAAGAAGTTCAACAAATTTTTCCAAACCTGTTAAGTTTTCTTCACATGCCAATGACAAATGGTCAAACTTAAACAATCTCCATATCCTATGTACAAATACCTGTTTTATGAGTGAGCACTGAATGGTTCAATTTGGTTTTCAAAAATTTGTGACCAGAGACTTTCTCATATTATGCACAAAACAGTTACAAGTCAGGAAACCACTAAGTTCAAAATGTTAACTTTTCGTAACTATTGGATATGAAACTTGACTCATGCTAACTATAACCATTTTCATGTGTTAGTGACCCTTTAACACTCTCATTTGGTTATTGATATCGAGCTCCTTTACAAAACTGTTTTTGTGTGATATGTGCATGTAGACTCTCAAAAGCTTTAGGATCAATATAGTAAACTCATGTGTACAAGGTTTAAGATGGTAAACAAGGCTCAAAATTAGGATAAAAAATCAGTTGTCACAGGGGACAAGTGGTTACAGAAAACTGGTTGTCCCTCCAATTTTCAGGTTGTCCGACAATAAAATGATTGCCCACCTTTAGGTTAAATCAAAAGCTGGCCAAACTCAGTCTAGTCAGTCAGGGAGTTGTATATGTAACCCTGCTGACAAGTAATATTTTGCTTGCAAACATTGAGGAGTTTTAACATGACACAGGCAGACATAATGAAGTGTGTAGAAAAAGGCAGGTATCAGTGGTTGTCTCTTGGACAACTAGGAGATGAATATTACTTGTACTAGGCTAAAATCGCAAATTTGCTAACTGCTAATTTTGAACCCTGATAAATGTAAAGGATACTGCAAAAGCCTATAATTAGGCCATTGGAAATAGCAGCAAGAATACACACCACATTGAATTGGAAAATAAATGTAGAATATTGAGAAGATTGGTAATATACTGGTAAAAATTTCAAATGTGGTGAAAAGTTATTTGTGGGTTTCTCCCTAGATTTGTCCATCTAATGTTATGGGGTAAGGAATGTTTCTTTATTTTACCCAGGTCATGAAATGTTAACTTGGAGCTGATCTACATATGAACAGGTTACTTGCTCCAGTGTTTTATTGCTCATAAAAATTTCCTTTTAAAAATACTAAGCCAAATTGAATGACTCCTTTGACTCAAACTTAATACATGTACATTCCTCACCCCCCCCCCCTTTTTCAACTCATTTTGATTATATTATTCATTGCAATGGGCCTTTAGGGTTATGTTCTTTATCCCTGTTTGCACACAAACAGAATGGCTATGGTAGCAACACCCACCTGCCAATTATACAGGTAGATCCAGACTTTCGTTGCGCAGTGATGCTCGTCTATGGTACCACCCTCGTAGTTCTACCGTTCAAGAGGGAGTCCTTTGGAGATGATCATGATACTGTGAAGTGAGTCAATCTTTTTATCTTTGTGGACTCAGTCAGTGGTGACATTGTGTGATGGTACATGAAATTAAAAATTTTAATAGGCAAATCAAAGAAAGCAATTACAAATATTACAATCTTTTGTTAGTTTATTTTGTCAATTTTCCAACAAACTTCATTGTCACAATCTTATTCTACCAGTAGTAATGAATTTTCTAACAAAGCTAATGTGGGGTGAATACAGGCCAATCCCTCCTGCAAAGGCTTTGTATGGGATCTAGCTCAAATGGCGGTTGCAATTGTAATGCTCCAAAACAGTACACTACAAAGATTAGAACAGGGGATATTCTTGGTTCAGTTTATGGTTATTTTTGATTCCGTCCTCTCAAAATTATTGTGAAATTTAAGCTGGCAATAAAGATCATAAAATGATAATTGACTATTTACAAGTTGGACTTCATGCATGTGCTTCAAAGTCTGCTGCACAAGAGTTAAAAAAAAACACAAGTGTCAGAGTTTGTGGCTTAGCTTCTCAAACCTTGTGTGCTGCAGAACTTTGGGAAACTAACTGCAAACCCCTGATTGGTTAAAAGTTGAAGTGCATCCCAAAAATAAATATTGATAAATACTATGAAATTATGTAAACCAATGAGGAGGCTGTAAAAGGTAAAATTGGCCACACCCTGAAAATAGGGGATACAGCATCCATTTGGATCTAAGATGTGGTTTGTCACATATGATGGTAACATGTGAGGGGAAACACAAAGGGCCTGGGAATGTAGGACAGTGTTTAGGAAGTGCTACTTGTAAACAAGAAAATGGCATCTTTGTATCCTACCTGACACTATTAAAGCACCAAACGAATGATCATGTTTTGTTTGGTATAGTGTCACATTCATGTCTCAAGGCATGTTTATTATGTCACAAGGTCTGTTTGGGGCAGGCATGAGAAAAGGTGAAGGATAGATACCTCAAGAAATATTACAAATCTTGATATGTTACTAATTAGTTGTGTTAAGATCTTTGTTTATCGTATATTTCTTTCCCAGCCATTATAGTATCCGGCCTAGCTACTTGATCAAGTTAAAGGAAACAGATGAACTACTAAGCAACGTCATTGATATGCAGTTTTTACATGGGTACTATGAGCCGACACTTGTGATTCTTCATGAACCAGTCAGAACTTGGCCTGGGTAAGTTGCAGTACAAGTTGTAACACCTATGTGTAGTGATATGTCAGTTTCTATTCCATACTGAAAGTTCAATGACATAATGTATTTCCTTAAATTAAGAGTTCTCCATCTGTTGTAAAATGAGGTCCACTTTTGACTTCTGAAGGACTGCTTGCCAATATTCCTGACAATGATCACAAAACATCATTATTCTTCTCAGCACCATGCTCTTATATGCTCCCATATCTCAGGACCAGCGCCTTTCCAAAGTGTGCTACTGAATATGGGAATACATTTTCAGTCTCTGTTTCCTAAAACAAAAATAACCTTCCAAAAATAAAAATGCAGTGTACACAAGTTTTGTTCATATATAAGTCTTTCATTTGGTACCAAAAATATGGTATATCGCAATTGGGCTGATTTTACAAAGACTGCTTTGAAATGCAAACTTTCTTAAATCTGACTTTACAAAATGTAACTTTCTTAGTTGGTATTCATGATAGCAAATGCTCTCAGAATGTGACAGCGGAAACCGCGTTCACTCATTTTATTGGCTCATATACATTTATGTAGTTACCCAGGGTATCTTTACCAACTGCGCAAGTTGCATATGTGAATATCACTTAAGGGCAGAGTCACTTATGTAACCAGCAGTTATTGCCAAGTCACTTATGTAACCAGCAGTTATTGCCAAGTCACTTATGTAACCAGCAGTTATTGCCAAGTCACTTCTGTATTTCCTTTCCCCAACTGCACAAAATGTCCACTTAGATAAATGACTCTCCCCTAAAAAAGTTCTTTCACAGACTGAAGAAACTACTTGGGTTAATGCTAGTAAAGCCCACTCCAGATGTGATTCTTTTACCCATTCAACTAACCAATATCTTTCAATATATTTTTGTTTCTCATCAGCCGTGTAGCTGTGAGGCACGACACTTGTCGCATCGTTGCCTTGTCTATAAATATCTCCCAGAAGGTACATCCAGTCATCTGGTCACAGAGTAGCCTCCCGTATGACTGCTTACAGGTTCATTCAGTACCAAAGCCCATAGGTCAGTAAATATATTCGTTTGTATTTATGTCACCAAAGCAAGGTCACAAGGAAGCCTTTTATAAAATTAAAATGTCACATCAAATTTTATATTGTATACCTTCTTTCCTTATTGATAAATGACTCCTTGAAATTATGTGACAGCAATTTGATTTTAAATTTGTTATTTATTCAAATCAACTGCTTTGTTTACCTTGTCAATTTCGTTTTTATGTTCTGAATTATACCAACAATATTAACAATAGAATAATGATGAGATATGTCACATAAGCAAGTAATTTGGGTCCACTGATGCAACTTTGCCAGTTGTCATTGGTTAGTTCCATGGCTGTAGTCGAGTCTGGACTCTGACTTGTGATTTCAGAATTTGAAGGACTTGGCCTGAGAGGTTAATTTTTTTCCCCATTGAGAAAGTACAGGGACTTGAGTCCGAGTCTGGATTGGAGTCCGTAAAAGTTGAAATTTGCCAGACTTGTGACTCAGACTCTCCGTACTGGACTACAGCACAGGACTACTAGTTCAGTCAGGACTACAAGCTTCCCCCCTGTTGCAACTTTTCATTAAAACTTTCCTTTTACAGCTTAGGATCTTGAAATGAATTTCACTTCCTTTATATTGCTATTTACTTTCTCTTTTCTGCTTAAATACTATTTCTCTTACAGAGCCTGTAACAACAAATAGTGCAAACTAGTATTTCTATGTAACTGCTTTATCAACACAGAATGGGGCCTTTTGCATACCCTTACATGTCTCATAAATATGTTGTTGTGGTCTGTTAATATTGAATGTGACAGTCACAAACATGTCAGACACAGCCCCTTAGAGATCCAGGCAGAAATTGTGCATGGATGCACGACTGGAGGTGCTATCTCAAATATAAACGTTCTGCTCAAAATCCGATCAAAGGCCCACTGATTAGGATTTAAGAAGTGTGAGTTTTTCTAACTATAAACAGCGATCATGCAGCTTGTGCACTCAAGCGTGATAAGCAACTTTGCTGTGTTCTGGAGGTGTAAACTCTTGAATAAACGCTCTGCAGAAAAGACGATCAAAGGCTCATAGATCGGGATTTTCGAAGTGTGCATTTCTGTAAGGGGCTTTTTCATGGCATGAAGCTGGCTACACTTGTTATCATCAGTATGTTTTCTTCAACTGTAACCATGTTTGGGACCACTGCTTATTCTCTTTAAATTAAGACACACTTCTTTTAAATCATTGGCAAACTGATAAGGCATTTTATTCAGTGGCATACTGAAAATGGTGAATGAGGTAAAGAAGTCCAACTCTGATGTTATGAATTTTATGACTAGACATGTTTTTATTAGCTATAGACTAAGGTCACAGGATTCTTGTACTCTGCTTGTAATATTATTGTCATCTTATTCCTTTGTTTATATTTATTTGTTTCTTTCACAGGTGGTATTATCATATTTGCTGTCAATTCTCTTTTGTACCTGAATCAGTCCATCCCCCCTTATGGAGTTTCTCTGAATTCAATCACAGATTGGAGTACAACATTCCCTCTCAGTGAGTAAAATATTGTTTGTCCCTTTTGCTAGTATTAGCATGGCAGAAAAAAAAGCCTGCTATTTATGGCGGTGCAGGCCTTACGCTTCAACTTTCAAGTGGCAAAAGGCCCTTTGACTTTGTTCAGTTTGGATTTTTTAGGCCATCAACAATAAAACTATATGCTGCATACTTAAAACAGTGAGAAAGGCACAGAGGCAACACACTGAAGGCAATGATGGCAACTTTGGCCTTGACTTTAGGCATTTTATCGCTGCATTTTGGCAAGCAGGAAATGTACTACGGCAATGGCTGCTGTGGCAACCATTAAATTTGAGGCCTGATGCTGCCTCCTCACCATTTAGTTACTTTCTTAAGGTTTAATGACAAACCAACTCTAATGTGGCAGGCAGGTATTGTATCTTCCAAGTCTAAATATGTTTCAAGTCCTTTCCTTTAGTCACATCTTACAACAGGAGGGGTTACTGTGGCCATATTCTGCAACCCCTAGGGGATGTTACCCTGGGAGAGTCTTTTTAGTGTAACATGTTATTTTATGCACAGGCCTGTAGCATATGAAAGATGATTAATTTAGGGATAGAGGGTTTTTGTGCTTGTATGAAAGACAGTAGAAAGAGCAATCTAACCATGTGCCTTGCCATCATCTAAGAGTCCTGTTGATATGACCTGGTACTAAAAGTCTTCAGCACAGACCCATAGGATTTTGAAGTGCAGAGTGTGGCTGCCCTGCCCCCTCCTCCTGCCCCCTTCTTCCCCCTCCCCCCCCAAAAAAATGTTTTAGCCAACTGCCTTTATGTACATTTTACTTTGAAGATGACATTGATTGCCTTCTGATTAAAAATTTTTGCTGCCCCATCTAGTCTCATTGTCCATTATGTCTCCAGTCCTGGAAAAACCTTAAAACAGGACTAGATGTTAGCAATGCAGTTTGTTTCTGAAATTCTTGCATCCATATTTGGTAGATGGAGTTTTACCCCAGTTTCAAACCCATTGGTTCAAGTGGAGCAGACCACAGCCTCTTTTCCAGTTGTGGTTAAATGGGTTGTTTTCCCTACTCCATTGCTCATGCGGACCATCACACACAATGGCAGTAGGTTCCATTTTTAGAGTCTTTGGTATGACTCGACCTTGGAGTCGAACCCCTGCCTTTCGCGTGAAAGGCTAATGCTCTACCTTTAGACCAAACACGCTGTCACTCCAATGAGTAGGAAAAACAAGCCAAAGAGCCACAACTGGAAAAAGGCTGTGACTGACCATTTAAACCAGTTGTTTGGAGCTGCAAAACCCCATCTAACTAAATAAATAGCTACTCCAGGATGGAATGTTAAGTACAATCTAAAAAATTCTCAACTCCTATGAAAGAATATTAGAGGTCATCTAAGATTAGTAAAAGCAAGAACTTAAATTTATAAAAACACAATTCTTCAAAAAGTTAAACTAGTTAGAATTTCAAGAGAAGGTTTATCAATATAATCTTTGCACATAGTACATAGCAAAAATGGTATCATTTCTGTATCTACTGAAATATCAAATAAGGGTTCTGTGCAATTATCACATTTGAGCAGAAGATAAACTTTGTGAGATTTTTGTTTCTTTTCTTCAGAAAAACAAGAGAATGTCACTCTGGCATTGGATGTTTCTCGTGCATCATTTATATCAAAAGATACTATGGTTATCTCACTGAAGGGGGGAGAAATGTAAGTGTATGAAATACCAGACTTTACTGAGAGTTACTGTCACATGAAAGGCCTATTACCTACAGGGCATTTTGTCTTGTGCCTGTTCCTGCTTTGCAGTGAGTGTAATAACATCCACTGTGTAAAATGTTTAAGGCATATTCTGGTGGCTTTTTCTTAGGGTCTCATTTGAAAGACAAAACATTTCAGACCATGTCCCCCAAACCCTATCACAATACCCTCTTCCTTACTTAAGATATCTCACTTTAAAGATTGGTTATTTTTGTTCAAAAGTACCTCCACTTTTCACAGTCCCAGAAAGTTGTGCAATACATTGCCTCAGATTCCTTTTGGTTTTTCTTCATAATTGAATGTCATGATTTTCCTTAAAATTTGATACTGTTGGAATGTTTGAATACCTTTTCCTGTAGATCTAGCATTACTCTATACCAAATGTGGCAGGGGTATAGCAAACAGTATTGCTTAACATTACCTGCAACTCAATTTAATAATCGTCAGATCTTACACAGTTGTGTAATGTATGTGAGTTTATGACTGCGATTGGCAGTTTTATGAACAGTTATCTCTCCCTCAGTCTAGAGGCCATCATTCAGGAACCACCAACATGTCTGCTATTCTTGACTGAAGATGCCATGATGCAAGGCTGGTCATAAAACTACTGGTTGCAGTTGGAAACTCACAGACCAGGGCTCAAAAATAGAGTTCCCTGGTGCCAGAGGGCATCTTGTGTAATGGCTTGGGCAACAAAATTTCGTAAATTGCACAAAAGAACATGCCCAACAGGGCACCAAATAAAGTCTGGGTCTAAACCATTCCAGACCTGTAGGTCATCACTGCATTGGAAGTCAGAGGGAACCTGAACACAACAACTATGATCCTGCTAATACATGTTGTGTTCACATGGAACTATCACATCAGAGATTCCCATTGCAAAGAGTTACAGAAGTATTTTATAAATAATACACTGTTAGTACATTGTCTTTAATTTTGATTTCCTCAATTCTGTCAACAATCAAACCAATTTGGACAACCATAAAAGACTTATTTCAGAAGATAAGTCGCCCGATAGGGCAACAAGGGATCAGCAAGTTTTTCAAGCCCTGCACACACTTCAAAAACTGTTGGAGATTCGATAATCAAGTTGAGTCGCAAAGTCATGTTGTGTTCCCCAGTATCTTTATGCTGTGTTGGCCAGTAGAAAAGTTCGCCGTAAGAACTTTGGAACTGTGTACATGAAACCTGGCTTTAATACAAAAAATTCAATGTGTTGAGTTTTTCATTTCAAACAGATATGTGTTAACGCTTCTTGTGGATGGACTTCGGACTATGAGAGGCTTTGACCTTACTAAAGCTGCGTCCAGTGTCTTGACCACCTGTGTAAGTCTAAACAAGTATTGTTATCTGTTAAAATTAATTTGACTAAATGTTAGCAGACAAGTAATTTTGACATCATGGATATTAAAAATTTGAAACCAAAAAGGTACCAAGATTTAATGCAAGAACACTAGTTTGAAAGGGACAGTCTCAGTTTGATAGGAAAAAATGGATCTTTTATTTCTGCACCTGTATTTTTTTTCAAAACTGATTGCTTACCAAAATAGAGAGACATTGAAGAGACCTTTAAGTATGAAGAAATATTAATCAGTTTGTTAACTATTATTGAGTCAGAATTCTTTCAATTTTGAGTGATAAAATTTCATGCTTGTTAGAAAGAGACGAGATTCTCCTCTGCAAAGTGACAGTCACATTGTCAGATTGTAATGAGATGACAGATTAATTTGTATTAGTTATAAATTAATGTGTGATTGTGGGGCAGAATTATTGTGAAAAAAGTTGCAAAAGCAAACATTGATTATCCCTGTAAAAAAGCAAAAGTATTTAGTATATTTGTAGGGGTTAAAAGTGTAGATGAATCCAATTAGTGCTTGTTTTTAGTGACTGTAGGCCTCCATTAGTGGGGTCCATCAGCCTTAAATTGTCTTATTTATTGTCTACATGAATTTCAAACCCTCATATTTAGTGAACTTGGAGAATTTAAGATATGAAATTTGTGTACAACCATCCATGGAACAGGTAAGGAAGGAAATTAAAAAATTAAAGGTGATGGACCCCAGTAATGGCTGACTAAAATCAGACCATCACAATCTGTCCAGATTCATCTATAATGTTAATTGCAGACAGTCTTGTGAGAGAGGCATTCATGATTGGTGAATTTGACACTGGTACTAAATTCAAATGTGTTTTTAACAAAATTCAACTCTGGTTATAAGATACATAAGGGACTGATAGAAATAGATAGAGTTTTATGGCCCTGTTCCAAACCAGTTAGCTTTAAGTCCAGCTGCCCACAACTTTTTTTCCAGTTGTGGCTCGCTGGCTTGTTTTCCCTACTCCATTGCTTATGCTGAGCACCAAGCATAATGGCAATAGTTCCATTTTTGAAACTGTCAGTATAACCTGGCCAGGACTCAAACCCTGACCTCCGGACTGCAAATCCGATGGTCTGATGGAAATAGATAGATATATCTGTGTGTGTTTGGTCTAATGGTAGATCATTCGCTTCTTTAACAGTATGCTGGGGTTTGATACCCAGGTTGAGTCATATCAAATACTTAAAAAATTGAACCTACTGTGTAGTGCATGATGCTCTGCATTAGCAATGCTGCATTAGCAATGGAGTGAAGAAAATGATCCAATGGCACACAAATGGAAAATGGGCAAAAGGTGCTGGTAGATTAAACTAGAAGGTTGTAAGCTGAGATGTAAATCCCTATAGAACTAGCTATCTAAGGAACTAAAACACATTGAAACATCATGTACACCAATAGATGTTGATCTATTTCCAGGTTTGTGCAATCGATGGTAATTACCTTTTTCTGGGATCTCGACTTGGCAATTCCCTACTTTTGAAATACACCAAGACAGCTCCTGAAGGTAAATTTGTAAAATTTTCATTGTTTCTGTTGAAATGCTGACACTTGTTCGCAAATGTTTTTGATGTATTTCCTGCACCTTGTGTAGTCAAATTATTTTACATTATAGAAAATAATTTTATTTTTTACTTTTATATTACTTGTGCCCTTTATGAGATTTCTTCAATTAATATGCAAAGATCCTATGACCTCATAAATATTATTTCACTCTCATTTTATTGCAGAAAGCAGGAATGACATGTCCAAGGTAGATAAATTTCCTGTTTTATTAGTTTTTTTGTTTGTTTTTCTATTGTAAATAAAAAATGTCCTAACAATGAGAGTGGTTTATGATAGACTAAGTAAATAGCAGAAATAGTGTTTGTACATCTAGCTATAGAGGGCTAGTTGAGCGTGCCATCCCTGAATTATAAGAATTGTACTTGCTCATATTTTTTGAACAACATTACTTTGATATGTTTTGTTTAAGGGTGAGCCTCCTGCAAAGAAACAGAAAAGTGATGAAAGGCTTGGTGAGTTTTATGAACACTTTGATGGCACAGTAGCTTTGATAAAATGTGAACATTTGTGTTATTGTGACATCATGCAGTTTCTTTGAATTTGACTAAACAACTAAAGATTACAGTATACCATGCTGCATTTGTTTACTTGGTATTTAGCAATTAAGCTTTTCATAGGTATCCAGACAGAGTTATACCAACGATTTTAAAATCGAACCTATTGCTCATGTACATTATGCTCCACATAAGCAATGGAGTAGAGGGGTACACTCAAGTACTCCACAAGTGGGAAGAAAGCCATGGGTGTGGCTAGAAAAAACCAGGAAGCTATAAGTTTAGGTGTGAAATTCAATCAAATCAAACCAAATCGCAGGTTTTGAGCCAAACTGGAAATTAGTTCAACTTTTTAAATGCAAAAAAAAAGTTCGCAAATTGAAATAATAAAGAATGCCTCAAATCACAGAACAGCTGAGCTGTTTTATAAACAGAGGAAGTGGTAGTTTATTGCACTTTAATTCATGTACAAACAGTGCAGAGCTATCTTCATACTTGAGAACCATGTGGGATGAACCTGGATTCGACCATAGTATCGTCAGTAGTGATGTAATGTATGTGGATTACAACTGGCTGTTTTTATGATCAGTCATAAGTTGCATCACCCTCGATCAGTCAGGAAAACTAACATGTTCATATTTTCGACTAGAGTCTGTGACTGGCGTAAGGTGTGTTTTTAAACCAAGAGCAAAGCATAGTATTATAAATCATAGTGCAGCCCCTTTACAACAGGCCATCTAGTCAAGAATTGTGCATAAGTAAGTCTTTAGAATGAAAGGTGCCCTGAATTAAAGGAACTAGGTCTTCACAGTTGACTTGAGTTTAGTCATTTAAGATAGTATGGTGTGTGTTTAGCTTTAGAGGCAGTAAATGGAGAGAAAGACCCTTGAAATTTTTGTCTTGTGGGTTACAACAACAGATTTAAAGTAGTAGCATACATAATTTGTTTTCTTGCCATCTCGAAGGTGATTGAAGTCTTTTTTTGGGCGGTAGGGGTGGGGAAAGGAAGATGTTCATTGGCAAAATTGAATCTCTCTCTATAAGATAAATTTATTTCTATCAATCTTTCAGCATCTGATTTAGATTTCCTTGAAGACCCAGAAGAATTAGAAGTTTATGGAAAGGAAGTCTCAAAGAGTGGAAATCAAGTTTCATCGTATACTTTTGAGGTAAGATGTCACTCGTGCTATTGAGCTATTAGAATTGAAATGTCAGGTGCACTGGTAGAGTTTAAAAGTAGTACGGTGCATAAATTTTTTAACTCCAAATCTGCCAAAAACTTGAAAGTAGTGAGCATATTTGAATCAGTGATCCCCCATTAAAGGCATTTTTCCGTACTCACATTTACCTTAGGATACCTGAGGAACCTCAATGGACTCAGGTCTAAAGACCTCTATGTCGTCATATTGTTCATCATGCTGCCGGCAACTAATGCAACAATTGAAAGCCATGGGAAGAAGTGTGATTGTCATACTAGCTACTTACTTAACATAGATCAGCTTTATATTTATTCAAAACCTCAAAGTACAAAAACATTTGGATCAGATGGAATTTCCATAACTGAAGTTTTTATGCATCTCTGTCAAATTCCACCCGGGTTCTTATGTAAATCTAGTCTTATCTATTTCCTCAGGTGTGTGACAGTCTTCTAAACATTGGACCCTGTGGTAACATGGTCATGGGTGAACCAGCAGTCTTGTCTGAAGAGGTAAGTTGCAATAAAAAGAATAAATCATGAAATATTGAAGAAACAGTTTTAAAACCTCTACCAGGATAATTCTCATACAATGATTTCCAAAAAAGTAGTTCCCTGTCACATGCTTGCATTTCCCATAGTGACAATACCCAACTACGACTGTTCCAACTTTCCTTGTTATCCCACCAGGTTAACTTTTTTAGAGCCAATGTGTCTTTATACCAAAGGTTACAAAGAGAAACCATTTCTACCTCTAATTTATATCCATGGTTTCTCATCAGAGACACTTAATTCTCTGGCTCTTAAAAATCTGAGTTGTTATGTGGAACATCAAAATGTTTCCAATTTTTTCTCTGGAGAGACAGCATTTACACTGTTAGACTGTTTGCTCAGGACCTTAGATACCATTGTGCTGCTAAATATAGTTTTCAGGCAAACTGCCCTCCAGCCAAAGAGATATGAGAGGCTGTGACATTGGTGAAACATATCTGTAGACAAAACTGACGGCCAAGTGATGGTGAGAAATTGCTGGGGTCCATCGGCTTTAATTTAAGCAAATATTTGGATAACCATTATCAAATATAACTGCAAATGATCTTAAACCTCATAATAAGCAGACTGAGCTCAGGTTTTAAATTGAATTCAACTATTCAAGGTACAGGTAGAGGAAAGAAATGAAATGATGGACCTCAAAAATGGCTGAAGAATGTAAGAATCACTTGGTAAAGGGTTGTATGTGTAGAGTGTGACTGCCTTTTGCATGCCTTGGAAATGGTAAGGCCTGCTCAGAAATAGTTTAAAGGGGGGCCCACATACACAATATGGCTGTCTGCAAAGCAATATTTCAAAGCTTTTCACATTAGGCCAAAAGCCTGACATAGAGTTGAATGCAATTTTGTTGCAAATAGTATGAGAAATAGAAAAGGAAGTATGAGTCAAAGTTACTTTTAGTTGTGTAAATTTTCATTGAAGACCAGAGTTGTCACCACACTGGGCGGGGTCGGGCGGTGCTCCCCAGCGCTGAAAATCTCTGCCTGGTACTAGCCATCAATTTCAGCATCACCACCCGGCACAAATTTCTTACCCTGACTGAATAAAATTGTTAAATTTCTTTAGAATTGAGTGATAGTTCCTTGTCTTTTTGTAAGCACTCTCAAATCTGCAATAATTTGTCAAAGAGGAGGGGGACACTCCCTACCCCTCAGACCACTCCCCAGGATGGTGATCACAATTTACCTGGCTCTCAAAATGATCTGGTGACAATCCTGTTGAAGAGGAAAGTTTAAGAGGAAGATGAAGATTTCATGTCATCAAAATAAAGCAGTCATTCTTTTAGCATTATTATTATTAATATTTAATTTATACTGTGCCTTTAGTAAAACATTCAAAGGCCCTTTACAATACGTTAAAGGTAAACAAACTCAGGAGAAAAGAAAACAGTGCAGAAATTATGTACAAAGCATGTTCCAGAAACATTTGTTGCTGTATTTACATGGGTTTGAGCAAGACTTTCTGATATCTTATTTGTGCATATGTATATTTAAATTGGTATGTACCTTGATGTGAAGCATTCTGTGTGTTTCCTTAAAATTTTAGTTTCAAAATAATGGTGATCCTGATTTGGAGCTGGTCACGACATCAGGATATGGCAAAAATGGAGCTCTCTCTATTTTGCAGGTTAGTTTGACATTTTATTTATAGCTTTGAATGGATATTAACATGAAGTGTTATTAAGATACTAACTTTTGATGTGGGGCATATGTTGTATTTCCTATGTAAACTGTATTGAAATTTAAATACTATTGATTGATTAATTTTAGAAAAGGAATTGAAACTAAGAGGCATAATTATATCAGTTTGCATTTTATGTTCCCAATTCATGAGGTGAAAGTTTAAACATGTTTAATATTTTGATATTTCAGCAAACTATTAGACCACAAGTAGTGACGACATTCCAACTCCCTGGCTGTCTGGATATGTGGACAGTGTATGGACCTCCAGTAAGTTATGCTTCTTTTCCTCCAGGAAAATTAAATGAAAGAAGACAAGAATTGGAAAAGAGTTCTTGCAAACATGGTCCAAAATTGTCCAAATTTTAGGAAAGACCTTGATATTGGTTTTTCCTTTTTTTATTTTATTTAATTTTAGCAATAGAACCATTTGTGAGTACAATTATTTTTAAACTAGCACTAAATATTGTAAAGAAATATAACAATATGTACACTCTCTCTGTTTCACTGATGGTAAATACTTTTTTAATACCTTTTTTTTCTAGAAAAAGGAAAGTTCGGTGAAGACTGAAGGGGAATTAAGTAATCCTCATGCATACTTGATCTTAAGCAAGGAAGATACAAGCATGGTAAGAAAGCTCCAACTAATTAGCTAATTAGTTTAACATTGTTGATCCCTTTTTTGTCATCTTTGCATTGTGTGGATTTCAGGAAATTTACCTAAAATGTTTATGAAACCCATTTAACATTTTTTACACACTGTATTCAAATCTTGTTATTTTCCTGTGTCAGGATTAAGTTGCAATATTTATCTCATGTAAAATCAACAGCATTCATTGGTGATATACAGTAGATAAAAATCATAAAATGGAATAGTGCACTTGAATGTCTGTACTGTAATAGTTACATGTGATGCATTTATATCAGTGAAATAACCCTAAGGCATTGATTCTCACCAAATGTTCAGAAGGACCCAAGTTCATGGTTTAGCATTCTTTAGCTTCCAAATTAAGGGACATTTGCAGGTATCTCTCCAAGTATTAACATCATTTGATAAAATGTGGTGTGGTTGTTGTCATGAGTGGGGCTTATGTTTTGGAATTTTCTGTTTGGATGCAAAATGGTGTCATATTTTGCCATTTGTCATCCAACAGTGTGAGTTCCAAATCGGAACAAAATGCAAAAATCACATGAAAACAACAGAAGTATCTTTTGTTCTTTCTTTTAATGAATGCAACTAACAAGCCCATTGCAAGGCTCTGAGGGCTAAATGAAACCCAGATGAGCTTTAACCCCATCAGTTTTTATCCCATGACCCAATTTTGGGTCACACCCATTGTTTGAGAATGAGGACTCTATAGGATTGCATATTGAAATGGACAGTTGGCGGTACCTGTTGTTATATTTTCAGAAATGTTTTACATAAAAAAAATGTAAATTATCCTATCTACTTGGCCCTGCCCTCTCTCCTGTGTACATGGTAAATTGTCTTTTTCACAATGTAGGTATTAGTTTGTTAAAAAAAATCTGTAGGTAGAGTAAGCTGTCATGATATGCGCAATATTTTGCTATATGAAATAAATTTTTCCAAACATTAATGTTTATATTTAAATTAAATCAACTTCTTGAAATTGGGAAACAGTATTCAGCATAGTTCATATTTGACCTTTGACCTGCAGATTTTGCAGACAGGTCAAGAAATCTCAGAGGTTGATGAAAGTGGTTTTAGTACTCAAGCATCTACTGTTTATGCTGGTAACCTTGGAGATAATAATTACATCATCCAGGTCTCACAAATGGGTGTAAGGTTATTAAAAGGAGGTAAGTTGAGTTTCTGACATGTCACATGCAGTGGTCATGAACATGTCAGTATAGTGTAATATAATATCAACTTATGTAAGTATTACATGAAGGAATCATCAAATGTTTTACATACATGCTAATATGGTGTGATATGTGTCAACTTGAATCATTAGGAGTGTTATGTACCTGCCAATATGGTGTGAAATGTGTCAACTTGAATCATTAGGGGTGTTACGTACCTGCCAATATGGTGTGATATGTGTCAACTTATGTAGGTGTTTCATGAATGAATCGTCAAGAGTTTTACGTACATGCCATTATGGTGTAATTTGTAACTACTTATGTAAGCTATAAAAATGAATGATCAAAAGTGTCACATATCTGCTAGTATGGTATTATATGTATCAACTTATGTAAGTTTTATGCAAATGAATCGGCCAAAGTTTGAATAAGAATAATGTTGTTGATGCCAATGGTGTTTTTTAAGAGCCTCACAAAATATTCAATGGGAAAATAGCCACTATTCAGTTTCTGCCTAATGTCAAAAATAACAGTAGCACCAAATTTTATTACGATTTGCCCGTAATTTGTAATAATTTTAACTTATTTTTTATTTGTTTTTTTCCTTCAGTGAAGCAACTACAACACATTCCATTAGATATTGGCTCTCCGATTGAATCCTGTTCCACTGCTGACCCCTATGTGGTCATCATGAGTGAGCAGGGGGACTTGGTACTGCTTACTCTCACCCCTGATCCACAGGGCAAAGGTCACAGGCTGAACATTCAAAAACCACAAGTCTCTCAGGTACAAATTTGAGCCTAAATGAAATATTTGAAGCAGTTTTACTTTGAAGTACATTGAATGCTAAATGCATCTTACAATATTTTTTGATTGTGCTAATAGATGACAGATCATATATATAGGTTTCAGCAACCTATATATATATATAAACCTATATATATATATAGATTTAAGTTGTTTTAATGTAATTAGTCTATTAACATGTATGTCTTAATATTACATGAACAGTCAACATACACAGGTAACATTCATTTTGTCCTTTGTTGGGAAATAGTCAAGCTCATTTCTCTCCTAATTCAAACAGTTTTACTTCTCAATCAAATCCAATCTAAGAGGGAAATGGTATGACATTTACTTAAATGAAACGAAGCCTATTGTGTGAGACATGATCTGATCGTACTTAAAGAACAGCACTAGAATTTTTACTTTTGAGGTTTCTAGTGTCCATTTATCAGTTTTTGTAATGTAGAAATACAATTGTATTTTGTTATCATTTGCTTCAAGATCTAAGGCTTATCATGCCGAATTAAGTTGAGGACACTCTCCAATTTTGCTTCAAGAAAGCCCTGTAGTTAGAGTTGCAGTCTCATGGTATGAAACTACTGCCACCACAATCTACAATGTGAGCCATGAAAGCTTAGAGGGCTCTCTTTTGGTACAGATGTAGCCGTTTAAATATTTATATCTTGAAGTGCCCTCACGATGACATAGGTTGCTTGCAGCTTGAAAAGGAAAGTATTAATTGTAATTATTGTAATTAATGATTTGTTTTATTATTTCTGATCTTTTGCAGACTTCTCAGATCATTGCTATCACAGCTTACCGTGATGTTAGTGGTTTGTTTACGACAACCAGTGAGGTCCAGTCATCATCTGCTGCCCTCATTACAAGACCTGATGACAAAGTAGCCACCGAAGAAGCCAATCAGAGGTACAGAAAATTTCAAATATTTACTTAAAAGATATTTCTTGCAAAAGATTTGAAATGATTGCCCATTAGTTTGCTGCTCACACTGTCAAAGTCAGGAGTGCATCATTTAAGGAGGGGGGGGGGACATATGCATATCCACTAAATAGACTATTTTGTTAGTTTATAATAGTTTTGTGGGGCAAATTGATGTTATGCCCCATGATAAAAACTGATGGGTACCAAGCCCAACTTGGAATTGCCAGTCCCAGAGACTTGCAATTGGTTTGCAAGTTGATGATGAACTAAACACAAGGAAGTTGGAGTAATAGAATTTTGGTATCTTTTCATCATAAAGTGCATGGAATTGCCAAAATGTTAATGTAAGGAAGGTAACATTTTCAAAAAGCCTAGACCCCTCATCCAGGATGCTAAAAAACTACATCCCATGAAATATTGTACCCCTTCGCCCTGCAGAAAGTTCTGCATGTGCCTTGTGGATAGGTCTCTAAAGAATGCCAAATTATAAGATTTTGTTCTCTTGAAAATATCAGTGCAAACCACTGACTTAAAGTGATGCAGATGAGAGTGAAAATATATATTACTTGTTGCTTTTCATTTCTCAGCACAATAGATGATGAAGATGAATTATTGTATGGTCCATCAGAACCTAAAATATCTTTTGAAGGAATAAGTGTACCCAAGGCAAGGTAAGATTAATCATTTTCATTGAATCACTTGTAAAACATATTTCACTAGACTTGCAGCATGTCATGTAATTTTTGGGTATAAAATGGGAAATGGGTTTCGTAGAGTATTTCACACCTGTTTTACTAATATTGGTACAACATATATTGATATCAATAAAAATATTGAACATTTACCAATACTGAAACTGAATAATAACAGCCAGTCAAACTAAATATTAATAAACAGTTAAACCCAAGGAATTTTTTAACATCAGATTTTTAATAATGTTTCTCTTTTTGATTCCTTGCCGAAGGCAGGCAAGGAATCTATGCGATGGTGATGTCGTGTGTGTGTATGTGTGTGTGTGTGTGTGTGTGTGTGTGTGTGTGTATGTGTGTGTGTGACGCCTGCTTGTAAACACGATATCTCAAGAACGGTAACCCCCAGGGATCTCAAACTTGGCATGTAGATTGTCCACATTGAGTAGATGGTCCCTATTTTTTTTGGTAGAGGTCAAATGTCATTTGGGGTCACCAGAGGTCAAAATGTAAATACCTTGGAAATTGCTTGTAAACACGATATCTCCAGAAGGAAAAATGTGAGCAATCTCATACTTACCTTGCTGATTGTCCATATTGAGTAGATGGTCCCTATTGTTTTTGATGGAGGTCAAAGGTCATTTGGGGTCACCAGAGGGAAAAAGGTCAAAACCTTGTAAACACTGTATCTCAAGAAGGGTAAATGTGAGGGACCTCATACATAGCAGGTGGATTGCCCATATTAATTAGATGATCACAATTATTTTTGGTGGAGGTCAAAGGTCATTTGGGGTCATCAGAGATGAAAAGCTCAAAAACTTGTAAACACCATATGTCAAGAAAGGTAACTGCCAGGAATCTCATATTTACTAATTGGATTGTCCATACTGAGTAGATGACCCCTATTGTTTTTATTGGATGTCAAAGGTCATTTGGGGTCATCAGAGTTCAAAACATCTAAACCTTGCAAACACTATATCTCAAAAGAGTATATAACTGTTGTAGTTAATATCCATGAGTGGTTAGGGTGAAAGGGTAAGAATAATTTGGCATGTGTAATGTAATAGGCATAGGGTATATAATTTTTTTGGAACAGTTTATTAACTTCACTATGTAAATTCTTTAGTGAGGTAATTTTGAAAATGCATTTGTAAAGTACTGAAGCAAACTCATAGGAAGAAGGTCTAAGGTGCACAAAAAGGCACATCACATGGTAGTTACTGTACAGTATGTTGATTCTGGCGTGAAATTGTGCCCTGTTATTACATTAAGTTCCAAGTATTAATACATGAAAAAGTGGGCAGAGCAAAATATAAAATCTTAAAAGGCAAAATCTCCTCATCAGGCTGGCATACATGCTTCAATGCTCATGGGTATGCTGATTTTGCAGCCACAAGTAAATAGATTTTCATGAAACTGATGTGGAACATGTGAGTTTAAACAGTCTGTACAAGGGTCATTTAGGGACATAGTCTGAAAATATTAGAAGATGCTTCTGTGCACACTAAGTAGATGACTGATGTGGAACTTCATAAGTATAAACTTTGAACAGAGAGTACTCTGTGTGATGCACAAGAATCTCTTTTATAACATACCTACATTGCTTTTTCAATAACCTTAAAGAAAACCTGAAGAAAACATTAAATTTAGTGGCAAAAAGTGCTAATATTTGACAAACCTTGTGCCTACTGTCCTCATGAGGACATGTGCATGCAAGCATGCATTAATTGGAAGTGGGAATTGATTAATGAGATATACCACAGTTAGTTAGTTTTACAAAAAAGAACCTAATTTACACTGATCATTTGGTATCAAATACCCTTCAGCGCACATGAACTGTCATTGCCTAATAGAGTGAATCAAATTGTGACTGACCCATTCTTTGCCATTTGGTCACAGTTATCTTGCCCAATTTTTCAGTTGACTGCCAGTTATCCCCACAGTGTCCTGAAGGATTACCTCATACAAACACACAGCTCAATTGACTTAAGCTTTTTACTGTATAAGTGGTGTTAATTGACTCTTATAAACCCTCTGAAGAAAGCTTATTTTTATCTCAGTACATAGCCATGACAGCGCATTGTTTGTAAATACTCCTATTTCCTGCCATTCCCTGCAGGCATTCAGTACTCTTTTTGTGGTCAAAATGTCAGACTTCCATGAAAGTCACACCTCTGCTAAATCCAGCATAAAATAACTGTCCACATTATCTTGTCTCATCTGACCACAAATAAAAGTTGTTTGCCTAGCCATTGTCTGGAGATGGAGAAGTTCATGTACACTGATCAAGTTTCTAAACTGAAAGTCATCTTAGAAATACTGTAGATTGACACCCTTCAGAAATAAGTGTCCTTTACATAGAAGCTGGTGGAATTGAACAAAAAGTGTGTTTGTATAAGGAATTTTGATGAACAAACTTTAAATATTGGTGTCTGTCTAGATTGGTGTTTCTGCTTTACAGTTTCAATATGCTCTACAGTGATTATTTGTCACTTAGTTTCATTCTAGAATTTGTTTTAAATTTTTGATAGCATAAAATGTATCAGCATACTACTTGCCTCATCTCTGCTTATATCTGGATAACTGCACCAAAAAAGTAACCCCTGTGCGAAGGATTATGTAGCTATGTCAAATATCATCATCGAGTGGGAATTCTTGTCTCACATTTCATTTTTATCCATGTCACTATCCCCCCCCCCAAAAAAAAAAAAAAGTGTACCATAAAGCTTAATGCATAGAACCATTGCTTCAAGATTACCCTTTATGACACTTTTCAAAAGTATTAAGATTTTATTTTGCTGCTGTCATTTAAAAGTAGTTCAGGTAATAAGAGCAAGCATAATGTTGTGTACTGTGTATCAAACAAGGAAAACTTGTACTGTATGTTATGCTGTACACCTACAGTATAAGTACCAAAGGCGAATTAAAAGTCCTGTTAAATTATGATGGATTAATAGGGATATCTGCTTTCGTTAATTTGCAAAGGATACCATAGACAATGGGTGGGGCATTTCCATAAAGCAAGAATTGCTGTCAGTAATAGCCAAGGTTACACATCTCTATTCAGATGTCTCTTTAGGCTTGGTCTCACATACCCCCCAACACCCAGTGTTAACTCGTGTTTACAATCAGACAAAACCACAGGCTAACCCCGTGTTTTCCAGTCTGTGTTCTCACGTACCCAGTGTTTCGTTGATTGGATAGTGTTACCATAGTAACGAGACCAAATATTTCTCACACTGATTACAGCAAAATGTAAGAAAATACCTGTCATCAGTGCTATAAATACCTGTGACCTTGCTTGATTAAAACAAACACGATGTTTAAAACTGCTTAACCCTGCGATTTGAGGTGGATTGAAATTTAAACACCCACCCCGCGTTAACCCGCGTTCCCACGTTACTCGAGCGTGAGGTAAGACAGTGTTACCTCGAGCGCGGGGTATGTGAGAACACAGTATTTGATCCAATGCTTGTAGGAGAGTGTGTCGATGAGGGCTTGTTTAAACACTAACCTCAATGCAGACTTTTTGAAACATAGAGGCATCGGAACATAGAGACTTCAGAATGGAGAGCTGTCCCCATTGACCAAACTTTTGATAAAAATGGTTTCAAAATACCGCTTTATCAAGTAATGAGACAGTTTTCTGGAATATTAAAGCTGTGTGAGAAATTCCCCTTGTGTGTGGAGATCAAAGGTTTGAGGTGACAGTCAGATCAAACTTTGTAGACATAATTTTAGGGGGATAACTGTGAGGGATCTCATACCATGGTGGAAGTACTTCCATACTCATTCTGTACTAAGCTTAATTTTGAATTACTCATGTTGATGGACGTGTTGGTAAGGTGATCACTATTTTTTTTAAGGGGTCAAAAGGTCATTTTGGGTCACATGAGGTCAAAAAGTTTGGACCCTACTAGTACTATATCTCAATTAAGTAGGATAATTGTATGGGATCTCATGCATGTCATGTTTGTTTCCATGTTTGCTATGATATATCATACGGCAAGGAATCACTAAGCCTGTTGGCTTTCTAGTTCATTCTGGCAATGTGACATCCATCTTCAATGGTTCATATTAGTATGCAATGTCCATGCTACTTTTGAAGTTTCTTAATGAAGTCTGTATTTTCATTTGTATTTTAGCCAACAAACAGTACAAGAGGAACGCAAACCTCAGCTTGAACCTACACACTGGTGTGCTGTATGCAGAGAAAATGGTGTCTTGGAAGTAAGTTAACATTCTGTAAAGACAAATCTGGCAGTCAGGTCATGTTGGGAAATCGCTTGGGTCCATCAGCTTTATCTGTAGCAATAATTTTGATTTAAAATTCCAAAGGTGTCCTGCAAACAACTCAAAGTCACAAATTAAGAAGATTAAGTTCAGGTTTTGAATTAAATTCAACTATTCTTGGTACACATCGAGGAAAGAAAGCGAAAGATGGACCCCATTAATGGCCAAAAATGTCAGGATCACTTTTCGTAACAGGATTCATGTATGGTGGCATCACAATCAACTTATAGCTTTCAGAAGGTTTAAAGATGTAAATCATACCTTCATTTCCCTCCCCTCCCATTTATTTAAGTAGATGGAAACATTCATTAAAAGATTTTTTTGAGTATTTCTATCACAAAAAGCTTCCAACATTGTTTAAAAGTGTTTCCATATCATTTTGTTAGAGTTTGAAGGTCATCTGAGGTCACAAAGATCCAAACCTTGTGTAAACTAGGATATTTTACACTGAATAACTGTAAGGGATATACACAAAATGAATTTCACAAATACAAGGAATCAGTAGAACCTTCAACCTTCTGCTTTTCTTTCTTTACGGTCAAAATGAAGTTGTCTCAGCCTTGTAACTGGTAGTTTGTTAAAAGCGTTTTCAAATAAATAGCAGGGATAAGAAGAGTTTGCTGCAACTGAAAGGGGTGAAAGTACTGGCTGAATTTGCAGTTATATTTCCATCATTATTATCCTGAACATGCTACACATGTTAATCTGTGTGTGTGCTCTTTAGCCTGTTACTTTATCTCCCTCCTCTCCCCCCCCCCCCACCTATTCATTCACATATTAAGGAATGACTTCATCTTAGTTCTCACTTATCTTTTGCATCGTTCAGTTGCATTTCTGTTTTGCGTATATCTTTCCCTTCAGATTCTACGACTTCCAGAGTTTGAACCTGTTTTTCTGGTTCGTAATTTTCCAATGGCACAGCGCCTTTTAGTAGACAGTGTACTTATATCAAGCAGGTAAGTAGTGCCTTAAAATCTTCATTCTTTACTCAAATCCATAATGGAAGGACAAGCAAGTCAGCTGTATTTCAACAACTTAGGCAGAGTTGAGCAGGAAGGAAGGGGTTGAGAGGAGCAGGTTGGGGCTGGATAATGTATAATGAGATTAGAAAATATGTAATGTAATTCTTTCATTATTGAAATGAAAGAATATTTGGGGTCTGTTTCATGTGAGACTTCTAGTCAACTTTCCAGTCTCCCCCCGCCCCCATCCCCTCAGTCCTCACAAATATATTTTCAGGGTTTGTACATGTTCTGGAAATCCTGGTAAGTCAGGAAAAACTTAAATTTGATATTCCAGATGTGAAAAGTCAGGGCAAATGAATAATTTTTCAAAAGGTCCTGGAAAAGCCAGGGAATTTCATGAAATGGACTTCATGTTATCTCAATGTTCAGATACATTACTGTGTGACAAAATAAAAAAATAAGATGAAAATATGTGGTCTGATTGTTTTGAAAGGTCCTTGAAATAGCAGTCAGGGTCCTTGATGTCATGGAGAAGTTGTAGAATTTCATCATTTTGAATGTGCACAAAACTGTGGTTTTGTGCACATTCAAAATTTGCACAAAACTGTGGTTTTATTGCTTTGTTTTATTTCAGTGGAGAACAGCAGAAACAGTCCCATGAGATGCTTCCAGTTGTCAAGGAAATTCTCCTTGTAGGAATGGGAAATAAGAAACGAAAATTATATCTCATGGTAAGTAGAATGTAATGCTTTAATTATTCCTCATGGTGCTGTTTAATTTATATTTCAAGTTATCTATTTATGGGGGGTTTGTCTCCATACATTTGTTTTGAGAATGAATTTGTCAGGTTGATGTGGATTGGCAAAGTTACCAACTGTAGGGACTGGTTTTATCTTATCAAATTAGAATGAAATAAAACCACTTTTAGTTTCTTTGCCAATTTCTTTGCAATTTCTGTGTGATATACTGCCTTTAGGATAGTAGCCAAGCAATGGTGTACTTGCCAGTCATTCTTTTTAAGTCAAACTCTTCCAATATCTGATCCTTAAGACCCATAAAAATCAGAATGTTAAGATTTAATGACTTTTCCTATTTAAAATATATACTTGCACTAAAACAATGAGAAAATTGCAAAACAGCAGCTTGGAACAAATGATGTGAAATGGACCATTCACTGTTGCCTCACTGGTTGGCTAGAGCATGGGCATCGCATACATGTTCCATACATGTCCCATGTATGTTCGGTTTTGGGCATGCAGCAATCTCCTGATTACACACAGAATGAAGAAGAAGAAGAAGAAGAATTTACTTTTCATTGTGACAAAAATGTATTAAGGGCACCTCATCAACTCTCTTGTCAAGCAGCGGTCACATCATTTGTTTTTAAACAATTCCTCATCAAATATTTCCTAAAGAAAGCATAGTACCGACTGCATGGTCGAGAAATTAGAGCATTCAACTTGCAACTGGGAGGTCTGGAATTTGACTCCTGGCCGGGTCATACTACAGACTTTAAAATGGAACCTACTGCCATTGTGCTTGGTGCTCAGCATAAGCAATGTGGTATCAAAACAAAACAAGCCAGCAACCCATAACTGGAAGAAAGGCAGTGATTTCTTTATAAGAGCCTGACTGAAACCAAATGGTTTAAAACTGAGCCGTAAAATCTCATCAAATTAAACTATATGATATTATGTAAGACAAATAAAAATATGTATCTAATTTGCATTAAGGCATAACTTATGTGTTGGGGTAGGCAAGAGAAGAGGAATTAGTTAGATAGGTAAGATTTAACGATACACCAACGCAAATGTGTTATATAGTGTCATACTGTGTGAAAAACTGTTCACGTCCTCCCCTTTAGCCGTCTCTTATGACAGGCAGGGCATATTCTAAGACCCCTCGCCACACATGACCTCCTCGGCCCACCTGGATGCAGTTTTACGTCATAATCAGGACTCAAGGGAAGAGGAAAGATGAAAGAGTGCCCCCCAAAAACATTTGTTGTGCTAAAATAAAAAATGCAGAGGGAAATATTTATTTGCTGCAAATTCCTCTTAGTCAACCTTCTCTTTTCTTTAGGCAATCGTTGATGAGGAATTGTTGATGTATGAAGCATTTGCTCATCATAGTGGTGTTGAGGAAAATCATCTCAAAGTGAGATTCAGAAAAGTATCCCATGACATCCTGATGCGGGAGAAGAAAAAGAGAACAAAGAAGGGAACAAAGAATCAGCCAGAAATGACGGATCCAACAACTGGTGCATCTAGGAAATTGAAACGGCTGAGACCATTCAACGATGTGTCCAGTTACTCTGGGGTAAGTGTAGGGTAAGGCGAGTAAATTGCTTAGTACAAGTTGGCCTTGGATTCATGGTTTAAGGAGGTTAAACCAACCTTATCATGTTTAAAGATATGCAAAACACTAAGACAGAATTAATAAGCTAGTTCAGTAATTTGTTGCCCCATGGAATTGTGGGGCATAATGTGGTATATACAAACCAAGCTCCTCCAGGGCTCCTCTGAGGCAGATTTACATGCATGTTTTTACACCAAAAAGACAATTTAGAGACAACCCACTGCACTAAGCCATGACTGAGATACCTCCTTATGTTATGGATGGATTAAGAAAGAATGATTGCGCCAAATTCTCATGTAAACTCAAATTTTGGAATGTGTATTGTAGGTGGGGGTTTAGTCAGTTTATCCTGACGATTTGATTTTGATTTATTTATTTGGTACATATAAAACACAAACAAACATAAAAGACAGTATACAAAAAAGGAAGCTACAGGCAAAAACAGAAATGTAAGACATAAAATACAAGTGAAAAGAATTACAAACAGAGTACCAGGGAAAACCCAAACAGCCTTAAAAAAGCTTACTTCCATTGGGGTACCTGACTGACAGGATGTGAGGATGTGCTCATGTGCATAGCCACCAAAACGAATTACTGAACTGGCTTATTGAAACGAATAAAACAAAAATCTTTGGAATGTTTTTTTTATTTCGCTGACTCTAACCCAAGCATTAGGATTACTTGAATTTATAGTTAAACCAAGTGTTAAATTAGAAGTAGTAGTTAAGTAGTATATTGAACTATGAATGAAGTATGGGCAACTTCATGCCAAATTACACAGTGTTTTATACATTGGTAATAAAACAACAAAGGACTTAACATTGTAGAAACAAAGGATGTATTGTCCTCGCAAATGAATATCTGCTCTCTCCACCTTTTCCTTTAATATTCTCCACCGATATCACTATTTTGTCCCTATCGTAATACCCAGTTTGTCATCGGTTTCAGGTATTTGTATGTGGTCGATATCCATGCTGGCTGATAATGACAAGTCGTGGTGCCCTATGGGAGCATTCCATGACTGTGGATGGTCCTGTAACCTGCTTTGCTGCATTCCATAATGTCAATTGTCCTCGAGGGTTCCTGTATTTTAATAAAATGGTGAGATATTGCAACTTTTACATCATTGATCATCTCAAAAATGAGAGAGAAATTATGATGTATAGATTTTCTTACGATATTTTTCTTCTTTTCTATTTTTCTTTATCGAGAGTATTTTCATGGAATTGAGCCTTTGATTTTAGGGTAATATGTGTTGAATTGTATTGTCAAGATAATTCCTTCACCAATATGTTAATGCAATCAATCTATCAAGCAATCATTTTATAGATTAATCTTTAATGATGTTATGATAATATCAGATACTTACATGTGCCATCTTACCAGGGCATAGTGCAGACCTTACTCATGACAGATGGGCTTTTATAGGCTTCTAGCAAAACCTGAAGCACCATGTTAAAATAGGCTGAAGCAGCTGCAGCCATGCTTTATTTGATGTACATTACATTAGTTGGTTTTAATTGACTGCACTATTGTGTAAATATATTGAAGTATGGTACCTTGAGTTTTAGACTTTTCGAGTGTGCTAAAAATTGCACCCAACAGGAAATTAAGGAGTGTGGTAGTTGTGCTGTTTTATAAAAATTTATTTGAGCTCCCATCTTCTTTTAGGTGTGCAAAAAGTCACACTCTTCACAACAATTTGAGGTGAGTGATGGTGTGCAATTGCACTCTCACGCCTCAAAATTCAAGGCCTGGGCTCCATCTTCTGCAGCTAAGCTTTGTTTTATGAACATTACTCAAGTAGGTGTTAATTGATTGTACTATTTTGTACCGCGTGTTTGGTCTAATGGTAGAGCATGCGCCTGTCACGCGGAAGGCCTGGGTTTGCTTCCCAGGTGGAGTCATACCAAAGACTCTAAAAATGGAACCTACTGCCGTTGTTTGTGATGCTCCTCATAAGCAATGGAGGAGGGAAAACAAGCCAGTGAGCCACAACTGGAAAAAAGTCTGTGGCCCGCTGGACTTAAACCGGTAGGTTGGAAACTGGGCCATAAAACTCCATCTAACTAATTAACTGTACTATTTTGTAAGAACAAAGCAGGACTGTGGCAGCTGCAGCTTGGCTGAGGCAGCTGCAGCTTGGCTGAGGCAGCTGCAGCTTGGCTGAGGCAGCTGCAGCTTGGCTGAGGCAGCTGCACCTTGGCTGAGGCAGCTGCAGCTTGGTTGAGGCAGCTGCAGCCGGTTTAAAATGAAGTCTTAACATATAATGGCAGACCTTACGAGTTGTACAGTGAATTTCACAGCTGTTGGGATGGTTTACCTGTAAATGGTTTGTTAGCAAATGAGGCATTGATTACTTAGACAGAGCCAGAAGATTTCATGAAGAATACCACAATGTAGTTGTTCTTTCGAAATGTGTCTTGACAAGATAATGTAGTAAAAATTTACAGACAGTGTAGTAAAAATTGACCAATAATGTTGTAAAATTTGATCAACAATGTGGTGAAAATTGACAGATAATGTTAAAAATTGACTGATAATGTAATAATGACAGATAGTGTAGTTAAAATTGACCATTAATGTAGTGACTTTTTCCCAATAATGTATCACCCCAAAACTGACAATGAAGTTAAGTTAATAGCTGATTTAATATTACCTTTTTCCTGATAATTAAGTAAACATTAATTCATTAATGATCACCTTTTGCTATGTTATATCTGTCAGTGATACATTGTATGTCAATTACTACATAATCAGTTGTAACAATTCAAACAGCTTTGTTATCTGCCAGAGGCAGACAAGTGTGTTAATAATTTCACCCAAAAGCATGTTTGCTGAGTCACTAAATGGTGAATGTCTTTGGTAGCTTAGAGTAAGTCTGATCTGTTGTTGGTACTCCTGATAACTTGTAGCTCGTGAAAAAAGGAGGGCAGTATTACATGTTTTCTTCTAGAAGGAAAGAGTGAACTAATATCTTACATAAAATTGAAATTGATTCATAAATAGATGTTTGGATTTAATCTTTATTTTAGGATGAGCTCAGAGTTTCTGTCCTTCCAAGTCACCTGACATATGACGCTCCTTGGCCGGTTAGAAAAATACCGATGAGATGCACTCCTCACTTTGTACAGTATCACGCAGAGAGCAAGGTGAGTTTATCCATACTTACTGATAATCCTGAACTTCTGTCGGTCTATTGGGACCAGGTGACTGTGTATTAATCCTGCATAAAGCACAGTAATGAAATAACACACACATTCTAGGCTACTCCATTTCACTTGGGGGCGTGGTGTTTTAATGTGTTTATTTACAATAGAATTTTCTTTATTTGTAGTGCATTTAATCAATTAATTTTAATCTAATCTTTAATCTATTCAAAATCTGTGCATGAAGGTTAATAAGTCTTTACAGCACACTCACTTCACACTCCACACTAAGTCTATGGGAACCTTTTTTTCTGTACTGTATGTGCCTAACGTCACTAAACGTTACCATCAAACGTTACCAAATTGTCGAAATTATCAAAAATTTTGACAAACCAATCTGAAAAAACTCACCCAGAACATCCTAGAAGTACTACCTAGCCATGTTTTGTTCTAAACACGTTCACAAACCCCGTTTGGAATGGTTTTTTACCCCATTTGTAGCTCATCTTATGAAGATGATCTTGTCACCATGATGTTGCATATGATTGTCATACATATGTGTGGAACCAGTTCCGCAAATTTTTTTCACAATTCGTGGGGGTACTTTACTTTTAGCTCTCCCCTACAGATAGATGGCGCTAATCGCATTTTGCTCAGGCTGGCAGAGATCCCAAGCCTGTGCTGAGTTGAATGGTCAAAAGTTTTTAAAAATCATGATGGAGATACGATTTTGTTTCTGAGGGCTGTTTTGGGGGCAATTTTTGATGATTTTCGACGGATTTTTGAAGGATTTTTCCACATAAAAAAAAAACAAACCCAGGCATGCAAAAATCTTTTCGATTTTTAGTATCTTTGATCTGTAAACTATTAACATAAAGTATAGTCAAAGGGTTTTCATTTTTTTTGTGCCTGTACGATTGTTTTGTAAATTTTACATATTTTTCCATTTTTTCGCACTTTTTTTTAGGAGACTCATACAATCGGCAGGATTTTTCTCAAAAATTCTTCGGGGACACCACCCAAGAAAATTATTATTATTAGACAGATCTTTTTGTTCCCAATCATTTGATACCAAGGGGAAGGCTGTAAGATGTAAGGGGGTTGAACAACTTTGAACCTGTACATTAGAATGGAATGTTGCACTCTTAGGTCAATGTTATTACTGGATGCACTGGGACTGGGGGATTTGTGCATCACTTCCATTAGTCCTCCAATCATACATTATCTTGTGCTAATGCACAGTCCATTATTGTTCTAACCACCCTCCATTAAAATTTTTTTCAATGAAATTGATGTATTTTGTAAATAAAAGTCCTTGCCTGTGTTGTCCAAAAAGGTTTTTCAAATGTAATAGCTATGTAATTCTAGCATTTTTGCAGAGTTTTCTATTATATTACATCATTGTAATCAGAACAGACTCAGTACAGTTTATGCTGTGTGATATGAGCTACAGTACTCACCATTTTTTGAAATTTTTGTCAATCAAATAGCTATGCCAATGGAAAATTTCTGTATACTGAGTACAGAACTTGTAGTTCGGGGTGAGAGTTGACCGCATTTAATGAATGGTGTTATACACTGTATAGTTGGATTCCTGATTACTTGAGGTGTCACGAAATTTTTGTTTCAGATTTACGCTGTCATCACCAGCAACCTGGAAACTTGCAATCATATCGTTAGATTTGTTGGAGAAGAAAGAGAATTGGAAGAGGTTGAGAGAGGTAAACTAAGGAATATTTGCTTCTTTCACTAAATAAAACAAAGGTTTTGTCAATCTGCTGTTAGTGTCATCAATATATGTTATCACTACTTGAGCTAGGTAAACAGAGAACCTTGAGAGACAAGTAAACAAAATATATGTATGTGATTTAGTATCCAGCAAATGATCAAGTAACTGAATAAATACAATCTGTTTTCTGCTGTTTCAAGTAGAAACAATCTCCCAGTGGTTGTACCCTCATCAGTCTGGGACCATCTGGCTTTCAGCCAGGAGGTCTTGAGTTTGGCAAGATCATACCAAAGATTTTAAAAATGGAACCTACTGCAATTGTGCTTGGTGCTCAGCAAAAGTGATGGAGAAAGTAAAACAAGCCAATGAGCCGCCACTGAGAAAAGGCTGTTGCCATGACCACCAATTGGTTAGAAACTGAGCTGCAAAATCTCATCTAACTTAAGAGTCCTGAAAAGGTTATTTCAACTTTTTCTGCCAACATGAAAGATATAAACTGTACCAGTTTAGAATACTGTTCACCTAAGAACAATGTCCTCAACGTTGTATTAATCCAATATTTTGTTTCGTTTGGTTTCATTTATTTTCACTTTTCTTGACAGAGGAAGGCCAAATTCTTAAATTAACAAGATCTACATCAGAATTGAGTGGAAGATCTGGATAGGAGCAAAGCTTTATACTTGGCAAACATACAAGATTTTTATAGGTCTGTTACGCACAGTGTGATAGTTTACCGTGTGCACTTTGTAAAACAAGGAGAAGAGAAAATGAGGCAGTGAACCACAACTGGGAAAAGGCTGTAGCCAGCCTGACTTAAATCAATTTGGTTAGAAACTGGGGAGTAACATCTTATCTAAATTACTAACAAAAGATGTATAATTATGCACTGGTTTTTCGTTTCTTTTGGTTTCAGATGATAGATTTGTTTATTCTACTAAAGACAGATTTTCCCTTCAGCTTTATTCTCCCCTCAACTGGGAGGCTATCCCAAACACAAAGTAAGTAAATAACCTTTGTTCATCTTTGGTCCTTTTTGGTTTCGATGGTAAGAGAAACCAATGCAATCATGATGGCGTGCGTGTGTATGTATGTATGTGTGTGTGTGTGTGCACGTGTGTGTGTATGTGTGTGTGTGTTTGTGACACTTTGCTTGTTAACACGATATCTCAAGATAGGAATGTTGCTGAGTTTTCAAACTTAGTACATAGATGCCCCATATTAAGAGGAAGAATCCTATTGATTTTGGTCAAGTTTGAAGGTCATTTGAGGTCACAGGGGTCAAAAACTCGAAACACTTTACATTTAACACAACTAACTCGTTAACACGATAGCTCAAGATAGGAATATCTGACAGTTTTCAGACTTGGTACTTAGATGCCCCATATGAAGAGGAAGAACCCTATCATTTTTGGTGGAGTTCAAAGGTCATCTGGGGTCACAGGGGTCAAAGGACTCGAAACACTTTACAATACGATATGGCACGGTAGGGATGTTTGAAAGTATTCAAATTTGGTACATAGATGTCCCATATCAAGAAAAAGAACAGCATAAGTTTTCGTTGAGTTTAAAGGTTATTTGGGGCCACAGGTGTCAAAGGACTCGAAATACTTTACATTTAACTCATTAACACAGTATCTCAATGTAGAAATGCCATAGGACTTGAAACACTTTACATTTAACTCATTAACACAGTATCTGAAGGTATGAATGTTTGAAAGTAATCAAACTTGGTACATAGATGTCTTATATCAAGAAAAAGAACAATATCAGTTTTCAACGAGTTTAAAGGTTATTTGGTGTCACAGGTGTCAAAGGACTCGAAACACTTTACATTTAACTAATTAACAAATTATCTCAATGTAGAAATGTTCAAAAGACTTGAAACACTTTACATTTCACCCATTAACACAGTATCTGAAGGTAGAAATATCTGGAAGTTTTCAAACTTCGTACATAGATGCCCCATATCAAGAGGAAGAATGGTATGGGTTTTGGTCAAGTTCAAGGTCATTTGGGGTCACAGGGGGTCCAACCCGGAAAACCATGTTTACACAATATCTTAAAATAGGAAGCTTGGATTGATTTCAAACTTAATATGTTGATGCAGTATGATGGGTAGATGAACCCTAGTAATTTTGGTAGAGGTCAAAGGTCATTTGGGGTCACAGGGGGTCAAACCCGGAAAATCTTGTTTACACGATATCTGAAGGTAGGAAGCTTGGATTGATTTGAATCTTGATTTGTTGATGCAATATGATGGGAAGAAGAACTTTATTGATTTTGGGTAGAGGTCAAAGGTTATTTGGGGTAACAGGGGGTCAATCCCCAAAAAACTTGTTTACATGATATCCCAAGGTAGGAAACTTGGATTAATTTCAAAACTTGATATGTTGATGCATTATGTTGTATGTAAAAATCCTACTGATTTTGGTAGGGGTCAAAGGTCATCTGTGGCCACATGGGGTCAAACTTGGAAAACCTTGTTTACAGGATATCTCAAGGTAGGAAACTTGGATTAATCTCAAATGTGGTATGTTGATGCATTATGATGTAAGGAAGAATCCTATTGATTTTGGTACAGGTCAAAGGTCATTTTGGGTTAAAGGGGGGCCGAACCCTGAAAACTTTGTTTACACGATATCTCAAGCAAGGAAGCTTAGATTGATTTTAAACTTGATATATTGATGCGTTTTGATGTATGAAAAAATCCTACTGATTTTGGTAGGGGTCAAAGGTCATCTGGGGTTGCAGGGGTTCAAACTCTCAAAACCTTGTTTGCATGATATCTCAAGGTAGGAAACTTGGATTAATCTCAAACTTGGTATGTTGATGCATCATAATGTGAGGGAGAACCCTAGTGATTTTGTTAGAGAACAAAGGCCATCCAGGGTCACAGGAGGCTCAAACCCTGAAAACCTTGTTTGCATGATATCTAATGGTAGGAAGCTTGGATTTTTTTCAAATTTGGTTTGTCAATGAATTATGACGAGAGGGTGGACCCTATTAATTTTGGTAAAGGTCAAAGTTCACCTGGGGTTATCCAAGGTCAAACCTTGAAAACTTCTACTTTGTTTTTCAAGATGGGAAAATGAGAGGGAGTTCAAAGTTAGAATGTGGATGTGTGATGGTTGGAAGATGGCTTCTGTCGTCCTTGGTGGAGGTTGAAGGTCAATTGGGGTCACCAGAGATCAAACTATGAAAACTTTGTTAATAGGATAGAATATCTTAAGGCACAGCATGAAATTTGGCTTTTCATTGTAGAAGTGTTTTGGTTAAAAGAAAAACCAGTTACTTACGGGTGGAGTCAAAGGTCACTTTGGGTCACCATGTGTTACAATAAATGCAGCATTTTTTGAAAAGAACATGTTCTGTGTGCATCATCGAAACCTCAATCCATTTTTGCATTCTGGTTATAATAATGTTTGACTGCCACCACTCCTTTATTGAACCCTCCAAATTAAATTGCAGAGTATATTGTAGTTCTTCAGAGTTTCAGTTTACATTTTCTATCTTTATTTTTCGAATTACAGAATATAAGAAAGACAAACCTCATGGGGCCAGGGTTAGGTTTGAGGCTATTGTTAAGATTAATCCTACCCCAAACCCTAACCCACTAATCCTAACCATGTTACACCTCACTCAACCCACAAGGTTAGAGTTCCTCACATTCTTTTCCACTGACATGGTGCTTGCTCTCATTCTTACCATCAAATGTTAGCACACCCCTGCTCCTGCCTATCTACAGGATCTTGTCAGAGAGTGCATCACATCTTGTTGCT
The DNA here is from genome assembly GCA_037179385.1 of Holothuria scabra. NCBI lineage: Eukaryota > Metazoa > Echinodermata > Holothuroidea > Aspidochirotida > Holothuriidae > Holothuria > Holothuria scabra. The sequence continues at coordinate 4,133,925 of CM074182.1, read as the reverse complement.
TTTGATCCAGTTTCAAATTTTTACTCTCATCTCCTCAAGTCTTTAGATAAATATTATGGTCATCATGGTTTCCAGTATTCTGCTGCTCGTCTTTGGAACAACCTTCCAGTCAAATTCAAAGAAGCTAGAACACTTAAAAATTTCAAGACACTACTCAGGACATCTCTTCCCCATTCTATGATTTTTCATTTCCTAGTGTCTTTTTTGGTTTCAATGAAATCGAAACCTGTGCAGTCGTCGTGGGGTGTGTATTTATGTATGTGTGTATGTATGTGTGTATGTTTTAGTGCAAAGGGACTTTGCACTATACAGGAACTGGGTATTATTATGATTATCTCCCCCATCCCCCTGCTTACTTCCAACCATAGCCTTGTCTCTTTCTTGTCTTGTTTTCCCTCTTCAAATGACAATGCGTAGCTACGTAACTGATTAGTATTTACTTAACTGCTAGTATCACATGTATGTATAACTTAAATTATGCCCAATTTCATCTTTGTGCTTTTAACAGGATTGAGTACGATATCTCAGAACATGTGACATGTCTAAAAATAGTCACCTTGAATATTGAGGGTAACATGAGGTCATTGCTTGGAATGGGTACTGGGCAAGTTTACAGTGAAGACTATGTGGCCAAAGGAAGGGTAAGAAAGAAAATTTTAATTCTTAGAATTAAACATGATTGGAAATGTTTGATGATAGACCAATTTTAACAGTAAAAGATGATAAGGGAGTATTTTTTTAAGTTAGAGACAAAAACTGAATATCATAAGAATTTCGGAAATTTAGTCTGTCATAAATGGTATGAGAGAAAGACTGGCATTGAAAAGTCCCAATCACATTCAGAAAATTATGGTACAATTTGTTCTTAAACAATATCTGTCAGCCATTAATATCAGCCAGCACAGGAATAGTTATCTCTGTTTTTATCCGTATGGGGAAGGGGTGCAGGCACTGAATCTTTTCCATACTTTAGTTCAGAGGGAAGACTTTTAAAGGGAGGAACCTCCCCCCCCCCAGAAATTAGTTGAATTTTTGAAGACTTACAAGTGCAGTTTGCTTCATGCTTTAAAACTTTGTCGTAGATAAATTGCATAAATTGCAGGGTATTTTTAACTTGTACAGCTGGAGAATAAAGGATTTGCTTGTGTTTTGTGAAAGTGGGTTGATGTGGGAATTATTTGTGGTCCTCAAGTACTTTCATTAAGGATTAAACTGCATTCATCGGAGGACCGTTGGTGAATAAACTCTCGAGACTCCAAATTTGGAAAAATAACGGACGAGGCGAAGGTATATTTTACCATGACTTTTCTCTTTATGAGTTGTTTCATTTCTAATATTTTTCTTTCTTTATCTCATGCTATCAGGTTTACATCTATGATGTCATTGAAGTCGTACCTGAACCAGGTCAACCACTAACAAAAAACAAACTGAAGGTAGTATATTTGTACTTTACTGTTAGTTATTTGTAGATATCAATTATTGATGACATCAACCATTTGAGATTTCCTGTGATTAGGCTGTATGTATACATTTGGGAAAAGATAAATGGAAGTAAAGGCTTGTTTTGTTTCAAAGTTTCAATGAAGCTCTCAAATTTTTCGGCAAAGAATCTCGAAGTGGGCTTTCTGGTTTAACTCTGTTACACCATAGTCATTATGATTGTGGTGTACGTACCTGTTGTTTCAAGAGTTGTGACATTTTAAACCTGACGCATATTTCTTTCAATTACAGATGTTATTCAATCAAGAGCATAAAGGTTGTGTATCCAGTCTTTGTGATGTCAAAGGTCAGCTGCTGACTACAATCGGGCAGAAGGTAATTTGTAACTTTGTTATTAGAATTAGTTTTGCATAATACTTATGAAATCCCCTACATTAGTATAATGATAGAAAGTGTCATCATAGTAGAAAAATGCTTTAGAAATAAAAAAAATGACCTTTGGAAAGGTGTTTGAGATTGAATTCTTGTTTGTTTTCCTGTTGTTTCTATTTTGTCAAACAAAATCATAGTGGTACAATATTAGCATTGACTGTCCATTTGTATAGCTTTGTCTTGGAACTTAGTATAAGGATGCAGAATTTGAACATGATAATCTGTCAAGTTACACCATGTTGTGTCACATATTGTATTGCTTACTAAAAGGAGAAATATCCCCTTAATTCCCCTTCATAAATGTTGATCATAACGTTTGTAAAATTATGCATCATACCAATTGCATCCCTCCAGGCAGAGACTTGCATCATTGGGCAAGGTGCTTAATATCACTTAACTCTCTCCACCAGGAGAGTTGTATCCTTTGGCAAGATGTTTTGTCTGAATTGCTTCTCTCCATTCAGAGAGTTGTATCTTAGGGCAAGATGCTTTGTCTGAAGTGCTTCTCTCCATCCTGAGAGTTGTATCTTAGGGCAAGATGTTTTGTCTGAAGTGCTTCTCTCCATCCTGAGAGTTGTATCTTAGGGCAAGATGTTTTGTCTGAATTGCTTCTCTCCATCCAGAAAGTTGTATCTTAGGACAAGATGTTTTGTCTCAATTGTCCCTCTCTCCGCTAAAAGAGTTGTATCCTTGGGCAAAATGCTTTATTTCAGTTGTTTCTCTTTTCCCAAAGAGTTGTATCATTGCGCTAGATGCTTTTAATATCTCACTTGCCTTCGTCCTTCTATGATTGGATTTGAAGCATCATAAAGTTGATGGTGGTATTAAGAACTCTATCAAACCATATTATTTTAAATTAATATTGTCACCATTCTTTATTTTTCAGGTGTATCTGTGGACAATAAAGGATGATACGCTGGTTGGTCTAGCCTTCATTGATACTCAGTTATACATCAACAATGCTATCAGCATCAAACACTTCGTACTCATCTCGGACATCAACAAAAGTGTTTTCCTTCTACAGTACCAGGAAGAACATAGAACCTTAGCTCTGGTCAGCAGAGTGAGTGAACTTTGATCTCTTTCAGTTTTCAATATTCATATACATGTGCACCTCTCATCGTATTATATTCATGTGTGCAAATAAAGTTAAGAATGAACAATGACTAAAATGGTTAGTAACCTCAAAGCTCAACTTCTAAATGACTGGCAAGTTATATTCAGCTTGTAGTCAGATGACGTTAAGGCTTTATAATCTTGTGGTTGGCCCAACTTAACCCAATTGCTTAGAAACTGAGCCATAAAACCTCATCTTAAACCTAAATCCAAGAGGGTAGTAATTCTCTCTCAGTTTATTTGTAGTTGTTTTATCTAATTCAAAGAAAAACACCTTTTGAGACCCTCAACCCTCCTCCAAGCCAAAGCAATTTGCAATCAAATTTAATGGTAAGCAAGCTCATATTCACACAAAGCTGTATTGAGCTCACAATTTGAATCACAACTGACTGTACTTGGCACTTTTGACCAAAGTGAATTTTTTGTATATTCCTAAATATGTTTAGAATGATGCAACAGTCCCTTTAATGGTGAAGGATGTGATCAAGTACATCTATATGTTGCTTGGTCCTAGGATATTTTGCAGATTTACTCCAAATATGATCTGTCAATGCTCTTCTCCCTTCGATACAGCATATGGAAACTAAAAAGTAAAATTTAGAAAAAAAGTGTACAAGTTAAAGGACAAGAGCAGTCCCCCAAACCAGTGGCATAGCCACAGGGGTGGTTTTGGGGGTTGAAACCCCCCTGACTCCACTGTGTGTTTGGTCTAACGGTAAGAACATCCGCCTCTCACGCGGAAGGCCCGGGCTCTATTCCCAGGTTGGGTCATACCAAAGATTTTAAAAATGGAACCTACTGCCATTTTGTGTGATGCTCCCCATGAGCAATGAATTAGGGAAAACAAGCCAGTGAGCCACAACTGGAAAAAAGACCCTGGGTGGCTCGACATGAACCAATAGGTTGGAAACTGCGTCGTAAAACTCCATCTTACTAACTAAACTAACCCATGATCCCACCTTGAGATGCAAAAAACACCTGAAATAATCGTTCTTCCTTTCTCTCCTCAGACTTTTCCCTCATGTCGCACTGCCCCCAAATTTCATTAGTGTAGTAGTGTGTCATATTTTGTGATTAGCTGTCGAGAGTCATGTGACAATATTTTGCTCCGTAAATTTTGAAATTTAGGAGAGTAATGGGTAACTTATTGGTTTACATAAATATGCAGTATTGTAGTCTTGACATATCTTGAAAGATACTTGGAAGCAAAGTGACTAGAAACCTATGGGACCTGTCTTTGTTGTTTCAAAATAAGTTTGGGGTGACTGCTCTTGCTCTTTAAGAAATAAAAGATTGCCTGCCTCTGTATGTATTAACTCTGATAGCTAATTCATTTCTGTTGATAATTTCTAATAGGATGCCAAACCATTGGAAGTCTACTCTTGTGAATTTCTGGTCGATGACAATCAACTTGGTTTTCTAGGTAGGTCAGATGTCACATTTGTCTGGCTTGGAATTGTCGGTAAAGTACTGCATTTTTTAAACACTAATTTACTTCTACTTTTGAAAATTACATTCTAGTTGTTGTAAAAAGGACACCTAGAGTAAGTGAAGTCACAAGGTGATCCTAATCTTTTATAAGTACCAAGTCTGTGTATTTTGGATCCATAAACCTTCACTGCAGAATGCCAGACACTGGCAATTAACTTGGCAGAGGATTGGGTCCAGATGCAGATGTTCTCTTCTTTGTCTGTGAACCTTTTAGATGTATAAATGTTCAGCTAATAATTTCCATTGTGCTTTTCACCAGTTCTCATTCTTACTTCCCCAAATAATTGGTGAAATTTTTCTTTATGGATTGTAGTAGTCAAATCCAGCAACATGATCATTCTAAGCAAAAAGCCAAAGAATGCTAAATCACTTTGAATTTGAAGTTGAATAAGTTATCTGAGGTGAAACTGTTTGCAATGTATCCCAGTGTTTACACTAGGTGTCAGAATTCTTGAGGGAAATCCTCCCTTCCAAAATTGATTGAAGGGAATTTTGTTTCAAAGATAGAGGACCTTGATAGATTAGGAACAAAAAGACATTTTTTTTCCCAACATACCTTATCTAGTCCTAGGACTAGGCCAGGAACCCTCTATCTGAAGGTAATGATAAAAGCCTGCCAAGAACTTCCTGAGGGTATGAAGGGACTACATATTTATATAAGGGGGTAAGCATCTGGGCTGATAGATTCACAAATGAGGGTGAAAACTGTTCAATAAAACTAATGTTGTAACAATTTTTCATCTATTCTTCTGTTTATAGCATCTGATGCTGACAAAAACTTGATTATTCTCCACTACCAGGCTGAAGGTAAACAATTTTACCTCTTTATGTCTCTTTAAGTTTGACATAATGCAACAGTGCAAAGCCTTGAGGATAACGTTCTAGCCTTTAGATGAGGCTTTCAAGTTTTTTCCTTCTGTGGTAAAATTTTCCATTTGCGTGGTGTCACCGAGTACCACTGTACAAATAAGTAAACTACAGTAGTGAAGCAGGATGAACAAGTAACCCATTGTAGCCCTTCTTTGGGAGCTATCCTTACATTTTGGGATCTTATGAATAAGTTCGTAATCAATTCATTTCTGTCAAATATTCTTTTATTAAATCAGCACGCCTGTAATTGTTTAAAAGTGGACCTTCCACTCATCCTTGCAAAAGATTCTGTACCTCAAAGTGCCATCGAACTTTTTTTCATGTGCATGTGACTTAATTTGAAGGTTAAACATTTCAGTTTTCTGTATGTTAAGGGAGAAATTAAAAAAAAAAAATTGTTGCATTGTATTAAATTTTTATTGAAAATGTGGCCTCTTGAGTTATGTTATCTTTCTTTGTTCTTTGAAGCTCGTGAGAGTTATGGAGGCACAAGACTGCTTCGTCGTGGTGACATTAATTTAGACGTACAAATAAACACCTTTGTCAGAATACGCTGTAAGGTGATTGACATGGCAACAGGGGCACCCATAGGGGGCCAGTCAGAGAAACGACAGATTGCATTCTTTGGTGAGTATGGGTTGGTAAAACATAGATAGATGTGGAATAAAAAGGGTAAAACAGTGGTTCCCGTCAGGGATGTTATTGCCCCCTGGGGGAATTTTAACAACTTGGGGTGTGATGAGTACGAAGGGGGTAGCATGGGTCATTTTGAATAAATGATCATTTTTGATTTTGCTATCAGGGTTTGACCCACATGAAAGAATGTTACATGTTTTTCATGCCCACCATTTTCAAAGTGAGTATCTATTATTTCATTATTCATAAGAAAATTTTGCAGAGGAGAATAAACCAGTTCAGTAATTCGCTTTGGTGGCTACGCAGATGCTCACATCCTCCAAATTGTTGGGATAAACAAACCAAACCTGCAACAACAACACATATTCCAAAATTTGAACTTACATGGAAACCACGTGAAATCATTCTTTCTTAATCCATCCATAACATTATAACATAAAGAGGGGTCTCAAGTGTGGTTTAGTACAGTGAATTGTGTCTAAATTGTCTTTTTGGTGCAAAAATGGCATTTTCGGCCGTAAAGTAGCAGTGAAACCTCTATTTTTGCTTGACTTGGCTAGACACTTAGATAGTGTTGTATGCATGTACTGACGAAAACAAGGGCAAGCTGTACGATACTTGCTGAGCTTGGTTTGCATATCCCACTCTGTGCCCCATAATTCCATGCGCCAACGAAGTACCGAACTAGCTTATAGGCGGGAGGGACATTTTCCCAAGGACACTCAGTGAAAAGGCATGATGACTTTAAAAAGGGTTGGGAACCACTGGGCTAAAATGCATGTGTATTCATTATTCACTTTACTAAGTGTGATAAATTACAGGATGTGGAAAAAGAATATATGTGTAGCTCAAGAGGTAGAGGCTGGGGTACACAGAGACATGCCTTCTCATTCAAACATACAATATGGCCAAGGAGATGTAGTTTCATTTAAATTTATTAGATCAAGAGATCATTTGGTATGGTAATATTGCAAATGATTTGAATTTGTAATGGTACATAAATGTCATATTAATATTTTGATTTGTGTTGTTCTTTAAAACTATTTTTCTCTTGCCTCGTTTAGAACTGTCAATTAAATCATAAATGATTTGCTCTGTCAGGAGAAATGAGTAACCTTATAATTCATTTGATGTAGTGAATTGCCAAAGGCAAACAGTTACAGCAGGTAGTTGTGAGAAAAGTTCATTTCAACAATTTTACAGTAAAGAACTTTACAAACCTTTGGAAGTGTCATGTAAAAAAAAAGTTTTCCACTTGCTATATGTTTAGAATTGCACATTTATGGAAAAATACTTTCTGTATCTTTTTTTTTTTCTTTTTTTTGGCGATTGACAGCTTCCCTGGATGGTGGATTAGGATACCTCTTACCGATGTCAGAGAAAACGTACAGGAGACTGCTTATGTTGCAGAACACTCTGACAACGAGTATCCCTCACATTGCTGGGCTGAATCCTCGTCAATCCAGGTAAGGTTACTCTATTCTAATGTCAAAATCCTGTGAGGCTGTGACTGGACAACTTACCCTGGGAAAATTTCTATTCTTTTTCCCCAGGACATTTTCAGGTCAATGGCAATTGAGTTTTATCATGAGATATAGCCATCTCATGTTTACTCTAGCTTGACCTTGGTGCTGGGTATCATACAACCTCACTGTAGTCCAGGTAATTAAACAGAACACTGCCCTCTATTTGCTATGCATTCCTGGAAGATCTGGAAACAAGGTGGTTTTGTTCTTCAAAAGTTTGGCTTTAATGAGAGGATGATCTGAGAAGAGAAGTAATCTAAATCAGAGCATTTTAAAAACGAATGGAAAGTGCCAATGGTCTTATGTTATCTTGTGGTTATTCTTCCAAAATATAATGTATTTGTGGTGGGGAGGCAGGAGGTCAAAATACTAGTCCTTCATGGTTTTATATCATCACATCCGTTTCTGAACATAATCTGTGCATAGTTGAGGGGTAAAATCATAACTACTCAACTCTTTCAAGTTGAAAAGCGTTCTGATGTTTTGTGAAATTCTAAAGAGAAAACTTTTTTCTGTCTTACAGACATCTTAACCAAGGACATAAGACATTGTCCAACCCTCATCGTAACATCATTGATGGTGATTTGATCTGGAGATTCACAACACTAAGTATAACTGAGAGAAATGAATTAGCCAAACGTATTGGTACCAATGCTGATCAGGTAAAGTGATTGTTTTGTTTACAAAAGATTGTGTTGCTACGGTGTGACCCACCTCTTTAAGATAATCACTCTTAGTTTGATATAACCATTTATGTATGACCTGCACAGCGATAACACCTCAAACCTCCTGATGGTCAAGCATGATTCCTTCAAATGTTACTGCCTATGATCTACTCTTCCATGGTGTATTGTGAAACATACAGAATTTTAGCACAAGCAGATCCAAGGATGAGGGGGGCGGTGAAAAACAGGGCCATGATCATTCCACAGTGATTCCATTTGATTTCTTCATGGGAACATTTATATGTCTAGGAAAATGACTACAAGAAAATTAACAGCACAGTGTCACACTTTTATTGCACCAGGTTACATCTGATGGGATTGAGCTGTAGAAATATTTTCAAAAAATGGGCACTAACCTCAGACACCTACCCCATACCACTGTACTACCAGTTTGGCCCCTCTTGAACAAAGATTTTGAACCCACAAGTGGGACTCAAGTTATTCTAAGTTCTTTAGTTACGGTTGACCTTCCTTCATTTAATTTTGGAAATAATTGACTTCATTTTGTCTGGAAAGTAAACATCTTTCCTCTCACACCATTTTAGCCCTCCAGTAAGTTGCAATTTCCAAAACCATCATGTTGTGTATTATATTGATATTTTTGAATTTCTTTCTAATTTTGTGACAGATCCTAGATGACCTAATGGATATTGAGAGAGTAACAATGCACTTTTGATTGCCAGTTGGAATAACTGTATTTTGTTGAAAGCTCTCAATCCTATGCGGATGGGTGTCCACACCTGTTGGAACAAGTTTAAATGGTCTTGTACAATGATGTGTCTCCGTCAACCATCTCAGGTTGCTAATTTACAGTCTCAAACCAGGCTCTTATGAAAACTGTCATGTCACCAGTTTTCATAGAATTTGTGGTTAGAGTGTGACTTAGCTTCAATTACTGTAGAGGCTTTGAAGTTACATTAGGATCTGCTATGCTGAAGGACAACCATGCCAAATACACATGGCTCTGTGCTGAACACACTGCACAGGTGGCGCTGTGGTATGACGGCTGTGTACACATTTATCAAGCAAGTGTGTTGAATATGGTCTACTACGTAGTTGCATATACTCCAACATGGCCACTGGGAGGATGAAAGGGAAATATTGCATTTGTTTTACAAGGAAATTCCATCCTTTTAAACCAATATTTATTGGAAAAGAGTGATAAATAATTGAATATAAGGCAGTATGGTAGCCTTCTTTTCAAGAAATAAGTTTCCCTCAGATAGAAATTCAGTTGTTTGTTGCTCAAGAATAATTTGTTCACCCAAACTTTCAACATTTCAAAATATTCAACTTCCATAGCCCTTCTTGTGCATAATATTTTGAGGAGATGAAGCTTTTGCTGGGGTTAATTGTTAAGACTGAATGATTTGAAAATGACAAGAGCTATTTACTTTTAATGCTATTTTGGAGCATTTTAATTGCAATATTTCCTGTAAGACGTCATTTGAAAATCCTCTGTATAAAGAGCTTTGCAATGCTGTACCCATGCTAGGGAAAATGATTGATAACATGAAGAATAAATTGTGTGCATTTTTGCAGCCAAAATTGCAAAGTCACAACTGTAGTGATTAAAGTGACAGTTCCTTTCTTCAAACTAGTATCTGAAAGAGAAGTGTTTTGAATAATGATCATCTCTACCTGCTAAAAGAATAGAAATGATGTATAATATTACATGTTTAATGAATGTTGTCATGATTTCATTTCAGTGCAGTAACACATAAACAGTAATTTAAAGGCCTGCATTCACGAGCCCATTTCCAAAACATTTCTTAAACATTAACCCGTAACAAACCCTAAACACACCTACCCAAAACAGGCTTGTTTTCAGTTTGTTGCACAGTGTAGAGAGAGTATGCAACAAACATTTTGAAAATGTTTTCAAACAATTGAAAACAAGTTGCAGGAATGTTTTTTTTCCGTCATAATCAAAGCTAGGTTTGTTGCTAGTGAATATTTTGGAAATGTTGCTTATGTATACAGGCCCTTAAAGGGCCAAACCTCTCACCCCAAACTACAATTTTGGTACCTGGGTACCAAAATTCTCAATTGGCTCAGCTCTTTGATTGACAGCTAATTCAAACAATGCAGATTGCCAAAGCTTATATTACGCAGCATGGACGGTACATAGAGTGTTTTGATTATATAAATTGAGTTTTTCTTTACTCACCCGGAAGCAATAAACTGAGATTGTGTCTGGATGAGGATGAATTTCAGACAATTGTGGGAGGGGCTTCAGTAAGAAGGTTAGGAGAATTGGTACTGTTTGGGGTGAGAGAACTGGGCCTTTAAAGATTTGTTTCCATGAAAATTGGAGAAATCCAACCATTCATGATCAAGGTAGATTCACAAAAATCTAAGATGTTATTCTGTGTGTGGTGACAACAAACAGGACCACACCCTATGTCCCTTATAGCATAGGGTTATAAGCATTTTCCCTATGATGGCCAAAATTTAAAACTCATAAAATGTGGACAGTTCCATATTTCAAAAATGAAATGGGCTCCCCATTGGTCAGTTGACTGACTTAAGAATAGTCTTGAAAAATGCTGTAAACACACGAGAATACAAATGAATCGAATCAAATGTTATTTACCGTAAAGTACAACTTTATCTTATCAAGTTATGCATAGCAATTTAGCAAATGGAATACTCTCAGAACACAGTTCAGTTGTCACCCCTGGGCCCCCTCACAAATTTCTGGATCTGTCTCTGCAATTGGAGCTTTCAGTGGCACCCTGCTTTCGAATAATGTGATGAAAAGGAGGGATTGCAGAAAACATTAAATCAGATAGAAGAAATTTCTCTGTAAAACAGTCACCATTTGTTATGTTACGGGATGTGCAGTTACCCTAGACTTATTTTGAATGGTATGCTGTGTGTCCCAGATGTCACAAATACTGCCTGATATCTATAACCAGTTTGTTATGTTATGTTTCCAAACATAAGTATTCTTTGCTAAAGGTAAAATAGGAAGAAAATCTGTAAAATGTTTAACAATACAGTAATTATAATATTGGCACATGATCAAGAAGAGCCATTTGTAAACTAGTATCAGGATATTCTTATAACAAGACTGTGATCTCTGTATTTTCCCTGTAAGTTTCATTTGTGTATTGTGTTTTTTTTTTACTGAGAATGGAGGTGGGGAAAGTTTTAAAGGGGATAACTTGTGATACTTTCACTTTCAAATCTCACCACTTTGTTGCATCTGACTGTGAAATAGATTTTGCCACTAGACTATGTAAATAAGACAACAATATTGTGGTTTTAATTTTTTTCTCCTTTCTTTTTGCATCTCTTCTCTTCATACATTCAAGAAAATATTGTATTTAGCAGTTTCCTTTTGAAGTCGTACATTTTTCAGTTACACCCCTTATCCTCTCAGCATCTTGTTTACAAACACAGAAGCATTTTGAGCACTTAGCAACATCTTTATATTTTTCATGTTTGATATTTGGCTTGGCAACCATGCCTCTTAGTTCCCATGTGAAATACTAGAGTTACGTCACTGAGTGACTAAATTTAAGTAGGCCTGAGTTGGGTACTCACTATATGGGTGCTTGACAGAACATACCGACCGGTACTCTAATCTGAAATCAAAAAAAAAAATATAAGAAAATTTTAAATCAGGTATATGGAGAGTCCCTCAGACAATGCCTTCCAATCTCCCATAGAGCAAAATACAACACTTGTCACCACCGCCAAAGGGGGCCCAACAAAGAAATTTCTCAAAGTTGAAGTGAAATTACCTCCTCTGGACCTTCCCAAGGCTGACAAAGAGGTCCTGCAGTTGACCATTCAAAAAAAAATTCATGGCTATGTCAGTTCAAACAACATTTCTTTTCCCCCGATTTTCAGACTTGGTATGAAGCTTCAGGGATTTAAATTTGAAATTTGCTTTTTTAAACAAATAGTCACAATGTGGAGCTGTTGTAGGAGAGAATAGGGAATTTTATGAAAGAAAAGTTGGGAAAACAGCATTGTAGTCAACCGGTGTTGCTAGATGATCTGGTGTCACATATGGAAAATTTTTCATTTTTCAGAGTTGGGGAGCAAACATCTCCTGCCACCAGTCTCCCTGTAGCTATATGCCACTGCACCATCCAGATTGCCATCACAGTATGCCCTTCCCATTTGTAAAATCCTGGAGTGTACAGTGACCTTTGATGCCAGAAACTTACAATGGGAAGACTTGTCCTCATGATTACATCATTTTACCCCTACCCCCTTGAGGTCCTTTTCTTAAACTAATGGCCTAGGGAACAAGTACTTCTTGCACGAAAACATCTTTATTCTTCCAAGAAAAACTTAGACTGGCAGACTGGAGAGGGTTTTCATCTGAAACGGCAAGAGAATATTTTTCAGGCCTGTGGAAAACCATTAATTTTAGATGAAAACCGACTGCACTCACTGCCATTTTGAAGACAGTCAGTACCATTTGTGTTTGGTGTTTGACCCCAGGCCAGGGCTTTTGTCAGCAGGGATGGCTCTTATTGGAAAAGAATGCCTCCTTTTTGTCGGTTAGGTGGACTTAAATGATCTTACTTCGTCTGGATACTCAATCAATATGAAAAAATGATGTAAAAGATGTTGCACTGATTAACTTCCGTTCCCCAATGATCTTATTTTTGCTGAAATAAAAAAAAAAATTCAATAGAAATCTCCAAACTTAAAGTTTTCGATGGAAAATCTGTAAGTTTCCAAACTTTCTTCCATATAAGCTTCCCTATTTTAAATATTTGTGAGGACTGAAAAGCCAAAAAATGTTTCAATATTCAACAAACGTTTGGTCGTCTTGACGATCTGCCCAATTTTGCTTACAGAAAGATAAATTCTGGAGACAACCCCACATTATCCAATGTTCGTTACAGAGGATAAACTCACAACTTTTCAAAATTTCTTCCATAAAATCATATTTCTCCAGTAAAGTTCCATGATAAATATATTGAAAATGCCACAAAATAGTTAAGAAAAGTATAATTACATAAAAAAGTAAAAATTTATTAATCACTTTATAAATTTTTAACCTAAATGAACTTCAGTCAGCCAGGCTTCTAGTTATTTTTGCTCTTGACAGGCAAGTTCTCAACATTCCCTATGAAAAAACTCAAATCTCAAATTTTCTTGCAATAAAATTAGGATTATATCTCCATTATAAGGTCCTATTTATCAAATATTTGTCAAAAGAGGCAAAAGAAATTCGGAATATTCTGCAACTATTTGAGAGAGCCTGTGTCTCCGACGGCCTCAAATAAAATAAATAACCCCAATGATCATGCAAAACCCAAACAACCTTTCTTCATTTTGCTAATAGTATAGGCACAGGAAGCGCCGGGCAGGGGGGGGGGGGCATGAAAAATTAGGAGGGGCGAAAGCATGCCCCAGTATTTTTTTTTTTTTTGAAATTTCAAAAAAAAAAAACTTCTGGCGCGCTTCGCGCCACAAAAAGCAGCGTAAAATGCATTAGTTCTCGCTCATAAAACAGGCAAACTTTTCCGAGCTCTGGAAATGACAAAATGGGAAATCTACCATATCACACCACATCATCAAGAGACACCGGCAGCTATATTGCTATTTTTGTAAACTGTCTTTCATAGAATTCCAAATTTTCTTCATTGAAAGCTCATGGTTTTGAAATATTTTGTCTAAAAAGCACAACAAAGTGTGGGAAACTTTTGAAATGTCAGGCCTAAGGCCTTAGATAACACTATGTTGCAACAACGATTCAGTCTTGGTTGGAGGAAAGGATGATTCTTTATTGCTTCAGAAAGATCTGGATAGGTTATTTTCGTGGTCTCAGACTTGGCAAATGTCTTTTAATGCTGATAAGTGCAAAGTCCTCCACTTTGGTTCTAAGAATCCCCACCATGATCATACTATGAATGGTACTAATTTGAACAAAGTGACTTCTGAGAAAGACCTTGGTGTAGTTATTACAGGAGATTTAAAGTCATCTAGGCAGTGTGCAGCTACTGCTGCAAGGGCAAATAGGGTGCTTGGGTTGATCAGGAGGAATTTTAAGAGTTTTAGTAAAGAAATTGTGATAAATTTGTATAAGCAGCTGGTTCGACCCCATCTCGACTATGCTGCACAGGCCTGGAGTCCCTTCTTTGAAAAGGACAAATTGCTTTTAGAGCAAGTTCAGAAGAGAGCTACCCGACTCATACCTGAGGTTAAAAATCTACCTTATTCCCAAAGGCTTAAGCTGCTTGGGCTTACCACTTTGGAGCTGAGAAAGATTAGGGGGGACATGCTCCAGGAATACAAATTTCTATTTGAAGGGAATCCTTTGTTAGCTTGCAGTTATTTAAAGGTCCAGAGTAATCCTCGGGTTAGAGGCCATTGCAAAAAGCTTGAAAAGTCTTTTGCTAGACTTGACATTAGGAAGTTCAGTTTCTCTCATAGGGTTGTTAGTGAGTGGAATAGCCTGCCTGAGTGGGTTGTTAACTCCACATCAGTGCACCGTTTTAAGGTTAATATTGACAAGTTTTTCCATGACTGTGGTAGAATCTAATCTTTCTGGGCTCTTTAGGTGTTGGTGGTTTGCTTTGTTTTGGGAGGTTTTTGGATTACAGGGCATCTTATGGGGCCTTTACAGCCCTCCTTCGCCCTTTAACCTGTTATGTTATGTTATTTTGTTATCTGGTCCTAAAAACAACGCTATTAAATTATGTCTTCTGCCAATAATGGTGCAAGAGTAAAGTATGTTAAAAACCTAAAAAGGGCGCCGACAGACGATTTTAGTCCGTCGGAGTGGGGGGAGGGGGGAACAACCGTCCCCTGACCATATGACAGCTCCGCCACTGCTCCACGTCCAGTAGAAGCCAATGACGGGGCCCCATTCCCCCCCCCCCCCCCCAACCCACACCTCAGGCAAATCTTGGCCTTGGCCCCACCCAATTTCTCGAAAGATTTTGGAGAACTTTTTGATGATATCATGAAGAATGATGATGGATCTGCAGAAAGCATTATCATCCTCAGAAACCATACAAGATGACCGTAATTTACCTCATGTCTAAATTATTGCACTTGTTCTTTCTACAAAGTTCATATTACAAGGACAGAAACAGAGACCCCATGACGCCTTTTCAACTGGACTCAACGCAATAAATTCCAAAGCTTGCATTCCGTTCCGAAGTTCAAGTTCACCTTGATACAGCCATCGTTCGTGCATCGACTTTTCAAGCACGCATGCGAAGTATGTACATGCGACATGTGACAGAGGGGAAGAGTTCCAACTTCGCAGCCAGTTTCGTTTTTCGTAGAACTTTCTCGGATAGTGACGTCAACATTGCGATTACGTCACCCAATTCATTT
Organism: Holothuria scabra; assembly: GCA_037179385.1. NCBI lineage: Eukaryota > Metazoa > Echinodermata > Holothuroidea > Aspidochirotida > Holothuriidae > Holothuria > Holothuria scabra. The sequence goes on along the minus strand of CM074182.1, from coordinate 4,118,369 downwards.
TCCCGCACATAGCATAATGGTAACTGTTAGGGTATACGTTTCTTTTGCACGGCACGTGTGTGCTACGCATGCATTTCGTAATCCATGCCTGTGAAATTTTACCGGTACAGTTACATTGAAATGAGCGGCATGTAATACGGCACCACAGTAGTTCTGCATGTACAACAACTAACTAGCGGTTGGGTACCGGGTGCAGTGCAAGTGCAGTACGACGTGTTTGTGGTAGTACAACTTTCAGCGTGAAACTAGTCGTAATCGTTTCAGTTCTTTTGTTAATTATTTTTTAAAATAAGGAGAATTAACTTGTTGCAAAAGTGAAACTATGAAAATCTGGAGTTCAGAGTACGTTTTCAAGTAAGTATTGTCTCAAATATTCAGTTAAAATTGTCGTAACGGCACTCGACTGTCCAAACGACTCCTTGGTTACAATCATTAATGTGTATACAGTATACTATAGGCCTAGCCTAGGCATAGCCCTCATCATGTGCTAATGCTCAATCTTCAGTGTTTAATACAAATTACAAATTAGGAAGAATACTCACCGAAAGTTAAAGTAGTCCTAGCCTAGGCCTAAATGTAACAAATCACCATTGCTTTTTCAAATTGTTTGGTGCTGACAACAAACTGTTGAGATGAAACAGGTCACATAATTGAAACCAGAGAAGGAGATTGGAGCAAACCCTGATTCATGGTTCAAGGCTAACTTTTTTCATAGGCATAACGTTAGGATTCGACAGTTTTATTTCCCAGGGCAATTTTATGTGAAATTTTCGTAGTGTTACCTACCGTTAACCGGTGCTATGGCTGAGTGGATAAAGGCGGTGGCATTTGAAGCGATGAAGCTTAGCAACCGGGAGGTCTGGAGTTCGATTCCTGGCCGGATCAAAGTAAGGTGGGGGTTTTCATCCAAGAGCAATCTAACGTTACGGTTTTCCCATCTGAACTGGCCTTTCAAAAAATACCAAATTTGATCCAAATTGTTGAGTTGGTTGCCACCCGACGTGAAGTTGCAATTCACAAGCCAACGGCTTCTCCCACATTCATGGTCGCTTAGCATCGTAAAAAAACTACCCTTCAAGGCCTTATTACTGCCCTTTAAGGCCTGATTATTATACCTATTAATGGAACTACAGTCTAGGACAAAACTCGTTGGAATACCTGCTTCCTCTCCGCTCCCTGACACAATGTTGGGGATGTTAAGGTCAATTCCATATGCATCAATTTTGTTCGGATACAAAATGTATAGGGGGCACGGGGAAGAGGAAACTGTCCTTGTGAATAAAGAATGGAAAAGGGGTTCCTTAATCAGCAACATCATTACACATTAACATAATGCAGAAAGTTTTCTAACAGTTCTGTCAAAGATTGTAGAGCACTCCTAAATAGTGTAAAATATTTAAACATCAAAGGACAGAAGTTTGAAATGACATAATATTCCATAAATTTTATACAGTGTGCTTTTACTTTAACCTTGTAGGCCTAGGCTATAGCTTGAACCATACTAGTAGTAGTTAATTGTGTGCTGCTTGGTACAATATGAGAAGCATTGGCAGCTTTATCGTAGAATATAGCCTACATATTACACATAGCCTAGGCCAAGCTATATACAGATAGGTCACTCTAGTCTACAGAATGTGTAAAACATCACATACTCGTAGGTAAAATGCTGAAATTTCGCTTTCTCTAAAACCTCAAACAACGGCATTGATTATGGACCATGTCAACTGTTTTAAAAGGAGCATTCAAGGACATTTAAAACTTTTTCAGCCACACCTTTTGGAATAAAATATAACCTCTAAACTGTTGAAATCATGGGATTGTTGAGTTTGCTTTTTTTTTACGTATCACTTTGCTTTTGCCTATGATTTTTAGGAGATACCATGGTGAAGGGTTTTGCACAATAGTCTTTTATAATATTCCTTTTGTTTCCTTTGTAATTGAAAAAAACCTAATCAATTCAATCCAAAGGTTTCTGTTTCAATTTGTATTGCATGAAAATCATAATATTGGCAATAATATCCATTTTTTCCCACAGCCATCCATGGGAAACTGTGACCCAGGCAGCATGGAGGAAGTATCCAAATCCATTAAATGAGAGTGTAATAGGTGTTGATGTCATAGACAGGAAAGTTGACAGGGATGGTAAACTTCTCAGTCACAGGGTCCTAACTACAACATGGGGAATTCCAAACTGGGCTATTATGGTAAGTCGACCTATACTCACTGTATACTCAGTACTCACTTATATTGAATATGTGTGGCCCTGTGTGGGAGTTGGAAGATTGTAAAGGAGATCAAACATATTGAACCAAGGTTACAATGATAAATCCTATTTTGTAAAAGGTCAAGAGCAGTCACATGACCTCATTTTGAAGCCACAGCAAAATATCACACTTTTCATCTCATTTTTCTTCAAAGCATCTTCCATCATATTTTAAGACTTCAATATTGCATATTCAAGGTAAATAAAGCAGTTACTTCGTGTAAATTTCACATTTGAAGAGAAAAAAAGCATTGTCACATGACTCTCAACATCCAGTTATGAAATAGGATGGTCTACTACACTATTTACATTAGGGTGACTACTCCTGCCATTTAAAGGACCCTTAAAATGTCACATGTAGGGTATTAAGGTAGTTTATGAGTAGAATTTAATTAATGAATTCCCAATGGATACTAGTGTTTTGTTAATTTCAAACAATGTCTCTAAGTATAAAAGCCATGTTAGTCTGTTGTCAGTGCACATCAGTTAAAATGTGAAAATCACAAACTGTCAAAGTTTGCACCAAGAGAAGATGGCTTTATCCTGTTAGCAAGATTATCCAAATCTATCCAGGTCTGCCATAACCAAAGACCAAGGTGTAGACTTTGTGTCCTCATAAAGGCTGAGGCCATGTGTAACACAATTTGCTCTTTTCGTCCAAGCTGGGCCATGCATGACAAACTCTTGATGCAGAGGGGTAAAGGTTAAGGGAGGTGATTACTAAGTTTTTTTTTTTTGGGGGGGGGGGGGGGTATGGAATTCTACTCCTGGCCTGGTCAAAAAGTATACTTCAAAAATGGAACCTAAGTACTGCCATATTGCTAGGTGCTCAGCATAAGCAATGTAGTAGGGAAAACAAGCCAGGGGACCACAGCTGGAAATTACTGTCACCGGCCTGACTAAAAACCATGTGATTAAAAATTTTGTTGTGAAACTTCACCTAAGTAATTCAAGTTTTATGGCCCAGTTTAAGCCTTCAGGAACATAGCTTCTTCTGGGAACAGACATTTTGGGACTAGATTTGTTTGGTTTCACAGTCATCCCTAGACATAGATTCAAGGGAACTTCAGAAAGGTTTAAGGTTCCAGTATGCCCTAGTTTGCAAGGTTAAAGTTTCTGTTCAGAAAAGTCGAGCAGTCTCCACAGTTTACAAATTAAGTGCCACACATTGGAAGTCCTCTGCAGTAAGAGCAGGTGATTTTAAGATGAAAATTAAATTTTCAGGATCATTTATCAGTTTGGCATTACTTTATATCCATTTTCCCTCTGTCTTACAGCTCATTGGACTACATCCTGTAACATATGCAAGTGAACACTCAGTAGTTGATCCAGTAAAAAAGTCATTAGAACTAAAATCATCGAATGTAAGTCATGTACCTTGTTTTCTATTTTTCAGTGCAAAAACCCTTTTCTCCAAATATTAACAAAGGATTGTGGGATAGAATTTGGGTACTGTATTGTTTTTTTACTTTTGTCAATGCAATTTTCTGTTGCAAAACTAAAACAACACAAAACAAACACTTGTTCAAAATTCCTGCCATGACAAAAGAAGTATTGACTATTTTTAAAATCCACTCTTTAAAAATTGATTTATTTCATATTCTTTTTTGCCATACTGATTCTTACATTTATGTCAAACATTCCAGCATGTAGTCCTGGCATAATAAGCCAAGAAAAGAAGTAACCTACACAGAAAATTGCTATCTCTTTTAAGACAGAAAGAAGCTTACTTCTTTGTGTCAGAAAGGAAAAGTATTGTTTTTGTCAAAATATTTCTGACAAAAGGAGGCATGAGGTTGTGTTTCTTAAAAAGTACTTGACAATTGTTTTCTTAGTCCTTGACACACCGTCACTGGCATCCTTGCAAAAATCACATCAATTAACAAGTTCAGATGATTCCCAAACTAGTTTGGACTACCTTTTTGATGGCATTCCAGGGTATAGGTATCCTACTTCCTATATTTCTGTCCATTTGTTAAATATTTTAGGGAGTAAAATCACCCTAACCCTCCCCTCCAAAAAAAAAAAAAAAAAAAATGGAAATTCAAACAGTAGATGACCAGTGTTTTATGGTTGTCATCTTGCCCATGGGCTTTAAAGAAGGGGGGAGGGAGTGGAATTTGTATCAATTTGGCCAAAATTTGCAATAAAAAATGTACATAGATTCAGTCCAAAAGTTTTCTGCCCCTCCTAAATGTGGTCCTTTCTGCTCATGTCAGAAAAATTTTCAGTTGCAGTGGGGTATGTGAGCATGTACATCTCACCTTAACCTAAATGCTAAATGTTAGTCTAATTGCAGCTATTGTAGCTACCTTTTTATTGGAAACAATGTGATGGTCAATTCTCACCTAGAATTAAGATTCTGTTTGTGACAAGTAGAAGTTAAAAATCAAAACCAGCTCTGATTAATTGAATGATGGATTGTTTCTTTTTCATGTATTGTACATTGTGTCATAGCTGGGGTTGCTTCCTGAAGAACTAGTAGTGTGGTAAAAAGTTTGAAATAACCAGAACTGTTGTATTGTATTACTTTCATTTTGCAGCTTTCCCTTCAAAATTTTATCAGTATAGATGAGAAATTAGTGTACACACCTCATCCAACAATTAAGGATGCGTAAGTAAACTTTGATGAATTTCTTACTTTATGAACAAAGAATTTTCCAGGCATTATTGTCTGATATTTTATGGGTGGGAGATGGGGAGGTTTACTCTAGTTTGTTTATGGTTATGATTCTCTGTTGTAAGTTACCCCAGGGCTAGTGTTCGACTGATCATCTGTTAAGTAATCGGCATCAGGCCGATTATTTCGTTATCGGTAAATAATTGGCATTGGTAAAATTCTGCCATTCAACTGATCATTGCCACTGATTATTTGCAAACATGAAAAAGGGGCTAAATATACTTGAATCTTGCTTTTAGTTTCGTTAAAATTCCCGTAAATACTCAGTCCTTTCACTCCCCGCCAAAACGGGATGCATGGATAATCACAAACTTATAAATTTTACCCCAGCCCAGGAAATGATTGTTTAATGTTTTCCGCTATAACCCAGTAGTTGTACCTGCAATTAGATTTAGAATTGCATTCAAGGTGTATTCCTTGCGGTCTGGCAGAAAGCCCTGTGTAAGTTGCTACAAAACTGTTGTGCACAATACACATAGTACAGATCCATTGCAAAATTTAAATTGGCCCTGAATCGTGATTGGTTCGATTGCGTTGATTATAGCCAGTCAATCACAACTTGCACCTTTGCCTATGTGATTTAGTGTGTGTAAATACTCGGTCTCTGGGACAAGTTTTCCTTTTGAGTTTGTGTTATGATGATCGCACTTGTCATGCTTACTGTATATAGCCAGCTAGCAAAGCCGGGCGGGCCCCGTGCTTAAGTCACCTACAGTAGAAACGGTACCACAAATATTTGCGTAAATGGATTTTTGGGGATCTGACTTTGGTGCATTTCAGTTGGAGATTCTTTTTAAACAAGACGTAAGTTTTGGACAAGAACTGCTTAAAATATACGGGGATATTTACATCCGAAATGAACCATAAGATACGTTAATTGGGTGCTACTGTTTTGCTGCCCAGAACTCAGTTCTCGATTTTCAGAAAAATCCATGATTGTCCTTGGGGCAACCATTACAGTATTTTTAGTTGTCTGAAAGAAAAGTGGTTGTCCGAAATATTTTTCCAAAAATTTCAAAACAGTAATTGTGCTGGTTTTATTGGTTCCAAAGAATAAAAAGATTCAATTTTTGAGAGACAAAAACATTTGAAGTCTGACATTGTATGATGGAAAAAGTTGAAAGGGTTGATCAGTCAGCAGTATTCTTCAATCATATTAAAAGGAAGCTGCTAAAAATAAAATTCATTTTGAGAGAAAATTTGTTGTCCATCGGACAAGCAAATTTAAACTTTTGGTTGTCCGTATGGAATTTTAGTTGTCCTGGACAATCAGACAACCATGAAAATCGAGCCCTGAGAACTGCTAAGATTATCTTGATTGCACTACATTAGGTTTGTTAAAGCGGTAGAGTAGCTACAGTACACTAACGCAACTACAACCCAGTGCAGTGATAGAATGCAAATGTTCTGACATGATTGGGGGATGAAAACTAGACAGAGCATGATGTTGGCCTTAGAACTAAATTATGGAAGGGCATGTGACATCGACTGTAAACAATATTATTGTATTAATGGTTGATTTGTATCTTCACTTTTGAAGTGAAAATATTACGCCTACAAAAATGATATCCCGTTTGTGAAACGAAAGGAACTATTTCCAATATTTTCCATTTTGAATTGGTTATGGTTATATGATATGCATGAAACAAGGGGCGCGTACTAAAGAGACTTCCCTCTTTCTAATAATCGGTAATCCGCATCAGGCCGATTGTTAAATTAATTAATCAGGTATTACAGATTATAGCATAATCTGTCGAACACTACCCATGGCACATGGGTCATAAAAAAGTCCTTGAAAAAGTGACACAGTTTGGTAAGGTGTGATTTTTAAACATATCCAAAGTGGTTTTGGTTTTCATTTTCGTTAAACAAAAAATCCAGAATCCAAAATTTCCTACTCTAGAACGTGTCAAATAGTAGATCTATAATTTGTAACAATTTGCTGATACTTCAAAATCATGACTTCAGAAATTATCTTGAGTATTAAAAATAATAACAGACACAAGAGAAGTTGTATTTTGTAGTGTTTGCATGAAATTTATGGTAATGAAGCCTTAATTAAGTTAAATTATGTATTTGTGAAAATGTGTCACACCATCTGAATTTTATAGAGTATCATTTTCGGGTAAATGCGCACCGTTTAACAAGGTGTTTCTTGATTAACTGTTGCCATTGTATTGTATTGATTATATCCTTTGTTAGGGTTAGGGATTAGGTTAGGGATTAGGGTTATCTTTAGCCAGTTAAAAAATATCTTGTTAAACAGTGCACATCTCCCACATTTTGTGGATGTGTTCAATCTTATCATATCTCTTCATACACAGGACATTATTAAAACAAGAAGCAGTGGTAACAGTAAAAGGATTGAGTTTAGCAAGTAGGCTAGAACAAATGGTTACCAACACAATATCATCCAAAGCTGGTGCTGTAAGTATTCTGCTAAATCTTTTGTTGAAATGTAAATGTTTTTTACTTTAGGAACACAATGTGCTTTTGTTATTAGCACATGAATAAGGTCATTGTAAGGTCTAGATTTTGTCAGAGTAAAAGCTCAGCTGTTATTAAGGGTGTTCTGAAATTTCTTTTCTTGAACAGTTAACTGTGGAATTGAAATATTGAAATTTTCATTCTACTGTAAAATTAATCGTTCATACAGTTTATAACAAGACAGATATTCATCTTATGCAGCCACATAAGAGTTGGAAGACACAAGGTTTATTTAGTACCTAATTAACTAATTTAAAGAGTACTTTTTAAGCCAGCACAGACAACTTAAGTACTAATGTGAAAAGAATTGTACAGTCACCCTGCCCATTATTTCAGTATTACTCTATCCTGTACCTTGGGTCTAGGATTTAAACAATCCCACAATCCTTTGTAGTTGAAATGAATTCAAAGGCAATTGATTTGAGAATGGCATTGCATAGTAATGCACATTAATAAAATAAAGTAAATGAGTTTCACCATTTTGAATGAAATCAACTTTAGGAATTTGACCAAAATTTGTCACAGTAAAATCTTTATTTTGATCCTTTAAATTCAATCATGTCATAGAATAAGTAAAGACCAATCAGTATTGTTAATCATTTATTTTTTCTCTTTGTATTTTTCCTGAAGCTTGCACTTAATTGCACAATTAACACTTTGCTTTTGTGGTCCAATTGGGGCATTTTTGCGCCTTGGGAGTGGGCGGAAAAGCGGACTTAGCACTGCCCCCATCAGCTTCCATAGGTTATTGACCCTGTGACCTTAAACTATTGCCCCTCTTGTTGTTGTGGCCGAATTTTCGGGTAGCTTCTCGCAGTTTCGAGCTCCGCGTAAAACAGTAAAGATGGGTGACAGCCGCGCTGTCCGTATGGGTCCAAAAGGACCCAAACAATGGTACAGGGTTGAAATAAGCCTGTGGAGTGTTTACTGCAAAGCTGATGCCGTGTGTGCAGACCTGTGCTGCAGATACTTTAGGTTAACCCTTTACCGTTGTGCTCCAGTCGGGGCATATTTGCGCGCCTCGGGAGTGGGAAGAAAAGCAGACGTAGCATGCCCCGCATCAGCTTCCGTAGGTTATTGACCCCGTGCCCTTAAACTATTGTCCTTCTCGTTGTTGTGGACGAATTTTTGGGTAGCTACTCGCAGTTTCAAGCTCTGCATGAAACAGTAAAGATGGGTGACAGCCGCGCTCTCCGTATGGGTCCAAAAGGACCCAAACAATGGTAAAGGGTTAAAGTGTTTCAGTGTGTGCTGCTCAAGTAAACATAGAAATCTCTTGTGCAAGTTTATACTTTCTTGATTTTGTTTTTTGGTCAAATGTGAGCAGTTTTATTTGGCTTTCAGTCAACATTCCAGTAGTCAGTATAGCACTTTCATACTTAAGATGCTTGCAAGTTCCTAATCTTTTAGAAATTATTCAGTTCTTGTTGAAAGTGTTGATTGAATAGCAGGTTGCATTTTGTGACAACTTCCTAAAGGTTGTGTTATTGCTTTTTTTATGGGAGTGAGAATTCTTACAGAAGTTTATATTAAAAATCAGTGCAGTTGTATAATAGACCCCCAGAAAAACCCTCATTATTACTGGAAAGGTCTTATTGATTCCTTGCGTCAGCAAAAGGAATCTATGCAATGGTGATGTTGTGTGTATGTGTGTGTGTATGTGATGCTTTTGCTTGTAAACACTGTATCTCAAGAAAGGTAAGTGTGACTAATCTCATATTTGGTGTGTGGGTTGGGCATATTTGGTGAAGGTCAAAGGTCATTTGACTTCATGAGAGGTCAAAAGGTCAAAACCTTTTAAACACAATATCTCAAGAGAGGTGCAAGTGATGTTGCTAATTTTTGGGTGTGTGGGTTGGATGTAATAATAAGATGTTCTGTATCGATTTTTCTAGAGGTCAAAGGTCATTTGGGGTCATGAGAGGTCAAGACATCAAAACCTAGTAATCACGGTATCCAAGAAAAATGCATGTGACAAAGCCCGTCTTTAGCTTGTGGGTTGGCCGTATTGAGGTGGTGATCCCAGATGATTTTCGTGAAGGTCGAAGGTCATTCGGGGTCAGGAGTGTCAAAGTCTGACAAACTTGCTTGTATAGTATTACAAGAAAGGTAACTTTTAGGATCCTCATACTTGACATGTAGATGATGCATGGTGAATAAAGGATCACTATAGTTTTTGGTGGACGTCAAATGTCACTTTGGTTCACAAGGGGTCAAAGTCTTAATATCATATTTACACAAATTTCCCACGGTTGGAGTCTTGGATACTGCAAAATTTCACACATGTGGATGTGTTATCAGGAGCAGAACCCCAGTTCTTGTAGGAAGCGTTGATGCGTTGCATGTATACTTTGTGGGTACATTACAGAGCACTGTCACTTTGAAAAACATTATGGAGCACTGAAAATTTGAAAAAAAAAGGTAGACTTATATGTCAGTGGCAAGTAATCACTAAGCCTTTTGGCTTTCTGGTTGAAAATATAGTATTGGCAGAAAAAAATTCTTTCCCAACATTTTGTGAAAACAAGTATACAATGTAAAATTCCTATTTTAAGCTTTCAAAGTATAGGTAGGTGTATGATGTCAGAGACTCAGAGTTGTTATTAAGCGAGTGATGTCATTCCCAAGTTTACACACCATGTTCACCAGAAATATTACCTTTAACCCTTCTTTGAAGTTTTTAAAGCAAAACAAAGCCAAGTATGCCTTTGACTTAGAAGAGATAATCATTTATAAGAGCTCTTAGTTGCACATATCATTTTGTGTTATCAGCCATAGTCTGAATGCATACATGTACTATGCAGCAAAACTCAGTCCTTCCATCAGTCATTGAATCAGTACTCAGTCCCTCATTGATAAGAAAACACATTAAAGTTTGGTCTGTTTGATATTACCTGCATTCAGGGGTCTGGCAGACTCTAGCTAGAGCAATCCAAGTCATGACTGTTCATAGAGCTTTGTTAGGGTAGTGTAAAAAACCAACAGTCACAGTTTCTTGGGACCCTTGAATCTACAATGTTTACTGCCAGGGGAGGAGGGGCCTTTCAGAAAGTGTTGCTCATAATTTTAGTGACATATTGAAGCTAATGAATTTCTTAATTTGCAGTAACGACTTGATGGAAATGTAGAATAGAATGTTTTATATTGCCATATATTTCTAGAAATTCTCAGACAGTTTCTTTGCAATTTTCATTCAATGTTGTGGTGGCTCTAAGTTTGGCCATGTGCTGTTCATACATATCGGCAAGCATTAGTGCTGGCTGTCACCTTCCTGCATGGGTAGAACCCTGAATGCGTTTGTGTTAGCAGAACTATACTACAATCAGGGTTGTAGCTACAGTGGGCTACTACTGGGCAGCCGCACACCCAGCACTCGATATTATGGCCGGGCACTCCAGGCAAACACACGTCTCCCCGCCCACCACAAATCTGCCTACCGAGACATGAAACTAGCCCCAAATTTACTCCTTAAAAGTAAAATGAGGGAAAAATGAAAAATGAATGGCTGAAAAATGGGGTAAATGCCATGGGATATAGTGAGGCACATTCATCGGATCAGACAATTACCCAGCACTCAAATTTGGCTAGCTACAGCCCTGACTAGAATTATGATGGAAAAAATAAGATCAATTGTAGAATTGCTGTATGAATGACAGCAGAAATTATGTGTGAGGTTATAAGGACATTTGTGACCCCAGCCCAATTACTTCAGGAGAAGGTGATATTTAAGAGGCACTGGAATATTCTGACTGCCTTATATTCACAGTCTACAATCTTTAGACTGGTGTATTTTTTTGCACTTTGTGATAATTTTATCTACCTAATATGTGAGCAAACACTCCTTGTTGTACAGAGTGTAGATCTGTGGTTGTCTGTACAGTAAAGCTGTGTATGATATGTAGCTTATCAATTGTCAACATTGAAATAAAAATGCAAATAAACTGTTAATGAAAATATCTTAGGTAAAGGTTGAATGTGTGGTAGAATATTCTAGCTTACATACTGTTGCAAACAACCATTGTAGTCGTAGAACCTACTGACTTTTGGAAATGTTCCTGTGCTAATATGCTATACACATGAACTGATCAAAGGTTACCGAGTGTAAAAGCATGAATGCATGGCAGAGATAAAATAGGAAAATCTTGTAACAGTGTATTCATGATATATATTGTGGCTCAGGTTTTCAAAAATGTTCTTCAGCTTTGCAAAAACTGTGTATCACCCTTTTCAATGTAGCAGTTGTTTTCATTCCCTCTAATTGGTCTGAAGAATTAAAAGCTGATAATTTTTGTAATAAGCACATTTGAAAAATTGAAGTCTGCACTCTACATCATTATAAATATTAATATTTGAATTTTACAAGTGGCAATATCCCTGGTCAATGTCATTTGTCACTGATAATCTGATAGGTAGACAGTTGCACCAAGATATGTCTGAAGCACTCTCACTGTATGCACAATTTAATGATATGCTGAAGGCAGGATTAGAGCAAATTACATATTAACTTAAAGTCCAGTTCTTGAGTTTGTGGTTAGTTCCACTTGCCATGCATGCCTGAAGTCTGTAGTGGAAATATTGTCCAAATTTGCCTTTTCCTCATAGTTTTTGCAGTAATTTGGGAGGGGGTGGGGGGTGGGGGCAGAGGTTGACTTTGTAATATAGTTAGGATTATGTATCTTGTCAGCGTCTTGCCAAGTTGTCACATTAGGAAATTATTTTCCCTTATAGATTCAGGTGTCAAACAGAGCAAGGCTCCTCCCCCACCTTTGTGGAAGTGACTAAAGACTAGGACTACACAAACATCTTGTGATGTTAAAAGACTAGGGGTACACTATCATTCTGAGTATGTTTAATGGCATTTCTTAGAGCAAGAATGGGAGCAATTCGACTACTTGAAGAGAGGGGATGAAGCTTGCTGGAGCTTATCCATTGTCCATCTTGACCTCTGTCTTTTATGAGCTCTGGAATGGCTTACTGTCTTGTAAACCTAAAATTATTAATTCCTTCTATTTTTCTCATGCTTTTGTTAACAGGGCAGAGAAGGATTAGAACTAATCATTCAGAAGATAAATGATGAAATGAAGGACTTTGCATCGACAGCCAAGAAAGGCTTGGAGGATATGAAGAATAGTGTTGATGTCCTTGACTTTGAATGACAGTGGCCCCCTTTGTAGGCTCGTAGTTATTGACTCGTCAAATTGATGACAAATACGGTGACAAGTCCATCCTATGGATGGCCATCTTGCAGCTACATTTTGCCAAACGTGATGCATAATGGGTATCTTACATTGTATTTTGTGTGAGCTCCTTTGTCTTTCCAATGATGTTAGTTTTGTCTTGTCAGCAATTCTCCGTGAATTGTGAGATTTTAAAAGAGTTTGAAGTGTTTTCTACCTTCCTATGGAAAACTGTTTACTTTTTCTCTCATTCTTTTTTGAAGTACATCAATTGGGTTACTTTTGCGCAAAGCCATAGTAGTATATTTATTATTCCTACCAAGCAGAAAAGGTTTATCAGGATCATGTGAAAGAGGTACAGTAGACTATGTACCTCAATTCATATGATGCCAATTGTGGTTAAAGATTTCTTTTATTGGCTCTTCTTAAATCTTTTAGTCAAGTTGCCATGGTTACAGGAATATTTCCAATTCCCCCCTTGTTTCATAGCACAACATTTTTTGTATGGGCACAAAGTTTCATGTACTGTGACTTCAGTTGGCCATAAATTTGAGATTCTTACATGAGAGCTTTTGCATTTTGTACTTCATTAGCGGTATTGTGAAGTCAAAGTTGCCCTCAACGGACAGTAGACTGTAGCCTAGGTGAATTAACCCAGCAGTGTTTAGCTTCTAGCCATAATATTCTTGAAAAAACCATATCTTTAGGCCTATGCACCTCATTGCTGCTTGTGATATTTGTGGATAATGAATTTGTTGTGCATATATTTAGGTTTGCCTTTGAAATGCAATTGGTGCTTTCATGGAGCAAGCCTTTAGACTGGTGTTATACATGTCTTGTATGGTGACATTTAAACTTGGCGTGTTCCCTAATCAGGGTATCATTTATAGCGCAAATATTTTTTTGAGGGGCAGTAATTTTAGTACCAACTTTATGTGGATGTGTAATAATACGGAATTGGTCCTCTCTTTGTTGATCTTGTTTTAGAGGAGTCAGCCAAATACTTCACCTTCATGATTTTGGGGAGGTTTGTTTTGACCAGGCCATCCACTGTTTTTGACATATTTTCTGTATGCTTAAAATTTTGCATGAGAGGAAACTCCCCTTAGCTCATTTGAAAAAATTTGAAGTACCCAAGCAGAAAAAAAGATAACTCTGTAGAGCTATCACTGCTTTTGTGTTCAGTGTCATAGAAGAATAAAATCACAATGCCTCTGTTGGGCTGGTCACTGGAGGTTTCCTGAGTAGTTTCATGGATCAATGCACACACACGATACTCCATTGAAATTGACTTAATCCACCTTTCCTGCCATGTGCCTGCTACGGCGGGTACCAAATTTGAAAAGTAGCTAAGGGCTTTTCCTAGCATGGCCTTCATGATGTTCTGTAAATCATTCTTGTATACATGATCATTACTGTTATGAAAAAGAAAACAAATGATATGAAATTTGTAAGGCTGAATTGAAATCAGAGCTAGGAAAATCACCCTCAATTTTGACAAGTGGATCCCAGTTCCAACATGATCTCCATAACTTTTAATTAGAAGAACTACCTTACAAAGATTGAAAACATTCCTAGCACTTTTGCCCTCTTAATATACACAGAACAGTGCTCTGATTTGTATGTGCAGCTTTAATGAACGTTTTTAAAATGTCTCAAGGGAAGGTGATAGGTAGATTCTGTAAACACAAAGTAATTTTAGGAAACTGTAAAGAAATATGTCTTAATTAAGTACTCAATTTCATTTTTTATGGGCAAATGTAAATTGCTGCATTGTTTAGCATAGTTTTATACTGTTGCCAAGGCAGGCCTTGACAAAACTGCTGGTCAACTCACCACAGGAGAGCAACACTTTCTATAGTGAATGGCATTTCCACTTACCTGGTCAGTTGGGAGAGTTTCTTGATTCTATTTGAGTGTGTAGGCTGCTGCCTACATGTGATGATTCCTATGGCTAAAGTTATGTGTTTAGTGCCTTTGCTCAATGGACCATGGAAGTACTACCTCCGAGGTAGTACTTCCATGAATGGACCCTCAGAAGACACAAAATTTCACATGCTAACCACAAAAACAAAAGTGTTTTAGATTGCTACAAATATTAATCTTCCTTCTTCACCACGCAGTAATATATCAGAAACACTGAAGTGTGTGGCGAGTTTGTAGGTATTTCATTCTGGGGAGTAAATTTTTGATCCTGCTCTCCAAGTGATGAGTTGGTTTTAAGGTTTTTGTCGAGGCCTGAGTCAAGGTTGTGTATCAGGTATTGCAGAAAATTATGTACAACATACACAGATTCAGTTTATTTTTACAGCTGCGTTACAGCAAAGACAGTGTGCCTTTTAAATGAGGTGTGAAGGAATTCTGTTTTTCCTTTGTAGAAATTAGAAATGATAGTGTGTTTTACTTCTTTGGTTGCAGTTGAGGTTACTTTCAGTTATTTTATTTGAACTCAAATGGTAAGATTTAATTTTTATTAAACTTTTCTAACTGTTTACCAAAGTAGCATCTACATGATAGAAGTGAATTTATTAGTTACAACTGCAGGCCAAACTGAAATGAGAAATGAATTTTACCTACAAGTCAAAATGAATTTAAGCTTAAGGAGAAGGCAAGTCAGTTTTTGTGAAAGTATCTTCTAACTTTAACCTTGAATTTTGTCAAAAAAAAAAGACAAATTAAGACGAAATACTGCACATTAATGCAATCATCCCCTGTCCCTCAACTTAATCACCCTTTGCCAAGTCATAGGTTCGCACTTTTCATGATGTACAGTTGAAGTATGTCAGGTTCATGTGTGTGATACAAGGAGCTGTTCTGTGGGCTACAATTCCTCTTACACTGCCATTGCAGACAAGAAAATGATCCATTGCAGACAAGAAAATCATAATCATAAGTTTATTTCTCAAAGCTTCTTGTATTATTCTTGGCTTTTCTGTAAGGCTAATACAGAATGTAATAGGAGGTATACACAAAAAGTATTTGTTGTCTGCTGCAGTTGTCACAAGACTAAAAGGTTTTCTGCACAGCCACAGCATTGTCAGTTGTCAGGGATATGAAAGTAAGATTTTGTCTCAGAGCTTGCATGGAGACCTGTATGACCAAACATCAGTTACGTATCATGTAAAAGCCTGAACAAGAATTTATGGTTGGCTATTTCTGGAGACTTGAGAAATGTTCTCATCTTGTTTGTATAATCTGCATGTTATCCCATGTAAAGGGCGGAGGTAAATTAATTGATTTATTTCAGCCACACAATCAGTTCCATATTTATGTTATCTGCTCTTAAACTGTTGGTGGGTACAAAGTATTGTTCATCTTGAGCAACTTGTACAATCAGTTGACTTAAATGAGATGCCATTTCAAGAATGATAGTAAACTGGAGCTTGAATTCAATTGAGAAAAGATATAGCTTTTAAGAAATAATACAGCATATCTTTTGATTAAGTGGATCCTTAAAGAATTAGCACAAATTAAAAAGTCAGGTCTATCTCCTTTAAAATAAAAGCTCCCTGGTTGAACTTATATGTGCAAACATCAACCTTAATCCAAACTTTAACCTTAATATTATTAACCCAGACGGTTAAATTTATTCTAACCATTACCCTAATTCTAATCCCAATGCAATTCCTTATTCATTCAACCCAAAGTAGATGTATATTCTTGAGGTATTTCTGTGGTTTTACAGTAGAAGTTCTGTATCAGAGGTAGCACTTCCATGGTTTTACACGTATGAGTACAGACTGATAAATTTCTATGAGATGCATTTTGTTTTTCATTTCCTACAGAGGAAGAGTTTTCAATTTCTTATTTGGTTTGAAAGTTTAAATACATAGGTTCTTACAGGTCATGGAACAGCTGGAAAGTCATGGAACAGGTGGAAAGTCATGGAATTTTGCACCTGCACTGAGTGCATTCTCCAGGCTCTGAGCGTCATGGAATTTCAAACTGTTTGAAAATGTCTTTTCTTGACCGATATTTTTCTAGTTGAAATTCTGTCTTGGCAAAACAGGGGATGTATTTGTTTTTGTTTTGTTTGGGAGAGTTAATAGGAAAAAGTCATGAAATGTTTGATGGTAGAGGCTGTGGAAAGTGTTGTAGTTAGGGTATAAGTAAATGCAACCCTTCTGAATAAGCATCTGCAGTTGAAATTATTGAGGTTAATGCTGGAGCATGTCAACTTGACTTCAGCAAATGATGCTGTTGCTTGAAATGCAGGACACTGGCTTTATAATGTTGTAGAAGTTTTAATGTGAGTGTCAGTGTATTTTGCAGAATTAAATCCATTTTACTTCAGCGATTTCTTTTTGCCTTAGCCAGTTTCTTATTCAGAAGGGCTGAAATGGTAAAAAAACTTCAATTGGGGTTAGACAATTAAGAGTTAACTGTTCATCTGCAAGAATATGATGAGATAGGTTTTAGTAGAGGGAGGCGTTACACTTGTGCAATGTAGAGCAATGCATTTCAGATGTAAAAGGAGGAATTAAGGTCTGAAGATTGTAGATACAATAAAGAGATATTTATCATACACTCTGGTTTTTTGTCTTGTATGGTGTTTAGAGTGAATTAAGTTCTAATTCCCAGACTCTATCTAATCATGTGGTTGAATAGTAAATATGTGCAAGGCCAGGACTTTGGGTGTCTATAAAACAAAGACCGAAGACCTAAGACCTAAGACCTATAAAACGAAGACCCAACTAGCTATAAAACGAAGACCTATAAAACGAAGACCCAACTAGCTATAAAACGAAGACCTATAAAACGAAGACCCAACTAGCTATAAAACGAAGACCTATAAAACGAAGACCCAACTAGCTATAAAACAAAGACCTATAAAACGAAGACCCAACTAGCTATAAAACGAAGACCTATAAAACGAAGACCCTACTAGCTATAAAACGAAGACCCTACTAGCTATAAAACGAAGACCTATAAAAGGAAGACCCAACTAGCTATAAAACGAAGACCCAACTAGCTATAAAACGAAGACCGAAGACCTTGGTGGGACAACTTCGATTGTAAGAATTGCTTGCGACGAGTGCTGACATTTTGAAGAAAATTTATTTGTAATGGTAAAAATGCAAGGGGACTCAGCAAGGGGTTGCGAACGGATATGCCAGAGAGGAATAACTACGGTAGCTCCCGTTAATGGATACAACAACCCGAATCATAGCCAGAAGCGAAGGTTTGCCGAAAGGATGCCGAACAAAAGTTTCGACGAGGACCGGAAAATTTGTGGTTTCGTTGAACAAAATTTGGAAATCTTTTGTTCTTTAATATTGAGAAATAGGACATTTGGTTTTGTGGAAGACCATTCAACTCCTCATTTCAGACAGTTTCAATTTTCTCAACAAAGTTACTCCTATAGCCCAACCACCGAAAAACCCTACTTCATTATTCTCATGCCCGTAGCCAGCCCATGTGGAGGGGTGGGTCTTTTTTCCAAGATGTGGACCTTTTCCAAATACGGAGGCGACTGGCGCGTGCCGTAAGCATGCAGTTGCTAAGGGTCCGGGATGCTTCCCCGGAAAAGTTTGAAATCGGCAGATCTCCTGGAATCTGGAGCATTTTAGAGGACTTTTGAGCACAACAGAAGTCCTTTTTCCCCAGGAACTCCATACAGTACACCACTTTATGAGAAGTGAACGGAAATTCGTCCTCAATATGTCAAGATCAAAAATATTTCATAGCTGACCCTCCAAACACAGTGCTGGAAAATGGACCTCCCTCAAGTTGGGGTGGGTCCTTCGATCGCTCCGCCCCCCCCCCCCCCCCCCGGCTACGGGCATGACTCTGACATGTCTAGCAGGGGCAAACAATGCTTTAATACGTAACCAAAACAATTTCTGTGTATGTATAGTTTTGAACTACTCTGCACCTTTTGATTGTGATGTCAATTGAAGATCATTCATCAAATGAGAATTTGGCTTTCTATCTACCAAAATGCACTTGAGTGATGAGTCTCTGTCATTAAGAGCAAAACAGAGACACTGGGTAACTGGTCGAGGGGTTAAATCATTCCCACTACCCTGCATGGACTCAGCATTGAAACGCTTAGGAACAGTTTTTTTCTTTATGTTGGTGTTGAGCCTGAGTAAAGAATCTTCCAAACAGTAACAAGAGAGAACAGAATTACTTCTTATCGATTCAGTATTGTGTTTCTTAAGAACTAGTCACACACAGAAGAACAACAGCTTTCACCTTTACAGCCCTACTCCAATAAATCTTAAATGGGTGTTTTACAGTTTACTGAAAACGAACTAAAGCGCACGTTCCGAAAGAGACACATATAGGCTATGCATTATTACTGGGTTCACAGTTTACATGATGTATTTTTTTTATTGATTTTTCCTCATGGGTGGGTGGTGGGGGGTACAGCCAGTGTCGGAGGAAGGGAATTCAGTCAGAAGGAGCAAGACTTGCCTGAAGGGGCGCTTCAAAGTTTGTAGGGCAAAAATATTTGGTCAGAGGGGGCGAGAAATAGGATGAAGGGACGCTTTTATGTAGGTAGATACATATGTCTCAATACGGTTAAAAGAGTAAAAAGGGCGCTAACAGGCAATTTGAATCCGTCAAGGGGGAGACTGCCCCCTCTGACTATATGGAACCTCCGCCACATGAGCATAGCGGCCCGCACGGGTGGGGTCAGGGCCCCGTTCCCCCGCATGGCTACCGGCCTGCCATGACGCTTCTCTAAAACAAAGTTCATACCCCATTCTCGAACATCTGAGGGTACGCCAATGGGAACGGGTCACGCGAAGCACACCGTCCTTTTGTCGATACCTAATTAGTTACCTCCTAAACTGACGTTTACGCACCGATGGCGTAGCTGTCTTCATGGTCGCGCCAATTTGACCACGTGTCAGATCATAACACAGTCGATACATTCACTCATGCAGCATTATCAACCGGTTGTTTTTTGCTTGTCTAATAATAAAGCATATATACTTCCTTTCCGAATAGCGATACATACAAACATTAGTTTGTTGCCCAATTACATTTTCATTCTGTTAATAAATGTAGATGTTCACCATATGCACCGTTTGTGTGTGTTCAGTTACACATTTTTATCTTCTTTTCTGACTTTAAGCTTCATGAATTCAATTTTGAAACTTTTCATATGCAGTCCGTTAAAAGGGCAGCGAAAATCATTTCACTGTTTTGTTTGTTTTTTGAGTTTTTAATTTCTCGTCTGCCAAGTGAATAGATGAGCCTTTTAAAGTTTTTCATCACATGGTGCTCCTTTATTTTTTGTCTTCACCAACAAAGCAGTTTATTTCTTTGGCTATCGATAAATGGTGGCTAACAAAGGAAGCATCACATAGATGTAAGATGTAGCCAAACTTTTTTGTTCACCAATGATACTTCTGGTAGGGCAGAACACATTCATGAATAAGAATATAAGATTGATCAATAAATTGCTCTAGCTTAGAAGGGAATGGTGGAGGAGTTACCCGTTGTGTAGCAATAGACTGTATTGAACACACATTTTATAATTTCTTTATTTACTAAAGCCCCTGGGGCCAGGAGGGAGCTTTGGCCCCGACCCGGACAAACTGTGGACTGGCGAAAGTATGCTTCTGCCCCCATCCAAGAATAAAAACTTATTTGTTACTTCGGCGTGTAGTATCTTTAAACTTTCCAATAATATTTCGTACTATTTTTTGCATCAAATTGCATACACCTTCATTTTCCTCAAGATTTTTACAAAAGAGAGTTGGGACATCCCCTCCACTTAAACCCCCAGGGCGTCACATACTAGAACAACGTTCACCCCCCCCCCACAACGAACAGCTTCCTACGACTGTAGTTTTGCCCTATTTTAGAATGCACTCTGGTCCGTACGTACAATAGTCCGTCAGTGGTAATAGTTAAAAGTTATTTTCTATTGATCTTGGTAGCCAACGACTTTTCAGAGTCTACGGCATCAGAAAAAGCTAGTAATTAGTATTAAATTGCGGCTTCCTGGCGGAAAAGGTTTATTGCAAGGTTTCAGCGCTAGGCTACTGTCAAATGCCAAGTTTTTACATTATCATATGTATTGGTCATATGAATTAATCCTATAGAGAAATTCAGTAATTGTGCCCCCTCTCAGGAAAGTTTTTGACCATCGATACCCCCTCCCCTGCTCAAAAATCCTGGCTATGCCACTGATCTGTACGGACGTTTCTTTAATCATGGCGCCTCTCTTTTCGTGTATGCGTTCAAATTCATTGCAAATAATTTGTAAAGGTGTACGGTAAGATATAAGAATATCTGACTTAACGGCTCACCAACACGAATGTGTTACATAGGCGTAGGAAGCCGGGCTGGAGTGTGAAACCCCCAGTAAAGAATGTAGGGGCTGAAGTATGCTTCCGCTCCCCAAGATCCAACACCCGAAAACCCGTTTTTGTCTCTTCTTCAAAAAATGTCAAAAATTTGCAGTGATTTTCCTTAAAATTTGTCCAAAATATTGCACCAAATTGCATCTGAAGTCTCTAAAATACCCCAAAAATCCGACATGAGAGGGGTACACCCCCTCCCCTTAGACCTCTCCCCCAGGCCGGCGATCCGAAACGAGGTACAGCATCCCCAGTCTGGAAAAGCTTCCTATGCCTATGGTGTGTTATATCGTGTCAACTGTACAAAGACGAAAGTGTAAACACGGTTTCGGACACGATTAAAGTTCGGCTTTGTTCTTGCCAGTGACGAGTTTTACCATTTGAAGGGGGAGGAAAGTGTGCAGGGGTGGCGCCAGGATTTGCCCGACAGGGGGCCAAGCTCCCCGACAGGGGGGGGGCAGCGTTTTAAGGCCCCGACAAAGGTGGTGACTTAGTCCCGGTGGGACGTGACTCGGCAGAATTTGAGGCGCGCGAAATTTTGGACCCTCTTTTTAACAAATACTTAAAAATCTGGAGTTTATTTTGAAGAAAAAAAATTAAAATTTTCCAAACAATTTTGACTTTTGGAAGGACCATAAAAAAGTTGGGGTGTTTATTGAAGAATCTATCCTTCATATGGGCAAAATCAAAAACGTTTTGTACGCAACAGCTGGAATTCTGATGAGGTTTTGCATGTGACCGTGCGAAGTTTACGTACTAGGGTCTCAAGACGAGACTAGAACTCTGCCCGAAACGTTTTTCCCTTTTTTAACGAAGATTTGAAGATTAGGAGCTTATTATATTGCAGAAATTTGGGGATTTAATATAAGAAAATATGTTTTTTGCAAGGTTAAAATAAAAAATTTGGGTTCTTTATTAAGTGATATGCCTTTCAAGAGCAAAATTAGGTAGAATGTCGGGGTGATTTAAAAAGTTGGTTTTAAGTGCTGTACTGAATATCCATCGATATAGGAAAATTTTGTCACTTTGAACAATCTGAAGCTTATATTGGGGAAAAATTGTAATTTAAGACAGACCTTCTTAAAAGAAAAATCAAGTAGGGGGTGATCTGTAGTTTTGTTGGGGTTACTGAATATCATCAGGCAGATTAAGGCCCTCGGACCATATTCGAAAATTTTCCCGCGGAAAAGTTTGGCTTCCCATATATTTGAAGTTTTATATCTTATATATTGAAATATATAGGGGTACGTGAGCGTTTCGGTTTGGGAGGGGACAGAATTTGTCCCGAAAAATGTAATCCTGTCCGAAAAAGCACATGGATTTTTTTTAAAAATTGAGAACCACCAGACAGCAGGAAAAGGCATTTCCCGGGCTGGTAAGGTAATTAGAAACAAAGTAGTCATTAATTTGAACTTCCTTTCACAATTAAAATTTCACTTTATTATACTGTCCCAAAACGAAGAATAATATGCCAGCATGCATTGTTTCGGTAAGTAATCTGTTCGTCCAAAATATCTAAGCGGAGCGCAACCACCAGTTGGTACAGAAAATTGTTAAAAAATCTAGTCCCTCAGACTGTCAAACAGACGGAAATGGCATTTCCCAGACTTGTAACTAGAAATGAAGCCATCGTTATTTTGAGCTATCCTTTGAAATGAACGTTTAAATTCAACAGAAAAAAGGTCCAACTTGCTATAAGTGGATCAGAAAATTCCCAGATAAAAGGTACTGCTACAATTAGATGTACTGGTCTTGTCCCTTTTTCTTTTTTTTTTTTTTTTTTGGGGGGGGGGGGGTGGGACTGTGCAACGGAATTGAAATCATACTAATGTGTTTGACTCTTCTAGGAATCTTCGTTGTATTCAATTACAAGATCCAAGTTGAAATTTTCTACGTGACTGCCCTAACCCCAGACTAAAAATGATTTTACTTTCGACGTATTTGAAAATATGTCACGTTACAAGGTGGTTTTAAATGAATTTTCGGTCAGACTTATGGGGAGACATCCTCACGCTACTGTTTATCATTATGTGTAGCTTAAAACATCCTGGCCAATTCTTATTACCGTTGCTAGAATTCGGCTTTCGGGGCAGGCCAGATGGCAGATCATTGGACACTGCATGCACCTGAACAACCTCTCGTCTGTTTTTTGTCAGGAAAATTCGGAATTGTGAATTTCCTTGAAGAATATGGTCTTCTAGTGAGCAAAACCAAGAAGACCGTCCGGATTACTGAAGTTTATAAGACCCGCATCTTTTATCAGTTTAAGGTGGGCATTCAGATGAAGGTTCCCCGACGAGATTGGGTTTTCTCAACAAGAGGGGAAAGGGCAGCCTTCCCCGACGGGGGTATGACCTTGAAAATTGAAGATACGATGAGGGATAACAGAGCTTATAAGAAGTGATTAAAACAGATTCATATAGGCATAAAAATACCGTTACAAAAGAATTAGTTCAAAAAGAAAAAAGTTCACGATTATCCTCCCAGTAACTTCAGTCCTTATCCTTCATTTTAGACCTCCCCGAAGGAAATTGCCGTCAGTTCCACGACGGGGAGGAGATAGGACAAGGTACATGAAATGAGGTATAACCGAGCAAAGAAGAAGTGATTGAAAATCGATTCTAATGTGTATTAAAATAGCATTTCAAGACAAAAAGAGTTTACCCATCCAGTAATTTCAGTCCTTGTAGGCTTTTTTCTTTCTCTTTTTTTTTTTTATTTTTTAAGCCTCCCCGACGAAATGGCCGACCTTCCCCGACGGGGAGCCAGTGGTCCCCGACGGGGGGCCATGGCCCCCAGGCCCCCCGCTGGCGCCACCCCTGGAAGTGTGTGAATCGAGGGGCAAGAACTGTGATTGCAGGGGCACAAAATTTTCTCTTAACATCCTGTGTACAATTTCAATTTTCATCTGGCGGGGAAGTAATATTTTTGGTGCAGCATTATCCGTAAAGCCCCTCCCCCTGTGGCTACGTACCTGGTTTGGTCTTTAACACATCCACTCGAATACGGCGCAAGTAATTTACTTAAGTCGTCTCTTATATTATGACAGGCGGGAAATATCGCGTGTTAGTCTCCTACACACTGCGTGAGGTACACTGTTTTATCCCAGGCCTACACAAAATTCAGTGGTCCGTCTGTATGTTGTTATTCCTCCAAACATGATAGTGTGTCGTCAATGCATAAGGTCTCATCTAGAAATCCCAAAGGTTAGGATTTCTTTTTAAGGTCTATGACACGATTACGCGCAATACAACTTTTCATGTCTCCAGGAAGTGACGTTTCTTCAACCGATCCGGTCTCTTTCTTTGCGTAACTATAGCTGAATTCGCAAGCGCATTATTTTCTTGTATGTTGAAGCAACAATTACTACAGTAACGTTTTTTTAAAATTGCTAGAAAAATGTACAGTGATAGCCTCTGGATAGTTCAGGGAACAAAGTTTACGTAAGAAAAATACTTCCGGGTCTTCGTTTTATAGCTGGTTGGGTCTTCGTTTTATAGGTCTTCGTTTTATAGCTAGTTGGGTCTTCGTTTTATAGGTCTTCGTTTTATAGCTAGTTGGGTCTTCGTTTTATAGGTCTTCGTTTTATAGCTAGTTGGGTCTTCGTTTTATAGGTCTTCGTTTTATAGCTAGTTGGGTCTTCGTTTTATAGGTCTTCGTTTTATAGCTAGTTGGGTCTTCGTTTTATAGGTCTTAGGTCTTAGGTCTTCGGTCTTCGTTTTATAGACACCCCAGGACTTTGGCACTTGTCAAAACCAAAATTCAACAGTGGGGTCACTGGTGGGGGGGGGGGTGGGTGGAGTGGAGTGGGCATGAGGACTTTTTTGGGGGAGGGGAGGTTACTGCATGGCACTCATGGTGCCAAATGTGCCACCCATTGCAAAGCATGAGGCCCAAACAGGTTTGGTGCAGGAACTGGTTTAAGGCCAGTGTTGGTAGGTAGGGGCAAAGCCTAAGTGGAGATCCATGGGTTAGTAAGATAGAGGTTTATGGCTCAGTTTCTAATCAATTGACTTAAGTGGAGTCTGCCACACCTTTTTTTCAGTTGTGACTCACTAACTTGTTTTCCCTATGCCATTGGCAAAGTCTCCAAAAGCTCCTGGGTATTAGGGTACTTAAGTCATCATTTTAAGGGTAATTCTATTGACTAAACTGGTCAACATTAGGTCGGCTTACTTAGTATATTGTTAACAAAGCTTCTACCAGGAGCGTATTTTAGTTTTTACTGCACCTGAACACCCTCCATTCCCCTTTCCCCGTCTTGTACAAATATGTCCCTGGGGTAAAGTCTAAGGGATGGGACCCACCCCCTTTTGCAAATTCTTGAACAGGTAGGTATCCTTACAGGCAATCAGTGCCACAGATATGCTAGTGAAGTAAAATAAGGAATTTGACAAAAGCATTAGGTGAAATGCTCATTAGCCAACCACTGATCCTGAAACTCTGTGCAGCCCAAGTTCCTGGCAGTCATGAACCTCATCTTGACTCCTGAAAACTTGCAATGTTGAAAGTCACCCATGTATATTAAATACACTGTAGCTGTGATGGGCCAATAGGAGAGCCTCCCCAATAAATCAATAGGGTTACCAGATCCTTTTACCCAAGTTGCCATTGGCAGGTGGGGTAAGAGTAGCATATGGGGAATGCATGTCATGGTTATTAATTTTATAGGAATTAAAAAAATTGCATCTCTAGGAAGGCCTAAGGGAGACAATTCCTCCCCCTTTATAAAATTTTTTGAAAAAATTCGGTGTCCTTACATACAATCTGGCGCTAAATATGCTACATATTGAAGTAAAATCTGCATTTTCTAATCAATCTATTTTTAGGATCTAAAATTAGCATTCAAGATGGGGCTGGTCCAATACCGGCCCACCCCTCCCCCTATTTTTTCTTAGAATCATATTACTTTTTCACGCAGCTTTTTATCCATTGTAGATTGCAAAGTTTGACATATTAAATAGGCTATTGTAAATCCTCTTACAATTTTCTCCTGATCCTGGCTTAAGTTTCTAAGCTGTGGAAAGAAGGGAGCTCTTGAAATGGCGCCTATTATTTCAGTGACTGTGTACTAGTGTACTAGTACTACCAATCCCGATACTACAAAATAAAGTTACTAGTTGGCTGTATGAACTTAGTTGAGTGCTTTGCCGGGGTTCAATGCATTCCAGCAAGTAATAGTTAAAGGCAGCCATTCGTCACCCTAAACTACAGTTTCAGTATATATATATCAAAACTCTCAATTGGTACAGCTCTTTGATTGGCATCACATTCAGACAATGCATCATAGCTAAATTACACAGCATGGGCACTGAGAGTGCCTTGATTACACATTATGGACTTGTATGGCCACTGGAACAAGCCATGAAGCAATAAACAAGGATTGTGTCTGGAGGGAGCATATCCCCATTAATTCCTCCATTGACTTACACACTAAATTCAAAAAGTAAACGGGCCTCTAAAAGCTTGTCGAAGTTTTCGCCAGGGTCAAGCTACCCCTCATATGAAAGCTGACAAGTTGGCCATTCATGGCACTTTCAATTTACCATATCATGACCGTGAAGATTTTTTGCTATTTCACCTCAAAGTTCAAACCACCTTTTCCAAGCCTTGTTTTTCACTAAAATCTAGGTATGCCTCCGCCAGCTTCTAAGGCCCATAATTTCCACAAAATTGCTTCAATTAAGCCCATTTTTTCACCAATGGTACTTCATTTGATATACTTTCAGAAGAAACTTACAGAAAACCCCAGCTCATTCCATAACATATCAAAAAAGTGCTCCTTTTAGGGACTCTACCTGAGGGCGAACAAATGGACGCAGTAATACACCTGCTAATTGGGATATGCTCCCTGGATGAAGATGAGTTTTAGATAATTGTGGGAGGGGCTGAAAGTAATTAGGTTGGGAGAATTGGAACTGTTTGGGATGATGAAAATATGCCTTTAAGACGTGAGTGTACATCCACTTCCTCACATTAAGAAAATGAGGGCATATATTTGCCAACTACAGTCCACCCTCTATAGACTATGACTGCACGTCGGTGGTCGGTGACCATCGTAAATGATATTGCCTAAAATATCAAAGTTAAAATAACTACACTATCGTGAAAAATAGACTGAGAGAAAAAATCATTTCGATCAAGCTACGTGTGACCCAAGTCTTGGACTGAACTTAGAGATCCTCAGTCAGTACGGTCAGTTATATTCTCCGTACATAAACATTGATGTTGCGCAATACCGCCTGTAATCTACATGACTGCTGTAGACCACCTGGAGTGTACACGCTGTCGACACAAAAATAAGGTTCATTTTGCGCTTACGTGCGCCGATCTGCAGATTACTGACCTGTGCTGGTAACATTTGGAAGTCATCGCGATAAGTAACCAGTAAAACACCGGAAAGATACAAGTGGACTTCCCAGCTATCAATGTGGTTCATTTTGGAGGTTGCATTTTACGTGGCAAAATGTGAAACCATTTTAATTCTATTTGTTGTCTGTTTGAGGAGTGGAAAATGAGATAAGGCTACTCCTAGCCTGTGAAGCCGTTCTTTCGTACATAATTGCACACATACCAGTTATGCG
The DNA here is from genome assembly GCA_037179385.1 of Holothuria scabra. Lineage (NCBI taxonomy): Eukaryota > Metazoa > Echinodermata > Holothuroidea > Aspidochirotida > Holothuriidae > Holothuria > Holothuria scabra. Next base: position 4,090,857 of record CM074182.1, on the reverse strand, counting down.
AGCAAGATTAGCTGTGAGACATGCGAGGTTTTTGACCTGAAAAACTGCATTAAACTGCGATATCGAGCAAAATGCCTGGTATTGAATTTTTTATGTAATTCTCTTCGTTCTGTTAGTACTTGAAATTACATTTAAATAGGTAATTGCATGGCTTAGTTGGTGTTTTAGTAGACATTGGGCCTACAATTGTTCAGTGCTAAGCTACAGTAAGTACAGTAGCGGAAACCATGATGGCAGATCAAGCTCAATTAAGAATTAGGAGCAAGCATTGTGTGGCCATGGCACTGATAACTCTGCTACTCCTTGCAAGCTTTTCAAGACCTTTCTTTAGTTATCAGAGCTCTGTAAGCTATGCAAGACTCTTAAAGTATATTGTTTATGTCACCACAATTGTCCTTGGTAGTATGTACATTTGGAGGCGTCTGGTGATAGACATTGCAGGAAGCACCAAGTTTGAAGAAAATATAAAACCAGAACTGCCTCTTATTAGGAATGATGTTCCCAAACCCCAAGATGATGAAGTTAGTGTGAGGATGACAAAGATTAGAACTCGAGCTATATTTAAAACATGGAAATTGCTTGTGTTGTCGTTCATATGCTTGGTTGTTTTAGGTTACATTCGGATGCAATCACGGACAAAAAATACCTTCATTGGTTGGTTTGATACCTTTTGCTTTACTGCAATTGGTTTTGGTGCCTTTCTTGCCTTTACTCTATTAGTGATCGATTCCATCCTTCTCATCTTTTTCTGTGGAAAAATTGTTCTCTCAATTTTATTTCACCCATGTCAAATAAAAGAAAGAAAAGACATTTTGCATTTAAAAGCTTTCTATGATGACATGGTGAATACCTACTCTTCACCCAACAAGTTATTGTGCCTTTTTAAGAAGCACTCAGATGATCTGATAAAGCCTGTGTGGAAAGCAACTGTAGTCATGGCAATGACAGTCATTGTCATGTTGTATAGCTTAAACTGTGCTCATAATGTTCTGGAAGTAACATATTACCAAATTCCTGTGAAGACCCTGCCACCAACATTGGAAAACTTCAAGATTGTTCAAGTTTGTGATTTCCATATAGGTCCATGGCTTTGGAAAGAACATGTGGAAAGAGTTGTATCAAAAGTCAATGAGTTGCAGCCAGGTGAGATCCATTTTTTTCAAGTTAAAAGCAATTTTTTATACAGTTCCACTTCTCCCAACTTACTTCTTACCCATATCCCAGCAGAAAATTCCCTTTGAGAACCTTTGTCCAAATTCCATTAAACAAAGGGTTTCAAGGGGTTCCAAATGGTTCTAAAGGGTTTAGCTAATTTGCAAAGGATAATTTTATACATAATTCCCTTTGAGATTTGACCTATTTCCATTATCAACTAAGGGAACCCTTTGATTGCAAAGGGTTTTTCAAATGGTATCATTTAAATGATTTGCAACCCTTTGCTTTCAAAGGGTTCCAAAGGGAATTTTCAGCTGGGTATGCTCATCCAAACACACTACCAGTTCATTACTTCAGTGTGACTGTGTGAGTATACAAGGCCCCAGTTGTGCAGTCATGAGGCTCCCATTAAGGTACAGTACATGCTGTGTAATATGAGCTACAGTACTCTTCATTTTGTGAATTGATGCCAATCAAAGAGCTTTGTCAATTGAGAATTTGTGTACACTAGTTACTGCTAAAATTATAATTTGGGGTGAGGAGTGACAACCTAAGTGTGTGCTGTGCAACTTGGTTGCAGGTTCATATCATTTTACCTTCTCCACCCTTTTAAAGTCAAGAACAAATCATCTGGTCTTGTACCACATGAATCTTCCCCATTTTTTTCCCTTAAATGTCAAACTTTTCTGGAGAATGCGTTCATAGCCATCATAGGTTGCATATGCATCAAGCACTCTGCACAAAATCTGTTCTGGTATGAAAGAAAACTCTACAAATTTATTCTTCTAACTGGGAATTGTACCATACACCCTTCCATTAAAACTCTTTATGAGAAATGGCAGTCTGAATTGTCAGCCTCTTTCCCATCCCTTCCAAAGCTGATAACAGACTCCTACACCTATTGTACTCTAGTGACAATTTTGAATACAGTTAGCATTTTATATGTATAAGCTTGTTGATTTTAATTTTCCAATTTTCTTTTATTGTAGTTGCAAAATTTGTTTTCCTTCCCTCAGATACATGTATTGTTACTTGTAAGAAAACTTGAATAGTTTGAATCTTAGTGGGAATGGCATAGTACCCGCTTCCATTAAAATCCTTTCCCACAGATGACTGTCAAAGTCATCAACCTCCTTCCTCTGAAAGCTGAGAACACCTCTACATCTTCTGTGAGTGATTATTTTGAATACAGTTAGAATTTTATCCTTCATAAACATATACGTCTTTGTTGATTTATTTTCTATTATTTTTTTTTCAATTGTTGTGATCCAAAATTTGTTTTCCCTCTCTCAGATATTGTTGTCATTGTTGGAGACCTGGTTGATCTTACAATGGACAAAGTTGCTGTGGCTATTGACCCTTTAGAAAAAATCACTGCTAGCAAAGGAGTCTTCTTTGTTGGAGGTAAATTATTCAAACAGGATGAGCCAGATTTGAGAAAAAGAACTGTAGAGTGTCATGTCTTTATCAGTTCCCATAGCTTAACAAGGTACTGATGATGTCATACATACAGTAGCATGCATGGCACCAAGGAATTTAAAATGTAGTCAATGCAAATTTTCTGGGTCACTTGTTTAAAATAACTGGTTTTGAATTTGTTAAAACTTTTTAATGCAGAAAAAATTAGAGGAAATCTATGAATTATATTTAAATGTGAAAGCATGGTGGTATTAGTATGGAATGGGAGGGCCGGGGGCAACCCGAATTGGCCAAAACCTTGCTGAGTTGGGCAGACTGCGGTGCCTCAGTCCGGCATAGATTATGCACAGGGGTGGATCTGGAGTCAGCAAAAAAAGTCACCACCCCTCTTGAGAGAGGGCCATACATGTGTGAAAGTCATATACCAATTCCACCATGATATCCCTTGTACAGATTTCCGAAGCTTCCCCCATCATGGTCAGCCCTTGTTGTTTGTTCTTCAATTGAAGTCTACCTTTGGCTGGTTGGGGGTCAGAGGGCAAGATCACATTGAAAAATTTTGCCTCACTCCTAGAAGGTCAAAACTTACATTGCCTTTGTATTTTAGTATATTTTACCTCCCCGTGAGAGCTTTAGCCTGACCCCACCCCTTCTCCTGAAGCTACTTCCCCCTTCCATACATTGTTCTGCTACCCTGGAGCTCTCTTAGTATCAAATGTGATCCGAAAAGGGACTTAAGGTAAATGCCTCCCTCAGTTAAATCTCTCTATTACCATGTATTCACTATTTCTTTTACTAGATAACCCCCTTCTCTCAAAAAAGGAAAAATTGTGCAAAATATCCTTTCTGTGGGGTAGACATACATCTAAGGTTGTGATCTTGTTGTGAAATCACCAAAAATTTAGTTGCAAAAAATTGTGATCATTTAGCATTTCTTGAATCACTGTTACCTCAAACCAGCATCTGTAACAAACTCATCTGTATTAGATTTATCAATGTTCTCTCCACCAGGATGAGACCATGTTTAACCTCTCTTATGGACACACTGTTGCCTATGCTACAGTTCATGATTATTTAAATTTGTCGCTGCATATTGAAGTTTTGGTGAAATATGACAGGAAGATGAATATTTCTGTAGCAGAAAAAAGTATTTATGTGATGTTTCTGTTGCAGAAAACAGGACAACTGGTATGGCAGGCTAGCTTTCAAAGGGACAGGGTTTCTGTTGTTTGAACTGACAGTCAATCAAAAAGCTGGGCCAACGGAGAGTTTCTGTAACCCCCTACAAGAAGTGTAGTTTGGGGTGAGAGGATTGGCCCTTTAAAAGTACTGATGCTGGTATGTGATTTAAATTCTTTCTCAGGAAATCATGATTACTACCTCAATGATGTTGACAGATTATACAGAGCATTGGAAGGAATGGGAATAAAGGTTCTTCAAAATCAGAATGTAAAGATTTGTCAAAACAGCACAAAAGAAGATGGTTGTTTGATATTAGCTGGAACTGAAGATGTTAGTCAAGACAAAAGGTGAGAACATTATGTTAAAGGGAAAACTTAAAGTGCAAGAGCAGTCACCACAAACATTTAAGCAGATTTTTTGCCTACCACCAATATTTTACTGTTGAAAACTCTAAAGTAGCTTGTTCAGCCAATTTAATTAACCCTCGAGTTCCCAGCTCCATTCAGGGCATATTTGTCAGAGATGCCAACTCTCCCTGATTCTCAGGGAGACTCCCTGAAAATTCAAGGATTTTTGTCCATTCCAACTAGCAAATATGGCAATCTCCCTGCTTCAAACAAGCTTTTCCCCCATTGAATTGCATGTAATTTTAAAAAATCTCCCTGATTCCTGTGTGAAACCTCCCTGATTTCTGGATGTAAATGTTGGCATCTCTGATTTGTGCGCCTCATGGGTTGTCGGAAAAGCGGACATAACACGTCCCGTGTCGACTTCAGTAGGCTATTGACCCTGTGACCCTAAAATATTGTCTCTCTCGTTATTATGGCCAAATTTTCGGGTAGCTACTTGCAGTTTCAAGCTCTGTGTGAAACAGTAAAGAAGTGTGGAGGCTGCCCTCTCCGTCTGTAGCAGAAGTGCCCCGTGGGGCATTAGAGGGTTATTCAAAGCTTTTGGAGTGTGTTTACTGCAAAGCTGGCGGCGCTGCCTCTGCATGTGTGCACAGCCCCGTGGTGCAGATACTTTAGATTAAAGCCCATCCTACTGTACTTTGAAACCCATATGTGTAGTTACCCCTCTATACATTCACATAGCTGTGCAACCTTTACTCGCACACAAGGCTAATCAAGCAGAAGAGTAAATGTTGAATTTTCATTAAATTTGCCATTTTAATTTTGTAAAATAAGGTTGTGTGACGTATGACAAATTTGAACGATTTACAGCAAGAGAACTTTGGGAGGATGACTTTTAACCAGTTTGTGAGCATTTCCATTCTGAACTCAGACTGAGAACATAGCTTTGAAGGTCTAAACCTCTCACCCCAAACACTCTAAATCTGAAGCCCCTCTCACAACTGTTTAAAATTAATCCTCATCCAGACAATATCTCATTTTATTGTTCCAGGGTGAATAGGCCTGTACAAGACCCCAGTGTGTAATCAAAACTTTCTTATTACAGTACATGCTGTGTTATATGAGCTCTGGTACTCTTAAGTTTTGATTGTGATGATAAAAGAAACCAATGCAGTTATAATGGGGTGCATGTGTGTATGTGGGTGTATGTGTGTGTTTGTTACACTTTGCTTGTTAACACAATATCTCAAGATAGGCCTGTCTAATAGTTTTCAAACTTGGTACATTGATGCCCCATATTAACAGGAAGAACCCTATTTTTTGGTCAAGTTCAAAGGTCATCTGGGGTTACAGCTCAAGACTCAAAACACCTAAAATTTAACACAACTAACTTTTTATTACAATATCTCAAGATAGGATTGTCTGTAGTTTTCAAACTTGGTACTAAGATGCCCTATTTTCAGAAGAAGAACCCTATTGTTTTTGTGGAGCTCCAAGGTCATTTGGGGTCATGCAGTCAAAGACTTGAAACACTTAACATTATACTGGTTGGCACGATATCTCAAGGTATTGGTGTCTAAAAGTTTTCAAACTTGGTACATAGATACTCCATATATAAAGGAAGAACACTTTCGTTTTTGCTGGAGTTCAAAGGTCATCTGGGATCACAGGGGTCAAAGGACTCGAAACACTTCGCATTTAACTCATTAACTAGATATCTCAAGGTTCTTTAGGAATGTCTGAAAGTCTTCAAACTTGATACATAGACGCCCCATATCAAGAGAAAGAACCTTATAGGTTTTTGTCGAGTTCAAAGGTCATTTGGGGTCACAGGGGTCAAAGACTCCAAACATTTTACATTTAACTCATTTACAGGATATCTCAAGGTAGGAATGTCTGACAGTTTTCAAACTTGGTACAAAGATGCCCCATATTGAAAGAAGGGTTTAAGGTCATTACAGGATTTGGTATGTCAGAGGGGTACTTATTCTAAGCATTCTGGTGAAATTTGCTTTGAAATCTGGTATGTAGTTCTCAAGATATGAGCACGTAAATTTTTCACATTTTCAACAAAAATTGAACTTGAAGCAAGTATATATGACATCATATCCCCACATTAGTGCACAGTCTTTTGTTTTTCTTTAAACTTTAGAGTTGATTTTCTCCTTAAAAAAACCCACATTATTAAAATGTGATTGCCTAAAGTGGCATGAAAACTTTACAAACTTTGCACCCACCACAGGGAGGTCCTATTCCAGGTAACTCCAAGGTCAACACAACAGTCTAATAAAACATAGGGAAACAAAGCATTCCTTGTCAACGTGAGGAAGTGAAATAAGCTCTGCTGCCCTGAAACTCACTTTGGAACACAAATCTACTGACTTCATTTCTTGATATCTCGGGAACTACATGTCAGATTTGAATGGAATTTTCACCACATTATGTAGTTTTGGTTCCTCTTTCACATATGAAAATTAAATTTTTGCTTAAACTTTCCCTTTAAGAGAAAGAACCCTACTGTTTTTGGTCCAATTCAAACGTCTTCTGGGGTCACAGCTCAAAGACTCAAAACACTTAACATTTAATTTTAACACAACTTACTCGTTAACACGATATCTCAAGATAGGAATGTCTGACAGTTTTCATACTTGGTGCTTAGATGCCCCATATTCAGAAGAAGTACCATTTTGTTTTTGCAGTGCTCCAAGGCCATTTGGGGTCCTGGGGTCAAAGACTTGAAACACTTTACATTAAACTCATTAACATGATATCTTAAGGTATTGACGTTTAAAAGTTTTCAAACTCGGTACATAGATGCCCCATATGAAAAGAAAGAACACTTTCGTTTTTGGTGGAGTTCATCTGGGGTAAAAGGGTTCAAAGGGGTCAAAGGACTGGAAATACATCACACAAGTCATTAACAATATATCTCAAGATGAGAAACCTGACAATTTTCAAACTTGGTACTTAGATGCCCTATATTAAAGGGAAGAACCCTATTGTTTTTGGTGGAGTTTAAAGATTGTCTGGGTTAGCAGGTGGCAAATTTTTTTCAAATTGGTGTTATTTGACTGAGAAGATATGGGACATCATATGGTATTATTTGGAATAAAACATCATTGAAACCTCAATGCATTTTTGCATTCTGGTTTGAACAAGCTATCAGTCAAAGAGCTGGACCAATTGAAAATTTTCAATGGACTTCTACAAAACTTGTAGTTTGGGTCGAGAGGATTACCCCTTTAATCTTGAAGTTCAGACAATGGTCACCATGTGCAGGTTTGTAGTAGGTACCATACTATGGGGAGATAAAGAGGGAGTGAAAGTCTTCCGAGAGGGTAGACAATCTGCATGAGGGCAAGATGTACTACTAAAGCAATGAGGCAATGATAGATAGTAGCAGGTGCAATTTTTTATCTCATTTTTTTTGGGGGGGGGGGGAGGGAGAGGAGGGTGGATATTGAACTGGGTTTTGGTCAATTAACATAAGCAGCAACTGGCTATGTGCCTGAGCACAGGTCTTGTTGATTACCATATTTTGTATTTGGCCCAATACATATTATCTCTTTGATGTTATTTATGCATGCTCAGCAAACTTTAGTTTGAAGTACAGTAATGTTTCGCTTTTTAAACTTTCTTCACAGTTCAAAACATGGCTTCAGTCTTTCCCAAACCATGAATGGTGTTGACATAAGCAAACCTGTGATTCTTCTAACCCACCAACCATTAGGAGCACACATGACTTTCCTGTCAGAGTTCAAAGTTGACTTAATACTGTCAGGTACTTTACGTTTTTTTTCTTGTAATGGTAAACTTCAGACCCTCCCGACTTGCATTCAGGAGGTCTGCAGCTCAAGTCCTGGGCAGTTCATACCAAAGACTTTAAAAACAAAACCTACTGCCATTGTACTTGGTGCACAGCATAAGAAATGGAGAAGGGAAAACAAGCCAGTGAGCCACAACTGGAAAAAAAGCTATGGCCAGCTCGAATTGAACCAATTGTTTGGAAACTGGACCATAAAACTCCATCTAACCGAACCTGAAGCAGTAACTGTGATTGTATCCTGATGAGGATGAGTTTTAGACAGTTTTGGAAGAGCTACAATCTTGGACAAAACTGTTGGAACACCTCACGTCATTGTGTTGTTTTTGGTGCCGAGTACGCTTTCCATGACCTCTATCCCCCTTTGAAAAGTTGTGTCCTACAGAAAATAGCGATTTACGAAACCCCTGTCCCCTGTGCAATGTTGGGACCCAAAGAAAATGGTGCGTCTCTAATTGACTTTATTATCTCCAACATTGCACGGGGGAGCGGGGGTGTTCCATCTAGTTTTGTCCAAGATTGTAGAAGTAGGTAGGTTGGAATGTTGGAACTGTTAGGGGTTGATGAATAACAACCTTCAAATGAATCAAATTCAGATGTATTTCATACATAATTTTAAAAAGAATCCACAGATGTTAATACAAATCAAAATAACAGGAAATCAATATGAGCACTAGAAAAATCGAAAAAACAGAGATATGTTAATTAGGCTTGTGGTCCCTTAAACAATGATAAATGTTACATATATTCCAGGGTTTAGGCTATAGATAGTTGTCACATGACATCCTAGGACCTATTCACACTGTTTATTTCAGCCATGTTTGAGGGCAAGCCCTATATATACATACAGGGTTGCCCTCAGATGTGCAGGTTGCTAACTGTAGCTATGTTATTGCTGAGAACTATCTACAAAACTGTCCTGGTTACCCATATATTCACTGCCACATGTGTTCAGTACCAGCCACAACTGGAAAGAGGCTGTGTCCAGCCTGACTTAAATCAAACGGTTAGAAACCAAAGCCATAAATTCCATTCAACTAACAATTCCTTCCCTTTTTATTGATTAGAACTTGACCTAATTCTTTTGTGTTCTTTTATTTTCAGGCCATACTCATGGTGGGCAATTCTTTCCTGTTTCTTTATTTGTTTATCTGCGGGTGCCATATTTTCAGGGATTGTACCATTTGAAGGAGGACACCTACCTCTATGTTTCTAATGGAGTTGGCTTTTGGGGAATCCCCATGAGGTTATTGGCCCCTCCAGAGGTTGCAGTCTTGTCACTTGTGCCCAAGCCTCTTTAGAGCTGTGGTCAGGTGAGGAACTGAAAGGAGCAAATTGGCTTGAAGCAGGCCTTAAAGTTTTACATGTTCCAGGTATGCTACAAATCACACTTCTCAGAAAATCAAGGAGTGTGGTAGGTGTGCTGTTTTATTAAACTTAAATAGAGTTACATGAGCACCCCTCCCCCCCCCCTTCCAAAAAAAAATGTTATCTTGTCCTTGACCAAACCCTAAATTTGGTTTTAATTTCAGAAAATCTTAAATCTCTTCTTCCCAATCCGTTTGCCAAAACTACCTCAGCAATCAGAATGCTCTTGTTTCAGATAGCTCTGTGCATCTATCAGTACCATTATTATATGACTTTCTTGGGTGATTCAGTTACATTACACACCCAGCCGGCAGATTTGAAGATGATTAACTCAACAAACACAGTATCCAAACCAATTTCAGCATTCGTTGGACCTAACACATGGCCATGTACATATGTTTGTAGGTCTCGTGCATATAGAGGAGTCAAATATCTGGCCTGTGTCAGTCCTTGTAAAAAATCCCATCTAATATGCTTTGGGATGACACATCGGGGGTAAGAAAAACATATTGTCTGGGGGTGGGGGGGTGGGGGTGGGGGATCAAAGGGAAAATTTCCAAGTGGACGTTTAGCTTCACCCCTTACCCTACCCCTTGGCTACTTTAAGTTTCCTTGCTACTAAGCCACAACCTCTTCTTTGCTTTTCCATTTTTAAGACACTAATACCCACAGCTGGTTCCCACATCCTTCATTGTGCAATAGGAACAAATTTGATAAAATACAGCTTTCTTGTTTTGAATTTTATTTTGTTTTTATGAACTGTATATAAAATATTTGGACACATCTTCAAGGGAAATATTATTTGTCAATCCCAAATGTATTTCACTTTGATGCCCACAGACAGAAACCTGCATTACAAAGTCACTTACCAAAAGAAACATATTAAACTGTCACTTATGACCGGTAAGTGAATAAGTATCAAACTTAATAGAGTGTGAGAAATTCCAAAGTATGAACCTGTCTAAGCATAGAATGTTTTCAGTTTGCAGAAGGTTAAATGTTTGTGAATGTTTTAAAGGCATAATCCTTTCACCACAAACTACAGCTCTTGTATCAGTCTACTGAAATTCTCAATTGGCACAGCTCTTTTATTGAAAGCAAGTTAAAAAAAATGTGCAAATGCGCTTATTCTTTGAAACTAGTATACGATAAAATCTCATGAATGAATGGAGGAAAAAAAAAGTTAAAAAATGTTGAGTACTGCAGTTTGGTGACGGCCCTATATTCCGACACCCTTATGTTCCAACAGTTTCTATATTTATGTACAACTGAGTTGTTGGAACAGAGGTGTCGGAACAAAGCCTGTATTGGAACGTAATGGATTTGTCGGAACATAGGGGTGTTGGAATTGAGGGGTGTCAGAATATAGGGCTGTAACCCTGCAGTTCCTAGTACACAGCATGTACCATACTGAGGATGTTTTAATTACAAATTGGGGTTTTGTATACTCAACCTGAAGCAACAAAGATTTTGTCTGGATGAGGATGAATTTTAGACAGTTGTGGGAGGGGCTTAAATAAGTAGGTTAGGAGTGAGAAGAATAGACCATTTAATAGTCCTTAGTCCTTTTGAATTAACATCAGTTTTATATTAGATCCATAGTTTTTTTTTTAAAATATTATTCATTTAATATCAGTCTTGAGGAAGATCTAGTTATAGATAAGTCACAGTTCCCAATTCCTGTGTGTTGCATTTTATTATAATGTATTTACTCAAGTAAAGGTGTTATTGGGCAAGCACTTGAAAAGCCCACGTGTATGTCAAACCAACTCGAACCGTAAAGGAATGCCAACCAGTATCAGAGGCAGACCTGCTACCAACTTTATTTTCATCAATTTTAGCAATCATAGCTAAGTTGCTCGCTAACTAGAAATTATCACTAGTAGTGATGGTGATGAATTTTGGGTTTCCCTAAATCTATGACAAATGACACACAACTTAAAAATTGTTTGCTAAGGTTTATTGAAATCATTTTGAAAAATCTGTTGCTGAGGTGATTGATTTAAGATTTATCAATGGATTTTGGCATTAACGATGATTGTTAAATGTGATTGTAAAATTGGCCCCTAGTCAGAAGATACAAAGGTCCAATGTGCACAGTCTCCATGCAAAAAAAGAGTCGGAGTTGGCACAGCAGAAAATTTAAATGGGACACTGTAATATGGTATTTTGCAGTATTTTTTATAGTGTTTAGCAAATTACATAAGTAAAAGGCAGAAGTAATCTGTAGAAGAGGGGAAGGTGGGGGAGGGGGGTACTAGATACCTTGTCTGGCCAAATAATGAAAATTTATCTGGTTCTGGTTAACAGATTTTTTTTGAAAATCTGGCCAATGCAGGATTTTTTGTGATTCATTAGTAAAAGACCTTGCAAGTATATTTAGGTAACATGCATGATGAAAACTACTTACTTAAACTAGTGTTGTCACAAAGAGGTGGGAAGAGTTATGCTCAAGTTGCATAAATTGAGATTGTGGCTGACTACAATGGGGGACCGAGGAGCAAGCCATAGACATTATTCCCCATAGAAAGGCATTCCACTCCAAGAAAATTTGTTATTCCACCCATATAAAATTCATTTTATCAAGTCCCTCCATAGTTACATGTCTCAGAAAAATAGTCTATGCAGTAGGTACAACCACATACTGTGTCTGTTATGTTAAGCTACTGTGCCTTAAAGTAGGAAGGAAAATGAAAATTAAAATTGTCATCTTTGGTCACCCCATTTTGTAGTGCTAGTTTCGAAACAATTATGGCTATATCACTTTGTAGTAACATTCCAAACATTTTTTTTTCAAAGGAAATGTCACTTAAGACAATTTTGTTTGGATATTGGAATGTGCTGGTGCCAACTGTACCTGGATAGAGGGCAAATACTGTTTTCTAATCTAGTTCCCCTTCCCAAAAGTGTCAGAGGCTAACTCATTTTTAAATTAATGCTAGGGGCCCAGTCCATGCCCATTTGGAAGGCTGTTTTAATTTTTACTAGTTTCCGAGTGAGCTAACTATCCAAGACTATTTGAATAAGTAGCATAGTTTCAAGTAAATTGTTTTATTTTTTGGGAGGGGGGGGGGGGAGACTTGGTTGGCAAAATCTTCAATATATGTTTTAACAAATTGATTATCTTCCAAGTTGTATTGCAGTCATGACAATAACTGCAACTGTATCTTAACTGATTATTTTGGTTACTTTTTCCAAGTTTTGTACAGGCTTCTCAGCCTTTTGGCTAAGATCACCATAGTCGTACAAGGCGCCAGGCAGGGGGGCACTCGCTCTCCCAATTCGGGCAAAAACGGCGGGTCCATTCGGGCAAAACATGTTAAATGGTGCCATTATTTGGGCAAAAATTGCTCTTACTCCCTATGCAGATCATGTGTAGTATCTGTTTTTTTAATCCAGTCTAGAATAGAGCCATACATGAAAGAGCAATAATGAAAATGGTCTGAGGGCCTTGGGGTTGGTCATGTATTGTCCTTCAGTGGACATAATAGCTTCTTCTGGAAGCAGTTTCATGTTTTGGTTTTGCTAAATGCCCTTTGCCAGAGGGCTGGGAGTACTTTAAAAAAGTCTTCTACAGGTGAAGGGTTTTCAAATGTACTTTCAAGCAAAACTTGACAAAATGGGGAGGGGGAAGGGGGAATCTATGCCCAAAACCCAAGGGCACACAACACCTCTGGTTTGAAATAAAATACTAATACTAAATTGCACAACTTAGTAATAATTGATGTGATTTAATGCTAATTGGTAAGCCAAGTCCATTGCCAGGCAAACATTAAGTGTTTTAGTGCAACCATCACACGTGGTTGGTCAATTGCTTCCCAGCTAGCTGCACTAGCTAGTGTTTGTCTGCCAACAGGACTGGGTGTGACGTCAATGGAAGCACTCGCTATTGGTGCAGGAGTAAGAGATCTACTTATCCTCTGAGTGTGCAAAATGATTTGTGACTTTACTCAATTTGATTTGACGAAAAATAAAATAACTTGTCAGCAACTCTGCTGACAAGTTATCTGTTCTGTTATCTGTTGCTAGCTACACTGGCTAGTGCTTGTCTGCCAACAGGAGTGGGTGTGACATCACCTCCCCAGTGATGCATGGAAGCACTCTCTATAAGTGCAGGAGTAAAAGATTTACTTATCCTCTGAGTGTGCAAAATGATTTGTGACTTTACTTAATTTGATTTGACAAAAAACAACTTGTCAGCAACAGTGCTCATGACATCTGTTGCAATAAAAAGGACCATTTTGTCAATGATGCAGATGTACCGGGTCGATTTTTATGAAGTGACTGTTGACAGATTATAACATCAGTTATATAGCATTTGTTATACAGTATAAAACATTCAGTTTCATGTGATGAGGTGTGCTTTCAAAGGTTTCAGGGAGAAAATGCTATGGAAATTATTTGTAGTAAAATATGCAAAAATGTTAAAATTGCACTTCGTGGAAATGAAAAGAGCATTTATGGGAAAACAATAAATTGCTTGCTTCTTGTCATTGAATTTTTTCACCATTAGCCTCTGCAAATTATAGTAGCTTTGCATTGTCTCCATGAGACACTTTTATGTTAGTTCCTCAGGACCAATTCCCCTACACCTGAATAGAAGATTAGCAGTCATGTGGTATGCATGATCCTTGGGCTCATTCAAAGGTAAACTGGAATGATTCAGAGGCTTGCAAAGGATTCCTTGCCGACAAAAAACGTGGATTGTGGTGGAATATAATGTCAGCCTAACAGCTTGATAAAGATTGAGAACTTAAAGATGGCTTATCACATGCGGAACTCCAGGTTTACTTATGCAGTACCCCGGAACATTCCAAGAACCCCCCATCCCCCAATCAAATTTAAATGGACATGTGTACGTCCAATATTTGGGCCCAAAATTCGCTGATTTCATTGTATGCATGGTGTTTGGAAATCAAAAAATCTTGTCAACTCCTTGCCCAAATGGTCCTTAGGATTAGCAGTTACATTACCTAAATTTATGTTGCTCTTCGAATAGGTGGGGTATTTCCTTAAAGTTGCTGTCATTTCTTGTTGGAGATTTGTGAATAATTTTGTTATTCTGGTGCTTAAATTTTTGGCCCGGGCTCAAAAGGATCATTTGTATCCTGAACCCCTCCCCCTATGGTCACACCTTTGGGTCTTGGGTTTAACAAGGGAGCTGCTGTTGCACTTCCATGGTTGATAAATAACAGTTCCAATGCAAAGTTTTGGCCCGCTTTGCTCGCAATTCTCATGGTGCAGGTAACATTCCATGCTTCAGTGGCACGGACTTGGGGAGAAGGGATGTGCGTGTCTCCCGTCGATTTCAGACCCTCTCCATGGCATTCCTGCATGGTATATTCCATTGGTTGGTGCGGAGCGTACAGAAAATTTTAAAATCGGACCCCTCAGATAGCCGGAAATGGCGAGGACCGAGGACCTAAACAGTCGCTAATTTTATCAAAAAATTACCAGATAAAATGTACCACTACAATTGGATGAGATGGTCTTGTATATTTTCGGGGAAATACTTTAAAACTGATGAAAACAGTGTAATGTATTTTACTCTATTGCGCCTCTTGTCTAAATTCAATATATATTAAATTGATGAAATTGTGTTCCTGCCCGCACTTCCAAATATAAATGATTTAACTTATGTTAGTACCGGTAACACCTTTTGAAAAAAATGTCTCATTAACAAGGTGGGTTAAAAAGAATTTTCAGGCAAACTTATGGGAACCTTCGCCCGAACATTTTACTGTCTCGGGATTTTTTTTTTGGCAAAACTACAGTATGAAGTGGGGATGAGGAAAACCCCTTTTTCACATGCGGCTATCCAAATGTGTCTCAAATCTTTGTTATCATTTTTACTCAGTTCCGGGAAAATTTTACTTTGAACATAGCGTTTCTTGTTTTTCCTGCAAAATATAGGAGAGTGTTAAGATAATTGACCATTTCGAGCTTTGTGTTACACAAGATTTAAACAGGCTAAAGAATGATTGTTTCTTTTGGGCAACGTGTTTTCCAAATGTGTCGCGATTTTTTATGTCTTTGACATTTCTTAAATATATTATCCTGACTATAATGATACTTTTCCATTTTCGGGCAAATGCTTGAAAGAATTTGGATATACGACCATTTCGGGCATTGTGTCATGAAAGGCTGTGAAGAAAAACTCGCGAATAGTTAGCTTCTTACGCTGCCCGAATGTGAAGCAAATGTTTTGGATCTTGTTGATTATCTTTCTCAAGGAAAGTAACCTTTACAGAAGTTTTTAACACGACTCCTACGTTTTCTTTTGACCAATATTTTAGAACTTTGTCCAAGTTCTTGACCTCCTGCATTTGCTTTTGAATAGACCTATTAAGCCTTTTTTGTAGTGTTTTCAACCTTCGCTTTTTGATTCCTTGCCGAAGTCAGGCAAGGAATCTATGTGATGGTGATGTTGTGTGTATGTGTGTGTGTGTATGTATGTATGTTTGTGTGTGTATGTGACGCTTTGGCTTGTAAACACGATATCTCAAGAAGGGTAAGTGTAACTAACCTCGTATTTGGTGTGTAGGTTGGCCATATTGAGTAGATGATTCCTATTGTTTTTGGTGGAGATCAAAGGTCATTTGGGGTTACGAGAGGTCAAAAGGTCAAAACTTCGTAAACAAGATAACTCGAGAACAGTACTTGTGACTATTCTCATATTTGGTGTGTGGGTTGGTCATATTGAGTAGATGATCCCTATCGATTTTCGTGGAGGTCAAAGGTCATTTGGGGTCACGAGAGGTCAATAGGTAAATTCCTTAGAAATTGCTTGTAAACACGGTATCTCAAGAAGGTTAGTTGTGACTAATCTCATATTTGGTGTGTGCATTGGCCAAATTGACTGGATGATCCCTATCGATTTTCGTGGAGATCAAAGGTCATTAGGGATCACCAGAGGTCAAAAGGTCAAAACTTCGTAAACACGATATCTCAAGAACGGTACATGTGACTATACTCATATTTGGCGAGTGTGTTGACCATATTGAGAAGATGTTCCCTATCGTTTTTGGTGTAGGTCAAAGGTCATTTGGGGTCATGAGAGGTCAAAAGGTCAAAACTTCGTAAACACGGTATCTCAAGAACGGTACATGTGAATGTGCTCACATGTAGTGTGTGGATTGGTCATATTTAGTAGATGATCCCTATTGATTTTCCCAAAGGTCAAAGTTCATTTGGAGTCAGCATGTTCAAAGCCTGACAATCTTTCCTGCACAGTCTTTCAAGAAAGGTCACTTGTAGTGTCCTGTAACTTGTCATGAAGATGGCACATAGTGAATACATGGTCCCAGAAGTTTTTGGTGGAGGTCAAATGTCATTTGGGTTCACGACGGGCAAGGAGGATCTCAATGTAGGAAGATTGGATGCCTTGCATGTGTACTTTGTGGGTACATTATGGAGCCCTGTTAATTGGAAAACATTGCAAAGCAATGTCAATGTAACAAAAGGCCTTACATTTCAGCAGCAAGGAATCACTAAGCCTTTTGGCTTTCTGGTTCTATTTAGTTGACACTGTAGAACACATTCGTGTTGATGAGTCCTTCAACCCCTTGTAACTAATTGTGGCTTTTTGAAGAAAATGTTACCGCGACTATATGACGTTACCTTACCTTTTTCGGGCATATCGTTTTCAGATTTCGGGCACGCTCGGGAATCTTCTGAAAATCCTTGCCATTTTTAAAAGCTTAAGTGGCTGTCCGAATTTTTCCAAAACGTCCGAAAAGATAGCGACTGCTTACCGGTACATTGTAAGTATAAGTCTGGGAAATGCTATTTCCGGCCCTCTGAGGGGTCCGATTTTTTAAAATTTTCTGTACGCTCCACGCCAACTGATATAGTGTTTATGGCGGAATAACTTTTTGTGGGCAAGAAAAACGCAAAACTTAAATGTTTCCGTCAGTAGCGTAGCTAGACTCTTTTCCATGTGGCAAGCACCCAAATTTTTGAACAAATATTTGTAATAGTGGAGCTAGAACTGCACTGCAGAAACTTGTAGTTTCCGAGTTTCCTCTAGGGAAATTTGGGGGTTAATTGAAAAATCTGCATTTACTATTAGAATATATCAGACATTAACTGGCGACTGAAGATCACTGTCGTTACATAATGTGATACAAGGGCTGTGGATTGAGTCTTCCCGGCGACATTTAAAAATTTCCGAATTTTTGTTGACTTTTTTCAACAAAGTGTTTCAAACTCAAGAGCCTATATATTAAATAATATTTAGAAAAACGGCACTGCAGCGGCTGGAAAAAGTTTACCAGACATCTTTATGAGCAAGCACTTAACTGTGTACCTCAAGTCAAAAAAATCAAAAATACATATTATAGAGCATGAAAAATGAATTCTAACAGTCCCAACTCCCATCTTCATAGGACATTCCTGAGCTGAGATATAAAATGTTGAAGTATATTCACTCAACTTAAAATGGTATACTACGCAATAAATTGTAATGTCATTGTTGTACAACTCAAATTACAATCTTTGTATTTCTTAGTTTTTCTGAAAGTTATGCACCTTGTACCAAAGTGTGATAGCACTCTTACTCTAATGGGGTGATGCAAGTAATTAAGCCCTCTCTGTGCAACATGCTATCCAGTGAAACAGGAAGTGTTGAAGGTCATGAAAACATTTTTAAATTTTAAATGAAAACAAAGTAGGTTCTATGAGTTGTACAACAAGAGCGTCACACATTATTGCGCAATGGACCAATTTGTTTTAAGTGAATAAACTTCAACATTTTATATCCCAGCTCAGGAATGTCCTATGGGAGTTGGACTATTAGAATTCATTTTTCATGCTCTTAAATATATAGTTTTGAATTTTCTGACTTGAGGTACATATTCGTTGCTCAAAATATTTCTGAAGTAAGTCTATGGAAAGCACACATCTTCAAAACTAAAAGCGTTGAAAAAATAACGAAGAAACAGAATAACGTTGGCAGAAAGAGATTGAGCAATCTCAAAACAATGTGCGTTGACCATGGACTTGGTTCTACGTGAAAATCTTCCAGAAAAATTAATACACTGTTTTGTTACTCTTGGTGCTCATATAAGTTATACTATGTAGACTTAGACTTTTTGACATATTGTGTATCCCGTAAAAGTTGTAATGGTCAAATGCACGCTTTTAAGAACCTTTTTTTTATGTAGGCCCATTTTATAAATGATATTATGCTACCGGCCCGCAGTAGCTTACCCCCAGACTTTCATAAAAGTGTGAAACGCCGGATAAGTCCCCCTCATGTCCCCTATTTTTGGAAGTCTGGTGACATCCACTCTAAGTTGAATTTACAAATGTCGGTTTCTAAAGCGAAGAAAGAAATAAAGATGGTAAAGGTCAGAGAGCTGGAAGGGCTTCCTGGTCGGACTACTGTAATTTGTAATCGTAGTAATAACGGGTAATACTAACTGCAGTATAAGTTTCACTTTATTCTATGTAGCGAACTTGAGGTGTAAAAATTAAATTCAAGATAGAATATTTACAAATCTTGCAAGAAAAATAATACAAATTTACAAAATTAACAGAATAAGAAAAAGAAAAGAGAGAGAAAGAGAGAGAAAAAACACTATATGACCGTAAGAGGCAGCCAGATAACTGTGCCACCAGCCTAACAGAACTTGGGTAAATTAATCAGCTGACAGAATTCATAATGAAAATAACAAGCTTAACGAAATTTCTGAGAATGGATTTTTTTCTAGTCTGGAAGAGTTGCTTCATTTTAATTGCATTGGGTACACTGTAAAAAGACGTTTTAAGCCAATTTTCCTAGTTTCCTTCTGAAACATATTTTGCCTACATTCAAATAAATGAAATTCATCCTCTTGTTTCTCGGTATGACACTAGTGAACATGGGCGTCCGGAAGGGGGGGGGGCCCCCCCCCCTAGAAAATCAAACTTGTGAAAAAATTAATTAAAAATTAAAATAAAAAAAAAATCAAAAATAGATCATCAAAATATCTTCACTCACAGCGTCAGTTCCTACTGAAATATGCGGACATTTGACCACGAATAGCAAAAGAGAAGATGGTATGCTGAATAGGCAAATCCTAATTTGGGGACCATCATTCGTGATATCTATTGGAAATTTGTAATTGTAAAAACTATGCCAAAATTGTACTAGTTGTCAAGTATGTAGTGTGCATATGGCATTCGACTATTGATGAATGCGTTGGTCTTGGGTTTGGTCCCGTGCTGATCTCAAGTGGCGACGCGCGGATGTAACTGGGATATGCAAGGTGAATATGGGGGGGGGGGGTGATTCATAATTGGGTAACGGATATAGGCCTATATAGGCTGTTTGACAGTTGTAAGTTTTATCGTGCTCAGGCGTTTGAGGCCGTGACCGAGAGGCAGATTTACCTTCAACAATTTTTTTAGATTGAAAATTCTAAAAATCTAAAAATTACAGACATGAAATTCCTGTTTCAGGGCTGGGTACATGCAGCTTATAGCACTCGCCAAGTGTCTTTTCCGGCCATCTGGAGGGTTTGTAAGACCCAAAATTTTCTTGTGCGCTCCGCGCCAACCGATGGTGGCGCTCCGCTTAGATAGTGTACACAATCCAATCATCCATGAATGACCTTGCCCCCCCCCCTTGTAAAAATTTCTGCGGACGCCCATGATAGTGAAAAATCATTTCGCCAGAAGTGACATTTAGGAATCTTCCAGTGAAAACGGGGAGTTTGTGATCAGCACATCGGAACTTTGACAAATATTATCAGATAAACATACAAGACATCTGTCAAATTCCAATTTTGTTTAAAAATTCGTTGCGCTGGTGTTCAGTTGGAACTTGTAGTCCTAATTGAAGACAGGCGCCCTCGATTTTCGGTTATACACGGTTATACACGAATTTCTTCCTTGTGATGCCCTTTTATATATGATTGTGAAGTTGCTACAATAGACGGAAGCAAGACGTCAGAGCTCCCAGTTCCCAGAATTTTGACTCGCGATCACTCTCCGTCAACTACGAGTTACAAGTTAAGACTATGCGTAAGTGTCTTACATAGGTGGGAATTAATTAAGACTATTGTACAACTCGATTCATGGCTTCGAGCAGGAATGATTTTTTTTACAATTTATTTGTAAAAAGGAAACGTCGCTGTCTTTGGTTTGTCGCGATGCATGCTGAGCAGCTGAGTATGGGTTGACTTTTCAAAACGCAATAGCAGACAAAATTTATTTTTTTCCAATATAAAGTATTCCCATTGCATTTGAAATAAAGTTAAATCAAATGTTGGGGACAGCTCGATATTCATAAGGGTTTTTATTCATTATAAGGGTCGTTATTCATAACATGATGAACGGTAAAAATAAGGTTCATTGTTCATAAGGTTAATTATTCATCATAAAAGTAGGCCCAATGATAAAAAAGGTTTGCTATTCACAGTCGAAGAGAAGGGTCGTTGTTAGTAATCGCAAAAGAGGTTCAATGTTCATAATCAAAAAAGGGGTTCATTATTCATAATGAAAAAGGGTCCGTTATTATGATTCAGGAAGAGGTTCAATTCTCATAATCGAAAATAAGGTTCGCTACTCATAGTTTGAAGAAATTTCGATATTCATAATCGGAAAAACCTGTTCGTTGTTCATAATTGACATTAAGGTTCGCTTTTCATAATCCCTTCGCAAAATTCGACTAGTCTTTTTGAAAGGCCATTTACAACTTATCTAGATAAAACATGTAAAGATGCTGTCAACATGTTGTAGACAAGACATTGATTGCCCTATCATTCCCGGAAATTGTAAGGTATGTCCCCCTGTCACGAGATACAGGAAGCCTTTATAATTTGAAGATAAGCTTTTCCCTTATTATGGATATTGAACCATTTTTCTTCTATTATGAATATCGAGCCTCCCTGCTTTATCAATTACGAACCCTTTCCTATTATGAATATCGAACCTTTGTTCCAGTTATGTATATTAAACCGTCTTTTTGAATTATGAATAACGAACCGTTTTTCATATTATGAGTAATGCACCTTTTTTCTATTTCAAATAACGCACCCTCTTTTCAATTATGAATAACCAACT
This sequence comes from Holothuria scabra, assembly GCA_037179385.1. Classification (NCBI taxonomy): domain Eukaryota; kingdom Metazoa; phylum Echinodermata; class Holothuroidea; order Aspidochirotida; family Holothuriidae; genus Holothuria; species Holothuria scabra. The sequence goes on along the minus strand of CM074182.1, from coordinate 4,069,512 downwards.
TTATGAATAATGAACTCCATGAAAAAGAGCCTTATGATTAAAGAACCTTATCAACATTGACCCCCTTGTAACTAAAGAACCTTATGGATATCGGGTGGACCCCAAAATGTTATCGGATTTGAGAAAGATTTTGCACACTGCAAATAGCAGTTGGAATATCCAAATATGAAAAACTTTTTAGTGACATATAAACTGGGCTTTTTGCGTCTGTACGTTATCTCTGGATGCACTTGGGTCATGGTCATAGCCTGCAACGCAGTGCTTTTTCTTTTCGTAAAATTTACTTTCTTGTTTTAATCATGTATCTTCTTGTTTTCTTGAAACACGTTGCTCTGTTTCTTTCACAAACTTCTATTTTGACTAACTGTACGTGATTTTGATTTTCAAATAAAAATCATTTAGCTTACGAAATAATAGCCTACAGCAACTTATTCAATATTAAATGCAGAGTCGGTGTGTTACAGAGCATATAGTGTATAAGATTACCACTTTAGTGAAATTCTATTTAATCGATAATGTAACGTCCTTTTCGAAACAACTTCCGAGTTATTTTTCCTAGTGTTGACCTCGGATCATGGAGGACGTGCGTTAATTCTCGTTGGCCCATACCTCTAGCTACGATTTCCCAATATTTTCAAGCAATAAGTGCCGCACAGTGGCGGATCCAGGAATTTTCAGTGGGGGGGGGGGGGTCTGCATGTGGTTGGGTATCAAAATAATGTACACATAAGGTATGTAGGCTATGTTGTTTAGTCTCTGATACCTATAAGAATTCAAGAAATGGGAAATGGGGGTGGTAGGCAAGCATCCAAATTTTACCTTATTTTTGAGTGTGATAACCACTGTACTAGGGGCATTTCAAATATTTGAAAATATGGGGCTTGTGCTGCAGAAAAGTTTGGATGATGGGTTTTCTGCAAGGAAATTTGAACAGTTGCGGAATTACTGAAGAATTTGCATTTTCTATCGGCAAATCTGAGGTTGGGCGGCGACCGAAGATCGTTGTTGCTACATAATGTTATCCAACGCCAATGAATTGAGGCTCTCCGACGACATTTTTTGAGCTTATATTGGAGAAAATATGGAATTCTATGAAAGAATATTTATGAAAATAGCACTGTATATAGTTAACGGTGTCACTTGGTGATCTGGTACCACAAGTGTAGCAAATTTTCGATTTTGTGACACCCAGAGCTCGGAAAAGTTTACCAAAGTGAAGGTATGAGCCAGCACTTCTGCTAAGGAACTGCAATTTGCGGCGCGCGAAGCGCGCGGAAAATTTTACTTTCTTGAATAAAATAATGACGAATGTGGAGTGTATTAGAGAAAATTGATTGAGAATTCCTTAATTTCATGGGTTGTCAAAACCACACAGTAGACTGGTCTCACAATTGGCAAATTTCCGAATTCTTCATTTTCAGAGACCTCTGCCCCGCCTGGGCGTCTAAGAAAAAAAGAAGGGGGAGGCGAGATGCAACATGGTGCTAAATGTTTCAAATTTTTAAGCCACTATGAAACTCCCAAGCTTTAAAAACATTATCTTGAAGGTGTGGGTAATAATTAATTAAAACGGACTATACGGTCAATGTGCATTTAATACCGGGTGTACTCTGTTACCGTCACACGGTTTTAGGCAACATGGCAACATGGCTATGTCATGTGTAAACTGTACGTAGTTTCATGTAGTATGGTGTACCCTCCTTGACCTTTAGCAGGAACGCCATCTTGTTATTTACGAACAACTCTTCCTTCCTCTTGTCCTAGATTCCCAGGGCCCTTCCTGTTTCCTGCCACGTGTTACCGGTAAACGTGACAAACTACCCCGCCCTGGTTCCACGTGTATGCTGTATCCCATATTTTCAAGGTGTGGCCAATTTACCCCCTACAGCCGTCTTATTGATCATTTAGATCAGCACATTCCTTAATTTTATCTAATTTGGTGCGTAACAACTTTAAACCAATCAGGGGACTGCATGTGTTTCGATCATCCCGAGATATGAAAGCCCCGAGCCTGCAAGTTTTGGTCGCACTCACACACTGGTGCAGCAGACCTCAGACGACGAGTATCTGCGTCAATCTGTACATAGTTAAATTTTAATAATTCTTTTCTTTTTGACGGCTTTTAATCGAACGGAATAAAACCGCCAATCATCTTGAATCAGAACTAGGCCTAAATCTTCTTCTCATCAGTTTATTCATATCTCAACTCGTATCGCCTACACACTCTGCAACATCCCGTATAACCTTCGTATCAACGATTGGCCCATTATCCGACAGTCAGTCGTAGCCCCACGTGTTGACATAGACACACATGCGATGTCACAAACAGCGTTACCAAAGGCCGTTGGCGGAAAACGCTGGATTAAGAATTCGTCATTGCGCAATGTGTAAATATTACGGGAATTTACCAAATGGTACGGAAGATAGATACATTATAATTTACATTTTTCATTTTATTGAAGAATATGACACAAAAATACGGTAATCAAATAATGTCACAACTATCACTGTATTTTTAAAAAGTAATTAGGCCTAGGTTACAATTAGCCTGGCTATCTATACAATTTTTTACCATCCCGGTAGGGGGGGGGGGGTATGCATACCCCCATCCCCCCTCTGGATCCGCCACTGGTGCCGCATAAAGCTTTTCTGTCAATGAAGTTTAATTGCAGTTTTCAGGCAGTGGCGTAGCTAACATATGATCGGGTAGGGTAGGGGGCGAACGGAACAAACATTGCCTGCCGGGTTTCTCGGGTTTCTAACACCCTGGAGCTACCATTCTCACCACACGTACCAAAATTCTAGCTCCGCCGCTGTTCTCAAGGCGGGACGGAGGTTACCCGTGGAGTGGACAAAGTTGTTCATGTTCAGCTGCGTTGCGAAAAAACAACCGTCTAGCTTCTAGCTGGCGGAAGTCACATTGGCGCTACGCAAGCTAGCACACAGGATCCATGCAGTCTGACCGCGTGCTCAGTCTAACGGTAGAGCATCCGCCTCCCTCGGGGAAGGCCCCGGTTCGATTCCCAGGTCGAGTCATACCAGAGACTCGTTGTTCGTGATGCTTCGCAATTGAGTAGGGAAAACAAGCCAGTGATCCACAACTGGAAAAAAGGCCGTGGCCGGCTCGACTTGAACCAACAGGTCCAAAACTGGGCCGTAAACTCCATCTAACTAACTATTCATGCAGTCTGGTTGATGAGACAAATTTTCTACGTCGAATGAACTTGAAGTAAGCAAGCGTGATGCCATATGGATTCACATTATTGGCCAATGTTCAACTTCTGCTTTTACTTTATAATTTACCATCAATTTTTCCACTTAAACGCCGATATATTGGTACCAGAGGTGCATCATGAGCAATGAAATTTCGAAACGTCTTATAAGCTTAGGTCTAGGGTATCCCTGATCAATCTAAGGTTGAAATAATGGGATGAAAAAACAAAGCAAACGAAAAATTGGCCAACAATGTGAATCCATGACATCACACTTACTTGCTCCAAGTGTACTTAAAAAAATCTCGAGAGCAGAGCAGAGCATGGGGCATGAATGATCTGAGTATGTTCTCTTTAGCAAATATAAATTGTTTTCTGGACTATTCTTTTTATGTTCCTTTTCAAGTTTCGTGTTGCACACTTTGCTTAAAATGTCAAAATATTCTTGCGAAAGTTTCACAAGAGTAAAGGGTTGCTTTGAATTGCCAGAATACATTGGTAGACTTGAGGATGTACAAGTAATAAGTGACGTCGCCGAGGCGGTATGGGTGTCCGCAATCATCTTTTAACCCCAAGTTTAAATTTATTTCAACGTAATTAAGCGAAATTCATTTGTAGGGGTGATTTGATTGGAAATTAACAGAAAAATCCAATTCCCCCTAATTAAACATTGACAGTATAAAATTTCAAGCCCTCAGGCAGCCGTAAATGGTTTTCGCCGTAAGTGTACGTAGAATATAAGCAGTCATAATACTGTTATCCTGTCAGGAAGTCTACGTAAGCAGAGCAACGCCACCTTTAGTGCGGAGCTTAAAGAAAATTTTGCAAAATCGTTATAACTTCAAACAGCCGGAAATGATATTTCACGGGCTTGATTGCAGGACTAAAGCGGTCATTTTTTTGCAATTTTGCCTGAGAGACTTTCCAAGTGGAGCACTACACTCAGTTTAAGTGGAGCGTACAGAACATTTGAAAGGCTCCAAAACCCCCACACGTGGGTGATGCTCCGCATAAGCAATGGAGTAGGGAAAACAAGCCAGTGAGCCATAGCTGGAAAAAAAGGCCATGGTCGGCTCGACTTGAACCAATAGGTTGGAAACTGGGCCGTAAAACTCTATCTAACTAACTGGCTGACTGACTGACTGACTGACTGACTGGCTGGCTGACTGACTGACTGACTGACTGACTGACTGACTGACTAACCAATACCCCCACGCAGTCAGAAAGACAATTTAAGAGGGCAGCCGAGTTGGCGCCGAAAGTTTAGAAAGTTTCGGAAATCACAATCCGGCCATCGGATTGTCAGACAGCCGTAAACTTCATTCCCAAGACTTATAAGCAGAATATTTACAGTCATTATTTTTAGTTTTCCTTTTCCAATAAAATTTTTAAATTAATAAAAAAAGGAGTGCAAAATGATCACAAATTTGCTTAATGAAGTGAAGGGGGTAGCAAAATTTGGCGTGAAGATCCAATCCGACAGTCCGAGGAATATAAGGGGACCGGGGTATCAATGAGCATATACGACACATCATATAGACTATTTCAATTGGAATGGGACTTTTTTTTTTTTAAAATAAAGCAATATCATAATAATAATAATGAACCGGTTGCCAATTTTTGGATAACTTGCTTCTCCTTTTCGGATCTTAACTTTCATTGAATTGATTTTGATAATTTTGGGGCAGATTGGCTAAATAATTAGGCGGTGAAATTCTGTAAATCTCTTTGATAAATGTAGATATTCATTTGGTAAGTTTTTGAGAAACAGCTCAAGTTTGCATAAATTAACCATTTGGGAAAATTTTTGCTTATTCCATGAAATCCCGTGTACATTCAACAATTTCGTCTTTTGTTCATTTTCCGAGATCGCGAAAAATTGGGCCCTGCAAATAATTAGGGCTGCTTGACTTTTGCTAACTGTAATATGGAACTAGGATCAAGTCGTCGAAAAAAAGATTCAAGAATTCCACAAGAAAATATATATTTCCAGAAAATAATGGAAATGGTAAGACTTCAGGGGATGATCTATGATTTCTTGCCGAGGAACAATGACCATCATGTGCTCGGAGATCGATTCTGCCATTGTTAAAAGGCAGTTAATTCTCACCACAGAGAACAATTTTTTTGTAGGCCTAGCTTCTACAGAAATTCTCAATCGGCCCATCTCTTTCATTGACAGAAAATTTAAAAAAAAAAATAGTATAGTGAAGCTCGTATTACTACGATACTGTACCGGTACTGGTTTGTGTACTCACCCTGAAACAATTAACTGAGATTGCGTCTGGATGAGTTTTTGACAGTTGTGGGAGGGGCTTAAGTAAGAAGGCTAGAAGAATCGGAACGATCTTGGGATAAAAGATTTGCCCTTTAAGAGGAATCCGATCAAGAGTGGACGGGCGGATGCAACCCATTTCCCCATGTACACGTTTGAAAAGGGACGGCATTTTTGGCTGGGAGAAAATTTTGTCCGTAAGACTAAAAGAAACGCTACATTAGTTTGCGCGGGGAATTTTTTCTTAAATTACGACTCTTCAGACAACGAGAAACGGCATTTCGGCAAATCCTGGGCACATTTACACATTGGAGTGCCACGATAGGACATATATGCTAATCTAACGGAGCTCCGCTATCAGTTTACGCGAACAGAGGGAAACTTTCCCCCAACATACCAGTGGCGTAGCCAGGATTTTTTCACCAGGGGGCACTGGGGGCACAGACTTTTTCTAGGGGCACAACATATAACTCAGGGATAACTATGGTGAGACTATCAGAACTACATTTTGTTGAGTCTGATTGACAGCCAGTGGAGAAATACATGGAGGGGCAAATTGGTATTGATGGGAATAAACCAACGGCGCCCAAGGTGCCGTGGGAGCGCGAAGCGCTCCCACCTACGGCGTGGGGTCAAGGGGCAACGCCTCGGTGGGGGGTCCAGGGGGCGAAGCCCCCGGAAGCTCCGCGATATTTACAAAATTGGGGTTATAGAACGAAGCATTTCACTGCCTTCACATGGCATTTGATGAACATGATTAAACTGACTGCAAACTTCACCATTATTTTATTGAATTTAGTCTTACAACTGGCTCGAGGCTATGCCAATGCATTCGTTTTTCTTTGAGATGAGCAAACATTTTAATTACACGTTGATTAAAATTTGAATATTCTCTTATGAACTTCTTTTCAATTAATGGCATAGCTAAAGCGTTTAAGCTATCATCATTCGTACTCAGTGTACCAGCTGGGTGAAAACCTACGTGAAGACGATACAGACATCATGTGCGGCCTATGTGGTACTAATCGTTTGATTTCCAATTTTTCATCAAGACTCCTCTTTGAAAATGGACAAGTTTGTAAACTTTTGACAGTATTCATGTTGCATTATGTCTCACATTGAGAGGGGTTGGGAGCTAGATGAGACTTAACACACGAAGAGTCCCCGAGCACGATTGAGTGCACATGTAAACGCCAGCTGCAGTAAGCATTATGACCTGAATCACCGTGATTTTGTGAGAAAGCAGCATAGTTTTCTACAAAGGATACACACGTGGCTGATTAACGCGTTCTTAGTTATACCGGTGTATGCATACAGTGCCACGAAGCCAGACCAGGGAGGGTAAGTGAAAGGCTGCCCCGACGGTAGTTCGAAGAAATTGGCCACTCACCTTCCATCATTTCAGCAGGTAAAATGTAAGTGCGCATGCTCAAAACATGTTGAGCGGGCAGATTGAAATGGGAGGGGGAACCTGGGGCACAACTTTCCTGTGGAGGGGGGCACGTTCCCCCTCGTGCCCCCCCCCCCCTACGTGGCTATGCCACTGGACCATACCTCCCAGATCACCGGAAATGACTCTCCGAGCCTGTTTGAATTGAAAAATTTTCAGTTGATAATACACCTTACACCATCCTGTAAATAAATGTCATTTATATACGTTGAAATAGTTACTAAGATGGAATTTTCTTAAGTCCTCCCTACCCTCTGGCACTAGGGCAGTTCCGCGAAACCAAACTAAAGTGCTTCCCGAAGAAGCTATTACGTCCACTGAAGGACAACACTCAGTGAGCAACCTCATGGCCCTCAGACCATTAACGTCATTGGTCTGTCATGTATCGTGGCTCCATTCTAGACTGAATGAAAACAACAGATACTTCACATGATCGTAGCCAAAAAGCCGAGAAGGGAGTTACTTCGACGGAATTTTACGAAACCCCAACACGAATGTGTTGTTTAGTCCCTCGAAGAAAAGAAAAGTGTACAATGTTGAGGTAAAATGACCTGAAAAGTAAAACTGGGGTCACTTCACACTAAATTGTTTTGCAAACCTTCACTCAAAATCCATACATGGACCATACATGGCAATTTATATCTGGCTCATATCTTGTCCAGGTATGGAATTTGTATCTGGCTTTCACAAATATTGGGTAGATATAATTTGATAAAACCTAAAGGAATACATGGCCCATATAAATTTTGTTATGGCTCAAATTTTACATGGTCTATATATAGCAAATCCATATATTGGCCATTTATGGAAATGTATATCTGGTGCAGATATGGAATTTAAATCTGGCTTTAACAAAAATTGGGTAGATATAACTTGATGTAACATAAAGGGATAAATGGCCCATGTAAAATTTGATATGGCTTAAATTTTATAAGGGACGGGCATGGTGCCTAAATGTCCCATATAGGGATTTACATCCAGGTCATATCTGGATCATATATGTCTGCAACAAAATTTATTAGTGCACTAACTTTGTGTAAAGCGCATAAGAAGCCTTCTGGGCCAGTACTTTTTCTAAAGTCCTCCCGACCCTCTGGCAAAGGGCCGTTCGGCGAAACCAAAACTTTCACTGCTTCACAGAGAAGCTATTACGTCCACTAAAGGGCCTTCAGACCATTTACATTTTGGTCTGTCATGCATGGCTTCATCCTGAGCCAGCATAATGTTAAGAACTATCTGAACATCTCTAACAAAGTTTAATGTCCGTTGTATTACATTGACTCAAGTATCTGAAGTTGTTAAAAACTGCTTTGCAATTCCTACTTTTAAATGTTTACACCACGACGTTGCTTAAAATGGACCCAACCGTCTAGGGCTATATTCCAACATAGATTTTGTTGTGAGTTTTTTATTTTTCACATTTTTCTTCTTTAATCATGGAAAAGAAAATCAGGGCCCTAAATTCCTAACAAAGCCCACATTGGAAAGGGATATGCATATGTTAGTATAATATGGCTAAATATGCATTGTTTGATGTTATAATTTTAGTTTGCTGATACTTATTCAGCTTCCAGAGAATGCCTCTTTGTGTTGGACAGGTACACAAATTAAATGAAAAAGCATTAAAACGGACATATACAAGTTTGTATGTAATTCTGGCTGAATATTGTAATCAGTTATAACTGGCTTGATATGGCCACATAAAACTTTATTTTCATATCTGAAAAAACATTTCATCAAGTTATATCTGGCTTGATATGGCCAAATAAAACTTTATTAACTTATCTGGACAGGTATTTCGTCAAGTTATATCTGGTTTGATATGGCCATATAAAACTTTATTTACATATATTGACTGGCTTTGCATCAAGTTATACCTGGCTTAATACGGCCATATAGAACTTTGATGCAGTGGCGTAGCCAGGATTAAATTTTTAGGGGGGCCTAGGTAACAAGTGAGCGGGGGGGGGGGGACCTGAGAGGCATCTGTAGGAAAATTTTGGCTAAGAATGCCTCTCAGATTGTCGGAAATGGCACTTTCCAGTGTCTTTGGCCCTGTGAATTTCATCTAAATATCCCCTTATTTTTTGAACAACAGGTTCGGAAATTTATATTTCCGCTATGAATGTTTGCTTTATGCCAACGAGGACAAGTTGACCATTTTACTGCTTTGTACCTGTGGAAATAGTCATACTATGCCTTAATTTAAACTGTGAATATCTGAAACTGCACATGAACTATATTGAACTAATCATACACATTTCAAGAAAAGCACATGCAAGATTTCTCAATTAAATGACTCATGTTTTTTATTTTTATAAAGTTTGATTTATGCCTAATCAGAATCACGATTTGCCACTCTTCCTATCAAAATGCTACTGTATGGGGACCTTTACAATTTGCTTGCTTCTAAAATCAATTGTTTGCTTTTACTCTCTTATTTTTGGTCTTGACCTTTATTCAATATAAACTAAGCCTGGGCTATTTCTTTCTGTTTTAAGAAAAATATATTAGTAGGAATGAAAACAAGAAGATTTCAGTAACTGCTGTACAACATCTTCATTCATTTATAAAACTTCTACTCCCACCCTACCCCACCTGAGTATAATGCCACCTCCTACCCATTTTCATTCATTTTTTTTTCGACCTACGAATTTCATTTGGGGGGGAGGGGGGGATTCAAGCGGGGGGGGGGGGGGCAAGGCATTTCACTCTAAGCCTGGGCTATTTCTTTCTGTTTTAAGAAAAATATATTAGTAGAAATGAAAACAAGAAGATTTCAGTAACTGCTGTACAACATCTTCATTCATTTACAAAACTTCTACTAACACCCTACCCCACCTGAGTATCAGGTATTGCCACCGCCTACCCATTTTCATTCATTTTTTTCGACCTACGAATTTCATTTGGGGGGGGGGCAAGCGGGGGGGGGGGGCAAGGCATTACACTGGGGGCTGTAATGATGTAAAGTAAGTCTGGCTTCATATGGCCATATTAAACCTTATAACAGGGTTGTCCAACCTTTCGCAGAGGTGGGCCACATTTAATGGTTATGGTGGACGAGGGCCCGCATTCTACACTCAATTTCCCGACGCCCAAGGCAACAAAATGCAATCATTGGGCGTAGGAAACACTGATTTATTTTCATTTTGATTGAACAAATAAATAAATTTTAGCGAAAATTGATGGTGTTGGGCAGAATATTCGGACAAAGTTTTTTTTTCATATTCCTCCTGAATCATTCTCAACCCGCTCCTATGGACAACGCTCCAATGTAGCTATATGTAGCAGACATTTGAAATGAATTATTTCATTCAAAAGTAAGCATGCCATAGTGGACGGCGAAGCCTAAAGTTGTCATCAATTAATCTGCTTATTGAATAATTTTGCAATATAGATTATTTCTGGCGGGCCGGACGCAACCTTTTCGCGGGCCGGACCGTGGCCCGCGGGCCGTAGGTTGGACAACCCTGTCTTATAACAACCAGATATTTCCAGATGACCCAGTTCTAAATTTTGAGTAAGGGTACTGCCCAGTACCTGTCTCCACCTAGCCTAGACTATATGCACCGCGCGCGGTACGGTACCGTCGACGTGTTACAATTACAATTACAAGCAGCATATGACATGCAAACGCGACGGCGACAGGAAGTTGTTTGTGCAGAGAGCTACAGGATGTTCTGTCGATCAGGTGTCCTGCCTGCTGGGATTCAGGACCCCTTTCGTGGTGACGTTTGTTGTTTCGGTCATGAAGTTTAGCCTGAAATCAGTTTACTTGGAACACCGTCTTCCAGCAATTGAAGAAAATAAAGGTAGACCGGTCCTAGGCTAACATTAGGCGAAGGTAACGTAGTAAACAATGACAAGATTTATGTTAGGCTAGATACGGGACAATTAAAATTACCTTGCGGACGGTAAACCTCAACGTGTTCAAATACCAGTGACAGTGCAACGTTAAGATACATGTGTACGTTATTGTTATGCCCAGCTTGGCCTCAAACTTTCGTCAAAGTTAGGACAAGTCAACTTTTTTAAAGGGACAATCCTATCACCCCAAACTACACTTCTAGTATGGGGTAGCAGAAACTCTCAATTGGCTCAGCTTTTTGATTGACTGCTAATTCAAACAATGCAGAGTACCATAGCTTAGTTATATTTCACAGCATGAGACTGTGTCTGAATGAGGGTGAATTTCAGACAATTGTGGGAGGGGCTTAATTAAGAAGGTTGGGAGAATTGGTTCTATTTGAGATGAGAAAATTGGGCCTTTTAAGCAAAGCCGAAACTAACTACAGTATGTTAGGCCTAACTGTGTAAACGTAACATGTTTGAACTGATTGGTTGTTGATCCATGATTCCATTTCCGGAGTCAGTAATATGCACACTAGGCCTACCGAGGGCTGTGCAGCTGTTCCCAGGGTTCAAAATTCCCAGGGGTTTGGAGTTAATCCCTAGTTGGAAACAAAAAAATCGATGGGAAGTGCATGGGAACATAGAACGAACCAAGGCTGGGAATTATGAACCATTTTATATCATCCCACCCTTTGAATTAAAGGCATATTCTGGAGACAGAATTCGTTAACTTCAAAATAAGCAGACAAATTTTCTCTTTCAGTAGGTGTAAACTCCATTTCAATAGCTTTTAGCATTCGGAAGATACAAATTTTTGAAGAATTGCAAATTTTTCTTTGGATTTGATGCATCATGGGAAATCTGTGATGTCATATGGGCACAAATAATTTGACATTGCATTCAATTTATTTATAATTATGATGCTGCCGCAGGCAATATTAAGCAACATTGTTGGTTGTGCTATATGGTAAAGGGTAATGGTAGATCTACAGGAAAAGATATTCAAACATTCCAACAGTATCAGATTTAGAGGACAAACAGGATGTTCAATTATAACGAAAAACAAAAGGAAGCATTGTGCCCACATAACATAACTTCCAGATGCTTTGTTGAAAAGCAGAGGTATTTATAACGAAAATAACCAATCTTTAAAGTGAGATATCTTGAGTTAGGAAAATGGTATTGTGATAGGGTTTGAAGGACATGGTTTGGAATGTTCTTGTTTTTCTTACAAGACAGAGGCGAAAAGTCACCAGAACATGCCTTTAAGTAATTCTAAAACAAAACATTGAAGCTGGTGTAGGAAGGTGTGGTAGGTAGACCCAGGGCTATGTGTATTATGCTAAACTAAAATAGTCCAAAGCCAAAAATTAACTTAAAAATGGCAATTTCCGAAATTCCTAGGTGAAATTTGTGACTGGAATGGTGCCAAATGATTATCAAGTCAACATTCCCTCTCTAGTAGATTGTAATGTTTTTAAGGCATTAATCATGGTTTTGATGGGTACATTTCAATAATATTTCATTCAGTTTCTGTAATTTTAAGAGAAGCTCTTCACCCTGTACACTTGAGTATCTTCTCCACAATGTTTTGGTAACTTATGGCTGGTGGAAGCCTACGGTTCCACCACTGATCTGTACTGTTTCTTACAGAAATACCAGTGTACAGTTTACTATGAAACGTTACTTAAGAGTGCTACAGTCTTAATGTTTCCATTGCGAGACTACCGTTTTGTGGGCAGAAAAACCGTTTTTTTCAAAAATGTTTGTCTCTTGGACAACAATTGTAAATTCTTTAAAGTGGAACAGTACTTGACTTAATTTTCCCTTGAAAGATCCAAATATAGTCAAAGGGTGAACTATGTCAAAGTTTGTTAAAAAGATCATCACTGAACTAAAGCAAACTTATAAATCATACCTTAGTTATTTCAATGTCAGTAATTGATACTTCCACATGGGGAAACTTCTGCATTCAGATTCTTTCATGACCTGACAAGGCCTCTTGCAAGAGCACCCACTTCTAAAATCCCATTATGTGGGCCTTAGATCGGGTTATCGACAGAATGTTGGCTCTGAATTCAGCATCTCCAGCACATAATGCAGAAATGCTTATCAAGCTTTTGTAAACAAGCTATGGGGTCATGCGCTGTTTTTCTGTGTACATTAAACTTTTCTGGCAAAAGATAATCAGCTAATTATAAGGAGGGAGAACTGCTGGCAGGAAATGGGAGTAACAGGATAAATGCCTCAGGAAATAGGCATTACATGCTTCATTGCACAATTTCTGTCAAAATCTGTTGGGGGCAGTGCTTGTCATATTAGTTTTATAATTTGCAAATCAACATGTCAAAGTTCAAATGAGCTCAAATAATTTTTGTCCATTATTTGTAAGATATTCAGTATGTTGGAAAATGTAATAAAGTACAAAGTCAGGGTTAATTGTAGCTAGAGAATTAAACCGAGTGCAGAGTGTCTGTCAAGGAAACTGAGGGTGGCAAGCACAGCAAATCTATTGCATCTGCTAAGCAATTGTGTATAGCTGTGTCACTTTCACTGCCATTTAGGATGTTTTATAGACTACAAACAACATCATTAATTACCGACAGATGATAGGTTGCCCAAATGACCCTATTTTGCTGATAAAACAAATCAATAAGAAGAAAGGTTGTACTCTTTGTTGTTTTGTAAAGGAAATTGTGTTTGAAACAGAGTGGATGGATGAGAGGAAGTAAATTGCAGTATATTTTAAAGAGATATGTAACTCATAAATTCCAGAGTTTTAACTTATAGTCTATGGCATTCCATTGAGCTTGTGAAGTGGTGAAGTACATGGTGGGGTTGAAGTGGTCCCATATGCTGCAACTCATGAACTAGTGAACTTGTGCAGCGAAGTGGAAATTTTTTAGCAGATATGAGTTCAAAATGGTGAACATGGCAAAAGACAATCAAACAAGTTGCCTTTGTATGTGACTTTTTAGTGTGCAAAATGATACCCAAGCTGTGTAAGTTGTATGTGAAAAAGCAAGTCTTATTTCCATGATTGATATTGTTGAATATCACTCATAGAGACCGTTTTACCATTTTTTGATGATGGATTTATCTTTCCAACAGTCTTATTTTAGAAATATGTACATTTTTATGCTGAATTTCCATTGTTCAATAGTACATTTTGAAAAATGGAACACTCCTCATGAGCTCATGAAATGTGGCAATAGCACCAGTCTGTTGGATGTAATCTACAGGTTTTGATGGTCAGGGAACTTGTACAGGGACTGCGGAGACGGGGGGCTAGGGGGGCTTTAGCCCACCCACTTTTTTTGCTGTGGGTATTTTGGGCCGCCTTAAACTGCATTTATTTTATTGGACATATTGGGCTGCTTCGATGACTAGCCCCCGCACTCCAAAATTGGCTCCACAGTCTCTGTTGTAGTAAGTACTCATCTATCTATCTATCTAAAAGTATCATTTTGCACACACTTCAGAGGATGTTAACAATTCCTTTATCTCTATTATCTCTGTCAATAATGATCCCTGCTTTCCACAGGTTAAAATGTCTCGCAAGAAATCCAAAAGTAAGCCTTGGATTACATCTGGTATTAAAAAGTCAACTTCGCCATAAAAATATGTTTCGAAGATATATACGTAACCCTTCTCTTGATAGGAAAACAAAACTGTCCAAGTACAGACTCCTCCTAAATAAGGTCCTCGCCTACTCTAAGTCATCATACTATAAACATATTTTACAGACTAGACAACACTCTTCTCAACACACCTGGACTGTCCTGAATGATTAACTTCTAAACAATAAAGGTAATTCTGTCTCAAAGGTTTCAAAATTATGTATACTGTAGTAATGCAACAGTTACTGATGATACTGGAATTGCTAATGCACTTAATGACTATTTCTCCACTATTGGTACAAAGCTCAGTGATGATATCTCGTGCGATACAGCTCCTACGGATTTTATGCAGCCTAGTATACCTAATACCATTTTCCTATCCCCCATCAGTTACGGCAAAATCTTGAAAGAAATTAATTCTCTTACAGACGAGAAATCGCCAGGCATCGATGGCATTCCTCCAAAAGTTTTGAAGTCTGTCTCCCACGTTATAACCCCTATACTGTGTCACATTTTCAATCTCGTATTTACTACTGGTATTTATCCCGACGCTTTGAAAGTGGCTAAAGTCACCCCAGTCTTTAAAGGCATATTTTTATCATCCCAAACAGTTCCAATTCTCCCAACCTACTTACTTCTAGCCCCTCCCACATTTATATAAAACTCATCTTTATCCAGACACAATCCTTGTTTATTGCTTCATGGCTTGTCCCAGTGGCCATACAAGTCCATAATGTGTAATCAAGACACACTCAGTGCCCATGCTGTGTAATTTAGCTATGATGCATTGTTTGAATGTGATGCCAATCAAAGAGCTGTACCAATTGAGAGTTTTGATATATGTATACTGAAACTATAGTTTAGGGTGACGAATGACTGCCTTTAAAAAAGGTGATCCAACGTTGCCTGAAAATTACCGTCCCATAAGTTTGCTCCCATGTATCAACAAGTTGCTAGAGAGGTCTATTGAAAAGCGATTAAGGTCCTTCTTAAATGACAATAATATACTCTTTGACTTTCAGTTTGGTTTTAGGAAACACCATGATACAAGTCATGCTCTTTTGGAGACAGTCAATTGTATTCGTACCTACCTTGATAGTGGTGATAATGCTCTGGGCCTTTATCTTGACCTTAAGAAGGCTTTTGATACAGTCAACCACACAATACTCCTTGATAAATTAAAAAATTATGGCATTCGAGGTGCAGCCTTTGATATTATGCATAGTTATCTGAGTAATAGAAAACAATTCTTGTATGTAAATGGCATTTATTCTACCTGTACCTTCGTTAACGTAGGCGTGCCTCAGGGCTTTGTGCTAGGACCACTACTATTTTTAATCTATGTAAATGACATTAAAAATGTTTTGCCTCATGAGTCTCTAAGACCTCTTTGCCGATGACACGAATGTATTTGTCCATGACAGTAATTGTACTACCCTTGTTGATAAAGCTCATTCCATACTCAATCAACTTAAGACTTGGTTTGATGCTAATAGACTTACTTTACATCTTGGAAAACCCAATTTTTCTATTTTCTGTGCTAATTCCCATATACCCCATTCTTGTCCAGACCACTTTGTCATGAACGATGTAGATATCCTCAAAACAAACTGTGTTAAATACCTGGGTCTATTGATCGATGATCAGCTATACTTTAAGCAACATATTGACGATCTTTGTAACAACCTCGTAAAATTTTTTATCGCCTTAGGGCATCACTTACCCCTGCTGTAGCAACCCAGTTATATAACTCACTCGTTTTCTCTAAATGGTCTTATGGTATGAAAATATACGGCATGTCTAAGCCTTCTTTGCTCAAACCCCTGCAAGTTCTTCAGAATAGGATTTTAAAAACTTTTACTTTCAAAGACCGGCGCCACTCTACGAATACCTTGCATAGAGACCTTAGCATCCTTAAGATCAGTGATATTCATACTTTCAAAATGTATTCTTTTATCTGTAACTATATTAATAATCATCTTCCTTTTGTATTTAGTAAAATCCTTAACCCTTTTCTACCAATGCTCGACCTAGCACTAGAACTAATGCCCTCTTAACGGTTAGTAGGCACCATACTAAGCAAATAAGCATGGTAAATTATTGTTAAATAACTATTGCTATAAACTTTGGAATTCTCTCCCCAACGAAATAAGAAATGTTAGAACACATGCTACTTTTAAGACTAAGGTATAAAATTACCTAATCGCCCAGTACACTTGCAAAGTATCCCTTTCTTTTTTGGTTTCTTAGTTGACTTTGGTGTTTCTTTGTTCTCCTTTTTCCTCTTATTTTCTTTTTTTTTTTGTTATTATCTTTGTTGTATTGTCTCTTTATGGGCACTAGCTCGTTAAACTATTGTTTTTCTAGTGTGCTGTCCGGTTCTGTATTTCAGTTTATATTTGTACTGACGAATTTAATAAATGAATGAATGAATGAAGTGAATCTAATCATGGACCTAATGCCTTGAGGTGTGGTACCAGGGGTGCCCTGCAAAAGTAAAATTTGGGGGCCCAAACTTTGGGGGAGGGAGGCAAAAACTGACATGTGCAATGCAGTTGATTATATTCCAAGTCATACAGTAGTGTAATCATGATAGTAATTGTGACTGTATTTGAACGAATTATATTTTTTTTTTAATTTATCGGCATGTGAGAGGTTTTCAAATAAAATTTTGAACAGGATTTATGACGACCTGGGCTCCAGTGGGTATGATTCCTCTGAGAAAGTAGGATTGGAAAAGTTCAAAGAGAGAAAGTGGCAGTCTGATGTAATTTCTACATGATTGGAAAAACAGTTTGCCAGGGAATGATTTATCCAGTATCGCATCGCAATTCGCTACACAAACAGGCCAAGTGGCTACACAAATGAAAAATTGTGTAGCAATTTTTTGTGTGCATAACCCTTGCATTTTCACAAACAATGTGTGAAAGACCTCAGAAATCTTCAAAACTGCTATGCAAAATTTGAATGCTAAATTATTCCCTGATTTGCATAAATTTGTTCCATAGAAAATATTTCTACATTGAAGTTAAATTATTTTAAAAAAAAAGCTTTAGGATAGTCCTGCTTTCATGAATTTTTTTCTCACTGACAAATTTCAGGAACTGCGTTTGCATGTTGCCTTATAGTATAATAAAAGTGATAAGGATACAGTGATAATAATTACTAAAAAGAAGAACCATTTTGTTTTGGTAGAAATCAAAGGTTACGTGGTTATCTTGGGTCACTATTGGGTGAAAATCTGACATTATTTTGAATGGAAAATAATCAACAAAACCTCAATGCATTTTTGTGTTCTGGTTTGATTTACTGTTATCTGCAGGGACCCCTTTGTACAATCAAAAAAAGAAAAAAAATTAATCACTAACACAGATGGATTATTATGAATACTTTGTCATGGAGTGGGGGATAGCTAAATTGTGCATCTTGAAGGCCTAATCCTCTCACCCCAATTATTCCAATTTTCCTAACCTACTTATTAAAGCCCCTCCCACAACTGTCTAAAATTCATTCATCCAGACACAATCTCAGTTTGTTGCTTCAAGACCCCAAGGTGTAATTATAACACTCTCAGTGCAGAATGTGCTGTGTAAGATGAACATCAGTCTCTGCATTTATTGAACTTGCTGGCAATCAAAGAGCTGTCCCAATTGAAGATTTCTATAGACTAGTCTACTCAGTGCAAAAAAAATTGTAATTTGGGGTAAGAGGATTAGGCCTTTAAAACCATTCACCAAAAATCACACTAAACATGTTTTCACCTGCCTCTGCATTTGATTGTTACATGGCACTGCCTTTTTAAAATGTCCCAAGCTTCTCAGGTACCTCCTATGTTGCCCACATTGGACCCCTGGCTACGCCAGGGAACATGCTTGGATCAGACCTGATTTTTAAAGGCCCAATTCTCTCACCCCAAACAGTACCAATTCTCCTCACCTTCTTACTTAAGCCTCTCCAACAATTGTCTGAAATTCATCCTCATCCAGACACAATCTCAGCTTATTGCTTCAGGAAGTTCAGGGTGAGTATAAAAAAGCTCAATGTGTATTGAAAATCAATTAGCTGTCAATCAAAGAGCTGACCAATTGAGATTGTTGGTAAACCACTACAAGAACTATAGTTAAGGGTGAGAGGACTGGTAAGTTAAGGAAATATTCAGGTTGTCCATTTCACAAGTTAGATCTCCAAATTGAGCCTGGCTGTCCAAAAAATCTATGGTTGTCCAAATGAATATGGAAAGACGATTAGAAGAACAATTGGTTTGATATCTCTGCCATAGAAAACTTGCATCTATTTTTTATCCTATGTTTTTGAATTTCTTTGTTTCAATGATGAATGATCGTAGTCCATACCATTGTATCAATCCTATCTCTAGATCTAAAGAGATTTCTAAAACATATTTTCTTTCCTTGCTGATATAAGGCCAGGACTAGTTAATTGCTAATTAAATCTACTTGTCCATCAGACAACCTCAAAGAGAAAAAGTGGTCAGTTGTCTGATGCAGTTTTTACCCATCACAGACGAAGGTATGAGTGCTAAATTTCAACCCTGCTTAAAGGGAGGTCAATAAGAAACACCATCTTCATATTTATCATCATACCAGAAAATAAAAAGAAATTCATGGCAAAAAGGGTTTAGTCTGTTCCTTCCGCTAACTTTGAGTCTACTTCGTTCCTCTCATTACCTGCTGTTAACGTACCCTCTCAGACAGGAGGAAACATAAATAGGAGGTAAGTTTTGTCTCTCTGTAATCCCAGTCTAGGTAAGATTTCAGGATTTCATGCTGAAGGTGGCCATCATTGGATTTTAATGGTACAATGTCATTAAACCACAAGTAAACAAGTATTTGACGAAGAGGGTCCAAAGGTTTTGCAAACATCCAACAGCATACTCTGTTTGTTATACACTGCGTACTAAGTTCTTTATGCATGTTAGATTCCAGTCAGTACTGCAACAACCAAGAGAGCAAGTAGAGCCTTTGTATTTGGAGATGTTGTAATTTTTTGTCCTAAGCAAATGGGGAAATTACAAAAAAGTTAGTCTGCTACAGAAGTTAGAAGTAGTTCAGGTAAATATAACTCATATTTATCATCATTGCTGTCTCTAAAATCTTGTAAGTATTTTATGAAATAGATTTTTTCATGAGTTTTTATTTGCAAACTATTTTCCTTTTATATCATACTGTAGTGCAGTATGAATTATACAGTTGTATAGTAAACAAACAGTATTATGTATGCCTATGGGATTTGACAACATGAAATATGCAGGCAAATGTTTTTTTATGGGGTAAGTAATTCATTGTTTTCACAATAAAAGTGACGGCAGCACATAGACTACTAGAAAATAGGAAAAAGGGAAATAATCACAGAAATGTGTCTATCCAAAATATAGCACTGGCACACAGCATTCATAGGAAACTACCAAAATGAACCCATAGAGAAAATGTATGGAGTAGTTCTTTATGGTCTGTTGGATCTATTTTATGTGAGGAATAAAAAGAATGGTGCATTAAATTGCACAGGTCTGTTAAAAACAAGACGAACGTCTAGCCAAGTTGCGGTGCCGACAAACCAAGTCGTCTTGTACTTTAAAGGTGATTTTATATTTTAGGGGGACAAAAATACCGTTCCAAAATACTTGTATTATGTTTTGCCCAATAGCAGCTAAGTTAAGTTCCACACTTGTAATCCAGGAACATTGTTCATTCACTTTAGAAATGTGGTTGAGGTGGAACGTGGAACACACCAAAGAAATCCTTGATTGCCGGTATAATGAGGTTTGCTCATTTTGAACTCATAGTTGACAGTAAATCAGGAAAAGATGATACAGCAGTTGATTTAAAACTGTAGAAAGAGTCTCATCAGATAACATTTCAAACGTCCTTTACAAGCTGTTGCTTGTGCATTCAATATAAGGTATCCCTAATGTCCTGGCTCCTTAGTAACTCCTTGTACAGCATGATCATGGTTTCTGATAAAAGATGGTAAAGCGCCAAAGGCTCAAGACAGACCATTCGACCAAACAGGCGTTATTCAAAATTGTATTTTAAGTAGTGCAGTTAATAAGGAAAAACATGCCATTTGTTTAGCTGTTTAGTGAATACAGGTAGAGTACACTGTTATGACGTAATGTTAGAAACGATAATGAGTCTGTATGACAGTAATGTTGTAGTTACTTGGTTGAAGATGGATTTATGTTAATGAACAGAAGGAAACAATTTCCAATGTTGAACATAAAGAATTTCTAAAGATTAATGGTTTTTAAAAAGTTCTGTACGCCCCGCACCAAGTTTACTCTCAGCTTACACAAAACTATAAGACAACCACTCTTACATCACTAAAATTTATTTCTGCCGCCCCTCCCCCTTGCTCGTACATTAACGTAACATCTCAAGCCCAGTCACAGAGAATACGTTGGGATTTGCCCACAAAAAAAATCAAACACAAAAATCGTGTCATAAATATTTCTTTTGCTTGTTTTACGGAAAATATTGAAGATCTCAGTTTCACTGAAAAGATCCGACTAAAATTTCGATTTCTATAAAGATAAATATAAAAATTCTGGTTGTTTAATAAAAATTTAGGTTTTCTAGTAAAACATTGTTGTAAGTAACATCATATAATAACAAGTTAACGATAATCAAAAGAATTTGTCGATATCTCAGATTTCCCATTATCTTTACGAATGATGAAATAAAATAAAAAAAATATAAAACAGCAAAGTAAAAATTCCTTTGTCAGCGTTACTTACACCTACATTCTCTCAACATAAATGTTAATATGATGATATTTCACTCTAGCCTTAGGCCTATCGTCACTGTTTCTCCAATTTATATTAATCCCGTACGCATACGTCACTACTACCCCTTCGCCAGTAACTTCTTAGTTCAGTAATGTATATAGACACTTGAACGACGTTGACCTCCACAAATCAGAGAACCGAATCAATCACTTACAACTCATAAAAGATAAATTGCAACATCTATACGTCCCTTCATGAAACCCGAATACCAAAATATCGATGTCCCTAGTTTATAACTATTAGCGGCGATTCGTCTGTCATCACATCATTAAACAGTCTCGCTTCTTCCTACACTCTATATCAAGAACTTCTTGTCGCCTTTCTGACGGTGACTTCTTACTACGGAAGAAAACTGTTGCCATTGCACTATGTAAAAATTGTTTTAATAATTTCCATGCATTTCTTTTTCTAATAAAAATAATTATATAGCAAGTTTATGTATGGCCACGACTCGCAACTGATCAAACGATAACCTAAAATATGTAAAAGCAGTAAGAAAGCCAGGTCTATGAATAAGACTGCACTGTCCAGTAAAAAACTCCGTAAAAGACAAATTTCATCATTCAAACCACCCATATGCAATAGCTCAACAAATCACTTTCAAAGAAAAAACGGACTTTATGAAAAATAAACGTTTCGCTGATAACACCACAGCCAGTGACATAACAAATAAGAGCATAACTAGCTTATAAATAATGCCTTGCTACTTTACCATTTACAAAATGAACCACCAGGCTAAAAATTTACAATTGCGAAATTTCTTGTACCTGTTCAAAACTTCGTTGTGTAAGCCAACAATCTAAACCCTCTACAAACGGTCCAAATTTAATGTTTACGTTCGTTTAACAAAAATATAAAAAAATAATAAGGCAATCATTTTTAATTGTTTTACAGTGACGTAAATCCCGGAGAAGGCAAGGGATGTCTTTGCTTCCTCAAGTAAAAAAAGAAAAGCCAAACTGTCATATGGCCCCCCAAAATTTTAAATAACCATTTCAAAATCAAGACATTTTTGACAAGAGATGAACTATCCATGGCCTTTAAAAAGACCAAATCAGTTGGTTTTCATGGGCTTCGCCCCCAACAGTAGACCTAAAGCAGTCCCTGAATGATTGTGCAAAACCTTCATTCATGCAGACCTCTTCCCAATATCTCAAACAGATCACCGCCCAGCGTAATAAAAAATGGTTGCTCTCATCACATACAAATATAAAACGAGATATTAATGAACATGTTAAAACCCTACCGTGACTACTCTTTACATTAAACTATGTGTTCATGTTAACACTTCTTCATCTTATGATGTGCTCTTCTCCCTAAATGTATAAATATCCCCAAGAACATTCCCTCTGAATTTGGTTTTTTAAGCATTCTTCTTTAGTGGAACTTCTGAGCAATGGCAGCTCGTGGTGAAAATATGTGGAGGGTTACATAATGAACTTACAATGACTTGTCCTAAATAAAGATGATTATCTTTTACCCCTGAAACCAATAATGCCAAACACCGAAAAAAACAATTACCACCCACAGCAACGAAAAAATAAAATGTACATGTAGATCTTTCGGAACGTATAAATAATACATCACGATCGTCATGTTCCCTACTTTCCCCATCATCACACCTCTGACTCTTTTCATATCCACTAGAGCCTTTTTTTTGTTTGTTCCCAACTCTGACATCATCATTTTTCTCCCCTTCATAACTTTTATCTTGAAATTCACCCCCATACTTTCTTTTTCGTTGTTGCCAACCTTTCCTTTCTACAAAAAAAATCTTTGAACGGCCCTTCTTGGGCATTGTTATATTTTCCACATAATTTTAAACTTTAAAATAAAAAATTTACCATGACCAGACACCTTGATATAACACAAATATTAATACTCGCCAACTCATACAAATAATATTTACCTACCAATAACAATGTTTCCCTCCAACAGAAACTTACTTTATGAAAAAACAGTGAACAAAACTCCTCTAAACTATCAAATTTTTTACTCCACAGCAACCCCGACCATGTCACTTGGAAAGAATAAATCTCTACAAAGAAATCCTCATATAAATACTCAAAATTCACTAAACACCTCGATGAATTAAAAAAAAAAACAACCAAAATGATGGCGCTGTGTTAAATTGACATATTATTCCCCAGAGTACACACGGACCTGGTTTTTCCACAAAATTGTTACTAAAAATAGAACACGTTTGCAAATTTTACATGAAAAAACCCCCAATTTTACACTCTCACGAAAGTCATATTTCCACCAAACTTAAAAAACACGAAAGAGAAGTACCATCCCTACAAATTGCACTGAACCGTATTTCGATACCACAAAGCATCCAGAAGGAGATAGAAATAAAGTGCCGGAAATTCAGACATTGACTTCGCGATAGTAACTGCATTAGTTGCAGCTGCCTGCAAGGCAGGCACCGCAACTAAAAATGTTTCAGCATTTCAGTTTTTGCTCAATGGTATCATTATGTAGTCAGGATAACCAACTTGGTAGGGGCTAGAGGAGTAATGGGGCTGTCAGTGTGAAAGTTTCACTGGTGGAGGGATGGATCTAAATTTTTCATTACGTAAAATAGCCCTTACTACAACTGCCTATCACAAAACAGTCTAAAAACTAACTTTTGGGCAGTTAAGTTGGGTTTTTGGTTGCGATGAAAAGAGAAACCTATGCATTCATGATGGCGTGTGTGTGTATGTATGTGTGTATGTGCGTGTGTACGTGTGTGTATGTGTGTGTATGTGTGTGTGTATGTGTGTGTGTTTGTGACACTTTGCTTGTTTACACGATATCTTGAGAAGGGAAGATCTGACAGTTCTCAAACGTGGTACACAGATACCCCACACTGAGAGGAAGAACCCTATTTATTTTGGTTGAGGTCAAAGGTCATCTGGGGTCACAGGGGGTCAAAAACCAAAATCCTTGTTTACACAATATCTCAAGACAAGAAACTTGGATTAATTTCAAACTTGATATGTTGATGCGTTATGATGTAAGGAAGAACCCTATTGATTTTGGTGGAGGTCAAAGGTCATTTGGGGTCATGTGGGGTCAAACTCCGAAATCCTTGTTTACACGATATCTCATGGTAGAAAACTTGGATTAATTTCAAACTTGATATGTTGATGCGTTAGGATGTCAGGAAGAACCCTATTGATTTTGGTGGAGGTCAAAGGTCATTTGGGGTCACGTGGGGTCAAACCCCGAAATCCTTGTTTACACGATATCTCATGGTAGAAAACTTGGATTAATTTCAAACTTGATATGTTGATGCGTTAGGATGTCAGGAAGAACCCTATTGATTTTGGTGGAGGTCAAAGGTCATTTGGGGTCACGTGGGGTCAAACCCTGAAATCCTTGTTTACACGATATCTCATGGTAGGAAGCTTGGATCAATTTCATACTTTATATGTTGATGCGTTATGATGTAAGGAAGAACCCTATTGATTTTGGTGGAGGTCAAAGGTCATTTGGGGTCACATGGGGTCAAACCCCGAAATCCTTGTTTACACGATATCTCATGGTAGAAAACTTGGATTAATTTCAAACTTGATATGTTGATGGGTTATGATGTAAGAAAGAATCCTATTGATTCTGGTGGAGGTCAAAGGTCATTTGGGGTCACATGGGGTCAAACCCTGAAATCCTTGTTTACATGATATCTCATGGTAGAAAACTTGGATCAATTTCATACTTGATATGTTGATGCGTTATGATGTAAGATAGAACCCGATGTATTTTCGTGGAGGTCAAAGGTCATTTGGGGTCACATGGGGTGAAAACCTGAAATCCTTGTTTACGTGATACATTATGGTAGGAAACTTGGATTCATTTCAGTCTTGATAGGCTGATGCATTATGATGTAAGAAAGAACCCAATTTATTTTCGTGGAGGTCAAAGGTCATTTGGGGTCACACCCTGAAATCCTGGTTTACACTATATCTCAAGGTAGGAAACTTTGATTCATTTCAAACTTGATATGTTGATGCATTATGATGTAAGAAATAACCCAATAAATTTTGGTGGAGGTCAAAGGTCATTTGGGGTCACATGGGGTCAAACTCCGAACTTCTTGTTTACACTATATCTCAAGGTAGGAAGCTTGGATTGATTTCAAACTTGATATGTTGATGCGTTATGATGGGAGGAAGAACCCTATTGATTTTGGTAGAGGTCAAAGGTCATTTGGGGTCATAGGGGTCAAACTCAGAAAACCTTGTTTAGGATAGCTCAAGGTATGAAAGGTGGATGGATTTCAAAATTAGTATGTAAATGAATTATGGTGAGAAGATGATCTGTATAAGGTTATTTTTTGTGGAGGTGAAAGGACATCCGGGGTCATGATCGGTCAAACTTTGAAAAACTTGTCAAAATGGGATATCTCAAGGTAGGAAACTTGGATGGGCTATTTTTCATAATGAGTCTTTTTCAACAATCCTAGGAAGCAAAAGGGTGAAAGATTTTCCTCTTTGTTAGAAATATATGAGTCTTGATTGTTGGTATTTGAGGTTGTTCAGTGGTATTGTAATTTTTTTTCTTCAGCACACAAGACCCTTTTAACAGATTTTGGGGAGGGCTTATGACATCTTGTCCCTTCCTCAACCATGACTGTATACCTGTATCACAACTATAGCCAAAACAGAGCTTGTCTGTCTGCTAAAGTGACAGCTTGCATAATTTATTCATCATTGTCAACTTCAAGAGCATATAAAACCTCTCTTCCCAGATCATTCACAGTCTATGTCAGTCCCATCCTCAAGTATGCTGCACAAATGGTTTAGTTCCTGTTTATATTAATGATAATAAATCAAAAGATACTTTAGGAAAGCTGTCTCAAGATTCCTGTACATGCTCCCTGAAATTGTCAATATTGCACTAGCATTTAAAATAAGGATGTGTCAAAAATGTGTCTCTGTATGAGCTCTCTGGTGTAAAAGCCAACGTTTTCTTTAACCATGTTAAGACGGGATGAAACTTGAAGTAACGACGCACATCGTATACTGAGGTAAGACCTTCTAGGGTGTCTTTTGGCATAATTTAATTTGAAAGTCTCATATTCTTACTAGATTGTGTAGCATGTACTATGGAAATGAGATCTACATAAAAACTTGCAACTAGATTACCAGTAAATTTGTGGAATTTATATTTTGAAAATAAGTAACTTAGAATATTTAGATTGTGGTCAGCATGTTAGCATGTATGCATCTCAGTATTACGTGCAGCAGCACATTTTGATATATGCAGCCAGTAATTGTGACAAGAGCTAATACAGCAATATTCCCTCCACCCCACCTGCATAAAAAATTGCCATTAGACAGTTAGCTATGGACTTAGTCTCTGTATTGTATATTCTTCAAACAAAAATCATTATGAATTAGTATATTTCAGATTATTATAGTAAATTACTCTGTCTGTTGTCCAAACAGTTAATGTCACTGTGACAGGCAACTTTTTGCCCAAAGGGCTGAGACTCTTGGGTATTGCTACATACTATATGTAAGAGCATATGGTACATTTTTGACTGAGCAGGTGGGACTGAATTTTCCTTTGCTTCAGTGGATTGGAGGTTGTAAAATATTCCCATGGTATTCCCCGCCTGTCACAAGAGGCCACTAAATGGCAGATTTGAACCTATTTGCTCTCTATTTGAAATGGAACTTGAACTGAACGAAATTTGGAACCAAACCTTAATTGAACTAAATTTCATGTACATTGACGTGGTTCTCACTAACTTGAGCTCCCGGGTCCCGGGTCTCCAGTTCGACTCGAGACGCTTGAAACAAAATCCTGGGCGTCCCTGGGATGCACGGGATTTGCTTGCAAAATGCATTTAAAATTTTGGCAAGGAAGCATAGAGTTTTGTGTTGAAAAGTTCACACAAATCCATTGCCTTGAAATGTTCATTGTCGATGTCACTTCACAAAATAAATGTAGATAATCTGCCTACCGAAGTTTCTTATCACCGCAGTTCGTATTTGACTTGACCAGAGAATCTTTCTCCAACTAGACTGATATTAGTAATGTGGCCCAGTTCTGTGATATTGCCAATGTTACCTACATAGTAGATCATCCGCCCTGCTGTGGGACCCTCAGAAATTTGATGGGACTCTTGGAAAAAAAAGTTGAGGGTTCAGCGACTCTTGGATTTGGGGGCCTAATGAGAACACTGATTGAATCTTATTCTCCCTCAAGAGAAATTTCTGTAGAGTCCCATTGCAATCAGGTTTGATATGGAATCCAATTCCAGTTGATTCCATTCATTTTCAGTAGAATTTCTCATATGTTCCAAATTCATTAAATGTTGATTCCTGTTAAAATGAATGCCATGGGATTCCAAAAAAGTCCTTATTAGAATTAATGAGACACTAAGGGATCTTTCTCCTTGGCTGGTCAAAAGAAAGCCTGTATCATATACCATAATACATCCCATTTTTTCCCCCAAAAATTGTCCCAGAAGTAGGATTCTTCTACTTTATGAGGCTGCAGCTCCCATATTGTCTGTTTTGTATAAGAATCCAAAATATTTAAATTTATGTTTTTTTTAATGGTTGATCATAATTTCTCTCTATTGTCAATAGCTTCTATCATTACTTTGTTTCTTTTACCAGAGACATCTTGTGGTTCATAAGAATATCATGTGGCTCTCAGGCAGTAGGGTGCGCACCCCTGCTTAGGCGTATCATGTTCATTATGAATATAGGCTTAACATGGCAAAATGGAGAATGACATCTCTAGGTTGAGATCTATATCACCTCAACCAAAACAATACCTTTTAAACCAAACTGACAAAGGATGTTAAAGTCACGACATCAGTACTTAGTAAACTAGCGAAAATTGTAAAGACCATGTGTGGTACAACCTGCCGTACACCAATGTACTGTTACAGGGAAAGGTTATGCAGCTTTAACAAACAGCTGTAATGGGACTGAGCAGGTGTTAGTAAAGATCTTAACTTGGGTACAGTTATCTAAATAACTGTAAAACCTACAAAATATTTTCACAGTAAAACGGTCTTTCAAGTGAAATAAGTATGCTATTATTTCTTTGAACAAACCATGGCCACAACTAGTAGTAAACCTTCAAAACTAATTCTGTTGAAGACAAAACTTTTGCAGAAGCTTTCTGCATCTAGGAACAAATTTTTTTCAAAGGGAAGAGCCTGGGGGTACGACCTCTCAAAGACGAGAAAATCTCCTACTTAAGTTGATGCACCCTCCTTTATTTTTTTTCTTTGTCCCCCTGGAATACAATACTTTCCTATAACTTAAAACTTAAATAAGGGAACCATAGTCCCTTAAAGGGCCAAACCTCTCACCCCAAACTACAATTTTGGTACGAGGGTACCAAAATTCTCAATTGGTTCAGCTCTTTGATTGACAGCTAATTCAAACAATGCAGAGTACCAAAGCTTATATTACACAACATGAACAGTACTGAGAGTGTTTTGATTATATAAATTGAGTTTTTCTCTACTCACTTTGAAGCAATAAACTGAGATTGTATCTGGATGAGGATGCATTTCAGACAGTTGTGGGAGGGGCTTCAGTAAGAAGGTTAGGAGAATTGGTACTGTATGGGGTGAGAGAACTGGGCCTTTAATTCTCTCAAACTAATTATTAACACAGTTGATAATGAGAAATGGACAAGAGTGAGAGAAGCACAGACATCTGATGACAACTGAACCAATAAAGACCTTATCCCCTCACTCGAAACGGTTCCAATTCTTCCGTAATCCAGTACTTACTGCCCTTCCCACAACTGTCTTTTTAAACTTATACCCATTCAGATACACACTCAGTTTATTGCTTCCGTGATGAGCATTGACCTCAATGTGTATCCAAAACACTCTCAGTACAGTACATGCATGGTAAAATGAGCTTCGCTACTCTTAATTTTTTGAACTTGCTGCCTATCACTGAGAGAGCTTTGCCAATTGAAAATTTCTGTGGACTCCTACAAAAATCATACAAGTCTGGGGTGACAGAGAGGA
This sequence comes from Holothuria scabra, assembly GCA_037179385.1. Taxonomy (NCBI): domain Eukaryota; kingdom Metazoa; phylum Echinodermata; class Holothuroidea; order Aspidochirotida; family Holothuriidae; genus Holothuria; species Holothuria scabra. Next base: position 4,040,302 of record CM074182.1, on the reverse strand, counting down.
TTAAGCCTTTGAATCAAAGACTTTGGCAATAGAGTGTAGTATAAGCACGGAGGTCTGCAAGGTTTGTAGGGCCTCCTTGGTACAAGCTTACTTGCAGAACCAACCATAAAGTAGGCCTGTCATAAGAACTGTATGTAAACTTTCATTGTATTGCATAACTGGTTTTTAACCGGTTAACCATATTCATATTCCTAATCCTGTGCTACTCCATTTATTCCAATTTCTTTCAGCAGGTGTTCCTGTTATTTTAAATGAACAGGAAGTTACAATTTGTCCAAGTTGACTTCTGTTTCACATACATCCTGGTCAAAATGTTCCCCGCCGCACTATTTAGCGTTTCACTTTTCCAAATTTTGAAAAACAATAGGAGGTGGTTTACCGTAGTTATTGTAGTAGTATTACTATCATGCAACAGGTGGCAGAAAGATCAAATGACATTTATAGAACAGTATGAGATATTCTAGTTTAAAGGGTATGATCAATGCTCAGGCTAGAAAAGAATACCACTATCAATCCAGAATCTATCAATAAACTTCCTCTTCAGCAGTCTGAGATGATAACAAAAGCTTTTGTTTTTGCATTGCAGTGAACAATAGAAGTTAGTGGTAAACCTTTATCAGTGAATGACAGCATTTAAAGGCCCCCCTTACTAGATCAATATCCTGCAATTAATTGATGCCAATTAATTAATGTCAATATATTGATATTCTTCATGCACCATCAATGTTTTTCTTTTTCAACTTTACCGTCAATTTTCATTTTGATTAAATCTTTGAAATGAAAGGATGTATCAAAATTTACTTGCTCTGGCCCATACTCTGAACCATTAAAAGAAGAGGAAGGTGTTGATAAAAATGATGAGTCTTCAACAAAAATCTAAAACTTTAATCTGTCACAAGTTGCTTCAATGAAATGTCCCCCACACACAATCATTTCTTTAACCAATTGATTAATATCAATTAATTGACATTAATTAATTGATGAAAAATTGATCATGTATGGAGAAAGGCAAGGCTTGAACCTGTGAAAGGCCCCATTTTTCACATAATTTTGGCTAGATCTATTAATTGCTAGCTGCATGGACTATAGCTGTAGAGATATTTACTTTAAAATAGTTTCAGCTATATTGACTCTAGTGACTAAGAACGACTCATATATCTAACAGCATACTGGGTAGACATATGTGTTTGCTTAAAGGGCAAAAGCAGCCCCCCAAAATTGATGAAGTAACTGTTCTGTTTCATGATTGGCTGTTGAGAGTCATGTGACAACATTTTTTCTCCTGAAATGTGAAAGTCACCAGAAGTAACTGTTTGGTTTTCTTGAAAGCAATTGTTAAATCATGACATATGATGCCAGATACTTTAAAGAGAAATCAGATGAAAATCATGCTATTTAGCTGTTTCCTTTAAGTTTGGGGCACATACTGCTCTTGACCTTTAATGAAATTACAGTAAATGTCTATACGTTTGTCCAGGCCCTGAGATGATGAGATATTTGAGCAGGGTAAATGCAAGCAAATTATGCAGTTTGAAGTAGATTTTGCCTGTTGTACTGATTCAGGAATGTCCCCCTTAAATGATGGGATGATAAACTTGTTACTTGCCTCTAAGAGGGATGTTTAATTGAGTCTATGCTCAGAGGTACCCTTCTTTGTAATAGTTTTGTTCAAACACACCTACAGCAGTATACCTCTGGTTGTCAAGTAAGGGGCTCATTGAATGGATGTCCATAACTTATGACAGTGTTAAAGGAACACTTTCACATGACAATGTAGTTAGCATAATAAGTCAAGTTTTATATCCAATATTAAGTACAGAAAGAGTTAAAAAGTTTGAATTTCGTGATATCCTGACTTGTAACAGTTTTTGTGCATAATTTGAATAATTGTCTAGTCACAAATTTTCGAAAACCGAATTGAACCATAAAAGTACCGACTCATAATACAGTTATTTGTATGTAGAATATGGGGATTGTCTAAGTTAGACCATTTGTCATAAGTGTGTGAAGAAAATTTAACAGGTTTGGAACAATTTGCTGAATTTTATGAACCAACTCAATGAGCCACTTTAAGTCACTCTATTTATGTTTGGTAAAGTGAGCTGGAGCAGGAGAAATTTGGCTGAAGAAAAATTTGTATCTCTGTAAAAGCACTGAAATTGTCTGCTTCTTAGAATAACAAAATGTAAACCATTTAGTTGACTATTGGCTTATTATGACTATAGACTCTCGCCATACCTAGCCTACTCAGAAAGGAACAATATGACTCTTCAGGACTTTTTTCATATTTATGGCATGTTATTTAGGTCCCGTTGAACTAAATGTTTTGTGTGCAACAGTCAAAGCCCTTGAATTTTATGCTATTGCTGTGTATTTGCATGGGGGTATAGGATGCTTTTACATTGGTCGCCACTTATAAATTGTACATGTACATTAGAAATAACGCTGGCATGAAATTTGGACAAATTCCGTTGTTCAGAGACCGACTTGAAAGCATGACCTTTGTAAATTCTTGCGGTTTAATGGTCGGAGTGGGTGTTACTGCGCTTGATAGAGTTGACCTGAAATTGTCTGCTTCTTAGAATAACAAAATGTAAACCATTTAGTTGACTATTGGCTTATTATGACTATAGACTCTCGCCATACCTAGCCTACTCAGAAAGGAACAATATGACTCTTCAGGACTTTTTTCATATTTCTGGCATGTTATTTAGGTCCTGTTGAACTAAATGTTTTGTGTGCAACAGTCAAAGCCCTTGAATTTTATGCTATTGCTATGTATTTGCATGGGGGTATAGGATGCTTTTACATTGGTCGCCACTTATAAATTGTACATGTACATTAGAAATAACGCTGGCATGAAATTTGGACAAATTCCTTTGTTCAGAGACCGACTTGAAAGCATGACCTTTGTAAATTCTTGCGGTTTAATGGTCGGAGTGGGTGTTACTGCGCTTGATAGAGTTGACCTGAAATTTCTCATTTTTTGCATTTTTAATCACAAAAACGAATGTCTTGTAACAAGTTGACACTAATTTAAACCTTGAAACGAAAAAATTGGTCAACATTTAGTGAAAATAACAACCACATTTCAAAGCAAAATCTGCCAGATTTTGCAAGCCAACAGATCTCAATTTCAAGATCAGATTTTAATTCCTCACTTTGGTGTTTGTGTACATATCAAGACGGAAGACAGTTCAAAACGGTACTAGAAAGTCCAGTGATTTCATATTTGTACAGTAAATGACTAAAAGGTAATGTTTTTAGGCCTATTGTGGTAATTCGATGGACTCCCAGTCTGCTTGTACTAGAGTTTACCACTTCACACCAGCCAAGGTCATTTACTTTCTTGCGGTCAGATGACGTCAAAGAATCGCCCAGTTTGAAGCTCTATCGCCCAGTTTGAGTGCCGATTTTTCATGGCACAAAATTTCTCATGAAATTCATACATGGCCACTTTTGTTGCAAGGTGAAAGGTCCAATGTACCGTGTGTGATATGAACAAAGCTACATCCTATATGTTGGATATGGAACAGTCAATAAGAGCTAGTAACAAGAGGGAGGCAGGGACACTGCCAATTGAATTTTACTTTGGAAAAAAAGTCAAGTTTTGTAATAGAACAAAAGCATGGACTTCAAATGATTGCCATATTGTGCAGCTAAGGGAAATTTCCAGATTTCTCAAATTTGTCCCCTTAGACCACATCCCCAGGTCAGCAATGAGATCCTGTAGCTGACCATTCCCGAAGAAATTTCCTGCCAAATCTGGTGAGATTGTATACACTGCAGAGTTGTAAAGAGACATGACTTGGGTCTCAAATTTCCAAAAGGGAAATGACTCAAGGAATTGTATCCTGATGTACCTCATAGGAATGGTACAGTGACCGGAGTCACTGACTCTACTCAGGTCACACTAAAAGTAGCAAATGACTCGACTCGACCGCAAAATTGGGTGACTCGTGTCAACTCTGACACACTGAATGAATACACTTGGCATTCATACGCGGTACTTGTGATTATAAGCCATTGGGCTGTATAATTTTCTTCAAAAGGGCCTGGTTCATGCAAGAGTAACCACTTTGGGAGCATAGAGGACAAAAATTCAAACTTGCATTTCACACTGGATATATAGACTTCAATCCAAGACAAAAATGATGGGACAAAGCAGGCAAAATATGCAATGAATGGGTCACCATTCCTTCCACTAGTCCCCCATTCAATGTTTCAGCAACTTCAAGATTGATGCACTTGGGTTTGTTCCATGTATTTTTGTTGAGGATTGTAGCTCTTTAATGTTTTTGTATGCCCTATTCAACCACAACATCAGTGGTACAGGTGGAGAGTCCCTGCTTATATAACCATCAGGGAATTAAAGCAGGCATTTTTTGCAGCATTTCACAATGTTTGTTTAAGTATAAATCTATTTTTGATGGAGCCCTCAGTCTTTGATCTTTATTTTCAGAGATGTCTGCATGTGCAGCAAGACTAAACATTCATAGTTTTTGGATGGTATCAGTCCCTAAGGACACAGTGTAGAGTTTGTTTTCAGTCTGAGGCCTTTCCCGAGGTCAAGACATTTATGTATTTCATTCTTCTCATAGTGTCTCAGAACTTGAAACTACATTTTCACATGATTTGAATGGGTAAGTAACTTGCATGTGTAGTCTAATATGGGTTACTCTCACCAGCTCCATGCTCTGACAAAGATCAGTAGTACAACATAATTGAAGTAACATGTGGTTTTGAGGGTTTTTTTTTTTTTTTTTTTTTGTGGGGGGGGGGGGGAATGGAATGGAATAGGGGAGATATTCTTGGGGAAAAAGAAAGGTCATCAATAACAGCTGGCAGAAAACCTAAATTAAATCATTTCCCAACCAGGGTTGTAGCCCCCATGTGTGGTACACAATGGATTAAAGACTTTCTAAGCTTAGCACTGCAAACAATTTGCATATATTTTTGGCAATAGCATGCTTCCTTAATGGCAGGTAAATGGCATTTTGGACACGGTGTCTCTTCTCTCAGTTAATTATAAAAGCAGTGATAGTTTTTGAACTTTCTTGGACAAGTTGAGAGATGGTGGAAGATGATTGGTGGAAAATTTCCTGCTGTTTTTGTGGGAATTTGTTAGGATCGGATGGGTGCTGTGCATTACATAGCATGAGTAGGCCCATGGGTGTCCAAAAACCATGCATGGGTCATTTCCTACCTCTTGTTGGCCCTTGTAGCTACAAACCTCATTTCAACCTAATGAAGTATTCACATTTTCCAGTATACCGTGTAGAAGTTAGAATTACCCCCATCTCCAATTTACATCCCCCTCTCCACCCTTCCTTGATGGCTTCAGGCCTTACTTTTTTTCTAACCAATCTTGCTAGTGCAGTGCCTTGGAAGTGCCAGATTTGTACATACAATTTTTTTTTTGCAGTGAGCAATATTTGTATATTACATTGTTTAAAGTGGAGAAGGGTAAATATAAGTACAGTTGTTGAGTGGCAATCACCTTATCAAATGTCAACATTTGTGTGAAATGTCAACATCAATGAAATCTCAAGGAATACACTGGAATAACAACGTTGCAAGTATCACACTTGGCAGTCATGACCACATGAACCACACATCCTGGTAAATATTAGTATACTTCTAAAACAAAACTTGCAAAACTCTCAAATGAAAACCATCATGGTCTGGGTGAAGGGAGGTTATTATTTTTTTACCACTTTAACAGAAGATACCAGTGGTTAACTCTGACTCCCATGGGGTTTCAGTCAGAGGTCAATGTTCTGGTCTGTCATCCAAGGGCACAGACTCTAGTCCAGTGGTAGGCACCAGTCCAGTTGTTGAGGTTACAAAAACTTTTTTATTGTTTTCACAGATGGTGGTGCATTTTAAAGGTGTAAAACTGTCATGTTCAATACCTCATCTTAAAGACTACAGTGAGGTAAGTTGTATTGCTACCCTTCCTTGCACAATAGATCAGAATATCATGATAACTTTGCTTTTAAAGGACACAATGTCAAAATAACCAAACTGTAGCTCCCTCAACTTAGCTGCAGCAGCTGCAGCTGGCCAGGCTTTGTTGCTATGTAAACATTCAGTATTTTCATAAGGACTCAAAACCCAAGAGCAGCCCAGGACCTGATATTTTTTCCACAAGACTGAAGAAAAGTTGAAAGGCTCCATGATTGTCTCAATAGTCAATATTAAGATTCACATGACAAAGGGTGTCTCCTGATTTACAAAATCTAGAGCAAAATGCTATCAGAATGTTATAGCCAGAGTTTGTGCTTGTCATGAAAGCGTAGCATTGCTTCCTTCAAGGAAGGGGGAGGGGGTGGTGGTGGTAGTAAAGGGGAAATCCCTTCCCCTCTTTCCAGAAGAAGGAGGGTAAAATCTCCCTTGCGAAAAATAAATGTAACCAAAAATTTATCAGTATCTTGATTCTTATTTAGGAAGAGGACACTTTTGGAGTGCATAGTCTTTGAAACTCTTCAGATTGCACCTTATTCCAAGCTTTAGCTTTTGCTCTGAATTCGTCTGTGATTTTTGGCTGCAGGCAGCATCAGTTTGATCTTGCAGTTTGGCAGTAATAGTCCTCCCCCTCCCTTGCTTTGAGTTTCTGGTGGAATCCCTGCCCAGGACAATTTTCCCATGTGTCCAAGGGGTCTGAAGGTGTGTGTGAGACCCAGTAAACCTGGGTTTGGGAAAATGTTGACATTAAAAGCAAGACTATGCATAACAAGAACAGACCAGTTTAATCTTGTGCTAGTAATGCGTGTAACAATGCTTTGCTCTCAGGAAGCTGGTTTTGACCTTATGTCTTTATGGTTTATCATTGCTGTCTTTCATAAGCTCATTTTAAGGAAGAGTGTATATTTATTAAGGCCAAAAGGATAAATGATATAATTGTAGAAACAGGGAGATTGTTTGGCTGAGAAGTATGTCAGTATGAGACTTTGAATGTGACACTTTTAGCAGTTCTTAATAATCTTTGATCACCATTGCCGCTATTACTGTATTAAGTGAATATATCTCATACGTACAGTACAACTATGCTAGAAGAGTTATAGCGACCCTACCTGAGATTTCCTGTTGAATCCCAGGGAGTTTATCTTGGCTCATGTATGTCGCCTTTAAATTTACGTGCTATTTGATATGTTTGCCTAGTTTCAAGACTGATTGGATTAACTTTCTTTGCCCAATATAAATCTGAATGCATGAACCAAACTCCAGAGGAGGTTATTAAGAATTACGACCTCGTGCATAATCAGAGGTATGTGGTTGACTGACGCAGAAGAAGAAACCATTGCCTAATCTGTGAGACAATTTGAAGGGGGATTCCCCTGTCCCCTTCTTTTTCTACCCCCCCCCCCGCCCACCTCAATCATTCACTGTCTACAAGCTTGGTAAATCTGTAATCTTTACAAATATTATTGGAGTGCACAGCTCACAGAACTAAATCTTCTAAAGGTCTGATTTTCTTCACGCCCTGGACACAGTTCCATTACTGGCAAAACTTTCTTCTCCTATGTCAGCTATCTAAAATTTCTCCTTAATTCATAATTCCTTAGTCCTTCCTGAGTTCTTCTACAGCCCTTGTAAGCCCATGTTGATATACTTCAATGCAGTGATATTTTCCTTTAAAGGAGGAGCTCATTGAGTTGATATTGACAGCGATAGTGTTAAAGAGTTACATACCTCCTGGCAATGCTTTTATAGTTAGCATAATGATTCAAGTTTCATATCCAAAAGTTATGGAAAAAGTTAAGAATTTGAATTTTGTTAAGTCCTGACTTGTCATGGTTTTTGTGCATGATTTGATTTGTAAAAACCAAACGGAACCATTTAGTACTCATTAATGAAAAAGTTACTTGTATAGGATATGCAGTTTATCTAAGCTTGACTATTTGTCATTAGTAAATTATGAAGAAAATTAAACAAGTTTGGTAAAATTTGTTGATTTTCAATTTTTCATGAACCAACCTTGAAGTTGGCCAACTTTGAGTTTGTTTGTCATCGTGGGAGTTGTGGCTACAAGGTCAACTTAGGCAGCTGCCTCAGTGAGTTTGGAGATATTTAATTCTGTTTTCTATAGAAAGAATACTCAAACATTTTAAGAGCTTTTAATGTAATCATAATCTGTGCAAATTGATATAGAAGAGTTAAAAGCACTCAGCTAGGTTTTGACAGTCTACACTTGATGTGTGATGGATGGTATGGCGATGATGATTTATGACAAATTGTATAGAAATTAAAAGTTCACATGGAGTTTAGTGCTATTTTGGGACTTTCAGAAAATTTGATCTTTGTTGCACGAACATTTACTTCATAGCAGCTGGTTGTCAACTATATGTACTCCTCTTTTAATAATGTACATACATATGCCTGTGATAGCTGTAAATCCTGTGAACTTGAAGGATTCAAATCAGCCAACTTGAATTTCGTTACTTTTTATAAACTAAAGTTTGAAATCCATGCCCTCTGATGTGAATTACTTTCAATATATCATGAATATTCTTTTCAGAACACAGCAGTACTTCAGCCATACTAAATGTCATCATTCTGTGAATGCTATAGGCTACTTGTTTGTTTGTACACAGTAAGCCAATGGGATTTCTTCATTGCAAAAGTTTGAAGCATGACAAAATCAGACACCTAATCCCATTGGTCTGTGTCTGTCATCCCAATCAAACTTGTGCTTTAGTCAAATTTTTATGAATATTTATCATTTATGTTTGTTTTAACATTTGTATGAATAGTTTATATCAGTAGCATATGGCTTTAACACAGTTTTAGTCAGAATTCTTGCAGAAGTTAGCAGAAAATGGTATTTTGAGTACAGCCAATATAGGTATAGGAGAAATACTCTGCAGTTAATGTCTGCTGAGTGTGAAACACAAACATATGAAGAAATTGCAACTGATTCCAGCTCACTCTTGTTGTGGCCCACTCCACCCTTGGACAGGTTAGGTTGAAGTGGCAAGTTTCTGGCTCTGTCATCTCTCAGTCTAGATTTTAGTGGCAGTAGGGGTGTGGGTGGGGACATAGACATGGGGGAGATCTCCCCCTCAAAGTTTTACCCCTTACCCTGCTCCCCAGTTTGTTTCTTCCTCCAAGTTTTAGGGGGTTGGTAATTCGAAAAATAATATACCTGTTTCAGACTTAATTTTTCACCCATGGATATGCTAAACTCTGTTTCCCCACCAAGTCTCTGCCCCGAAGCCCCACCAACAGTAGTATGCACTTTGCATTCGGTATTGATCCGTCCACGAAAATTATTGCCCACCCAATATTTTCCTTTGCTCCGAGTTCTCTCCCCACCAATTTTGACAATTCACTTAGCAAACATATTCTTACCCCTTGCTACATCTTATTTGCATTATTTGTGCTTGGCGTACTGTCCGGGATAGTTTTATCACAGTGCCCTCTATGTCCACCATCTTGAAATAACAATCGTCCTCATTTGCCTTCTGCCCAATTCTGTGGGGCTTGAAAGGTTTTGGAATCTTGAATTAGTTGTAGCAAGGGGTGAGTATAGTCGCTCATGAGTACCCACACCAGTAGGGTGGGGGGGGGGGGGTTGGTGCTGTTACAACCCATTCTCCACAATAAGTGAACTTCAAACCAAACCATGAAAAATTATTCAAGAAAGGATCACATTTATAACCTGTGCACACTGACTTTAAATTGCTCAAGGCAATACCGTCCCCTTACATAGTGGCCCTATACCCTTTTGAGTGAGCATGGTTGATCTTAAATAGATTCAGATCAACAACACTCACTCAGTCAAGATTCACTTATTTTGATTGATCCACTAGCAGGGGTAGAAATATTTGGGGCCTGTGCTCGATGCTCTTAGATATTTGCTCTTGTAGCTTCCAGATGCATACAGAAAAGGGGCATGTATTATTCTCCCTCCTAATATCAACTTTATTATCACCTTCAAGTCAAAATTTATGTCATTCCATGAAAATTGTCAAGGAGAAGTGATCTTTATTTAGTCATGGTAAAATGCACAAAAATTGATTGGACATCAGTTTGAACATTCAAATGTTCTTTCTTTTTGTCTTTTTTAGTCAATGGTAGTTACTCCAGTCTTTCTATTGGGTTCAAGATGAAGGTCGAGAAATTTCTCCTTGGCATCATTTTTGTTTGTGGTATCCTTCTAATACTCGATGTGCTAATGTATTCATCTTATAATGGTGGACCGAAGAACCTTGCATCTAAATTTTCTGATGAGCATTTGCGAGCACACCAAATTCGTAAGTATCAGTATTGGAAATTCAACTCAAGTCAGCCAGCGCTATGTGCCAACAAACTTTCCGAGATATTCTGATTCAAGTGTCTGGCCAGGCAGTGTGTCACAGGAGGGAAAGTTGGAGTGGCCAGACATGGGGGAAAGGTCCAAAAGGAGAAGTACTCTTTGAATTGAAAAAAGGTTTTTGTGTCTATAGATGCAAAAAAATGATGCAATGAACCTCAATTTAGTGATCTCTTTTTGTCATTATTGTTTTTGAAGCTTGAACCATGTGTGAAGGATTTCAGTAGCTGAACCCCTTTCTTGTGCCTATTCATGTTTTGTGATGGAATGCACACACTAATTAGTTTTTCAGTTTAAAGGGCAAGAGTACCCTTATAATCCAATGTGAAGCAATAAGCTACGCCCACGGACTTCCTATACCTGGACAGAGCATCCTGCACAGTATATTGTCGCTACCATACGTGTTAGACAAGGCTATCTGCTATGGTTTTGTATTAAAGTTGGACTTGCTCAAGTAAATCAACAGATTTTGCAAGAAACTCAAAACATTTTGGAAATATTGCAAGATAAGGTTCAAATCACTATATGTATTGCAGGAATATGATATTGATTCCCATTCAAGTTTAAATTTAGTTTAAAATATTCCAGAGTCTTCATCAAACCATACAAATTATTACTTCTCGGCAGCCTTCTTGGTGCGCCTTTTTTGCCCCAGTCTGTGGCGACAATCTACAGATAAGACGTGTTACATGCCTTGTCCATGTATGTAGGAAGGCCGTGGTTACGCCACATAACATAGAAATTTCAACACCAACCACTAGTTTACCTGCATTCCCACGTTTCCCTAATGTGAAATTACAAGGTAACAGCCCGGGATATGTGAGACCACAGCCATTGAGGATTCCACTGGTTAAGCTGGTGCAAACTAAATAACATCTTTCTCATTTAGCTCTGGTACTGTATGTCCTTTACATTGTTCATATCCAATCTGGATTTAATCATCTGATTTTGATCTTGGTAATATCAGCCTGTGTAAAGGGATCAGAGTTTGTTGTGTGGTGATCTAGGATCAACAGTGACCCGAGATTAATGGTCTTTCAATGTGATCCATTTGGAGGTGATTTCTCCTGAACTTTCATTCATACATGGGTGGCAATCAGAGTTACGTGTGACACTGGTGTAAATTTTTCTAGGATCAAGCCATATATGTCAAGATTGGCCAATCAGATCCAGATGAAGTGTTAACCACCCTATCAAAGAGCTCTGATTGCCACAGGAAAACATGATATGACCAGCCCAGTCCCTCCTCCACAACCTTCAAAAGCCCAGCCCCTCCCCACCGCTTGCATGGTCAAGTTGTTAGATGTGTCTTGCAGTTGGGAGGTCTGGAGTTTGACACCTAGGCAGGTCGTGGCAAAGACTTCAAAAATGGTAGCATACCTATTGCCATTGTGCTTGGTGCTCAGCACGAGCAATGGGGTAGGGAAAAGAAGCCAGTAAGGCCCAACTGGAAAAAAGGCTATGGCTGGGCAAACACAAACCAACTGGTCAAAAACTGAGGGACAAAACTCCATAAGACCTAAGTTAACCATCTCCCATCACCTTGTCCTTCCATGTATCATAGTGCATACTACAGAATATGGTGCAGCACTTAGTAATAAGATGTAGATGATTAACAGATTTGCTCCCTCACTTCAACTGGAAGAGGGAAATGTAATGTGTAAATTTTAATTAATCCCAAAAATGAAATCTTTTCATCGCAATGGTCCTGTATTGAGCTATTGTGGACAAAGATACAGATTTCCACAGATATTTGTCCTAATTTTGAGGTTTTTCATTTTGACGGGTGGTTGTATGGTTCAGAACCATTCCCCAAACATTGTTTTGGGTTGATATTTATTTTGTTTGGCGATACCACTTGTCAAACATTACATAGAAACTTTGTTGCAGATTCTGAATACAGCAAAAAAGAAGTTGCCCATGTATTGCATACACTTTTGTTCTTTTTTCATGATTACAGCTTCAAGAAGCCGTTTAAAGAGAAGGAGAGATCGTGGACATAAAGTTGAGAACTTTATGAATGAAACTGATCGAACCTTTCCCATTGACAGGTACGGTGAATTTTCAAATATATACCTTTAACGGTTCAGGAGATAACCAGTTTCATTGGAAATATACTTTCACCATATCGGTGGGATATTTTTCCATGGGTCGCACCATTTTCAAATATCTGCCATTATGCATTTCAATGGAGATAACGTTCAAAACCTTGCAATTTTTTATAGATATTAGGAAAGAGAAATTTGGGTATACTTAAAATTTCTTTTGGTATGGGAATAAAAATCCTGTTTCATCTTTGTTTGTTTACGGTGCTCATTTAGAGATATCAAGAAATTTTGCTACACTCTTTGTCCTAAGCTTAATTTATAGACTTGACACAGGTGTAAGTGTTGTGCACTTTATCCTGCATAAAGGTTTGCAAATGGATTGTCCCAGAATTTGTGTTTCTAAATATGTTATTGAAAGTTCTTTGTAATTTCGCCCCAGTGTATCTTAACTATTATGTCACATTTGAATATAAACATATTTGTTAAACAAATGAATGTGCCAATCATTTTGTTGCATACATATCTGAGAGCATAAAAATTAAAGTAATTTCACTTCAAAAAAGCTAACGAAAGAATTACAAAAACAGCTGCTTTTAATATGAAAGTAGGTTGCAGTTGTTTTTCCATAGATCTACAATGAGCACCAAGTCCATATGCTGTGATGTCATTGTATGTCTACAATAGTAAAGTACTTTGCCTGGATAAAATCACATTCTCTGTCAACCAATAATACTGTCAACACTTTGCAACATGTTACCGAGTAAGAGGAAAACTAATGGAAAATTTAGGACCAGATTATTTGAGAATGACACTACTTAATTAAGAAAAATGTAGTTTTATCATCATAAAACTTGTTTGGTAAGTAACACACTATGTGAAACTTGTATATAAGGTCATTAAGAACTTCCTGACTGAGTCTATAGTCACCGTTGTATCTGGGGAAAGATGCATGCAGGTTGACATAATGAGAATTGCGTCTGCCATGAGAGCAGTTTAGTGACTTTCAAAACCAACTTTTATGGGCAATAATCAACGTCATTACAATAGATGCAATGTTAAGCCAGTGGCCCTTTTTTGCCGATAAAACAGATAAGTAATTGCTTATACATCTTGTACCACCTTCGGAAGAAAGATTGTGCTGGAATCAGAGAGAAAGAGAGGCATTTGGCGTAAACAGTATTTTAACCCTTATCATGGTGGACCAAGTTGAGGGTGCTGTTTAACTTCAATTCCAAAGATACTATAAACATAGATACCAAACTTAAATTGGTGCGGTGGCTCTTCACGGAGGCCGAATTGGAGGGGCGGAAGTGCTGATCACTGATCATTCGTTTTGAGAGCTAACAGTTAATTCAAATCTTCCAGCAGTATAAATGCAAGTGATTTTAAAAGATTGCAATTCTTTCAAACACCGTTCTTCAATAAATTTCACTTACATGCAAAAGGTTTAGGCTTCTTCGTCTGCTTTTTACCTAAAAACATTTAAACATTAATGCATAACGACTGGTTTGAAGTTTATTGGCTTACTGATTGGTCAGTTTCTATGGTATCTTTACAAGCGCACATCTATACATGCGTTTACATTCTTAGGGGCTTACAATGAAAAACCAACAACTGCGTTGATTTTCCTAGCACGCAGAAGTGCGCGTCTCTTTTACTAGGAACTATACACAGAGAAAAGTAGTTTGCACGTATACAACTCATTTTGAAAATGCATGCATGCTGACATCTCGTCACAATGGAATTTTCAGTCATGTATCTATAGTTATGCATGCAGATTGCGTAATAGAACTGTGCACATGTCAAATGAACACTTCCGCCCCTCTGATTCAGCTTCCATTAGGAGTCAGCCAGTCTAACAGTGTAGGGATAGGAGTTTGGTATCTATGTTTATAATATCTTTGTTCAATTCAACAAAGTTCTGTATTTACAATGACATCTGTAACTACTGAGCTGAAATGTTTTTTGAACTGATTTTTAGTGACGGAACTGGTCTTTGATCAGTTTCGTCTAAAAAAAAAAGGTTACAGTCATATCTCTCTCTGAAAATAAAGTACTACCATTCTAGTTGTCTGCACCCAGGATCAACAATGTAAGTTAAGGAAGCCAGTTGGGGGCACTCTTTTTGTGGGAGTTGAAATATTTATCTTTTGGGTCAACCTCGTTGGGGCAAACGCTGCCTACAGGGTGTGAGAGTTAAAGGGTATATGTAACTCATTTCCAGATGAAATTGTTGGTAAGTTATAATTTCCAGTTTGTGATGGTCAGGAAACTGCTGGTCAAACCACATAGGGCCAACTGGCACAGCTACAAATACATTTGCAGCCATATTTCTGAGGCTATGGCTGATTGCATTCAGTATTCTAGTGGCGATGAAGCTAACATATCAACCACCAGGTTTGTTTCATCCCGATAGGTTCACAATGAAATGAGAGGATTGCATCCAAGAGTACTTGAATGTACAATATTTTCACCTGAACTGTCTTTTCAGCAGTTTGATTTTTTGGGGAAAATGAGTTTTTACCCTCATAGGGGGAAAATTGTCTGTCTCAACTCTATGAATATTTATCAGCACTTAGTCTGCCTCTTCACAGCAGCTGATTTGTTTGTAAAATGTGTCTACATGTATTTAAATGTGAGATTAAAGTTAACGTACAAAGGACGAAACCGCAAGGGACCTCCAACAACATATATTTACAAACACAAGTGCTGTGACCACCCACTTGCACACCTTAATTAAAAAATAGTGCTCAAATCTTGCCGCTGTGTCAAGTCTATATATAAATCAAAATTGGCACAGTAAACAAAAAAAGATGACAAAGCTTTTTCATTACCTAATCAGCAAAGATTTTAAATACCCAAATTTGTTTTGCCAAAAATTAGATAAAAATCAAAAGGTTGTTTTGAAGGTTCATCTTTGTTGAATTTGCAAGGTAAGATCACAATGCGCATCATGGGAGATATTTCAAAATGGCTCTACACATGGCAAAATATTCCCCTGTTTGACTGAAAATTGATTTCCTCCGAAAGCTCTTATCTCCCTTAATGATCAAATAAAAAAGATGGCAGGAAAAAACTTAGCTTGGTCTAAATAATTGCTCTTTAGGCCAGGATTTTTATTCCTATCAAAGACAACCAGCGTTCAACTACAGAATTGCTAAAATTGGTACTTTAGGTTTATACACCATCACTACTTCTACTACTTTTGCCATTACCAGTTTTATGTTTAAATCATCACAGCTGTATTAAGATCAAACATAAGTTCAAAACAATGGTCTTCCTCTCTCCTCCAGTCTCCCCTGTCCCCCTCCCCCCACCAAAAAAAAAAAAAATTGTAAAAGTGAACTAACTTACATAGACACACTATTGATCTCTAGAGAAATCATAAGCACAATTTTTTGCAAGGTTGTTGATTGCTTGTGAGGGCCAATGTAACTGTCAAGTGGCCACTGTTACACACTCTACCAGAAAGGTTAGTGGCCCTTTCTTACATAACTTTGTTACCTTTTACAGGGGTTTTCTTACCCTTTTGTACCAGAAATGAGCAACCTACATGGTATTAATATTTGTTTACTTCATTATGTATAGAAATATTTACTGCTTTGGTTAATTTTTTGGGAGAAATTGTAAGAAATTTTATGGTAATGAATTGCAGTCAGGCAGTTGTTACAATGTTTGCATAGTTGTTGGGCCAGATGATTGAACAGGTTCTTTTTTTTTTTTCTTTTCTCGAAGTATTCTGCTTTGAGTGCAAGAGCATTTTCTTTGTCAAAGTATTTTGCTTTGAGAGCAAGAGCATTCTTTTTTTTTCTTTTTTTTTTTTTTTTGTCGAATTATTCTGCTTTGAGTGCAAGAGTATTCCCCTCATACTTGTTCCAAAACAACAGCTAAATAAATCTGACAATTTCCTTCTTAGTTCTTGTTCAAGTAAAGTAAACCAAGCAGTTACTCATCCAGTAAATTTTACAAATGAGGAGGAAATGTATTGCCACATAAGAGCAGTGACAGTGCCGCTATGCCAGAATAGCAAAATTGATAGGGTAAAAAGGAAAATGTTAGGGGAGGGAAAGGAGGGGGGAGGGAAGGAAGCAAAAATTTTTGAGCACATAGTGAATCCACAGTGAATGCCAAGAATGCAGTCCTTAAGGGCGGGATTTGGGGTAAAGCACCTGGAAGCTCAGAGATACAGTACCAAATGTTTTAGCATATCACTGGGTGGAAAATTAAGTCTCAAGAAAGTTATGTTATTTATTTTTTCCGTTGATGTAACCCCTTATGCCCCATCCCTGTTGATAATGACATGGCGATGTAGTCTTCTCACCAACTTAAAATTGAGAAAAATTTAAAACTTTGACCTTATGGCAAGGTATTTATTACCTTGACATGCCAATTCTCATGATACAATTTTTGCATTAGCCTACAGAAACTTGTAGATGGTACAGCTACTTAACTGACAGAAAGTTAAAAACACAGGGCACTGTAGCAGTTTAAGACAGTTGTTGTTGGGGGGAGGGGGGACAGTTGTTGTTGGGGGAGGGGGAAGTAACTTAAGTAACTGGGTTACCAGAATTTGAACTGTGTCGGGTGAGAAAATTTGGCCTTTAAAAAAGATGCAAAATATTTTTACTCCTGACCTTCCTCTCTTTTGCAAGAAATTGCTTTATACGTTGACTGAACTTGAAGCCAATGAAGCAACTACGCCATATTTGGTTGATACCAAAAAGAAATAAATTGCTAGTCTCTAATTCCTGTGCAAACTGTTAAACATTATGCAGCATACATGTGTCTGCCATTGACTTTTACACTTCACAATTCAGGTCAAATGGATTTAGATTGGCTTAAGAGGATCTGAAAAGGTTAATCTTGATGATCTTAACATCACCTATTTCCATAGCTGAAAAAGCTTTTCAAAACAAAAGCGAATTCAAGCTGTCTTTCATGATCCTTTGTAGGTTTTGGATAATCCAGTGCATGAATGACGTGTGGTAAACAAATATACATTCATCTTTTCTTTTACACACATGTGTAACCTTCAAAACTAAGTTATTATAACATTTCAGTGATGATATTTGCCTACCATACAGCCCTGTCAGTCCATTTTCCAGCTGCACTGTACAAATGCTTGGATTACACTTTGATCCAAAGTGGGTCACTAAGGAAGGGATGTAAAAAACTGGGCCAAGTAATGATCTATACGGAATGGGCACCTCAACTGATGTAATTCACTTTCTATCAATTTACAATAATCAGTTTACAATAAATGGTGACTTCATTGTAGCTAGAGAGAACCAAATGCCAGTTGAGATACTAGGATGATGGCAAGCATAGCTAAGTGAAAAGTTCTGTGAAATTCCACATCTGACTTTAATGCACTTAAAACAACATTATTTGATATGACAGATGTAAGGGTATGCAAATGGTCCTATTTTGCAGATAAAAAAATAACGGTAATTACTTGCACTTTTAGATGTAAGTACTTCTAAAAGAGATATTGTATTTTGAACTAGGTGGCAGATAGGAAGTACATAGTTGTAACGAGGAGATATGCAACTCATTTCCACCAAATTTGGTGCTTGTACTAGTAAGTTGCAATCACTAATTTGCCCTAGTCTGGGGAATTTTACATCCCAATTTAAAAGACTGCATTGCTTTGACTGCCTAGCTTGGTTTAAACCTGGGTATCCAGAATTTGTTTGACAAACTGCACTGCTACCTATTTGCTGCACGTGTAATATTTTGAAAATTCATGATGTAAAATAGCCCTTACTCAAATCGCCTACAACTTAACATTTTAAAACCCAACCTCTGGGCAGTACATCAGGTTTTACTTGATATTAGCAAACTTAGCACCCACAGTTTATAACCACCTTTAGGGCTTATTGGATTTTATCATTTTTTTGTTATTTTTTGTAGGGTTAGAATGGCTACAAACTGTTAAGAACGACCGTCAAGTAGAAACCCGTCTTATAACCGAAAGTCAGGTTCAGTTTAGGCTATTAGTAGTGGTTGATTTGAGTAAGAGCCTTTTTACATAATGTTGATGTTTATATTCAAACTGTGATAAAATGGTAATTTCCTTCAGTGTGGATCTGGAGGTGTAGCATAACCAAGGTTGCATCAATGAAAGAGTTGTTGGAGTATGACATTGCAGTTGGGTCTCATTCAGGGGCAGTTTTGTTCAGTGTGGAAGAGCTACCATGTATGGTCAGAGGGACCACTTAAAATGCCTGCTGCATGGTGCCCTTTTTAGGTTTTTAACATTCCTGCTTTAAGGTGCCCTTGCAGGCTATGCTCACCCTCTGAACAAAACCCCCAGCTCCACCACTGGTGATATTCCCCCTCCCTTCCAGCCACCGCCACACAAACTACATGGTCATGTGGTTTGAGCATCAGACTCACAGCCAGGAGATCCACGACTGGGAAAAATGGCTGTGGCTGGCCCAACCTTAACCAATTAGTTAGAAACTGAGTCATAAAACCTCATCTTACTGCACCTCCCCTCTAGAGAAAAAAGTGCTACTTTAAATCTGCAGATACGAAATGGTGCAATGTAATAAAGTTTGCAGTGATCATTTTGATCAATTGTTTTGTGGGCCACCATTTTGCCTGCCATTATTTTGGTGGTTTCTGCATAACGTTACAATGGCCAGTGTGTTTGAGAATAACCTGTCAGTATTAAACCAATCAAAATGTAGGGTTCTAAATAACCAGTCAGTAGAGGTAGTAGAATTTACCATGGAGGACTGCATTTTCCCTGTAAGCAAAAGATGAGGGCTAAAACTTAAATCTATTCTAAATTGTCTGAAAACAAATCCACACAGACAAACATGTCAGAAATTCCAGACATTTAAACTCTTTGCTGTTGCTAAAACAAATCTTTGATATACATTTGATCTTCCTACCAACCTTCCTTCAGCTCTGTGGTAGTAACCTTCAAATTATGAAAAATTAAAATTCCACAAAGGTGAAATTTGTCAGTTAGCCTAGCAGGCATGCTGGGGTGGAAGCCTGTTAGTGGGGTGTAGTTGTTTAGACAGTTCATAGCTACAGCAAGGAGTGTTAGTCTATTTATACTTACCATGGGGTCCATAGATAGATACCCTTGACATATGATGGAGGTGTTGCCCTATAACAGAGGAAAGATACGGGTGTAGCATAATGTTGCTTTCCTGGACAGGTGTTACATGAGGGGAAAAACGAAGAAGTAATTGAAATGTTTGCAGATTTAAAGTCCTGAATCAGGGTTTTACTCTATTTCAGGCCATGAAGTTTGTTGAGTTATTTGCCAGCTTAAAGGGCAAGAGCAGTCATTCCAAATTGAAGAAGTGTAGTAGACTATCCAGTTTCATGATTGGCTGTTGGGAGTCATGTGACAATGTTTTTTCTCTTCAAATGTGAAATTTACTGGAAATAACTGCTTGGTTTACCTTGAATATGCAATAGTAAAGTCATAAAATGTAATGAAAGAAACTTTAAAGAGAAGTAAGAGGAAAATTGTGTTACTTAGCTTTTCCTTCAAAATAAGTTTGGGGGGACTGCTCTTTACCTTTAACCTTCACAGGCTGGGAAAGTAGTCTATCAAATTGACATGGTCAATTATAATGTCACAGGGCAATGCCCTCAAAGTTATTTCTATAACTAAGAAGAATGAACAAAACTAAAGAACAAACAATATCGAATAAATGAGTATTCAAACAGTTTGAGTACAGTTTGTCCAGGTAGCAAAAATACTTGCAAAGATTTTGATTTTATGGACATCTGTTCAAATTTTGACAGGTGATGTCAATAGGATCCAGGTCCATGGCCATATGTCACATATTTTTTCTTCATGCTTTTACATGTCCACAGGGCTGACCTGTTGTCAGAAAATCCTCAGTGCAATCCAGGCAAAAGCAGGAACCGTTTAAGAAACTATTTTGGCCCTGTGTGAGTAGTAAGAGATTTTATTTCTTTGCATTTGTTGTAAATTAGACTTTTAGCAGTTTGGAAGAGAACCGTTTTTGGTGAAAACAAGAATTCACCCATTCTCAGTGAGAAAAATTTTCAGCATGAATATTTATGAGAATTTGGTGTATACCTCTTCACAGTTGTCGTTTTGTTTCATAAACGTTTCTTTATTCACACACAAGGTAATTGTTCACCACCACAGACTCAAATACCAAGAAACATTCAACAAGGTGTTAATGAATGCAAGTGCAAGCTGCACGACTCAGTTGCACAACTTTCTGTGGAAAACATTGCACAAATCATGTGGCTGTGTCAAGTCTATAATTTAAGTTTAGGACACAGAACATGTCAAAATTGCTCAAAATTTCAAACTGTGTGTGGTGAACTACCAAACATGATCCAACTTATTAGTTCTCCAAGCGACAAAGTTTCTAGATATGCCAGAATTTCTCTTTCCTAAGAGCCATGAAAATTTCTTGGTGTTTCAAAAATCTTCTCTGTTGAATTTGCATGGTAGGATTGCAAAGCATCACAGGAGAAATTTGAAAATGGCACCACCCATGGCAACATTTCTCCCAATTGGGTGAAAAACCATTTTCTGCCAAAAGATCAGTTACCTCTCGAACTGTTTGAGATAAAAAAAATGTATATCTTTGACTGATGTACTGTATTGGTAGATATACCTTATTCTTATGCCACCAAATGTTTGCTAAGATTTCTGTTTTCATCCTATTGTGTATTAACCTGAACCCTAGATATATGGGATGAACCAATAGGTTGGAAACTGGGCCGTAAAACTCTATCTAAGTGCAAGGTAACTGCACCTTATTTGAGGGAGGGGAACGGGGGCAATTAAAATTGTCCCCGTTCTCCTCCTATTTAATCCTACATGGAGTTTGCTCAAACTTTTCAAATGGTTCTGCCTTTGGGTTAATGTCCAAAAATTCCAAACTTGGGGAAATCGTTTCTGTTACTTTTACTCCCCCAAACTTTTTCCTTCCGCATAAGACACAGCTTTTTCCAATAATTCAAATTTTTCATTTTTGATTCCTTGCCGAAGGCAGGCAAGGAATCTATGCGATGGTGATGTCGTGTGTATGTGTGTGTGTGTGTGTGTGTGTGTGTGTATGTGACGCTTTGGCTTGTAAACACGATATCTCAAGAAGGGTAAGTGTGACTAACCTCGTATTTGGTGTGTAGGTTGGTCATATTGAGTAGATGATCCCTATTGTTTTTGGTGGAGATCAAAGGTCATTTGGGGTCACGAGAGGTCAAAAGGTCAAAACCTTGTAAACGCGGTATCTCGAGAATGGTACATGTGACTATACTCATATTTAGTGTGTGGATTGGTCATATTGAGTAGATGATCCCTATCGATTTTCGTGGAGGTCAAAGGTCATTTGGGGTCACGAGAGGTCAATAGGTAAATTCCTTAGAAATTGCTTGTAAACACGGTATCTCAAGAAGGGAAAGTGTGACTAATCTCATATGTGGTGTGTGCATTGGCCATATTGAGTAGATGATCCCTATTGTTTTTGGTGGAGATCAAAGGTCATTTGGGGTCACGAGAGGTCAAAAGGTCAAAACTTCGTAAACACGATAACTCAAGAACGGTACATGTGACTATGCTCATATTTGGTGTGTGGATTGGTAATATTGAGTAGATGATCCCTATCGATTTTCATGGAGGTCAAAGGTCATTTGGGGTCACGAGAGGTCAATAGGTAAATTCCTTAGAAATTGCTTGTAAACACGGTATCTCAAGAAGGGAAAGTGTGACTAATCTCATATTTGGTGTGTGCATTGGCCATATTGAATAGATGATCCCTATTGTTTTTGGTGGAGATCAAAGGTCATTTGGGGTCACAAGAGGTCAAAAGGTCAAAACTTCGTAAACACGATAACTCAAGAACGGTATGTGTGACTATGCTCATTTTTGGTGTGTGGGTTGGTCATATTGAGTAGATGATCCCTATTGTTTTTGGTGGAGATCAAAGGTCATTTGGGGTCACGAGAGGTCAAAAGGTCAAAACCTTGTAAACACGATATCTCAAGAACGGTACATGTGACTCTGCTCATATTTGGTGTGTGGATTGGTCATATTGAGTAGATGATCCCTATCGATTTTCGTGGAGGTCAAGGGTCATTTGGGGTCACGAGAGGTCAATAGGTAAATTCCTTAGAAATTGCTTGTAAACACGGATTCTCAAGTAAAGTAAGTGTGACTAATCTCATATTTGGTGTGTGCATTGGCCATATTGAGTAGATGATCCCTATTGTTTTTGGTGGAGGTCAAAGGTCATTTGGGGTCATGAGAGGTCAAAAGGTCAAAACTTCGTAAACACGATATCTCAAGAACGGTACATGTGACTGTGCTCATATTTGGCGAGTGTGTTGGCCATATTGAGTAGATGTTCCCTATTGTTTTTGGTGGAGGTCAAAGGTCATTTGGGGTCATGAGAGGTCAAAAGGTCAAAACATCGTAAACACGGTATCTCAAGAAAGGTACATGTGACTGTGCTCATATTTAGTCTGTGGATTGGTCATATTTAGTAGATGATCTCTATTGGTTTTCCCAAAGGTCAAAGTTCATTTGGAGTCAGCATGTTCAAAGCCTGACAAGCTTTCCTGCACAGTCTTTCAAGAAAGGTCACTTGTAGGGTCCTGTAACTTGTCATGTAGATGGCACATAGTGAATACATGGTCCCAGAAGTTTTTGGTGGAGGTCAAATGTCATTTGGGTCCATGACAGGCAAGGGGGATCTCAAGATTGGATGCCTTGCATGTGTACTTTGTGGACACATTATGGAGCCCTGCTAATTGAAAAACATTGCAAAGCAGTGTCAATGTGAAAAAAGGCCTTACATTTCAGCAGCAAGGAATCACTAAGCCTTTTGGCTTTCTGGTTAACTTTTTTAATTGGTCCAATTCTTCAGTTTACTCCATACCAGGAAAAGAGACATGACAAAAAGAAGGAGTGGTGGGACACCCGGGCCATAAAGTGGGAATGGAGGCATAGCATCTGAAGGGCTGAAGTCCCACATAAAGATATTCTTGTGTGGTTTAAGTGTCATTATGTATACATGTATATAATACATTTTTGGTTTTCAGTAAGGGACAAATTTTACTATGTAACAGAAAAGTATGGGGAAGGATGGGATAAATGTTACTTGAGTCCCCTTTTCCCACTTTCTAAACCCCTGCCCTTAAGCTAACATTTTTTTATTTGTTGTTTCCGATTTTCCCCGTTTTTTAAGCCTCCACTCTCAAACTTACTTATTTTACAGAAACATTTCAGAGATACCTCTCTTTGCTGACAAGGACTTCATGCATAATGCAAAACTCACCCGTTTTGCACAACCATTCGGATTCAAAGAAGTAGGTGAGTCCTGTTAAATTTCAAGTTTTTTATTTGCTTCAGAATTTTTTTCAGTTGCACAGCTCTTTGATTGACAGCAAATTCAAGTAATTCAGAGTAGTTAAGCTCATCATACGCAGCATGTTCTGTACTGAGAATGTATTGATTATATACATATCCACGCAGAAGTTATAAAACAAGATTGTGCCTGGATGAGGATCCGAGTTTTAGATGGTTGTGGGAGGGGCTAAAGTACGTAGGTCAGGAGAATTGGAACTGTCTGGGGTGAGAAGATTTGGCCTTTAAATTTTGTTTGTTTGGTCTGGAAGAATTTGCATATTGTCTGTAAGTTTCAGACCTTACACACTTTAAGAGGTTGGGATCGTGATTATTGAACATATTTATGTTCAGTTACAAAACTTATAACATTAAAACATAGCATTCAATGAAGAAGATTTAATACAATTTGACATAAAAAAAAGTATCTTAGTTACATGAAAGTTAGAAGACAGAAAGGCTGCTCCAGCAATTACAAAATGTCTCCTGAAGACATTGGTATGAAAAATGTGTTCTTGAGCAATGAATTACTGACTTTCTACCCTTGAGAAACTTATTTCTGGGAAAGACCACTATTGCACTGTAACATATTCTGAGTACTTAAAGGGCAAGAGCAGTCATCCCAAATTGAAGAAGTGTAGTAGACTGTCCAGTTTCAGTTTCACGATTGGTTGTTGGCAGTCATGTGACAATTTTTTTTCTCTTCAGATGTAAAATTCACTGGAAATAACTGCTTGGTTTACCTTCAACATGCAAAAGTAAAGTCATAAAATGTAATCACAGATACTTTGAAGCGAAATAAGACGAAAGTTGTGTTATTTAGCTTTTTCATTAAAGCAAGTTTGGGGGGACTGCTCTTTAACTTTAACAATCTGTGCCCATTAACATTGTTTTAAAAATATTTCCTTCCTTTAGAGTAAATGCAATATTTTGCTTCAAATTGTAATTTGTGTTATTGCACAGTGAAGTCAGCTTAAAATGTAGATGATGATCCTTGGAGTATGTTATAAATACCTCAACCATCAGTTCTTTTCAACCTCTCTGCATACTGTCAATAGCGAATGAATTTTAGAAACCTTGCTAATTCAGTAATAAGTCAAATGTCATATTCAGTAGGTGTTTTGTCCTGGTAAAGACTCATATTGAGTTGGTATTAATTATAAATTGACAAAGCTGTTGGAGGGTGCTATATAGCAATACTAATTATTAGCATAATTAGTCAAATCTCAGATCCAAAAGTTGTGTAACGTACTAACATTTTACATTTATTGTATCTTGGTTTGTTACAGTTTTGCACATAATTTGAGAAATTGGTCACAAAATTTGAAAAGAAAAACTAAATTGAATTTTAAATTAGCCTACTATTAAACCTGTTAAAGATCAATTTGTATGTAGGATATGGGAATTGTCTTACTTTGACCATTATTATCTATAAAAGGTGTAGAAAATTTCACATTTGGAAAATTGAAGTGAATTACACTATTAACAAATTCAGTGTGTTCTGCTTGAGGTCTGTGCAGTGTGTTGCATAATCTCACCTGTGGGAGAATAAAACTTTTCCCCAAATGGGAGAATCTCCTGGACTGTGGAATGGGGTGAAGATGAAAATTCAATATGTATCATTGCAATCCTGCTGTAGGCACATGGTTAAGGAGACACAGAAAGCATGTGCTTTATCTCCCTCAAATGTTTCCTTTGGTAGATAACACTGAGAAATGGAAAGTGCCACACAGTGAAGAAGCTACCTGGAGGCACAAGGGAAATGTGCCCCCTTCCCCACAGCAAAGCTGCCTTTGCCTGGGAATTCATCTGAAAGAAAAGTCTTGACAAATTTCAGAAAGTGCCCCCTTCTTTTCCAGGAGAGTTTGTGACCTCAATGCCTTGCCACAAAATCATGGGTATGCAACTGACACTTGGTGGTATGTTTTTAGTGGCCTTAGGAAACTAATTGGTTGTGAAGAAATTATGAGTCTCTTCTTCCCAGTAACAGAATTACTGCCACCTGTTAATTTAACTTCATGCATACTTTGCAATATCCTCAATTACTATTGGTCCTTTGTGGTCAGATGACTAGGCTAACATTGTGCCATGATAAACTCACAGTATATAATGAATGAATGTACTCATCTTGGGTACTCCATTTTACTTGGGGCTGTTCTCCTTTAATATTGCGGTATTAACAAATTCAATTTTTTTTCTTTTACATCTTTTAAAGGGGAAGTTTAAGCAAAAATTAACTTTCATATGTGAAAGAGAAACAAAATCTACAAAGTGTGGTGAAACTTTTTATTAAAATCTGACATGTATTTCTCGAAATATTAGCAAATGAAATTACTAGATTTGTGTCGCAAAGTGAATATGAGGGCAGCAGAGCTTGATTATATCACTTATACAAACAAGGAATGCTTTCATTGCTTTGTTTTGCTTTGTTTATTTAGACAGTTGTGTTGACCTTGAAGTTAATACAAATAGGACCTCAATGTGGGACATGCAAAGTTTGTAAAGTTCCTCTGCCACTTATGCAATCATATTGTGATAATATGAGATTTTTGAGAAAATCGGCTGTAAATTTTAAAGGAGAACAAAAGAGTGTCCATTAATGAGTGGATATGATGTCATATGTGCGTGTTCCAAGTTCACTCTTTGTTGAAAATGTGACAGCTGTACTTGCCCATATCTTGAGAACCGCATATCAGATTTCCATGCAAGTTTCCTTAAAATGCTTAGGATAAATACCCCTCTAACATGTCAAAACTTGATGTGACCTTAATTGCAGGTAATTCTAATCAAAATGGTTTTGTGAATGAATGAGTAAGGCAAATTGTGCTTGACATGTGCATTTATGATGGAATAATGCACTCATGGGGGTTAATGCTACTGTATCACTGGATGAATTCTGGCTGCACTCCTGTACATTGCTCACATAAACTCCCAAGTGTGCATTATTCTTCAGTTATGAAGATGGTCCGCTATTGTTAAACCTTTAAATGAAACTTTTTGATGCATCTGTTTCAGAGGGTCCTGTGATGCATGTCCTTAACTTCCTTCCAAGCTCTTCATTTCCAGAGGAGTTAAACAAGTAAGATAAATTTCTTTTATTGTAAAGTTACAGCTTTTAATTCTACTTAGTATGGTCCCTACAACCAGACAAAATTATTCCAATTCCCATCCTTAAGATAATGAATCTCAATGAGAATGTTTAGATCTGGAAATTAGATAAAAGGAGCCTTTCTGTTTTAGGCAACTGGTTCTTTTAAATTGGATTTTAATTTCAAACTTTTGGTGGGAGCCATATACAAAGGGTAATTTCAATCTTTTTGGAGCTAATGTATAAATGGTTTGATAAGGGTAAATATGTTTGAAAGACCGTAGAATGTAATATCATTTGTGCAAGGTTGTAGTAACATCGTATCTCAATCGTGTAAGGCACCCCCCCCCCCCCCCCAAAAAAAAAAAATGGAAGCCCCAAATCTAGACAGAATTACTGCAACCCATGTTTTCTTCTAGATTCAGAGAATTGTTCACTCAAAAATGCTTGTCCCCATCCCCTCCCTCAAAGGAAGGCTTCACAAATGAAAGAAGTTGTTTCCACTTGTTTTGATTATTGGAATATTCCAGTCAATGAATTTCAGTATATAACTCTCATTCTTGCATGTCAAGGAAACTTTACCACCCCAAAAATTGTTGCACCCAGGTGTGGTTGTAGGAACCCATTTTTTTTTCCATGAATATTTTTACTCATCAAATGTTATATAACATATGATGCTCATATAACATATTTAAAACTATTTTTTCTGAGCACATGTTATCACCACTTCTAGAAATTACAAAATTTTATACTCTTGATTTGGTGGGTGGCTGGGAGTTAGAAAAATTTGTGGTCCCCTTAAATTGCCCTACCTCATCTTGGAACCATCCTTGGTTCCACCATTATTGAGCAGTTAGAGGGAAAATGCAGTCACCCCGGCAATGGCAATGTGAAGTAGTCTAGTGCATTGCCCTATTTCTTGATTTGCTCTGGAGGATAATTGTGATGGTATTTTTACTCATCAAATGTTACTTTTACTGGGAGTCAGGGCTTAGTTTACCTTGAATATGCATTATTGAATTCCTCAAATGTTATAGAAGGTACTTTGAAGAGTAAAAAAGAAGGAAATTGTGAAATTATCTGTAGCTTCAAAAGTTTGGGGCAACTGCTCTTGACCTTTAAGATGCTCATCTTTGACAAAATTTACATACACATGTCTAAGAATTTTCAATCAGTTAATTTCTCATTGTGTTAAACATAGCAAATCTTGCCTTCGGTGTGTAGTCGTCGGGAATAGCGGGATCATGAAGAACTCTCGATTAGGTGATGTGATAGATAATTTTGATATCATCATAAGGTAAGTTACAGAAGGACTTAATTGTTTTTGTGTTTCAAAGCACTTTATAGATATCAAACAGGAAATATTTGAACCACATTTATCTTAATTGTTTTGTCGGTAACGGCAGTACGTTCTGAGTGATTGACATCCCTTTGATTAGAGCACTTTGTTTGTTGTATCAGGCTGAACATAAGGGACAGCTTTTAACAAAATAAACATTCTGTCACCTTACCTTGCATAATCATTTGATGTTATATAATTGTCCACTATAGATCCTGAATGATGTCTGTTTGAGGAAATGATTTCCATATAGAGTTAACTCTGGTATTTAGGGACCTTGTAGAGGCAATTGGCTTCCTGATCCTCAATGTGTAACTTAATTTGAGGCAGTAGTGGTGCTGGGGTGGAAGGAGAGGGGTATTTTCCCCTTGGATTTTGTCCTTGCCCCCACCCCACTTGCCTCCCCTCAAGTCAGGTCAGTTAGGAGTTGGGTTGACCAAAAAAAATAACATACCTCTCCAGGGACTGAAATTTTCATCTAGAGATATGCTAAGGGATTCACTTCCTGGATCCCTTTCCCTATCCCCAGGAACGACCAGTTCAGGCTCAGTTTTGAACTGCACCCCAAAATTTTTGCCCCTCCAACAGTATTCTTTGCCCTAAGTTTTCCCCCCTTCTCGTTTTGACATTCTAGCTTTGCTACCAATTTGAGGGCACCTTTCATGATAGACAAAAGTAAAAAGTAGATTGTCTTTTTTCCCAAAAGGGAGTTAATTTAAGAAGTCTTTTCTAATATTAGCTCAAGACTCATTCCCAGGGTTTCTGGAGTTTTAACAGAAGCTGGTGTTTCTGGGGATTGACACCCCCATCAGACCCAAGTGTGAATAATTAAATAGTGGAAAAAAGGTAAAACTGTTTCTCTTTCTTTTGTGCTCCTGACTCTCTGGCAAAAAGCTGTTCCCCAAAAAAGCTTTGTCCTGAAAATGACAACACTTAATAACTAACCAACCTCAAGGCCTTTATACCATTTACATCATTGGCAAAAGAGATTACCATATATTGCAGTATGTTTGAGGCACAAATATTACACTATGGACCTTACATATCATTTTTTTTGCAATGGGGAATGGGACCCATCCACCCACCAATTCATACCATCTCCTTAGAAACAATCCTGGCTTAATATGCCTGCTTTGTTCAAAAATATTTCTCATTATTTTTCCAAAAAGGAGATTTACCAGTGATCGAGTTATCCTGGTTGAATTTAACAAACAATAGCAAATATCTTGTCAACATAATTGAGAGAATACATAGAGTGAATGTGGGATGACAGGACACCACTAATTCAGATGGGGGGGGGGGGGGGGAGACTGGGGATTGCATTTTCCCTTAAATTATCACTGTTAAGTCATAGGGAAACACTAAATAGTACCCATTGTCTTTGTCATCACATATCCATTGTGCAAGCTATCTGACTATTCATTTAAGGTCATTAATATTCACCTGACATACATGATATGAATATTCATAAAGAATTTCACCTGCAACCTGGAATTTTTTCCCTGCTTTATTGCTTTTGTATGTGGTTGTCTGCAGTGATTGTTTCCAACAAAACAAGCATTTACATTGAATGAATAGTAAGACCAAAATACACTTAAGAGAGGCTTTCAATCAGATGTGCAGTGATGCATTTCCTATACTGCTTCAGTGAGAGACAGCACACTAGTTTCAAACTACATGGAGGAGAAAGGATGCAGATAGGTGCATGGCCAGAGTAAAGTGACAAAGAATTTTCTGTCAGCTTGGGTCTAATTGTGTTGTGTTACAATTTGGTTATTTTAAAACTGCAATAAAGTTAAAATAGGCAATCAGATGACACTGAAGCAGTGACTACTTCTATGCACTGCACCTAAGCCCTGAAACATGTTGAGTAGCTGAAGGATTTCCAAGTTAGTTCAGCTTGCACTATTAATAGGAATGTACCATTCCAAGACTTAGGCTAAGAAAACATTGCTCCTAGAAGTAAATCTAGCTGCAGTCACTCTGCTCTAGCAGTGTTGAGTGTTGTTGCTTCAGCTTTTATTTCTGGATTGTGAAATAAGGGTAAGTTTCATCACTTCCTGTACTTTATTTGCACAGTGGCATGACTAACTAATAGGGCAGGTTCAGCTGTTGAGCAGTGTTGGAGAGCAAGACATCCCTTACCTCTCCCAGCCTTTGAGAAAGTGACTAAAAACTGGGGAATATACTCAAATCAATCAGATGAGGATATTAAATGGCAATCCTGGTAGCTCCATTCGGAGACTAGAACCTATAAACACAAGTCAAAAAGAGAAGGGAAATCTCCGTAGCAGGTGTTCATTCATGCTCACTCTGGCATAGGGTCCTTAATGAGCCAATAGATCGCTAATGATCTTCAAAATATTAAACTGGACTAATGAAGTGCTTAGAACAAATACTGAAATAACTTCCTTCACTATATGTATTATCCTTGAATTATAAACATCCTTGTTGGGAGAGCAGATACAATATGCAACCTGGAGAAAAAGCAACCTAGATTATATCATTAACGTAGAAAAAGTCCTTATTTACTGTAATCCACTCTACTTAATCCAAAACCATACCTTTGGGTGGATAAGGCAGGTTTCTGCATGATGTTCTAACCTACAGTTTATAGCCACGCAGTCACTAAAATCAGTAAAATTATGACAAAACCCAGTACTGTAGTTCTTGAAGTGGCTGTAAACTGTGGGTGCCAATATCAAGAAAAACCTGTCTTACTGCCCAAAGGTCAAGTTTTAGACTGCATAGTTTAGGCTATTTGAGTAAGGGCTACTTGAGTAAGGGCTATTTGAGTAAGGGCTACTTGAGTAAGGGCTACTTGAGTAAGGGCTACTAGAGTAAGGGCTACTTGAGTAAGGGCTACTTGAGTAAGGGCTACTTGAGTAAGGGCTACTTGAGTAAGGGCAATTTGAGTGAGGTCTACTTGAGTGAGGTCTACTTGAGTAAGTGCTATTTGAGTAAGGGCTACTTGAGTAAGGGCTATTTCATGTAATTTTCTGCCTAAAGTTGTGTGTTGGTTTCCCATTCTGACGGAATATCATCAGAAGACACATGCAATCAAGTTGCCATTACAATCACACAAAGATATATTTCACGTACTACAATATTTTTTCACTGAAGATTGTTCTCCCTATGAGTTATTTCTAGCTTGAGAATGCATCCTGCCTCAGGCTTCGATTTTCGGAAAAATTTATGGTTGTCTTGCGGGCAACCATATAAATATATTTGGTCGTCCGAAAGGAAATTTGGTTGTCCAAAAGATTTCTTGCACAAAGTGCATACAAAACTGTGAGTGTGTTCATGTTTAGTACAATTGGTTTTCAATAACAAAAAGATGTGATTTTTGGGAGACAAGAACATTGTTGAAGTCAGAAATATTGTATGATGAAAAGTTTGGTTGTCCATATGGAATTTTGGTTGTCCCAGACAACCATGAAAATCGAGCCCTTTGCCTTCCCCACCCACAATACTCCTATGCATAAGCAGTAATCTATTCTCTTTTGAAACAATAGGGAGATCCTGCAAATTTTGTTTGGTCTTCAAATTATCTTTTGTAATATTTCAGGGTTAAAACATTGCTTATTCCATGGAAACCAACAAGTAATTATCCTCAAAAATTTTAAGCAATTGAACCATAAGTTTTGTCTAATGTTTCTTACAAGCCATTCATAAAATATGGAAGAAGACCACTGACATTCAAATTGGGGTGACTGCATTTCCCCTTCAAAGTTAATTAAAGTTTTTGCAGCATTTTTCAAGGTGGAACAACAATCAGACTACTTTTGATATGATCAATGGGTACAAATGTTTAACTCATTATTAATGACATTGAGATGAACATTTTAAAGGGAAACATTGAACATAAATCACAGAACACTTTCAGACTGTAATAAGAAGCAGTGTTTGCACAAGTCAAAGTTGGTGATGATGATTAGAGGTAAAAATTCTTGTGTGCAAATTAACTAAATTTGGGTTTTGGGAAAGCCATTTAAGACTAAAATGTAGGATATGAAACTCAAAATCATGTTAAAATGGAGGGTTTCTTAGGAGAGGGTAAGGTTGAAGTTGAAATTAGGCTAAAATTATGATTTTATGAAGAATTGGGTCACTTTCCAACTCTGGATTATAAATTTATTTTCAGAGACCACACTGAAATACACTTACAGAAAAAGTTAGTTCGAAGTAAGGTAAAAAAGTCAACTTTTTATTTTTAGAAAACTGTTTCCCTTTAAGTATTGCTTGTTGGAGTCATCCTTTATTGAAATGTCATCAGCAGCCAACCTTACAATCTTATCAAAAAGTGTCTGCACATCTGTTTATGACACACAGAATGAATGATGCTCCTGTAATTCACTATGAGAAGGATGTGGGGAGTAAAACCACTATTCGCCTGGCGTATCCAGAGAGCACCTTCAGACAGAAGGAGAACTTCAGCCCAGACTGGTTGCTGGCCATAATTGTATACAAGCCTCTTGACCTTGTATGGTTATACACAGTTGTACAAGGTAAAACCATGGTAAGTAAGGGGTATAGGATGCTGGGCAGGTATGAGACTGGGGCCCAGGAATGGTGGGCATGGGCCACAGTCCTTGGGGTACACAGGGCATTTTCCCCCCAATATCAGACAAATTTCCTGTTGACAGGAGTTTGACTTTTGGCTGGGTCATACCCAGGACTTAAAAAGTGGAACCTACTGCAATTGTACTTGTTACTCCACAGCATAAACAGTGGAGTACGTAACTAGGGAAAGAAGGCAGTGAGCCACAACTGGAAGAACGCTGATGCCTGCCTGATTTGAAGGGCTAATCCTCTCACCAAAAA